>CAMZMU010000061.1:29448327-30048327 GCA_947311845.1 Poa pratensis | reverse complement strand
CATCGCTAGCTAGAGTAGAACACACATGTTTTTTTTGTTAAAAATGACAGTAGGATAACATAAAGTCTACATATCATTCATAATATAAATATATTTAATAATAAAAAATATTAATCGGGCGACCCATGGGCTACTCATGGGCGTAACCTTGTGCCCATACCCTGCCCACGACTAATCGGGTTGCCCATGGGTACTGCCCATGGGCGAAGATGGCGACCCATACCCTACCCATTAGGGTCGGGTGCCCATGGGCGGTCGTGCCCATGGGTCGGATTGCCGGCCTGAGATCTGACTAATACTACACAGCAAAATATGTAGTATGATGTACCCTAAAACGCCCCTTCCTTTATATCAATGAACCAAAGCAAAGTGCAATCATGAAATCAATCTATGTTTGCATTTTTATCGTACTTGTTCTCATATCGACGTGTTTACATTAGATAAGGAATGTTCCAAATGCGACAAATCAATCCAAGTCAGTGACCATGAATTCCAATCATCCATGAATTCAGAAAGAGAGTTCAGTCTAACTTAATGTTATTTAATTAATTTGTGACTGAAGCCACTTATAGTGAATTTTGACAATATTTATAAATTTAACTACTTTGAACAATTGTAACTTGCATGTTCATGTTTAACAATTATGTTAAATAGTTTACATCTTACCATGGGGATGGGGGCGATTGCCCCCCTCCCCCACACATGATTCTAATTAAACAATTATATTTTTTTTACTCTGCCATACCTAAATTTTGGATCGTCCTTCGTCACTGACACAAATAAATCAATGCTTTGCACTCTCGTATCAATGCTTCATCTTCGTTTACCCGATGTGTTTGGTCGTATTTGTGACAAAACATGATATAGACAAGGACGGTCGTCCATGGTCTTTATTACCTTCCAAAAACCACATTTCATGAAGTAATTAGGTACACCACCTCAACGTTTGTGAGAATTCACAACTTTCAATTTTAAATTGAAGTAGAGGCTCGTGTAGGGCTTGGCGTGGTTTCGCTGCCAACAGAGGTTTGTATTGTATGATCATCCACCCTGTTGAATACCATCAAGCTCAATTGTCTCGTTCTTGTCTCTTGCAACTCTCGCATTTCATACGGTTGGAGGGCAACTGTTATCAACAAGACAATTCATGTTAAGAATTCATGCCTTGTCGCCGTGCTTAGTGTCCACTACTCGTTAGACCTACATGCTGGAAGGTGTATACGAGCACCCGAGTGAGGCGTTTTTTCCTTCATCTAACAATCTCTTTCCTTTTCCTTTCCCATCCTAACTGTATCCTCTTTGAATCTGCTCCTCCATGCACCCCATCCACCACCGATGCCATTTCTTCCACCACCTACAGCTAACGACGACCTCACCATGCCATCTTCACCAACTCAACACTTGGTCGAAGGAGATTATCGTCGTGGTTTCCCGCTGACCACCTTCTCATTATCATTTATTTGCCTCTCACCTCCTTGTTGCATTTACGACGATGAAGTTACAAAGACTTCATGTAGACGACGTGCATGGTTACGATGCAGAGCCTGAGTGATGTTCCCACCATTTTCAAAAAAGAAAAGGCAGACGATAGGACGAGGCAAGAGGTTGAAGACGATGCGTTAAGCCGAGGCACATAAGCATATCTTATACTAAATATTTTTCTCCATGATACCCTCTTATCTACTCCCTCCGTTCCAAATTAATTGACTTGGTTTTGTTCAAATATGAATGTATCTATACTTGTTCGATATCTAGATACATCCGTGTGTAACAAAATGTGTGTCAATTAAATCTGAACGGTGGGAGTAACAATGCACTCTCATCGAATAATCGACGCGTGACACAAAAGGCCCCGAAGATTACCCTCTTTCCGGAGCAAGGCTGTGCACGAGCGGTTTTCTTAAGCATGATTCGTATGAACTTTTGGGTCGTGTCTCTTTACTCGCTTCCCCAACAAATGAACACGAGAAGAGAGAGCCTTTCCTTTATTGCGCTTTGGTACAACAAAGAAAAGAAACGAGACCAAAAAGCTCAAAAAGGGAAGGACGACAAAAAACTCCACTCTCCCACCCACCCACGCCGCTCCACCTCCACACCCATCGTTTTCAATTTCACTGCTGCCTGCGAGTAAGAGAGAGAGGAGAAAGGCGAAGCGGCTCTCCATCGTCTCGCCCTCCACTCGGATCCGAAATTCCCAGTCCCGCCCCTGCTCTGCCCGTCGTCGTCGTCGGCGGCACGGCGCCTCCTCGCGCCCGGGGGCCGGTGGCCCGCGTGGGGGGACCTGCGGGAGAGGCGGAGGGATGGACCCTGGGAAGCGCGGCTACAAGTTCCGTATCCTTCTTTTGCTGCTGTTTCGAGTGTATTTTAATCGGTCTACCCCCGCTCTTGATCCGATTTAGCTCACGGGGGGAAGATGCGACTGTTTCTTGGAGTAATCTTGGTAGGCATTTGCGGGAGCAGTGGAGGGGGAGTAGTATTTCCCCCCGAATCCTTGTATTCTTTTCTTGTTTCTTCAGTTAGTTGAAGCGACGGAGGTAGGTTATCAAGAAAAGATTTGCCACGTTTGTTCTGTGTCTTGGCAATCTATCTATCTACGCGAACGAAGGCGGCCATTTCTTGAAGAAACCAAGCTAGACATTCAGGCTTCTTGCAACTTTCCCCCTTTGCCCCAATTTAGGTCAGCAATGCTAGATTATCAAAATGTATTTTGCCTTGGGAGCCACTATAACTAAAGGGATCCTCTAACTGTATGCGCGCCCTCACAAAATAAAAAGTATCAGGAGAAGAAACTAAATGCTGATATGCTTAGTGTGATCCAGCCGAAGAACAGTCGTTTTCCCCCTTTAGTTTAAGCAATTCTTCATGGAGTTAAATATCAGCCATCATACTCATGTAGTCATGTGAACATGCCACTAGCTACTACCTGAGCCTCTTTGATTCATGGGGTTCGAAAATGCGGGAATAGGATAACTGTAGGAATTAAGTGTCACGGTATATTGAATCTGGCGTGAATTCAAAATACAGAAAGAATTAATGGAAGTTATCTGGTCGCACCACAGAAAAAGGCAGGAATATTGTTGAAGGATGAGGTACTTGCCATAGTTGTCATAGACACAAAGGTTACAATGAGGCTGGACTCAAAGGAAGTTTTTCTTTGTCTTTGCATGCAATGTTAGTCCACAGGGAAAATTCTGTTTTCAGTACTGCAAATCAAACAAGCTCTGTAGGAAAATGTCTTAGGAATAGAGCCGTCCGAAATTCCTATGGTTTTTTTTTGTATCAAATCGCCCCAGAAAACATGTACTGCTCAAACTTGACTTCTCCTTAACTTGCAATCTTAAATTAGAGGAGTTTGTGGCGCACGATGCCGAAGTGAGATCCTGTCAATTGGCAAGAAGTCGAGCCGTGTGTTCATTACCGGTGGCAGTGACGCAAGGTCAACCTGTGGGCCATCGGCAAGCAGACTCCTCTCCTGGTTTGTGCTCTATGGAGTTTTATAATGAAACTAGAATTCTCTTTGGCTGTTTTAGAATGTTTCCCATGTTGAATTTTTCAATGGGTTTCTATGGTTTACAGAGTTTGTCAGGTCACACAAGCTCGGTTGAGGCTGTAGAGTTTGATACAGCAGAGGTGCTTGTGCTTGCTGGCTCATCAAATGGCTCGATCAAGCTCTGGGACTTAGAAGAAGCTAAAGGTATGGTTGCTGCCTATACAATGCCGAAGAAGAAGGTTATGTATTGATTATTTTTTACCTTGTTTTTTATTTGTTCATTATTGAACAGTTCTAGAGTACATTATACAATATCTCTATATGTTCAAATCCAAAATTTATACTCTGGTAGAAAGCGAATCACACTGTCTGAGTTGGGCCAGTTTGCTTTTCCGAGTTGCTGTATAAGAGTCTTGATTTATATAGTAATCTAGGCGCAGGAACCTTTGAAATCTTTGTTAAAATGTATTGTGTGATAATGTGAAATATGATCACACTAGTTTTTGTTTTTGGATTAATATCTCACTGAGCTAATGTTGTCGATAGCTGCTCAAAGCTTAGGCTCTTTGCTACGTTAGCAGACAGTAAACTTACTGTTAATACTGAGAACTGTGCTTTGCTGAAACTGGATGTCTGATTACTGTGTCTTGAACTGAAATGCAGTTGTGCGGTCTCTCACTGGGCATAGATCAAGTTGCAGTGCTGTTGAATTCCATCCATTCGGCGAATTTTTTGCATCTGGTTCTTCAGATACAGATCTCAAGATCTGGGATATAAAGAAAAAAGGATGCCTCCATACATATAAGGGTCACAGAGGAGCAATTAGATCAATCCGATTTACACCTGATGGACGATGGATTGTCACCGGTGGAGATGATAACATTGTGAAAGTGTGGGATCTGACAGCTGGAAAGCTCCTACATGATTTCAAGTTCCACAGTGGACAAATACGATGCATTGATTTTCATCCTCAAGAATTTTTACTTGCAACAGGTATGACTTATCCTTCCAAGTATTTGAAGGTTGAGCAGGGTTGAGCTTTCTGAGAGAACATATTTTGTTTTTGTAAAATAATTCATCACGATTATTATCTGGTATGATCTAAACAAAAGTTGACTGTATGAGGAATCCCATTTTATTGGTGTAATAGTTGGAAACATAAGCATCATTTTCTATAAGTAATATATGTGTTCTTGTTGGACTGACCTGTAGTAAGTGAAGTTGTAGGAAGCTGAAGTATATTCTCACTCAATTTACTGTTATTTTCCAGGCTCAGCCGATCGAACTGTGAAGTTTTGGGATCTTGAAACTTTCGAATTGATAGGTTCTGCTGGACCCGAGGTACTTGCAATTGCTTTCCTTATATCATGTTAATTTTTATGCAAGTCTAACTTTGTCATTTGATAAACCATAAGCTCCACTCCTCAATTACAAAATTACTTTGTATGCAATATGCATGATAACGAAGTAGAGTACATGGCCACGGCGGCTCATGTTTCGGCATCTACTTTATTCTTTCAAATTTGCACCATAAGAATTCCTTGGAACAAATTTGAGGAAAAGAAATGGCAGTCTATTTGGAATACATGATGATGCCCTCTTTCACATTTCTTTATGGTTGATTCGTTATTTTGAGTTGTGCGCTTATATGTATTTTGAACTTGCTTAATTAATCTCTTGTGTTTTGTTTTTATTCCTGCATTAAAAACGTGCATGATGAGCACACACATTCCTGTTATGATATCATTTACTCTATGTGGATCTTCTATTCCAGGATACTGGTGTACGTTCTATGGTCTTTCACCCAGATGGGAAAACCCTCTTCTGTGGATTAGAGCAAAGCTTAAAGGTTGGTCTGATTTTCATGTGTTAATATTGATGTTATTCATGTGGCACTTGCTGACTGCATGGTCATTGTTAGGTATTCTCTTGGGAGCCAGTAAGATGCCATGATGCTGTTGACATGGGGTGGAACAATTTAGCTGATCTTAGTATTTATGAAGGAAAACTGTTGGGATGTTCATATCATGAACGCCGTGTTGGTGTTTGGGTTGCTGATATATCGGTGAGTGTCACTCTTTGCGTGCAGTATGTACTTTCTTGTATGTCCTAACTTTAATCTCTTGACCCAGCTCATTGCACCCTATGCTCTTGGTGTTTTGCCAAAAGCAAATTTCTTTGCTGAGCTTGTACATTCTATTGATGATAATACTGTCAAACCGAATGATAGCACTGTAAAGTCCATCCGTGCTGTAGCCGCAACACATCCAAAAAACTCATACAAAGTACAGGAATCAGGAACTGGTATGGCTTTAAACCATTAGTATATTTTTCACCCAAGCACTCCATAGTCAGTAGTGATATATATCTTCTTATTATAGCAGCTGAAAGCGGAATTCGGGCCTCACGTCTAACTCCAGCAAGTACAGATAAAATAAAGAAAGATAAGAGCAGCACCATTCCTCGAAGACTGATTCATCTGTCAAATCATCTACTCCAGTGCGACGTATGAAGCCAGCTGATAGTCCTTCCACCAATCCAAAAACAGCAGAGCGAACTTTCGGACAGCGAGACATGCCATTACTGTCTCCTGCTGGGATAGCTAATAATTTTTCAGCCACTAAAAAGTTTCACCCTATAGAGTTAGCGGATGTAAAAGATATTTACACTACAACACAGTCTGTTTCCGTGCCGGTTGCTGTACCCAGAGACATTTTAGAGGACAAAGCAGTAGGCAGAGTTAATAGAGGACTTGGAGACAGAGCTGCACTCCCAGATGATTTTCGCAGCCCAGTTCACTTAAGAAAACTTTTACCTAGTGGTGGTACTAGTGATAGTGTCAGCTCAGTAAGATCCATGCTCCCTGAGCCTGATGTTTGCTCAGAGGGTTTGTCTGGCTTAAAGTTCTCCTTTGGACTAACTCCATACGAGAAGAAACACGATTCTGGCGGTACAGATAAAGGAGATATTACACAAATAGCAGAAAATATGAACAGAGTAGTGTCACTGGGGCATCTGGTGCAGTCAAATGATGATAAGTGTATAGCTCTTTTCTCCTTTGTCCTTCAGCATTGAAAAAAGAAACCCTGCAGTTTTGCTCATTTTGCTGATTAACATTACAATTATATTCACAGCAGCATTTGAATCACCATGCTCAACGACAGAAACCACCAGGGTCAAATATGTTAGAGGAGGTGTGTGTCTATGTTAACTGATGTTATCAAGGGTGCAGTCTTGCATCCACCCTCAAGCTTGAGTCTACTTGGCCTAAAGATAGTTTTCTAATGATATTAGTAACTCCTTTTGCAGTGGCTGTGCCCCTAGGAAAAACCAAGTCTCTTGTTGAGAGATTTGAAAAGAGAGAGAGCTCTAGCATTGATTGTTCACCTCCAACTGGCTCTTGCGGTGATCGCACAGTGAGAGCTGACAGCCCTCCTACTTTGGTATGTACTCATGGTTTCTTACTATAGTTAACTTCATTTTTTTTTACGAATCTTCAGTATAATCATATGAATGAATTCTTAATGTTTAGGAACTCCTCACCTAGTTACAGTATTGATCCTCAACATACGAAGCTAAAAAAAAAAGATTCTACAAATCCCCACTTGAAAAATATGTTCACTTGCCGAGATTACTTAAACCATTCCTGCTATCCTGGATTATTTAGTTCTCAATGAATAATTTCATGCATACTTTATTTTTACATGTTATGATACTCCCTACGTCCACATTTACATGGCGGCCTATTTTTGCGTGCTCCAACTTTGACCATCAGTTTGACCAATAATACATGAGAAAATCTCATAAAAATTGTTCCATTGAATTTTTTTTTGAATACGAATTCAACGGTATAATGTTACAACACATAACACGCACAGTTGGAAGACTGCAATTAACAGAATAATGGTCAAAGTTGCCATGTAGTTGTGGACGGAGGGAGTAATTTAATTCTCAATCCTTAGGGTCCTTACTAGTCACGATTTAATGTTTTCTGGATTTACAATATGGCGGTATGCTGTTGGAAGACTGCAGCAATGGTTATTTCAGAAATTATATACAGAATACAAGTCACATACTAATGCTCTATATTTATTATTTGTGTTTTCTAGGGTTTGTCATTGTTTTGGCTGTTCAACTTATTTGGTTTGCGGTGATTGCAATTGACAGGCAGAACCAAATCAGACATATGAAAGAGACTTGTCAACAGTGGACGAGGTGATGACCCCAGTCGATTTGGTGCAGAACCACGATGAATTCATAAATCTTCTGAAATCTCGGCTGACAAAGCTAGAGGTGATCCTTCTGTTCTTTACTTGCCGACCATGTTTCTTACTAGCTCAGGGAACTTACCACCAACAATGGGATGCATGATCTTGGGTATCTCCTTTAGTTTATTTGGTACTGCAACATGTAGGTGGCAGGCTATAACCTTTAGATTGCACCTTACTACCTGTGAACAAGTTTTTCAATATTCTTCTAAGAACTTTAGCTGATACCCTTGGGATTTGAGAAATCACTGGTATGTTATTCCTAGGACCAACGAAGATGAAAAATGGCTTGACATATCAGTGCAGGTTACTCAGAAATCGAAATAGACACTTTGCGCTCCAGAGAAATTCACACCATTAGGCGAATTCCTTGTAGATGTGGGAAATTGGCTCTTTCTGCCGGCTCTTCAGTGCAATTAGAAATCTTAACAGTAACATGTGCTTATATTTATTTATTTATTTTGATATATATCAATGATTCGGTGACATTTCGTAAACGTAGTCTGTTGTCCTTCGCTGCGAGGCCTGCTTATGGAATGTAAATGCTCGCCTAAACTTTAGTTGATCAGCCAAGAGACCAAAATCTGCTATTTGTGATAGATCATTATAGTATTAACATTTAATGTGTTCAGATGATGCGGCATGTCTTTAGCCAAAATGGTATCAAAGGAGCAATTGCGGCAGTGGCAAAGTTGCCTGATATTGCAGTAAGTTTTTCTTGAGATGTGTGATGGCTGTATATCATGTTCTTCAAATTATATGTTAGCTACTAATGGTTGAGTTTGTACAGGTTCAAGCTGATGTTGTTAGTACTCTCAAGGGAAAGCTTGATCTTTTCAATCTAGATGTTTTCTCAAGCTTTCTGCCTGTTCTTGCCGGGTTACTGAACAGCAAAACTGAAAGGTAATATATTAGATTTATAATTTCATTGCATGCTGGCTCTTAGTGTACTGTGGTATCTAGGAAATAGCAACACAGATGCTGATGCATTCAAGTACTTTTGTATCTTCTTGCAAGTCTACAATTGAAACAGATGATCATTAAATGTTTATTCAGACCCATATAATTATCCTGCAAATCTGCAATATGTCATATGTGAACGAGTGAATCATGCACGTATTGGCATCCTACAGTAATGATTAGTTTAGCGGTAACTATTATGTCTGATAGTTACTTTGTCTAAAATTTGCAGGCACACCATCGTTTCTTTGGAACTATTATTGGATCTTATAAAGATTTTTGGGCCTGTTATCCATTCAACATTGTCAGCTAGTTCTGCTGTTGGAGTAGATATTCAAGCCGAACAGAGGTATGCTCACTAACTTTACGCTGCAAAGGAAGATGTGTGCTGTTCATCCGTGATGGTGCAAAGAGTTGCCTGTGTGAACTTACATTTCGGCAAAACTGTTGTCCTAGAGCAAATGGTGTAGTTACTGCCTTCATCCGTAGCATATTACCCTAGCTGGGGCCTAGATGTGTTTTAAAGATAAACATGGCAGTGACCAATCTCTCTGATGTCATGCAGGTTGCAACGTTGCACCCGGTGTTTTAACCATTTGCAAAAGATTTTGCAATCTCTACACCCGTTGATGATGTAATCCCATTTACCTTCCTTTCACCGGACACCGCTAGTCTTTCTTTCATGCATATTCTGCTACTCCTTCGTGTAGCACTGCAACTTGAGAGCTGTTGGCAACAACGGTATCTTATGCTACGCATTTTTCTCTCTCTTGTTGTGTTGGCACAGGCGGGGTGGTCAATTGGCGCAACTTGCTCAAGAACTAAACATGTCCTTGCAAAACCTGGTGGTGTTCTGAAATTAGCCGCAAGTTCGTCCATACTGTCAGAGTAGATACGATTCTTTTTTTGGTGCAAGATGGAGAAACTGCCACAGGCGGGTCTGTTGTCGCTGTAGCTCCTCAAGGGGGCTCTTGTAATTGTGTCCTGGATCCGGCATCTGTTGTTCCCTGTTGTACATGTGAGCTCGTGCTGTTCATCAGTCTGTAATTAACCCCATTTTACTGCATGGACAGCCCCGGGACGAGGGAGTTGAAATGAATGGAGAGAAAACGCCTGGTTAGTTAGTTTTATGTTTCAGTTAAAAAAAAAGTTAGTTTTATGTTTGGCATTTGCGCTTTACTTTCTGTGGTGTTCGTTCGTTCATCTCACCATCAGCCTTGTTGTTGAAGTCCTGATGAGTTGAAGGGTAGCAAACATCTTTTCCTCCAGGGTTTGGTACGGTTTTGGATGTTGACCCAGCCTTTGTTTTAACGTGCACCAGCTGGTTGTCGACGACTGCTCATTTGAATATTTCCTAAAATGCGAAGCCATCCTTGGCTGCTAAGGAAACTATCTTTTGCAGTGTATGACCAGTTGGCTTGGCTATTAGTTTTTCATTGACTCCTTTTCATTTCTTGGATCATATTTACTGTCCTGTCTTGATGGCGATTTCATGGTTGGTTGTGACTAGCCAATCTGGCAAATATGCCACTAATACTCTTTTTGCCATGTTTTTTTTCTTCAGATTATTCTTTTCAAAATGTTTGGACACTCTACTTTTTTTAAGAACTTATTATTAGCCCCATCGACTGCTCCGTTCAGTTCTTGAATGCTAGTGCCAGGACAAATCTGTCTTCCACGTGTGAACCTTCATTTCCTAAACTTTTCGTCGCTGCCTAGAAAACAAATTCTAGTCCTCCTTGCCTCGCGGGCCCACCTGTCGGCCACGAGACCAGCACGCGCAATGTCGCAAGATCACGGCTGTCAGATTTGCACAGCAGGTTCAACAAATCCCACATTCCAAACCCACCGCGTCACGTAAATAACACCGGCTAAAAAGCGCGAGTCCAAAAGCAGTTGGTCGCCTCTCGCCTCGCCACCGCCGCGTTGGACCTTCTCCCCCCTTTCCCTCGCCTCGCCGGAGCACCCGCCGCAGCACCACAGGCCACAGCCGCCGCCGCCTCTGGAGGAGGGGAAGGTGTAGTAAGAAGGAGGCCATGGCGGGGAGGTACGACCGCAACCCCTTCGAGGAGGACGACGTCAACCCCTTCGCGGTGAGCTGCCTACTTCATTTTTAGCTGGCACGGCACCGTACCTCGCCGCGCCGCGGTTCGTCTAGTCTTCTATAAGCTTGTTCCCTGGCCCGCGGAGCTGTAGAATTTGTCCGGATCGCCGTTGGAGTTAAGGCAGTGGCGGGTTTCTGGCTGTGACGCCTCTTTCGCCCCCTGCCTTGCTGAACGCTTGGATGGATCTGCTCAAGTTGCTGAACGCTTAGAGGGGGGTTCGATGGATGGATGCGTTTGTCTGCGTGTTCTCTTGGTGTTGGTTGATCGTGAGTAAGACGGGTGACAATTGCTGAGTATTTGCCATGGGATTTTCAACGGAGAAATGATGCTTAGGTTAGAAATTGGCACTTCGATTGGGGTAAATCGTGATCTAATTAGAACTATGCAGTTTACTAGACGTGTAAAATTTAGGAAGTAGTAGGTGATCTGCTCTCCCGAGTTATTTTGGCGGGTGTGCATGCGTCTATGGATCTGCTGCTGCTGAAAATGTTCCATTAGGACAAGAAACATTTTCTGTACTCCTAATTTGGATTTTTGTGCCAACTATCATGGACAAGGATGCCTGAGTTGTGCATAAGCTTCGAATTTGGTTTTATTATCTTTAACTGTTGTTTGGCTGATTTTCCAAGTGTGTCATGTTCTTCAGGGAGGAAGCGTACCTCCGGCTTCTAATTCTCGGATGCCACCACTTCCTCATGAACCTGCTGGATTCTATAATGATCGTGGTGCTACCGTGGACATCCCTCTTGATTCGACTAAGGTACATGTGTTTCCATTGACCTTGTTAATTTTGTACTTAGCAAGAGGTGCTTTACCCAGTGAATTGAATGGCCACACAGAATGCAATTGACCAGCGACCATTGTCACACTATTATTTGTTATATACTACTGATTTCAAAATTTATTACCAATTTTTTCATTCCATGTCATTGATTGCTTATGCTGCGGCTTCGTATGCTATATTCAAATGTAGGTCTTAAAGCAAAAGGAGAAAGAACTGCAGTCGAAGGAGGCTGAGCTTAACAAAAGGGAAAGAGTATGTGTCTATTGCTTGAAACGTGAAATTCTCGCTTTATGCTCACATCACACGATATCCGATATTCATTTGAGTAATTGCTCTGTTCAAGCCACGGCTTTATGATTCAAAAGTTGGTTCTAGTGCATTCAATGGTCAATTTTCGTTCTGCTACAAGTAAAATCTTAAGTTCTCCTGGATGTTATATAGCGAAGCTCCCAGATGTTATCAAATCATTTTGCTTGGATATCTAGCTGTATATATCAAAACAGAAGTTTCTATGGCCTTTGCTTGTCCAGAGTTGTTGAAGTAGTAACCATGATGTAGCATGGAAACTGGTGAGCTATAGTTGGCATGGATTAGCCTCAGAGATCTGACACCTTGTAGTCTGCACTGCTCTAAGCTTTGAACGAATCATTTGACAGTGCATCTTTAGTTCGAAATAATGAGCAAGTGTGGGATCTCTATTCCGACAATTACAGGCCTATGAGGTGATGATGATAGTGCTTGTAGAAACTGGCTATTGTTAGCAGAACATTTCATATAGCCATCTCTTAATTAAATTCAGACAATCAGACAATAAAATTCTCAACATGACTGTACAATATGCTGAATAAAAAGTTAGCAGAATTTTACTCAGTCAGTAAAATATTGCCTCGACAATGTCTCACATTATGGAAACAGCCTAGATGTGCTCACAAGCATTTTCTCGTATTTCCCTTCAAATGTTCTACCTGATTTTATATTCTCCTGAAACCAGGAATTGAAAAGAAGGGAAGAAGCTGCAGCTAGAGGTATAGCTCGTTCTGTGAGTAGATGTGGTTAATTTTTCAATATTTCTAGCAATGATTGGAAAGAGGTGGCAGACAAGATATTGGCCCAACAAATTAACGAGGAAATTGTCTGTAAACTTCTGGCATTCAACTTGAATTTAGACCTTGAATGATCTAGAAAAGCAATTTAAAATATTTTTTTTTGTGCTGTTGCTGTTACAGTCCAATTTTTCGTTACCCCTGCCTTTCAACCTCATACTACCTTCCTTTTTATTGCAGCTGGCATTGTCATCGAAACTAAAAACTGGCCACCATTTATGCCCATCATTCATCATGACATTTCAAATGAGATACCAGTCCACCTACAAAGGATGCAGTATCTTGCATTTTGTTCACTGTTGGGTAAGTATTGGTTCTTGTTTTGACCCTGCACCCTCTTGTGGTAACACGCTGTCCAACTAATGAACTTACTTCCCCTGAATTAATATGCCTACCCCATTATCTCCTAGAGTGTGAGTCTGACATTCCCTCCTGAGAAGTGATACGGGGACAACAGAATGATATTTCAAACGACTTTGATTATAATAAACATTTTGTATGTTGGCAATTTGTGGGAAGAGAACTATTAACAAATTTTTAACCAGTGCGTTGTTCCCAAAATATAGTTCTTAGTAATGTAAACCTGATTACTGCCTACTCTTATTTGAGGTTGGGCTTGAAGCATTGAGCTTCCCACCTTTGTAACTAAATGTCCAACAAATGCTAATAATCATTTAGTGGTGATCTCAGCTGAATTAATAAAATTGAGAGAGGAGAGATAGACTCCATCAAGGTGCTAATTTGTGCAAACTTTGATGCCATTCAGGATTGACGTTATGTCTTTTTTGGAACATCATTGCAACTACAGCAGCATGGATTAAAGGGGAAGGTATGGCTGAGTAGTGCCTTATTGTCTATGTCTTGTTGATGAACTGATATGCTTTGACACTTAAAGGCTGTTCCTTCTATATAGGTGTTATCATCTGGTTGCTAGCCATTATCTACTTCATCTCTGGTGTCCCTGGGGCCTATGTGTTATGGTATCGGCCGCTTTATAACGCGATGAGGTTGTGCATATGCTTCTTTTTTGTTGCTTATATATATCGTGTATTATGTTTTGCACCTTATACCACTGAATGCATGTTACAGGACTGAAAGCGCTTTGAAATTTGGATGGTTTTTTCTGTTGTACTTGGTAATATCCTTACCATCTAATATTACTCCTCTAGACATATATTGTTGATATTCCATTCATTGCTAATGAACTTCCCTTCCAGGTCCATATACTATTCTGCATCTGGTCAGCTGTTTCTCCCCCATTTCCCTTCAAAGGAAAATCTTTTGCGTAAGTATTACATATATCACTAAAACTCCTTATGTTTGTGCCATGCATGAATCTTCACTAGTCTTAGCATATACTTGTGCATTTGATCAAAGGTACCACTACTAAAGCCGTTCTGGGCTGTTTTGTTACATTTCCATAATTATTAGGTGGTGGTCCGGATTGGTTAGGGTACCTGGACCAATCCTATTGCCTCTAAACTGTTTTATGTTAAGAACGTTAAATCACTTGTACTTAGATATCATCTCCTCTTATATACAGCTTGTTTCAATTATCTATATTTTAATTGCCTGTCTTGTTTCTGTTGTTACAGTGGGTTTTTGCCGGCAATTGATGTTATAGCAACAATGTTATTGTGGGGGTAAGCATTCACGCCTTCAATTCACATTGGTCTGATTTGAGTTAATTTTGCATGATTTTGGGAACATGTTCACAGAATGCCCTTCAAAGTGTCGAGATATCAGGGTCTTATCCAGCAGAACTCAATATTTGCATTTTGTAACAGATCCGTAGCATCAGTTGTTAGGAGTTTCCGATATTCTGCTTTTCTGGGTGCTTGACGAAGCATCTTTCATGAATCAGCCTTAGTTATGCAGTTTGCGAGTATCGTATGGTTGACTAGTCACTTGAATGGTTACACATTTTCTTTTGGCAGATATTTTACTTCGTTGGATTTGGACTGTTCTGCCTCGAATCACTGCTCAGCGTTGTTGTCATCCAGGTGCGTTTATAACCTTTTGTTGTGCGTTCTGTTTCCTTCCCCAAGAGAGTTTTTCATTCTGAACTTGGTCATATGAAATGCAGCAAGTGTACATGTACTTCCGTGGAAGTGGAAAAGCTGCACAGATGAGACAAGAGGCAGCACGCGGTGCTATGCGATCAGCCTTTTGAGATAGCGGCCTTGATGAATGGAAGAGAACAGGCTGATGGTGTCTTGTACATCCCTATACATATCGCTGCGTCGCCGAGAATACTTGTAGCTAAGGATCGTATGGCCTCTTGTAATATATTACCAGTTCTTATTCTTTACCTAGGTCCAGATGTGCTTATAGGTAGCTTAATCTTTTGAGAATAGACCTGCCTACCTGTTCTTTTCTACATCCAACTTCCAAGATCACAATTCTGACGAGCTTGATTGTTCTTTCATGCAATATAAATATTGTTAATATATGTGAAATCACTGCTTGATCGTGTTAATACTAGTTTATGTCCCATGCAAAGCTGAAGAACCTTATTACATTACACAATATATTATCTAGTCCACTGAAGCCCAGAAAGCTGAAAGACTAACATGAAATTGAGAATGAAAGAACTAATGTACCATTTAAAATAAATGGAAGAACTAGCGCTTAAAACAAATGAAACAGGAGAAAACATAATCTAAAGCTGGGTTTCATACTTTTGGGCCTCTATTTGCCGCTCATGGCAGGTTGTGCTTGCTGCACCTTGGCCCCGAATCCGCACTTCCTGGTGAGCATGCTCCACGACCTCCTGGGCTTTCCGAGCCGGCGGATCTCCTGCTTCATGCTCATGCACTCCTTCTCCAGCTCCGACACCCTCACCTTCACGTCGGTGATGCCCTCGCTCCCCTTGCCATCGGGGGTGACGACGATGGCTTCGTCCTGGCCGCTCTCCGCCACATTGCTGCCCTTGGGGACGATGGCGCCGGCGTTGTTGCCCGGGTGGTGCGGGTGCGCGCCGTCGTTGTCGGACACGAAGAACCACCCTGCGATGGAGGTGCGGAGGCGGAGCTGCTCGAAGAAGAGCACCTGCACCACCACCCGGAGCGGCAGGCGCTCGTTCTGTGCCGCGTGCGTGCACGCCTCCAGCGACAGCTTCTGGCAGTTCATCAGCCGGCACAGCTGCTCCCGCTCCGACTCTGACAGCCACGGGTGCGACTGCACACAAGTGAAGTGTTAATTTCATTGCATAAGAGAGAGTGAAATGTTAATGCAGCGAGCAAATTGATCGTGTCTGTCAGGGTGTCACCTTGAGGTATATGTCCATGGCGCGGTAGATGCCGTCGTCGACGGGCCGTGCGTAGTCGGGCACGACGGCAGCGAGCGCCTGGAACTTGGGCAGCTTGAGGTTGGCGTCCGGCGCCACCTCCGCGAGGTATCCGTCCATGAGCTTGGCCACCATGGCGACCGGGGACACGGCGGGCGGCGTGCCCGCGGCCTGCATGGGCGCCCCCAACTGGCTTCCCTGATCCTCCGCCACCAGAGCAGCCGGCGACGTGAACCCGGTGCCCAGTCCCCCGTCCGTGGACGACATGAAGTAGTCCAGTATCCTCTGCACGCAGTCGATGTCGTACAGTGTCTCCACGGTGTAGCCGAGGTTGGGCACGAGCAGGTCCTCCAGGCACGCATCCTCCAGCTGCGCCCCGATGCGCCGCTCCAGGTTCTCCCGGCATAGCGGGCTGGCGTGCAGGAGCATGGCGGTGCGGAGCAGGCCGAGCAGGAACCTGGTGGACGCCACGCCCTTCTTCGCCGGCAGCAGCGCCACGATCTCCTCTAGGAAGTACCTCTGGTCGCCCTCCGAGACTCCGCCGCTGGAGGCGCGAGGGGTGACGCTGCGGCTTCCGGCGTTGCTGGTGGCGTTGCTGAAGCTGGCGTTGCGCTTGAGGCCCGGGAGGACCGGCCCGCGTAGAACATGATGGCGCCCGCGATGCTCTCGGCACGCATGCTCTTGGCCTCCATCGCCTGGACCAGCCGCTTGAACATTGGCAGGCTCAGGAACGACACGTCCTCGTACCACCAGTCCATGGCAGCGGACGCGCCGCGCGGCGTGTCCCCCGTACCGATGCCGTTCCAGAGCGCGTCCCTGTCGAGGCTGGCGTTCTTGTGCGGCGCGGCGCCGTAGGCGGCGGCATCGGAGGCGCAGGCCTTGGAGGCGAGCGCGGTGATGCAGCGGGAGACGATGTGGAGGTCCTCGGCGGCGGGGAGGACGTCCTCGCAGGTCTCCAGCGCCTTGATGGAGTCCTTCCAGTTGGCCAGCACGTCGGCGAGGAACGACTCCGCCTGCGTGATCAGGTTGCCCTCCGCGTAGTCGTCCGTCATGCCCAGGTACTCGGCGGCGGACCGGAGGCTCACCACGTTCTGCGCGTTGAGCTCGATCTTGACGTCGTAGCAGAAGCGAGCCGCCAGCTCGAACGCCTTGGCGCCTCCCGGGATGTCGTCCAGCTGCAGCGTGCACATACCGTCGTCGTCCGACGCTGGATGGTACTCGCTGATCAGACGCTGCAGCACGCCGCTCCGGCTCAGCAGCGGGAACTGCAGAGCATGCTCACAGCAGACATCAGCTCGGAAGTTTAGTTGATGGAATACGATGATGTAACGGTTATTTAGAGGCTGCTAACCTTGTGGAGATAAAAGGACATCTCTCCTACTTCGACGGCAACATCGCTGTCAAGCTCGGTCATGGATCTCCTGGGGAAAGGTTCAGATGGTACGTGTAAAAACATCGGAAATAATACTATCAAATCTGCACGCGCGTGCTCTTCTGTTTAAATGATCTGAACTTTCTTCAGTAAGCAACATGCACTGTCCATATGCTGAATTTGAGCCTACGAGATGTGTTTCTATCACTGCCGCCCACTGTCTTCTGGGTAACAAGACCGGAAAAAAATATAGAAAAACACATGGATCTAACAAATAATGCAATTGTAAAACAAGAAAGACACATGAAAATCGTGGAAATTGTCGTTTGGACAGAACAGATGAAAAAAAATGACTCGAGCTTATAGGAATGAGTGGGAAAAGGTGGTTGATTAATTCTAGTGAGGGGAGTTGGAGGTTAATCCTCGGGAATTTGGCTTCATCATTCATATGATCCTAATTAACAATTCCCCTAGGATATATTTTTTAAGAATTGCGATCAGAACTAGGTCTTAATTTAAAATACACAAGTGTAGGCTAGAACATCTGTTTAAAAATTCAGGCAAATGAATATGTTTGGTGAATGGTGACGTAAAACAGACAAGTGAAATTCGATTCAATTGTTCCTAGACAAAGATCCAAACGTACTCATGGAGTCAAATATGAATCGACACAATGAAAAAGGAAAGTAAGAATGGAGATAACAAACCATGTGAGGCCTTCGCTGACGAATATATCCGGCTTGGAACCCAGCTTCATGGTCACCATCGTCTTCTCCCACAATAATTCTGCCACCTAGCCAGCGGATCTACCCGTCCCGCAGACTGAACCACAATGTTTACTGGATCTGAACCCTGCTGAGTGAGAGGGCCTCTGTTTACTCGATCTAAAGAAAACTTTTTGGAGGAAACGGAAGCCGAGGGAAGGAGGCGAGCAGGGATTTATCAGCAGAGGGATGTGGCGGTTGCGGGTTGCGCATGCGGGAGTTCGTAGCTGATGTGGCGCGCGCGCAGGCAAATGTGCGAGAACGAGAGATGCAGCATGCATGGACGAAACAGTTCAAAGGTTGGCCCTGGTCCGAAGGGGAGAGGCGTCAGCGGGGCCTAGCGTTTCCTCTTCTATCACTTGGCAGTTTGCATGAAGCATTTTTCTAGCGAGTGAGGTGTTTTGGCATCCTGTGCTCTCGGTATTTTAAAATATTCGAAAATGTTATTTTTAATATAAAAAATGCATGACAAATGTATATATATATATATATATATATATATATATATATATAAAAGAGCTTTTCTAGATAATTACTTTTACTGTAGGCTTACTCAAAGATCACAAAATCGTGGTCTAAAACGCCAAAAAATAACTCATGTTTCCTTTCAATATTTGTCTTTTTTGTACAGCCACATATGAAAAAATATTTCGTTCAAATTTGGTCTTATATAAATGTGGGCACCCCGGACTAGCTGTCCGAAATACCCTTGTGCCTACAACATCAGCGATCCCATGATCAGTGTGTCGCTGAGCACAATCAAACTGGTATAAAAAAAACATCCATAAATACCGAAGGATTTACTTACATGATTGAAGTCATGAACTTCAACAGGTACTTGCAGCGGAAATCATCAAACAACGTGGAGCCCAAGTCATTTGCCATAACCCTACAGGCAGCTGACTGGGAAGCGGCCTAGTTCGCATCGACGCTATCGAAGTCTTCTTCTTCGGACTGCTCTTCTTCAAAATCTGGCTAAGACAATAGTTAGGGACGAAACCAATATGAGTACAATTTGAATTGTACTCGCAAACTACCCAGCATGAACATGCACTAGTTTAATAAAACTTTTATTTTTAGAAAAACATCTCTATATCTTTGTTGAAAAAAAGAAAAGGATAGACTTTTGTTTAATAAAACTTTGTTTTGAAATCTCTATATCTTTGTTGAAAAAGATAAGAATTCTCTTTTAAAACTTTTCCCGAAAATATAACTTTGTTGAAAAAGGTAAGAAATCTCTTTTAAAACTTTTCCCGAAAATATAACTTTGTTGAAAAAGATAAGAAGGTTTTTTAGAACTTTTCCCCAGAAAATCACCATCTTGTTTATTTCTCCAAAACTCCTCCTTTTTCCGACCATAGCCCTTCATGGTCATTTATCTCCAACAAACTCATACCAATCCTTTGGTATAGTTGTATAAAACATTTTACACTCCATGTTTAAAACACAAACTTTGCCTTCTCGACCATAGCCCTTCATGGTCCTCCTCTTTTCCAGCAACCACATGCCGACCCTTTGGCATAGTTGCATATATAAAACATCTCTATTTTCTTTTCAAATCTCAAAACTTTGCACATAGGTCGAAGTAGGGTCTTCCAACTGTCCATGACCGAGGACTCGGTTATTCGAATAGTTTAACACTCTGCAGAGGTAGCACGCTTTCCATACATCCATCCGGTAACTCATCGTGTCAGCCACGTTCCGCCATACAAGGTGTATGCGAGTTGAATTACCGGCCATAGCCTGTCCTTTGCTCATGCTAGTATCGGACCCTACCCGTATGACGCTTTCCATCGACACTCAGTCCAGCCCTTCGGAACCTAAGTGTGAGGACTCATAGTTCTGCCCGGCGGTGTATAGGGGACGGCCTTCTATCCTCCACAAATGTGCGAGGACCCGGGTCAGGGGTAGGTCACCGAACCATCCCCTCATGGAACGGAGTCATCTCCGTTGTTGAGGTATCCCATACTAATATGAGCAAATTATATGACTATGCCCATTCCCATATGGAGGTAAATGTGGTCGCACAGGATATCGGTTGGTCGACGTAAGTACAAAGACACAATGTGCTTTTTATCAAAAACCACCATTCTCCATTTCTCCACTTCAACACCGACCTCTCGGCACACCATAATCCATCCAAGGATTTTCAAAGGAGATTTGAATAAACAATATTTTCCCCATCCTATAGTTTGATATAAACTAACTTATACTTCTACATAGGGTGGCAAAATAGTTTTTCATATACTTTGGAAAAAGGTTTTAAAAATCATTGCTACCCATGAATAAAACATGTTATCAAAGTAGATGTAGATATATTAGGGGTGCAAGCTCAGAGAGTAGTTTGCTTTGCTCAGCAAAGTTCCCGGGGTCTTGCTCCTATTGTTCAAAGTACTCCCCCTCCTCGCAAGTCCCGGCAACGATCTCGTCTAAACGTCAAACAAGCAATACAAACTATCACTACACTACTTAACCAACATCACAACATTACAAATCTTAAACCCTACAAATAGTTACTGCAACACACAAGGCAAACAATTTAAGTTCAAATTAATTGAATTAACCCTTATTTAAATATGACTTAAATATGGCAGAAACTAACTACAAAAGTTTAATTCCATAAATCAAGTTCTATTGGTCACAAAAATACAAACTAAAATTCCACAGAGAGCTACTGACATTTAGAAGACAACACAATTGGATTTGGATTAATTTGAGTTACCAAATTTACTATACAATTGTTTTATTACAGAAGCTTTTTAATCAAGTTTTAGCTACTACCTAAGTTCTGTTGACCATAAAATTAAATCCCTTTAGGGGTAACTAACACTGATTAAATGTGATCTAACAAAATTGGTCCTAACTCATTTGGGTTAAGCATTCATAATCTATAATTGTTTCAGTACAGAATGGTTTGCTACTCTTAATCTAATGCTAAACAAATACTATTGCTTAATTAATTCTACCAAAATTAGGGGAGCTAAGTGATCACAATACTGAGCTAACAAAATTGGATTGGAATTATTTGGGTTAATAGAGTAACAGAAACAAACAAGTTTATGCTTTAAACTTTCTGTGGCACTTTTAATACTACACATTTGTTATTAATCTAACCCAGATGAAACCAATTTGGTTGGTTAAACAATTTCATAAGCTAACCATAGAATTTTTATTCGATTTATTTGGACTTATAAATATCGAGATATTGAATTTCAAAGTTGGGTCTTGCACTGGATTTTCCAGAGAATTTAAATTAGGAAAACTCTCTGTTCTGGATAAGGTTGAAATCCCTGACGGGTGGGGTCCACTCGTCAGTGACTCAACCAGAAACGTCTCCCGCGCTGGATAAGTTTAAAACGCTGACAGTGGGGTCCGCCTGTCAGTGTCTCACCTAATCGAATCGGTACGGTACCGTGGATCTACGATCCAACGGCCCACGGTGGCCGCGAACGGCGACGACCTAAAATGGGCGGCGCCGCCGTGCCAGCGACGGCGAGGTGCTCGATTCGCTCACCTAGGGGCTCTGGAGATGGCGTGGATGATGCAGAAGGGTTGCGGTGGCCTGGGGAAGCTCGCTGGAGGAGTCGTACTTCCTGGGACGGTCCAGATCGTCGTCGGTGAGCAGCTCCACTTCCACGGCCACGGCACGTCGATGGCGTGGTGCTCCTGGGCGTTCCTGAGCACGATAGGGGTGGGCAAATGAGTGCGGTGAGTTGGAGAAGCAACGCAGAGGGGTCAGAGGGAGAGAAGAGAGAGCAGCACGGCTTGGCCGTGGTCGTCGTCAACCTTCGGCTCCGGCAGCACTTGGCCGTGCTCGACCAGAACAGCGAGGGCTGCGGCTGCGTGCTCACCCTCCTGGCGGTGCACGAGTGAGTGGGGAGTGAGGGAGGGACAGTGGTGCGGCGTGTGGAGAATGCGAGGCTCGGGTATGCTTATAAGCTCGGAGGTCGGTCCATGGTGGTCGGGGTGCACGGGCGGTGCAGAGAGTGGGAGAGCTCGCCATTGGCGGGCTGTACTACGCGGGCACGTCGACAGATGGCGTTAGAGGTCAGTGGAGTGAGAATGGTCGCGTGGAGACGACCACGGTGAGCTCGTGGTGGTGACGGCCGTGGACGCGCGGACGGCGTTCGACGGATTGCAGGCGTCAATGCTGACCTCCCTGGATGATGCCAAGATGTCCTGGAGGCCGCGGGGAAGGCTGCGAGTGGCTGGGAGGTACTGTGCTGGCGAGAGGTGCAGTGGAGGTTCGAGTTTGTCATCGATGACCTAGCTCGGCCACTGCGCACGGCGTGCTCGGGCGCGATCAAAGGCGCACGTGTGCGGGAGCTTCGGTGGCGACCTTATCGCGTCCAACAGGAGCGGAGGAGCAAGGGAAATGGGAGAGGCACGGCGATGGGCCAGCTCGGCGTCACCTTCGTTCTCCTCCACAGTGGCGGCCACGGGCGGCATGGGCGCGAGCTCATGCCCATGGCTACGACCACGACGGTCAAATTGCACGTTTCCATCGTGCTCTGGTTAGTGGGGGAGGTGAGAGGGGTGAGTGGGAGTAGGAGTGGTGCGGGATTTCGTCGAAATTTGCTCGAATTTGGTCGGATTGAATTTGATTTGGGGAAGAACACAGTGATGTCCACCAAGTGTTCGACGAAATTCCTAAACCAAATCAAATTTCAATTTTCTGCAAATTACTTTCATAATTTGCTTCTTATAGATTTATCAAGGTTTGTGGTCCTGTTGTTGTATTTATTTTGTAAGTATAACTTGGTGCATTTGATGATCTAAAGAGTTAAAGAAATAAATAGAATTTTAATTATAGGTTTTTCAAATATTTATTTGAGAGAGAAAAGTTATAAGAAGAAAATGAGAGTGATCCCGTCATCACTTCTCTGAATTTTGTATGAGAGGAAATATTGATTTCTAACTTGAGCAATTTTCTGCCACTTGTCACATTGTTTTATTGTTTTATCCTTTATTCTTGTTTTCAAAGTTTTTAATTAGAATCAAACAAGCAACACAATCAACAAGGAGCAATCATCACACATCAAGCAACAAAAGTTTTTGTTGGTCCCAAATTTTTGACTAATACACTTGTTACAAATTTGGGATGTGACAATAAACTTGTATGATTTTATTCAGAATTTTTGGCGACCTAAAAATTAATTTTTTTAACTTTCAAAAAGGAGGATCACACTCGGGGGCTACATATGATTATAGCTAGGCTTTGTAGCTCGTACATACTGTCGCTAGGTCTTTTATAATTTGCGTATTTAAGGCCACCTGTCAGTTACCGTGGTATATCATGTGATCACACCCTCTATGCAAGATAGGCGATGCGACAACTTTTCGACCCTCTATGTGAAGCAATACGAAGAGATGGTCGGGCCATTGGCATGTATCTTGCCATCTCCTGATGTTGTTTTCCTAGCCTAGACCTGACAACCCAGTATCCAATTTTCACACTTATGCATGGAGATGCAATGACACTTGTTGGCCGCAATCGCAACTCAGATGTATGATATTGGACTACACACGGGGCAGATCCAAACATATTTTGGTCCTGAGGCAAATTAAAATAAATATATTTATACTAAACTTCTATATTTATTTGTGACGTAATTTGGTCATATTATAATCTTAAAGAGTATAGTTTTATGTTTATTAGTTTCACATTTAACCACATTTGAATGTTGCTAATATTAATTATAGCATTATTTATTATATAATTGCATGTTTATCAATAAAAATTGTGCTTTGAGAAATTTAAACCAGATGCTGTAAAAAAAAAATCCTTGATTTTTATAATAGCATATCTATATAATGTATATGTATATATTTGTGTCTATTTATATGCGGGTGTGCGGTCAAGTCTATTTTAATATACTTATTATCATGGTAGAGATCTCTAAAACATACACTCTAATATATAAATAAACAAATATATTAATAGTGGTTTCTCGTGTATGATTAAGTAAGTATATGAAATGGCATTTCGTCCCCTAAAGTATGGTTTGGTGTTTAATGACAACATGATGGTATCTAATCCTTTGCTTGATCAATATAGATTATTTCGATGACTTCTAAAGCAAATGGAAAGGAGCTCTCCTTGAAGTGGAATCAAGAAGATAAGCGGGAAGACGGCTTTTAGTTTCGGTTTATAGCTAGGTCCCTTACAATCAAGAGGGGATGCACAAGGGACGAACTAGGTGGAATCTAATCTTTCTCATACACATTTTCTCTCTTTGATCTATTTTATTTAAAGGCTCTGAAGAATGTTTTCTGTCCTTTTCTGATGAATATCTGGGAAGGTCGGACATGCTGGCCGGTCTGTCCCGGCCTGTGTCCAGCCCCCGGACATGGCCGGCTCGCCCCGGCCATGTTCCATTTTTGCTCTGGAATGCTCAATGGCATGGGGGTGATGCCCCGGCCATAATGAATTTCATAGCCAGGACAAGTCCGGGCATGTCCGGCCCTGTCCGGCCTTGTTCGCCCCTCCCCCCTGGTTCTTCTGCGCATGTGCATTGACCTGGCCGGCCATGTCCAGCTCCCTAGCCCAGACAGCCCGGGCTCCCAGGAAACACTCCAATGAGCAGATCTTCCACCTACCTATAAAAGGGCATCTTCTTCCTCCCTTGGAAGGGGTGGATTCAAGCTTCTCTCTCCACCATTTTCGACCACCTTACAACTCCGAGATCTCTCTCCCTCTCCACCCAAACTCTGTGAATCTATGGGGATTAGAAGAAAAGACCTGGATCTAAATCCGCACCAAACCGATTTGATTCCACCGACCTAATCCCTTGTGGATCTTGTTACTCTTGGGTTCATTGGAACCCTAAACGGAAGTTGTGATCTTTGTGGCTTTGGGAGCCACGGGGATTTGTTGGGAGCCTCCAATTGAGTTATGGAGTGTGCCTGAACCTTGTTTGTAAGGGTTTCGTTGTCGAACTCAATGGCAACATATAGTGGCTCGTGGCACCCCACATTGGTGGGGGCACGAAGGAGATTACGGTGTGTCATTGACGGCTATTCGGGGATCACTTGTGACTCTGCACCGCTCCAATGGAGATTAGCTTCCATTGGGAAGTGAACTTCGGGATAAATCTCCGTGTCATTATGTGGTTATCTCTTAATTAACCTTTCTTTACTTACTTGTTGCTATCTTATATTGTTTAGTATTTCTTTCTAGCTTGTATATTGCTCATCATATAGATTGTTCACCTAGTTGCATAATCTAGAGGAGAGTAAATAGGTAGAACACGCGTACATATGAACCCTCTTATTTTGAATGTGCATAGGTGATACAAAACATGTCCAAAAAACTCGAAACAAAATGTGCATGCACGCGTGATGCAAAACATGTGCCCTGCGCATGAATTTCGTGAAGAAAATACTATTTACATTGCATCCGTAAAAAAGAGAAAAATTTCAGTGCTATAAAACAGTATATATGTGACATATTTTTTGTCTTTTTTACATAAGCCAAGTAAAAAATCGTTTATCCCCGAAACTTTCTACTCACACATGGAACATGCAGATATACACACGAACTATTTTAAGAATTTTTTAACATTTAGAAAATGCATTTCCCAACCGGGTTCATATGTACCCTTGTTCAACGTAGTATTTTCTAATCTAGAGAATTTATATTTCTGCAAAGCCTAAACTTGAAAAGAAAAGTAAATTTTGTAGTTGCCTATTCACCCTCACCCCCCTAGACAATCTACTCGATCCTTTCTGTATATTTATATAAAGTAGTATAAATTTAAGCATCCATAAATATGTCTTTCAAGTTTGGTTTGCTACGAGTTGGAAAATATACACTACAAGGAAACACCTAATAACTGCCTTGTAATCACCGGCAGGTGACGCCAAATCCACGCCGGTGATCTGCTGGAACCAAATCTAAGAGCTAATCACTGGTGTGCGGAACTGTCCCCGCCAGTGCTACTTCTGAATCACTGGTGTGCCGTTCTAAGAACCACGCCGGTGATATGTGGGCCCAATAATCCTGCCACGGTCAAACATAGTATTGGCGTGTAATGCAAAAGGCACGCCAGTAATTGCGAGTGTAGTTACTAGCGTGGGATCTAGATGACGCGTCGGTGATAGTCTGGCCCCGGGTCGCCATGCGAGCCCCGTTTAATCACTGTCGTGGGACGTGCTGGCATGCCGGTAAATAATTACTAGACGTGATGCTTAAACTTGTCGACATCAAGGCTAAAACAAAAACGACCGATAGATGCCTCAATATGATTTTAGAGTATGTTCACGAGTTTTTACCCAAAGAGAACATATTGCCTAATAATGTAGAAGAGGCTAAGAAAGTCGTGTGCCCTCTTAATTTTCCGCACACTAGATACCACACGTGCAGCTGGTAAAGGAGGATCTAGACACATTATGGGATAAGAAAGGTGTCGGTACGTACATGGGACGCCTACAAAAAAGAATCTTTCGATATGATGGCCGTGTTGATGACCATTGTGCAAGATTTTCTCGGTTTAGGATATGTCTTTTGCGAGGTGTGCCTGCACAGACACTACGCATGTGTCAAGTGTATGGACGAGACAGCCTTCCCGCCAGCTATCAAAATTGGGGTCATGTAAAACTGTGTACCTGGGGCATCAAAGGTGGCTTGACCTGAATGACGAGTGGAGAAAAAGAACAGATTTGCTTGACAATAAAATTGAGACCTGAGGACCGCCACGCCAGAGGAAAGTAACTGAGATTCTTGATATGCTGAACAATTTGGGAGGAGTGCCCTTTACCGGGAAAGAAGCGAAAAGCCTTGGAGCCTCTTTGCCTCACCCTCTTGATTCCAAAATCGCAAAAAAAAATCACTCTTAAAAAATTCACCACAATTTTTTTCCTAAATAACCACCACCCCGCCGCCCCCTCCTTCTCCTCTCTCTCTCTCTCTCTCTCTCTCTCCCTCTCCCTCTCCCTCACCCTTTCGAGATTCCAAAACCGCATTGCGCCACCCCCACCGCATCGTCGCCACCTCCCTCTCACTCCCCGCCGCCCTCACCGCATCGCCGTCCCTGCCGCCGTCGACCACGCCCCGTCCCCGCCCACGTCGTCCGCATCGCTGTCCCCGCCTCCGTCGACCTCGCGCCATCCCCGCCCGCGTCGACCTCGTTCCGTCCCCGCCCGCATCGACGCTGCCCACCTTGCCCCGTGAGTGTAGTTTTAGTTTTTTAGTGTAGTTTCAATGCAGTTTTTTAGTGTAGATTTAGTGTAGTTTTCGTGTAGTTTTTTTTAGTGTAGATTTAGTTGTTTTAGATTGTCATATTTATATTTAGGTGATTTCTAGTTGTTTTAGATTTTTAGGAGATCTATTAGTTGTGTTAGATTGTTAGATTTCTATTTAGATTGTTAGATTTAGTTCTTAGATTGTTATAATTTTTTATATTAGATTGTTAGATTGAGTTCTATTTAGATTGTTAGATTTAGTTGTAATTGTTATAGTTCTATTTAGATTGTTAGATATAGTTGTTTTAGATTGTCACATTTATATTTAGATGATTTCTAGTTGTTTTAGATTTTTATGACATGTATTAGTTCTATTTAGATTGTTAGATTTCTAAATGTCACATTTGTATTTCGAGATGTTAAATGTATAGATTATAATTTGTTTACAATTCCTTGTATGTTTAAATGGTAACATGTTTTAGATTCTTTTAGTGTTTTCTGGTTCTAATGAATATCTTCTTAACATGTTTTAGTTTCCACGAAATGGGTCAGTTCAAGGGTGTGAGGGCGTATTTTAGGGCGAGGCTTCAGCGCCACGTCTATGGATGTCAGATCCATATTGGCGGGAGGAAGCATTGGGCTGGCCAGTTCGACACCGCGGAGGACGCGGCACACGCCTACGATTATTTTGCCGTCCACGAGTATGGGGATAAGAGGAAGGACATCGGTCTCAACTTCCCTTGGGATCGCCACCGTGTTGATGAGCTCGCGCCGTCTGGGATTAGACAGGTGAACACATCCATGCAGAGGGAACACGAGTTGGCTGAGGCACAGATCGCACGGCGCAACGTCAGCCCCCACGACGACCCGCTGGTGAGGCTACTTCTGCAGCAAGAGCCGGATCTGCTGTCGTAATAGCACTTCGGCGTCGGCTCTTCCCACGGTGCCGGTTCTTCCCACGTCGCCCGCCATTCTGACGGCGACGTCACTAGCTGGGGGATCTGGGCACCGGAGCAGCAGGGGGACTGGGAGGAGGACTAGTTTTCTGAGGAGTAGGAGGAGGAGGAGGTGTTGGGGCCGCCCAACCCTGATGCGTACCACCACACAGACCCTAGGTACTGGGTCGAGGTGGATAGGCGGGACGGCATTCCTCTGTTCCGCACTCCTTCGGGTCAGCCGTGGGGGAGCGAGAGTACGGACGACCCCGCAGATCCGATGTTCTGGGCTCAGCTGGGGAGGGACGACGACCCATAGAGCGACATGCCTACTTCTTAGAGTTGTTCTTTGTTAGACTGATGTTTTATGTTGATGTTTGGACCGTTCTTTTATGTGATGTTTAGACTTATCGGTGTAGTTCATGTATAATATGCAACTTATCTTATTCTAATTCATGTTTAGACTACTTCATGTTTACTATGCTCTCCTAATGTTGTTATATGTATAATATGCAGCAAAATGTATCTGTGTGAGGATTGTGGCTATCCCGAGTGCATGAATTGGAAGTTTGGCATAGTTCTACTAGAGGATGTTCAAAATCATATGGTATGTTCAGTTTTGACATGTTATGAGCCTACTTTTCTTGTTGATAGTTGTTGGTTAACATATATGTTTGATCCATGTGCCAATGATTTAAACTCTTAGCACTATCAATTTTCGAGGGTTGGTCTAAAGGACCTACTGATCTGTACAACAACATTGGTTCTACATTTCTCTTGGTCCTTTAGTTCCAACACTTGGAAGTTCATGACGTGCAATGTTCATATGAGGCACTTTTTTATGCATGTTTCTTGTGAAATGTTCTCTTATTTCGTTGATTAAACGGTTGCATTATCCTAGCCTTATAATAACACTAATGTCTAATTGTTGTTTTTCTCAGAACATCCCGTGCAGGGCTAGACGTGACTTCTTGGAGCATGTGGGTGTTGCCTTCACCGACCACAAGACATTTAGGTCAGCTTGGTCCAGATGACGGTGCCCACCCGGAGTTTCAGAGTTCTGTGCACCAAGACGATGGGCCGAACATACTTTTGTGACGCTAATTGGACATGACTTGTTGTTCACTACGGCATGCAACCTGGTGAGAGGTGCAGCTTCTTTCTCGACCATGGTGACGTCTCTACCTACTTCATGTATAGGCCCCCCAACAACTCCGACAGTTCCGAGTATGAGGATCATGACCCTAGAGATGATCATGACTTCATGCCTGAGCCGGAGGTGGTCGAGAACCTAAGTGACTAGCTAGCTAGTTATGATAGTTAGAATAAAATTAACTAGATGAACAATAAGAACCTTGTTGAGTGGAGCAGCTAGTGCCAGTACTATTTATGTTAATGTTTATGTATCTGTGTACTTTCCTGGTATTTGTCGTCTATTAAATAAAATAACAACTACTTTTTTATATTTTCCGAAATATCATCACTGGCGTCCCTCGCCGGTAATCCAAAACAATATCACCGGCGTAGCCTATCACACGCCGGTGATCCGAAATAATCACCAGCGTGACCTCGTACACGCCGGTGATCCAAAATAGCCTTGGCGTGAGGTTACCGGCGTGGCCGTTTCTCGCCGGTGATGTCAAAACGCCACGCCGGTGAGTAGCTATTTCCTGGTAGTGATACATATGTAGTTGGTATTGAAATAGTATCGATCCTAGTGATCACTGAGTCGTATATTTTACATGTGATTTCATTGTCTTAGATGCCCATCTGCAATGTGCTTGGCATCATTTGTTATAAATAAATTGTCAAACATAAAACATGAAAATCTCGTTAACGTAGATTGGAGTGCAACCTTTAGAACATTCTAATGCCAAAGATTAATAGTAGTTTCAACTTCCTCCTACAAACTGATATTTTTTAGATATTTAATAGAGTATTTGTTTACACGATATTTGCCCAATAGTTATTAATACACTTCAGTATTAGAGGCCTTTTAGTTAGGGAAATGCTTGTATTCCCCCGGAGGATCGATCCTCCGGTTCGACACGTCAGCGCGCGCGTGACCACGCGTCTGAATGGAAACTGAATGTGCACACGATGTGGGCCCCACTGGAATCTTATCTCCTCCCTGGATTTTCTCCTGTCCGCTCATTCTCTTCTGGTTCCTCTCCTCTCTCTCATGCCGTCATGCGCGACGAGCTCACCGGCGCCGTCGTGTTGTTGTTCCTCTCCTACCACGCGCCGCCGCCATTCCCTCCCACCACGCGCCACCACAACGCCGCAGGCCGCTGCCTCCCCTCCTCTGCCGCTGCTTGCTGCCTCCCCACCCACCCTCTGCCTTGCGCCATCTCCCCCATGCGAAGGCGGCGGTGCTCCCGTGGGAGGTCGACAGTGCTGCTGAACGAGCTCGCCGGTGCTCCCGTGGGAGGACGGCAGTGCTGCCGTAGGAGCTCGGCGACGCTTCCCATGGAAGGGCGCCTTGCTGCCGTAGGAGCTCGGCAATGCTCCACATGGAAGGGCGCCTTGCTGCCGTAGGAGCTCGACGATACTCCCATGGGAGGGCGGCGGTGCTCCTATATGGGAGAGCGGCGGTGCTGCCGTAGGAGCTCGGCGATGCTCCCCATGGAAGGGCGCCTTGCTGCCGTAGGAGCTCGATGATGCTCCCATGGGAGGGCGGCGGTGCTCCTATATGGGAGAACGGCGGTGCTGCCGTAGGAGCTCGGCGATGCTCCCCATGGAAGGGCGCCTTGCTGCCGTAGGAGCTCGACGATGCTCCATGGGAGGGTGGCAGTGCTGCCGTAGGAGCTCAGCCATGCTTCCCATGGAAGGGCACCTTGCTGCCATAGGAGCTGGACGATGCTCCATGGGAGGGCGGCGGTGCTCCCAAAGGAGCTCGGTGGCGCTCCCGAAGTACGGCCGTGGTGCTTCGATCAGCGGGCGGACGAACATCTTCTCCGACGGCGGCCATGGCTCACGGAGGAGCCGACGTGCAGCTTGTTGAGAACCTATGGAGACGGGCTGGGGGCACGGGTCTGGGCGTTGGGGGACGTGCTGCTGCAAGCCAACGCCTCCGCTCCAAGTAGCTTCCTCACCGGCGGCGGCGGTCACAGCTCTCGGCCGGGATGAGCACCCAGTGGGTCCGCTTCGACCCACCACCATGCGTGAGGAGCTGCTTGCGGGGATATTTTTGCTTCAGTTTTGGGATGGGATGGGGGAGAAGACCGCGTGGAACAGAAGGGCATCGAACGGCTAAACAGCCTCGAATCGGACGGTTCAGGAACCGGAGGATCGCGCGCTCCGATCCTCCGGAGGACGCGTAGCGCTGCCCTTTTAGTTATGGGGTCCAGTGCGGTTTGCGTGGGCTATGGCTATGGGTCGGCCCTGACTCTACATCCCCGTTTCACGGGTCTTCGCACACGCGGGATCCGCCGACCGTAGGGAAGCGGCATCGGAAGGCGAGCGCGCTAGGCAGCAAGATCGGCTTTCTCGGAAACACGACGGTTCGGCCACTATGCGTGCATAGGGTGCTGTTGGCAGATCGGACCTTGGAAATCAAACAAATATACGGTGCAGAACAAGATGCCAAGCGGTGAAGCACGGCTACGATGCATGCTAGGACAAGGTTCGAGGTGTTATTAGCTTTTCTCGGCTGGCTGCGAAGCGTGTCAGCCACTCTGCGTCGTACACCACTCTATAGCTGCCTGGCCCTGGCGTCAGGGTTCACCTCTGATGGATGTTTGCCAGTTTTGTCCCGTTCACCCTGCGAGCTAAGAGCGAATCTCTTTGCTGGATCCACCCCGGCAGCGTCCTATCACCCACGTAGCACGTAGTCACTGACTCACTGCTGCTCCTCGTCGACGATAGCCAGCAGCAGCAGCAGCAGCAGGCCGCATACCATCATCACACGCCCCACGGCTCCCTCCCATGACAGGCGGAGGCGGGCAAGGAGGCCGCGCGCACTGTGTGTGCCGCTCGCGGCGGGGCACCGAGCACTGTGCGCCGCTGCTTGACTCCCAGTGCCCAACAGTGCGCGCGGCGGCAACGAGCGTGCGCGCTCAGCCCTATCCTGTCCTGTCTGTGATGGCGGGAGGTCCCAAAAGTCCAAACTATACTGCAGCCCGGCCCCATCCACATGCTCACTATACGACGTATACTTGCCACGCATTTGCACAAACACATTGCATGCACATCACTTAACTCAGGGCTACCATCCAAGTCAGAAAATCATACCCAACAAAAGCACGGCACAGGCTTTGTAGAATGCAACTCGATGTAAAATGCAACTTGATATCCAGTACACGAATAGCTTGCTTCCCCAGATCGGTTTTTATGGAAACGGAAGCCAGCCATAGAACAAAAGAACAGAAGGATGTTTTAGAATAAGCCCCGCTCCCTCCGGATCACCATGGATGGCCGGCAATGGGGGGGAGTGTCATCTCAACGAATGGAATGAATGGTTGTCGGATCATCCCTACTCCTTGGAGTTGCCGTAGAAGTCGACGCAGGTCTGGCACCCGCAGCCGGTGAAGCGGCACATCTCGCAACCGAAGCACACGCACTTCATGCACCCGGTGCACGACGCCGCGCGGGAGCACCCCTTCAGCACCTTGCGGCTCCCTCGCTCCTCCTCGTCATCGCAGCTCATCCTGGTGGCATGAGAGTCACGCACGATAAGAGATGATCAGATAGGAATAGGAATATGAACTAATCCTGAGAAATAATAACGGACTTGTCACGGTAGAAACCATACAGCCAACCAAGACAAAAGAAAAAGTGTGGGATGATCCGAATCGAATCAAATGATCATGTTTATTAGAATAAAGACTGGAAATGGAAAACAATAGAGCTGCAAACACCTACAACCATCCTTCATAAGTTCTCTTAAACTATGTTGTTATACCAAGTTGCACTGTAGTTAGAGGCCGCATGAATGTGCAGAGATCTGACAATACCAGCAAGAAACTTCCACATCATATAAGTGTTTCTACTTCCTAGTTCCTCCGGTATAATTCTTAGAGTACTGGATTTATGTTGACTACTAAACACTCACGTGTACTTTTGCTTGAAGTTGCCCAAAATATTTGGTACTAAGTGGTAAGTGCACATTTCAGGTTAGCAATATTAGTGGGGATGATTTGAATATGAAAGTATACATTTTATTAGGTTGCAGCGGCCTGCTGCTTCAGCAGGTAATACCAGTAGTAATGTATGGTTACTATTATTAGTAGAATTTCATAATATTAAGAATACTAATAATGTGGTGTCACTTTCTTTGTAAGATTAGAGTTGACACAAACAACCGTTTCATAGATGCCTTCTATAAAGTTCCAGCCTACAAAGGGAATCCACCATGCTACTATTATTTATCAATTCCTCTACAAGAAATGTATAAAAAAGTAGAAGATGTGAGAATGACCGGATAGCCCCAATATAAAAATATTAGGTTACACTAAACTAGTAAAATAGCACAGAAGCAATCAAGTTGACATAAAAAAATATAGCCATTGTTCTCTAGTTGCAACACATACCTATCAGTAGTAAAATCTGCACATGTCCAGTTAAGTTTCGCAAGAGCATCATGGTAAACGCGACACTCTTCCTTGGTCCGAAGCCGAAATCTCCTCTCCTTGTCACATCTAGTGCAGCGGATGAACTCATCGCGGTGCGATGGACGTCCATTACGACCTTTGCTTGAACCATTGTGTGACTGGTTGTAGTATTTGAGCAGAACTGTCTTTGCGAGTGGAACTTTCTCTCCTTGAACCATGGCCCACACGGTGTTCCTCCACTTTCCAGCAGTCTCCCTTCCAGAGTGCTTCTCAAACGCGGAAGGAGTCAACTTATCTGAATTTCAAGATACAAAACTTATGAAAATTATCACGAGCATTTATTATATCAGACTATTGTACTACGAGTATAACAAGCTGTACAAAAAAAATACCCAAAAGAAAAACTGTGGAATATAATAAACAGTAAAAATGATTCGATGAAATGCTCCATAAAACAATAATTTTTCTATGTGTCATCAGCTGTGTTGTTACTCCCAAGCACATAAAAAATATTAAGATAAGTAGCATTCCTAAAACGTTGGGTGTTGTTTTAGCAAGAAGCACCTCACTGCATGTACCAAGATCAACACACATCTTATAGAAAGCCGCCGTCATAACTTATTGGCCTAAGGAACTGCATATTTTGGATGTAGAGCCTTTCACATTTCTTAAATCACACTTCTATCTAGATTTCATAAACAAATCCTTGAAAAATGGAAGGAGCGGTTGCAACTCAACTAGCATATGGCAAAGTCAGCACTGATGTCATCGTTCTTAATTTTTCTCATGTTGCTTTGCACACATTTTCTACCATGGAAGTCAAGAACCATGCTAGATCAAATAAAGACCAATATTTGATTTAAGGGGATAAAGAGAATTGTTGCTTAACGCACTGAGCGCTGTGCTAGAAACATTTTGGATTGATGACACTGAATACTGAATTACGTATGCAGACTCTGAACTCATACGAATATGCAGACACAATCCAAGATGATTGATAGCATAGTGCCATAGTGTATAGTAACCACCCTCAATAATAGCATAACCACAGTTTAGCAGGGTCGGTCCGGATACACTGAAATTGGATATGAAAAACAAAAAAATATCATCAACATATGTCGCAGACAAATGTTACATAAAGCAGGTACCATCCTAGAACAGAGACAGGAATTAGCATTCAGTCCCATTCAGTGCAAATACAAGCATCCGATGTAGAGTCAAGACACGAGGGCCAGCTCAACTGATAGGCACGTAGCGAAACAACATGCAACCCCAAGCCAGAACATGCCCAAAGCAAAGCGCGTATATTTGTCTGAATGATCAGCACTGTGTGAACAGAGAGGAAATCCGATCATCAACAGCATGCAGAGAGTACACGAGACAAACTAGGTGCTCTAGATAGCAGTACCACGGAAGAAATGCTTCCATCCACGTACATGTGCTAGAGGCCCTGCAGAGGTAGTAGCATGAAGGTTCCCGAAGGAACGGCGCAGGCGACATTAATCTCAGAGATCAGGCGGGACCAAACTTGCTAGTTGCTGCAGATATCCTGACATGAGCCAGAGCAAGAACGTCGAGCCAGAGCAACAATGCATGCTATCAACCAGGTAGTACTGGAAGCCGGGCGACACCGCGCACGAACATGTACCGGCATTGCATGCAGATCGACTTACACCGTGACCAAAAGACCAAACACCATCCGTGCATAGCATCGATGCACGGACATGAAATCAAGAAGAAGAAAACAAGAAACAGAAGCAAGCGACGTGGGCGTATGCTCAATTGGTGATGTTGTGGGGGCACGAACCTTCACCGCAGCCTGGCGTACAATCGCAGCTAATCTCCAGGTCGCCCGAGGGGTAGATGAGGAGGCGGCCCACAGCGTCGCCGTAGCGGCGGCTGGTGCATCCGCACATGACCTCCACGAAGCCCTCGCCCAGCCGCACCCCGCTCACCTCCCGAAGCTCCTCCTCGCTGAACAGCGCCGCCCCGCCTCCGTTCGCCGCAGCCATGTCTCCGACCGAGTACAGGAAACTCTTAAACAACTCGGGAAAAAAGAAGGGCCAGAAAGCGATCTGGTCTGCGTCAAATCAGGAAACTACTAGACACCGATCAAACGGGGAAGGCAAAACCGGTGGATCAAAGTAAAAGGAAGTTAGGCAGGTAGGTGGACAGGAGACGAGATATATAGAGGTGGGAAACAGTGGAGAAACAGGAACCAAAGCGGCCGGCGCCTTTCCGCGAGGAACCACCGCGGCGAATTGGGTTCCCACCAAATCTCGAGGACAGCGATCTCGGAAAGGCCCAGCGAAGAATAAATGCAAAAGGCGGCCCCTTTTCCCGGAAGCGATATATGATCCGAGGCTAAGAACAGCAACAAGCAGAGACGGGAGGAACTAGCTGCGCAAAGGCGACTCCTTTGCACAAGAAGAAGCGATTTGGCTCCAGATCGCGCAAGAAACGACCCGAAAAGGCGGATCTGGATGAGGGACGCGCGCCTTAATGCTTCCTGCTCCGACTCCAGCCCTCTCGATGGCTATGGCTATGGGGGGTTCGGAGAGGGAGGAGAGGGCCGGGGAGGAAGAGGGGGAGGAGGAGGAGGAGGATAGGAGATGGAGTCCGCTCTGGTGTTGTGCTGGTGCTGGGCTTTTAACCTATGGACGGATGGGAGGATGGTTATGTTTGTGTGCGTCTCTTCTCCACGAGCCCTCGCTATTCATCAACTGTGCTTCCACTGTTTTCCATCATTGCTATTCAGAACTCTTCACTGGTAATTCGAAAAAAAAACTGTTCTTGGTTTAGAAAAAAACTAGGATTTTAGATGGCTAAAGAAAATTTTATAATTGGATTGAATATTTTATCGGCTAAAAGCTTTATGGTGAATGTGTGACAAGATGGTGGTGGCGGCGGCGGCGTGGCGGATCTCTAGAACTTACCAAGCATGACCTAGGGCACGGTCATCCTCTCGGCTTCGCCGGCCCACATATATGGGGCCTAACTCGTTACATTGGTACACATTGTGTTTTGCGCGGTCCAGAAAGAGGCCCATGTTCTAAGTTGGGTGTGGCGAGATAAAATATAGAACTATACCACGAGTAGTCTCCCCGGTTTATCTCTGGGAGGCCGCTCCCTAATTCGGCCTTGCTACGACTTCTGGTGTGTTGCTTCAGTACTTTCGGGCCTAGTTATATGTCTCAGCATGTCGAACTATCATCGTGAAGTTGTCACTTCCGTGTCTTTTTAGTAAAAAGTTGTTCTTTTAGTACTTTCACCTAGAATTTTTGTAACAAAATAACAATGTATATGGATTACGATGACCTTTTATGTATAGAAGACGAAATCACACTCCAAATAAATTATGATCACTCAACCATAATTGGCTAACTTATACTCCCCATTGATTCATGCAACCTAGGTTATGAGTACCAATTGGCCGAGATTGGTTTTATTTGGAAATAAAATGGGAAATAGTTGGCTCATCTCTTCTTCTCAAGATGATGAAACCCACAATTATTTATTTAGTTGATCATTTGCGTGAATAATTTTCCATCTTTGTTCTAGTTAAAGTTTCTTCTATGAAGAATGGCTCGTACGGTTATGTATAGAATTGATAGTTTTGGAAATGATTATAGTGTTACGATATTATCTACACATGGAGGCTGCCACTTTTCTTTCGTTTAGTAGGCCCTGACCTGTGTGACTCTTTTTATTTTGGCTTCGGCCGTATCATGTTTGCTTCTCCTATATCAATATAAATGGCAAAGCTTTTGACTTGTTTCAAAAAAAAAAAAATCCCTGTTGTTAGATCGCACTAAAGACGGCGATGAATGTGTAAAATAGAGGTTGAAGGAAACGAGAGTTTGGTTTGCATTAATAGATATAATACAACCTCCGATCCATATTAATGGACTCAACTTTATCTAGATACGGATGTACCTAGTTAAGTGTTTAGACTAGATGCATCCGTATCTAGACAATGTTGAGACCATTAATATGGATCGGAGGGAGTAGATGAATTCGAACAAACAATACAAATCAAAGGCATACCACGTGAAATATTATGATTAGAATGTTGTTGCACCTCTAAAGACCTTGGTGTCGTACCTCGTGCATAGTAATTGTAATAGAGGTCCAAGTGAGTTCTAAAACATACAGGTTTTCCTTTGAAACCGCCATCGTAGAAAAAAATATCATCTTTCCCTCATTCTTTTAAACTAAATGGATAAATAATCTTCCTTATATTCCGCCGCGGACGTCTGCCTCCTTTTCGCACCATACCGAGGACGGGGGCATGGCGATAGGGAAAATCTGGGATTCCGCCGCGGACCAACTAGGTAGGCAAGTAGCAAAACCACAAGGCCCCAAAACGATTCCACGGACGCACGGCGCAGCTTGGTGGCTGCGAGTGAGAGAGAGAGAGCCCCAACTCCCGAGGCAAAAGAGGGATTACGCGGAGGCTGGCGCGCGGCGTGGAGATTACGAATTTTCGCGACGCGGCTGGTGGCACCGTGCGCGTGGGCGTGGCGTGTGACATCACGGTTTTCCTTCGGGTTTGGCAGTCCCGCACTCCTGCCCGGCCGTGTTGCGTCTCGTGCTGGCCTTCCCTTCCCTCTCTCGTCGTCGCCAACGTGTGCGTCGGTGGGTCCTCGTTACGGGTCGTGCGCCCACCCTGTTTGCATTGGCCATGTTCACGGTGCTGGCCAGGATCAGTGGTTTGTACGGCGAGGATCAGGCCGCACAAGGCAAACCCCCGTCAGCTGCTACGTACCTACTCCTACTTCTTTAGGGCACCTCCAACGCACCCCGCATACGGACAGGTAAAATGGACAGATTCTGTCTGTTTTGGACGGTCCACGGACAGAATTTGGACCTCTGTCCCTTTTGGGTTGGGGGTGCTCCCAACGGCCCAGCGCAAAAAAGAAGAGGACAAATGGAATTAATATTACATATTTTAGTAGGTTCGATAGGGCCCACGGGCCAGTGACAGAAAAAAAAAGCCTATCTACGGCTCCAGGTCGGGGAAGGGCGGCGCCGGCGTCGTTGTAGGGGAAAATGGGCGGCGCGGCTCCGGCCTGCATCGCGCTGGCATCCTACGCATCCTCGTCGCTCGTGAGCATGATGTACGGAGGAGGGGCGTACAGCCACGCCGGTGGCGCCGCCGGCGGAGGCGTGGCCGGCGCCTCGGGGTCCCGTGGCCACGCCGGTGGTGGCACGTACCCCTGGCCCTCACCGTGCTCTGGCCACGGTGACCATGGCACCTGCCAGTGCGCACGTTCGGCCGCACGCGCTTCCTCCTCCATGCGGGCACGGTTGGCCGCTTCCTCGGTGGACGCACGGAGCGCCGGAGCCAGGTCGGGCCACTGCCCGAGTTCCTCCAGATTGGAGGCGTCGAGGCCCATCTGGAGCGCGGCGTCGTCGTCGACGACGAGAGGCTGCGGCTGCGCGCCACCGTGCGCGGCGTCGACCTCCATCTTCACGGGAGGCTGTGGCTCGACGTCGCCGCCCTCGGAGTCCCAATCGAGGTCCGAGTCCTCGTCTGGCTTGTCTTCCGCCGGCCCTTGGTAGTCCTCCGGCGCAGTCGCGACGAACGTGAGCCGGCGACGATGGTCGTGCTCGAGCTGGAACCACCAGTCCCAGAGCTCCGAGTTCACGGCGTATGCAGGGTCGTGGACGAGGTCCACGGGCAGCAGCGACCGGCGGCGGAGGATCTCCTCCGTGCGCTCACGGCCGGAGCGCGGAACGGGAGGCACGGGGACGCGCGTCCGGTTGAGGTGCCACCCCTCGGGGAGGTTGGCGTCGCTCCATGGCAGTGGCGCCCGCACCTCCCAGTAGATCTGGGCCACGTCCCAGGACACGCGCGCGCGGTGCGCCCGGCGGCGCGGGCGGCGGCGGCGGGAGCGCGGCGTACGGGTGCCGCTGGAGGAGCTCGGGGACGCGGACCACGAGAGCTCGAGGCCTCGTGGTTGTTGCGGCCACCCTTCCACCAGCAAGGCTTCTTCATCGCGGCTGGCGGTGGCGCTGGGGCAGGGGTGGCGGTGGCGCTAGGGCTGGGTGGGGTGGCGCTAGGGTTTGGGTAGGGGCTGGAGTGGGGCGAGTGGATAGCGACGTCGGCCACCCACCAGTCCCCATTTAAGAAGGACCAGCGAGCTAGCCGAAGCGGCCGCGGTCGCTGGCAGGTGGGCCAGGGGCGGACAAGGGAGGACACGCGCCGTGTCTGCGCCTCCCCAAACCTGGAACAAATTTGGGCCGAGTTTGGTCCAGTTTGGCTATCCGCCCGGACAGTTGTCCATATGCGGGCCGCCGTTGGAGGGCCTGCTTTGTCCGTTCGGACAGTTTCGGACAGCGCCTGTCCATATGCGGGGGCCGTTGGAGGTGCCCTTATTATGGTATATCTTATGCAACTTCTCCAACTCTTTAATTAGGTTCTAGCTTCATGATGGTAACATTAAAATAACAACACGACAAGATGATTAATGAACAAACATGCTCCGCTCACATGCGCTATACAGAGGCAAATTACCAGGCACGGTCCGCGCCGCGCGCGCACTGAGTTGCACGATGTGTATTCTTGCGACTCCCGTTTCACATCCGCGAGAAAGGATTGACACGGTAGACATATCTATACCGGGCCGCGTGCCCGCGTCGGCACAAGCGCCACTTTCTCCCCTTTTCCTTGGCCATGTTAAAGTTTAGAGCAAGTATAATAGTGGGTTTATAGCCCGCCTACATGGCATTTTTGCCTATGTGGAAGAGGGATATCAAAAAGTAGCGAGAGTGAGCTCTCATGCAAGAGTCAACCTCTACGCGTGCTCCTAGGCAAATGCATTAAATGTGAAGAAAGAGATAGAAAGAAGATGGTGAAAAGTACTACTCTAATAGCCAACATTACTATATGACTGGTTTAGTTGATGGCTATAGATAACATGGCAGTTCTATATAGCCAGCAGTTGGCTATACTATTAGCCATGCTCTTATACTGGATGAAGTGGTAATCATTTGCTATTTCAACGATTAGTCTTAGAATCTTGTGGTTGCTAATAGGAGTGCGGAGAATGTGCCTTCGTTTACGTAAGCATATCTACGTTTCTAGAAAAATCATTGCTCAACTGGCAAAACTCTATTATACTTTATTCTTTTGCAAAAATTGTCTTTGTTGTGCAATGTATAAATGTGTGATTGTAAACGTGACTTCTCCAAGCCACTATCCCAATCTATTACCAGTTTCCTCCATTCCTCTGGCAGATGTATCTGTCGCTGAATCCTCATGTACTTCACATTTCTCAAGCAAAACAAACCAAACCCAAACAACACTAGTGGCATGTGTCTTCTTCATCTCCACCATATGAATGTGATGCACAATGTACCTTGACTAGGCACTGTCGAGGGATAATATCTTTGTGTGTGGGGGGGGGGGGGGGGGGGGGGGGGGGGGGAGGGTGTGGGAGGGAATACCCAAACAAGTTGGCCCACAAGACGGAGAAGACCCATAGACCAAGAGTGGCACGTGGCCCACTTTGGGCAGCCGCCTCTGGTGGGCTTACACAAAGAATGTTGGGCCGGCTCTCATGTAAGATTGGCCCCAAAAACATCAAGTAATCATCGGTTCGAACCTCGGCATGAGCGGTTTCATGCTGGAATTGGAGCGGCGGTGACGAGTGACTCTCCCTGCACGGTGACAACAGTGGGATAGCCGAAATCGATCTCAGGCTGCGGCGGCGTGGACGAGAGGCTCTTAAGATTAAAGCTCCTCCCGCCAATCCTATAGTTATTTTAGATATATTGAAAATTGGCCTCCAAAGCTAGAGATACAAAATATAAGAGGCTCGTTTTTAGGTTCATCTTAAAAAGATTAGTGTCGGCCTAGTTTACGAGATCTTAAATGGATTTTTTTTTAACCTAAAACCTTAACATAGGGGTTATTTTAAGTTTTTACATGTTTTATAGGATCTGCTAAAGATGCTATTATTTGTTTTAGTTGGTTACGATATATTGGACGTGTGTGCGGACGGAGTGCTCTGTTTTTATATGGTAGATAGCCGAATTAACATTTCTTGCATACTTCTTAGATGTCACAAGGAAGAACTGAGTTAATCTTTTGTCGAGACCTGATCTCCTTAATTAAGTTAATGGCCGAGAGTTCCTTTGGTATCCTGAGTAAACAAGCCGGCCTAGATTCCGCGCCGCATAGTCAGAAAAATAAACAAGCCTCCAATCTTCCCATGAGCTAGTGCATATGGAGTAGGCGTCTATAGCATTGGCCATTTGTTAATCTCAGACTTGAGTGCCGTGGCAGTCTAGTGGACTACTAGCGACGTTCAATAATCGCCACCATCATTGCCTAATCCCTCCTGTCATCAGCAACATTTCCTGATCGCGATGTCCCACGTCTGTAGACTGTAACATATCCTCACCTGCACCATTTGCTTTGTCACTTTTGTGCAAACGGACGATGATGTACTCCCTCCGTTCCAAATTAAATGACTTCCATTTGTATAAATATGGATGTATCTATACATGTAACATGTCTAGATACATCCACATGTGGACAAATGGAAGTCAATTAATTTGGAACGGAGGGAGTAGTATTTGACAAATCTGGCATTTCCCGACCGCGAGAATCACAGGGCTCGAGTAGCGATGAAGCTCGTTCAGCTTCGAGCTTTAGCTGAGCTGACATTACGGGTTACAGAGTACAGACTGAAGATCAGTTTCATGGCTTTCGGGTTGTGGGTGGATGGCATTATTGGTGAAGGATGGGCTTTGGCTGCAAACCCGGTCCAGCTCCAGCCTATCCCTACATGGGTAGACCGCTAGTACACAAATAGGCTTTTCTGGGCCTGAATGACAGACTGCCTTAGCTGGTACCAGCAGTTACTACTACTACTACTTAGTTTCAAAAAAAAGCAGTTACTACTACTAGCTTGCCTAGGAAAAAAAGTTCTACTCCATCTTTTTTTTTTGAAAGGGAGTCGTGTACAAGATCAAGCAGAGAAAGAGTACACACGCACGAACACAAACGCAGGCCTCGCCACAGACGGCGACCCTGGCACCACCACGCACACCACACATCGAAGGAAGAAGCTCAGCCAACCTTGTTGAGAACGCCGCTTGATCCATCCGACGCAGGCGCCGGAATCTTGCCGCTGAACGAGCATCGGCGCTGAGCCGCCGCCAAACCACCATCGTCGCCTCGCGCCGGAGACGGAGATGACGGCACCACCCATCTTCCGCAAGCCCACCAGGAACACCGACGAAGGAGAACTCTGCACCTGCAACCTCCCAGCGAAATTAAGCAAAAGCACCAGCCTCCAACGAAGTGGAAGCTGCCGAAACCCTAGATCTAGAACTGGCGCCACCACCATGGCCACCAGCTCGAGGAAGAGCACACCACGGCTCCGGAGAGCAGCGGCCGCGCCCAAGACGGCAGATCTGCCCAGGCCCTCCACCGGAGCAGCGAGAACAGAGGAGGGAACCGCCGCCGCCAAAAGCCTCTCCGGCCACGCCTCCAACTCCAAAGCGCCACCGGCAGGCAACCCACGCACCCCTAGACTATGTACACGGCGGGATCCGTCGATCCCCCGTCCTCCCGCCGCCGGAGCGGCCGCGGAGGGCGAGGAATCGAGCGGGTCACCGCCGGCGAGCTGGAACGCACGGGTTCGACCAAAAATCGCCTCCCGAACACTGTTTAGGTGGGGAACGGGGAGAGGGTCGGTGTGTTTAGTTCTACTCCATCTGTTCCAATGTATAAGGTTTATATATTTTTTTGGTAAAGTCAAGTCAAGTAAACTTTGACCAAATTTTTAGAAAAAATATTAACAACTATAATATTATATGGATATCATGTGAAAATATATTTCATGATGTATCTTTTGTATTGTAAATGTTCATAATTTATAAAAAAAACTTGGTCAAACTTAACATAGTTTGACTTTTCAAAAATAATATAGGCCTTATCCATTGGAACGGAGGTAGTATTAGTTAGATGTCGAGTGTAGACTCACTAGAATAAAAGTCTACCAGGACTAGCCCTTGGTGGCACTGATATAGTAGAAATATACATTTGTAAGAATTTTTGAAATTCTACTCCAGACGGGAGTCGAACTCGGGTTGTTAGGAGTGGCACCACACCCCCTAACCACTGGGCCACGACCCAGTCCTCCTCACTAGAATGGAAGTAGTTAATTATTTAGATTTCCTGCCTCTACAGAGACAAGGCACTGTTGCTCTTGACTCTTTGACTGTCGGTATAACAGTATTCCTAGCATTGCACTGTGCCAACCAAAATGGGGAGAAAAGAAGAAGACACTTGTTCGTGGTTGCATTGAACAGTATCCAAAGATTTCGCAATGTAGATAGCTTTTTGAGTATTCCATGCAGAATCCATCGGTAACACCTGCCATTGTGTTGATACATTGTTTTCGCTTACACGCTGTTGATATATTGTTTGTTGCCGAGCTAGGTAGGAGTAGTCCATGTTGTTTACGCGAAGCGCAGTGCGATGTGTCCATATTCCTACCTTAACAACCATCATTGTCTTCAGTACCTCAAAGAGTCAAACTCTGTTGTGTTGTTAAAACAAAACTCTGTTGTTAAGATACTGGTACTGACGTAAATTGCATGCATATAGAACTGACTAGTACATAACAAATCACATAGCATCACCACACACGCGGCCTGAACCATCCATCTCGTGTGCAGACCATATTGGGTTTCGGCATCTGGAAGTCACAGTCAGACAGAACAACCGGAATAACAACTTTATTTTCGCTGCATCTATCTATCCAAACTATGCGAGACCAAGGCACACCGTCTCTCATTTGTAAGAAAAGAATTCGTGAAGGTTGAATTTGTTGTATGCTCAACGCTCTCGTTTTTCTTCTCAAATTCAATAGAAACTGAGAAACTGAGATCGATCATCGATTGCCCTGACGAGAAGAGAAAGAAATTGAAGCTGTAGAAGCTGCCGTGCATGCAGTTCTTCCGTCTCCGTGTTTGATTCGCGCGGAGCTTTGGCAAGCACAAGAGGGTGAAGTTCAATACTTCGGTTCATATATAACAGAAGGTATCTTTCCCGACTCCGGTGAGGGAGAGGTGAGGACGACGGCATGCCTTCAGCTCATTTCAATGTTTGTAGTCGTTGCTAGGTGGTTCGAAAACCTATTTATAATTTTTATTACTTGTGAGATTCTTTGTACCTTTGTTGATGATCAATAGATCGGTTGACCTTTTTGCACAAATTGTGTGCATTCTGATTTATGGGAATCATCATCTCCAAGGCCCACATCATTTTACCCCCTTTTATAGAAGAAGGGAAAGCGACGTTCCTTTCACCAAGAAGAAGAGATGTCTTCTCCATCGGTCCGTTTCGAGTGACATACCGGAGTAGACTATAATGTCTACTCGATTGGTCGGAAAACATTTTTGGCTCCCGAGCTCCACTGCTCCCTCTAATTAATTTTTTTTTAAAAAATCATATTTTTTAATTTAAAATTCTGAATATTGCCAATGATGTAGTATTCCCTCCGTTCCATAATAGTTTACATTCTGTACTTGTATTTTGTTCCATATTAGTCTATATTCTGGGTTCTAAACATTAATTATCTCTTCGGTAATCAGCAACAACGAAAAACTAAGCATCCTCTCTCTTTTTCTATTGGGTGTCATTAATGCTAATCTGACTTGGATTGGGTGTTTACATACTTGAGTAGTATTATTAAAGAGAATGCTAATTTGTCTTAAACTAACTTTCTAGTATGTAGAGTATTATGGAATGGAGGGAGTATTTCACAAGCGTGTAAAGCCTCGATTGGAAATACGTTATATTCTGGTAGAATATAATGTCTAACTAGGACCAAGACAACAAATTTGACCGAAATCATGAATTGGAGAAATCGCTTTTTTTTTTGAGATGGAGAAATTGGAGAAATCGCTGGCAGAGAGAGGAGAGGGAGACTACTTCAGAAGAAAGGCAGCACAAACAAACGCGTGCGGGCAAGCACCACCAAAGTCTCTACACTTTACACGAAACCCCTCGTAATTCCTCAGCCTCCCAAACTCCGATCCTTCCCCTCCTCCCTGCTCCCCCCTTCGACCCCCCAATCCCGCGCGGCACGGCGAAACCCTAGCCCCGAGATCCGCCCGCCGGCGCCGATGGAGGTGAAGCTGTGGAACGACAAGCGGGAGCGGGAGCTCCTGGAGAGCCTGGCGGACCTGTACGCGATCATCAAGGCGACGGAGAAGCTGGAGCGCGCCTACGTGCGCGACCTCGTCTCCGCCGCCGACTACGAGGCCGACTGCCTCAAGCTCATCTCGCAGTTCAACTCCCTCTCCTCCTCCCTCGCCGGGGTCGTCACCATCCCGCGCTTCGTCCAGGCCTACCGCCTCGACTGCCCCGCCGCCCTCAACCGCCTCGTCCAGTCCGGCGTCCCCGCCACCGTCGAGCTCCGCGCCGCCACCGCCTCCTCCTCCGCGCAGCCCTCCACCGCCGCCTCCGCCTCCGCCATCGCCCAGTGCGTCCAGAGCTTCATCACCGCCATGGACGCCGTCAAGCTCAACATGCTCGCCAACGACCAGGTCCGCCCCCTCCTCCACGACCTCTCCACCTCCATGGGCAAGCTCGGCACCGTCCTGCCGCCCGACTTCGAAGGGAAGGTCAAGGTCAACGAGTGGCTCGCCAAGCTGCATAAGATGGGGGCCGGGGACGAGCTCACCGAGCAGCAGGCCAGGCAGCTCAACTTCGACCTGGATTCCGCGTACAGTGCCTTCATGGCCTCGCTTCCCACTGCTGGCCTGTGACTGTGAGCAACGAATCTGAGTTGTTCCTTCCTGTTTTGTTATTGTCTCGTGTGTGCATCACCAATACAGTGCTATAGATATGTGTAATTTTGGCTCACGCTGTATTGTTTGTCAATAACAATGCCAATCTTGTGCAAAGTTGCCCCTATAAATTGATTGTTTCATACTGATTACAGAGACCATTAATTTTATACAGTATGGTGTTCCTCTGCCGTGTCCGTTCACTGTAGAATTCTTATGTCCTTTCCCACAAATACGCCTGTTCATTGTCAATAATATCGAGCAATAAGTGGTAATCTGTATTTTTCTGTCCTTGTTGATCTTATGATCTTTCAGTCTCAAGACTAATCTAGTTTGAATCTAACTATCTATGCCAGGGATTGTATTGATGTTTTAAATTTCTGTGCCAGCTCATCCTAGACTGGTGCATAAACACATAAAGGTTCTAATATTAATCTAAGCTGTCATATTGATGTGTCTACACTCTGGGGTTAACCAAATTGTGGCATGGTTTCGATAGTTTATTCTAGTATAATAGAATGATGTTAGTATACAGCCCTGAGAAATGCTCCATTTGATGATTATGCTGAGAAAGTAATAAAAGTTTATTGCCTCAAGGCAGTTGTTAACATATTTTAATGTAGGATTAAACCAAACTGATTTAATATGTTCAATGAAAGTAAGGGGTTTGTCATATTTGAAGTAGGTAGCGTGCTTATCAAAAATCGTTGGATCATCATGGGCATACCATTTATCAGATGTCATCATTGTGCTTTCTTGTGCTGGTTAACATCACTTCATGATTCACGTTTTAATCAAAATAATGTTTTGGAGCTCTCTTTTGGAGCATTTTACTTATTTTTTATGAACATTAATTATTAAATTTTAATAATAACTTGAAAGCATCATGTACAATCCTTTTGTAACAATGACAATAATATCTTCGATATTCTGTTTGCGTGGATGAAGAGACTACTACCTATAAACCTTCATGGACCACTGCTTGTTTTTCAGTCTTAACCATTCAAATGATTCTTTTTATCTTATAAATTGTCATCTTCATTCAGGCAGGTAAGGAGGTAAATGTTTAACCCAATGTGATGCAGGTAAGGACATCTCTGACCAGGCCCAGTGTCATCTCCATCATTACTTTGACAGTCAGGTTTCTTTACTATTACTTTGTTACGTTCTTGTCTTTGAATCACTACTGCAGTGCCATAGATATGTGTAATATGGATTGCACTATACTCTGTCAATGATAGAAGTGCCATTTTCTTGGAAAGGTGACTCTTATCAATGGATGCTGCATATTGCCTATATTCAGTGCTGTGCAATGTTCCTTTATGATGTCCATTCGTGGTAAAATGCTTGCATATGTGTTCATTTGGATAAGTTTCTTCTCCCCCAAACCCTGTAGATCTTTGATCTTTCAACTTGTAAGATTGAAGAATTGGACTCCAGCACAGGTTAGACGGGTCCTATCAATTCTTCCTTATTTTTGTTACAATCTCAAAACGGATGAAATGTGAAATAATATAAAGTATTTGTGGAATGCAGTTTATTTTGTATCTTTGACCACGGGTGTTCTTTAAATGTACACTGGACTAGCTCAGTAGCGTGTCTGTACTTCGCTTGCCAGATAGACACTCACGAACACTCACGAACACTGACGCCCAAGCACAGTTATGCCTTGTGAACGTAAATATTATTTGATCTTTTTTGTGTTTTTTCTGCATTGTTTTGAACTTTGGAAGATTTGTAACTTTCGAGTATTGTTTACATGCAATCTGAATATTCCTACTTTGGTGTCCGGTGAAAACAAGGTTAATTCAAGTTCATTCCAAATGTAAACCTCATATCTTTTACTCAACTATATATTCAAACTCCAGAGCTCGTTAAAATCTGTTAGCTTCTGCAAACAAAAAAACTAATTATAATTTTGAGGTTATGCTTGGAAGGACATTGTTGTGGTCAGGCTCAGTCTTATCTCCCCTTCCCCTGTGTTTAGCATTGTCACTGTCTCTCTTGATTGTCCTTTGGCCATCTTGCTCTCCCGGATTAACGTGATACAGTAAGTATCACCATTGTTTACCATGTAAATACACTGACCCAATTTGACGGAGGTCATATGAACCCCAGTTTGATGGAAAATCATGTTACCTGTTGGTCGTTGCAAATTTTACATTTTCTTGAATATCTTTCTGAACTTTGTAGAACTATGGTTTCAAGTAATAAATGCTGGTGATAGAGAATGAAATAGGAGAAGAGAGAATTCCTTATATGACACTCTTAAAATTATGTTCCTTATTTGACACCGGTGAAAATTTTCTTCCCTATATGACCTCTACCCAATTTTTTTTCCTTATATGACACTAGTGCATTTTTTGTTCACCAAAGAGATCTGAAATGACCTTTTTACCCTTGGTTTATAATGTTAAAAAAAAAAAACGAAACAATAGCGGCAATAATACTAAATATTTAAACATCGGATTATTAAAAAAAAGGTTATTGCATCAATTGTTTTTCTGACGCGACAAGGACGATGAGATTCAACGAGAGGGCAAAGTACCTACGATTCGTTGTGATCCTTCGGTGCCTTCCGACGCGATGTCTCCACATAGATTAACCAGCTAGGCTAATGGGTATTTATACGCTTGCTGCGTCGCTTGCCGGATATAAATACAACATCGATTCCTTCCGAACGTTTTGTGCTTGCTAATAGCAATCGATCGGGGAATCGACGTTCGGAAGGAACGTATTAGCTGGCCTGTCTGGTTTGTGCGTACACATCGCGTCGGAACGATCGGAAGAAATCGTGCAACGTTGCGCGTTCCGTTAGAAGCTCATTGTTGTCGTCGTGCCAAAGGAACAATCGATTTTTTAATTACCTTTTTAATAACCCGATGTTTAGCTATGCAATACAACATTTTGGTCCCATTATACACAGGGGTAAAAAGGTCCTTTTATGTCTCTTTTGTGAACAAAATCCACTAGAGTGTCATATAGGGAAAGAAATTTTAGCAAGAGGTCATATAGGGAAGAAAAAAATTACCGATGTCAAATAAGGAACATGATTTTAAGAGAGTGTCATATAAGGAATTTGAGAAGCACGTAACCTAAGCTTCCTCTGAGGCAACCTTGCTGTCCTTGCATCTGCCGTTGTTGCTGTGCCATTCCAGTAACTCTGATCAGAGGTCAACATCCCTGTAAGCTTCAGATCATTCCTTTGCTTTAACTTCTTAGGTTTCCCCTTCTATTTGTGTCGGACAAAATACGTCGTACGTATAGCAGGGCTCTTTTCTTCCAGAAACACCTGTTGGCACAAAAGAAGAAACCAAAACCCTACTCTTTGGCTGCGTTTCATCTCTTTTGCAGTTCACTAATTTACCTCATCGTTTCCCACTTCTACAGGTTTTTTATCCTTTGTTGTCTTCACCACTTGTTTGCCCCTTCACAAGCACTTGTATTTCTCGTTTTTTCATTTCCTCGGGTTGTTCCACACCCAAAGAAAGCCAAAAGCAAGAGGATAAAAATTGTTGCCCCTGTTTATCGTAATTTAACTGTTAATGATCTGCTCGTTTCCCCTCAATAAATGTTTCTTCATCTTGTGCGCTCAACTATCCAAGGAAAAAAGGCAAAAAATCTGTCCTTGGAGTTCTTTTACCTGTTTCCTATTGTTTGCCCTTTAATCCCTCCTAACTTTCCTCCATTTTGTGTCTACATCAGAGTCCGTGCATTTCTGAAAAGTCGAAACAATCAGGAAAACTACTCGAAAAATGATGGCGCTTGGCTTTGCCTCCGTCGAGGACGTCTCTCGAGGCTCACTGAGGTTGAGCGTGTGTTAGGATCAGGTTGAGCGTGTGGGACGGAGGGTCTCAAGCCTATGGGAATTCCTCGCCGGAGCCGTGGTGGAGTCGAAGCTCCGAGCACGAAGCCGATGGCGCCCGGATAAATGGGTCCTCAAGTTGCAGAGGGACTGGTGGCGGTGCCGCACGCCGGAGGGCTTCCTTGCATGGGCGCGGTGGTTGGACAATGTCAACTCGCCACCGCTCCCACCGCCGCTTCTCACACCGTAGCAGGAGGGTGGCGCGTGGCGGGGCGGTGGCATCACGCTCCGCACGCTGAAGCCGGAGCCACGTGGGCCTCCTCGGGCGGCGACATTCATCCGCGAGCTGAGGCTGGGTCGCCTTCCATAGGCCCAAGTCGAAACCGTGGCCGTGGCCGCAACCGGACCCAAAGGAGTGCATACCGGTGGAGTGGCGCGTCCCGTTGCCATTGCGGGACGCCGACTATGGGGGAATGCCCCGACTTCACCCACGTGCTGCTGGAGTCGTCAACCACACTGCAGGAGCTGCCGGCCCCCTCGACTAGCTGGTTTATTACGGCAGCCGGAGCCCGATGACATCATCTATATTTTGTTTGAATCTATGTAAAGTTACGGCGACTTTAAGTGAAACGTGTTCAAAATTTGGTTGTTCGAACTTTTAAAAACTTTCGAGGATGCGGATGGGGAAGCAGTCTTCATTGCGCTGGATATGTGTCTGACACCTTCAATGAAGAACACAATTTTATGGGTGTTAGACACAATTTCGTGGACGCCGGTGGAGGCTTCCAAGGAGGAGAGTGATCCGAAATCCTGTGCGGTACCGAACTAAAGGTTTAATTAACTCGTCGGCAGGAGACAATTGTTTTTCAATATTTTCGATTTGTTCTAGGTTTTGAAAACCGCACTGGTCTTTGCGCGTCGGGAGGTTGAATGCGGCTATTGGGCTTTTATTTCCAGCATTGGTGACCAAAGTCTGGCTGACGATTTATTTCCCTACCTAGCTACTGTCTACTCTACTCCATCTCTTCCCGCCCCTACTCATGCTCTCACGCCCCGATCTCTCCGCCCCTGTGTTGTCGTCTCCTCTCTCCTCGATCTTCATCCCCATTCCCCTAGACAGACTGGACGGCGGCACGGCGGGGTGGCCGGTGGGTGCCGGCGGGAGGACAGTGGCCGGTGGGTGGCGGCGGGGCCGCGGGAGGACAGTGGCTGGTGCGAATCCTTCGCTCCGCGCTCGGAGCTTGGGCTGGTCGCCGGCGCCGTCCACTGTGAGCAGCAGCTAGCGGCCGATCTCATGTTCCTCCTCTGCTCCTTCGAGCTCATCTACTTCATCTGAAAGCTGTACAAGCTCATCTCCCTCTCCGTAAGGTAATATTCTGTTCTAATTTTGCTTTTCTTGTCTTCTCGGTTCTGAATTTTGCATCTAAACTGGGAAAGTTTAAACTGGGTCATGGAAATTGTTGTTTACAGTATTTTTTTTAAAAAAAAAAGCATTGAGGAGTAGCTTATACATATAATGATAAATATATTTTGTGAATTTTTTTTACTATATAAATTTCTCAAAATGCTACAGATTTCAGCTTGGTATCGTGCTTGTCGGTTCAGCTTGATTTCAACAAGTTTGTATGCATATCTCTGAACAGTGAAAACTGACAACCCACTCTTGATAGTATACAGTTCATTTGATGTTTGCCTTGTAAGTCTGTATGTTTATAACCTGTTGCTCACATAGCTAGACTGAAAACTGATGTACAAGTTTTAGCTACACTGAACCGAAACGATTGAAAAAGATCATGTTTAAGCATACACTGGAGCTTTGAGCAAAGACATGCCTGTACCGTAGCAGTCTTTGTACTGATTCATGTTAATTATTTCACCTTGTTGCTGTTGTCATATGATTTGGTGTTCCATTTTTTTTTACATGTATAATTTGTTCAAGCTCCAATCTCAGAGCTCCTCCCCGACATATTTAGCACCGATGAGGCCGCAGGCCATGGTGGTGGTGGTGCTCCTCGCCACGGCCGCGGAGGCGGCGCTTGCGTCGGTGGTGGTGCTGGAGCGTATGCTGCCACTCAAGGGGGTCCATGTGGAGCACCTCAGGAAGCTGGACATGGCAAGGCACACGGGGATGGGCCCTTGGGCAGACATCACTCTGGAGGGCACCTTCAACCTGCTCGGCAATGGGAGTGGGTAGGTGCTGGCTTTAGTTACTTATATATACATACACACACCTTTTCGTTTGTGATCCATCATTGTATCTAAATCATTAAGAATTTGCAGGCTCTATTATGCCAGTGTGAAATTAGGGAACCCCCCTAAGAAACACACTTTCCAAATTGACACTGGTAGTGTCATGTCGTGGGTCGCTTGCAAGGGCTGCAAAAATTGCACGGACAAAAGTGTGCTCAATGTGAGGCTCCATTCTCTTATCCAGCACATTAACAAAATATTTATCAATATAATCTCATTTCTTTCTCAGGTCTCGACGGAGTTATACAACCCCGACTCTTCATCAACATCATCCAAAATATCATGCTTAGATGATAGCTGTGCAGACGCCGACGGAACAGGGTCCGCAGTCTGCCAAACACCATTGGGCCTGTGTGGTTATAATCTTACATATGGTGATGAGACTAGGGTGTCGGGGTACTATGTGAATGACACTATGTACTTCGACACTATCATGGGAAATCAGCATTCTGCATCTGTTCTTTTTGGGTAAGCTTTCCATGCATCTTTTTCAATTCTCCAGCAGATACTTGACATTAATTCATACAGATCAAATGTTTATTTCCTATATATATTCATTTATTTCCTTCTCTAGCAAAGCGATCAGAATATGACAAGTGTTAACATTTATTGCTCTGGAGTGATGAAGTGGCCATCCTCTGACATGTAAACTGCGTCATGTTAGTGGCTTTGGTGCCATGTCTGCAAAAATTAGCCTCTGATTATCGATGTTTTAGTGATAGGCATTGTGCTGATCTTCTCTGTACTGTTATATCTTGCGTTGTTTTGAGGTTTACCTATGCATTTTGGTTGCAGTCTTGTTTATTCACGCATCACAATCAAAGTGAAGTTTGCTGCCTAACTTGGTCCACATAATTTCTTCGTGTTTGCCCTCACATGGTTCAAGCAAACTTTTTTAAACAGATGTACCAACTCAGTGTCCCAGTTCTTTGGGACAGACGGGATTCTTGGGTTTGCGCAGACTGAACTGTCTATCATTTCACAACTGAACTCTCAGGGGCTATCCCCTAAAGTGTTTTCTCATTGCCTGAAAGGTTCAGAAGAAGGTGGTGGCATTCTCGTTCTTGGTAAAATTGTGACACCACAATTAGTATTTACTCCACTTGTTTCATCACAGTAAGTTGCCTTTTTCCTGGAATTACTTTGAGTCTATAAAGTGAGAGTTCAGAAGTTGGCATCACTCTCTTATATTTCATTACCATATTTAATACATCTGTTATCTGTGGTGGTAATTGTTATGGATGATAAGCTGATGGCTGCAAATGTAGTACTAACAGATTCGGTCGTTGTTTTGTCAATCTTTATCACTATAATCCAAAACAAGCTTGTTAGATTAATTAATCTGATAACTGGGTTGTAGCCCAGTGGTAGGTCTCTTGCAATCCTGCCTATCAGACTTCGAATTACCTATTAAAATAAAGCCTGTGCTCCTCCCCCACAGTCTGAGCTCAGTTTAGTTTGTGTTTGTGCTCTCCTTTTATTTCCCTTTCTTTTTTCCCCTCAAGATACATGTGTTTCACTTATTTGAGAGGCCACTGTAATACAATATAGCATGGTTTTTTTAAATCTCTGAAATGAAGGTTCTAACATTTTGGAACTTTCTGAATTCTTTTTAGTTTGTGTTTTTCTTTGTGCTCTCCTTATTTCCCCTTTATTTTTTTCTAAGGAAATGTGTGTTTCACTTATTTGAGAAGCCAACAATAATATAATATTGTTAGGGTTTTCTATCTCTGAAAATGTGGGTTCGGCCATTTTGGAACTTTCTGAATTCTTCATACCAACGACCTTTTGTGTGTTAATATTCTTATTGGAATATAGGTATCTTTACACTTTGAATCTGGAAAGCATCGCTGTTAATGGTCAAAAGCTACCCATTGATTCTTCCTTGTTTGCAACATCAAATTCAAAAGGAACAGTTGTGGACTCAGGAACAACACTAGTATACCTTGTGGAAGGAGCCTATCACCCATTGGTTAGTGCGGTGAGTTCATAGGATAAGATCACACATTCACACTTCATTCTTCTTTTTTTGAATAACGAATATGTGACCAACCTATATTACTTAATTTTTTAGTATGCCATTATTAGGTATCTAGGTCCTAATAATTCACATTTAGCTATTTGCAGATACTTGCAGCGATATCTCCATCTGTTGCTACTGTCAAATCCAAGTGGACCGGGAAGCAGGACAAGTGTTTTCAGTCTTCTGGCAGGTTTTTGTTTTTCTCGGAATGAAATAGCAGTATGAGCCTTTAATAATGTCGAATTACTAACTTTTTTTTACTTATCTACTAGCATTGACTTGTTATTTCCAACGGTGATGCTCTATTTTAAGGGCGGTGCTGCAATGACAGTGAAGCCGTCGCAATACCTTTTGCAGAGCGGTACTGTTGTAAGTCGTACTGCTTTTGTAGCTGCCCTTTTTGTGTTTATCCCAGTTCCATATATTATCAATATTTCTGGTGAACTTATCTCAAATATAAAAATATCGTAGGGAAACGCTGTTGTGTGGTGCATTGCCTGGCAGAGTAGTCAGGTACTACCCCAGAGTGTTCAAGGAATGACTGTACTCGGAGGTTAGTCATCCTAAATCAGCCAGTGTAAGCTGCACATATTAGCTAATATGAATTGAGAATGCTATTCTGACGTGGATGTCTGAAAAGAAATAATCTGCTAAACAAATATCTCAATAATTATGCCAATAGCAAACTTAAGCCTACCTGTCAACTGTATATTCAGGTAGCTTGGGAGAATGTCGCGGGTTTTCACTACATGCCCTTCTTGAACTTCTAGTACTATATCAAATGAACACTAACTAATTCCCTATTGCCAACATTGTCTGGACTGTAAATCCATCCTAGCTTCACAGGAATAATAAACATATTACCATGAATTGTTGTAACTTTCTTTCTGAAAGTTGTTTTAACCTTCGAGTACTCCTGCCAGAAACCTGGGACCTCCATTAATCTGTTCCCTGTTTTCTGCTTTTGTCTTTATGGTTTCTGCCCGGCCTTGCCGAGGCATGTAAATACACTTTGATCTTTTCAATGAAATAAAGCGCAATCCTTTTGTGTTTTCTCGAAAAAAGAAAGTTGTTCTTACTAACTAATTTGTCTATCTGGCTGGCTACAGATATTGTTTTACACGATAAGATAATTGTGTATGACTTGGGGAAACAGCGGATAGGATGGACGGACTACAATTGTAAGTTCAAACTCCTCTCTGCCACGGCATTTCAACCATCAACTCCGGATTGGAGCATTGGAATTGATTCCCTACGGGCTGAACTGTTTCATTTGCGATCCCTGCGGAATTCATATGTTGGAACAGGGTTTCAGTTCTTGTGGTTCGTGGTGGTGACTAACTGCGCCTTTCCTTGTGTCAGGCTCGTCACTCAATAGGACCAGCTCGTTTGATGTGAGCGGCACATCGCCAAACTACAACGGCTTGATAGCTATTGGGGTGGCTGTTGTATGGTTGGGCGCTTTTCTCACGGGTTAGGGAGTAAATTGTCAGTAATTCTGGAATTACTAGGGGTGTTGATTAGCTGTGCATTTGGTGTTGTTTACCGGAGTAATGTGTATTGTAGTCTAAATTTATAGGAGTACACCTTGAATCGTGAGCCGTTGGTTGAGAATAGTAGATATGTGCAATTGTGATGATCAAGAGATATAATTCTTGGTATTCCAAATTTATTAGGCGGTCACTCAATTTGGAGTTGCAAGTTGCAGTGGCGTTTCATTCCATTTCTGAAATGTAACATCTAAGAAGGAAGCATGTCATCATGCATATATAGGCCATCAACTAGCGTCGGGACATGGGCTCCTCCATGTTATGCCTTCTCTCGTGTTCCTTGTGGGCTTGGTTCAAGAAATAGCCAGCAATTATTGGACTGCATCAGTTAGAAAGTTTATTTGAGGTAGGCATGCAGACTAGATATTCTGGTGCTGCTTCCGTTTCTGCACCAGGTGGTTCTTCTCTCCAGATGCAAGAGTTGAAGTATATCATTGGACATGGGAACTCCATTTAGTCATTTCCCTCAATTTCACTTTGGTAAGCTGTATTTGCTATTACAAGTTACAACACCGACAACCTCTTTGGACATCAGTCCGGGGATATTTTTTGACTAGTTCTCTGTGATGTTTGCTTGATTGTCAAATACTCTGTCAAAGTAATCTGAGTGCTTTTGTACCGCCGTTCCTTCACCAAAGTCAGAGGGAAGAAACAAGTTCTTGTATTTCTTTATACTCGTACTAGCCAACCAAGACATGTTCTGAAGTTGTGATATTGCAGACCTCTCTAACATAGAACTTGACATGCACATTAATCTCATGTTTGTACCAAGTTCTGACCAGTTTAATACTAAACACAGGGTTGAGTTTGAAGACGTGCATCCGTTGTCAGGTGAAACACCTCCACTGAATTCTTCTACGCCGGGCCACCGGCTCGCTGTGGAAGATCTATTACTTTCTGACTTTTTATCTATTCAAGCCTAAACCAAGTTGGGTATAGCTAAGTGTCCAGGCGGTCAATGAGGATCCTCATGGACGTCACACCCTTGGTAACATATTTTAAATCTGATTCATTCATGTTTAGCATTTAACAAATCGACAATCCATGGCTTTTCTCGGCAGACGCAAAGCTGAGTTCGTTAGACCCTTAGAGGAAGGTTAGTAACGTAAATGGATAAATCATATCTTCACAAGATAATAGGCCATCAACCTGGAGAGTGGCGATATTGCTCCCCGTGTGACAGGAACCTGTTATTTGAAATTTAAAAATATAATTTAAAGCTTCATTAAAATTCAAAAACAAATATCTTGATGTAGAAAACTATGCACTACGACGGTGAAAATATCTTGACGTGAAATGCCATGTATTCTAGCCTCAGAAAAAAAGAAAAATTGCAGATCTGGGGCACAGACAGTTAAAAAAAAAATCTCTAATTTTTTTTTCGATTTGTCTTTTTTGCTAAGCTAAAAATACAAGGTATTCCACATTGAACTCCTCCAAGATCATAGTGCATATGGTTGGCTATATCCAGATATTTTGTTTCGATTTTTTAAATGTTTTCAAAAAACTAAAAAAAGGCTATTTTTAGCCCGGTTGCCAATGCCACTATTCGATCAACTGATTGGTACCTTTGGATGTTTCTCATGCATAAAACTTGCAATGTGCTAACAGAAGAATTACAATGATGACTAGAAACGAAATATCTTAAAAACTGTATGTCCAAATTATGAACCGTTTTCACTTTTAACCTCCTCACGTCGATTCAAAACTAAATCTCATATTGATATATTTTAACAAACTTTATTTTTATACTCTTACGTGCAACGTGGATGTACTTCCACGTGCATCACATATGTACGTACTACCAAATGCAAACGCGGATGTACTCACATGTTCAGCGTGGATGTACGCACAGGTATAGGGCAGATGTACTCCCAGGTGCAGGTGCAGTGCATATGTTCTTTCACGCGCAACACAAATATACTCTCAAGTGCAGGACGGATGTACTCCCAAGTACAAGACGGATGTACTCCTTTTTTTTTGCGAAACACAGTACAACGCAGATGCTCACATACACGTGCACACACGCACACCCTACCCCTATGAGCACCTCCGAAAGACTGAGTCGGCAGTCGAGCAAGACGGATGTACTGCGACGGATTTTATTTTCACGTGCAGCACACATGTACACTCAGTGCAATACGGATATACTCCAGACGCAGCACGATGTACTCCCAGGTGGAGAGCGCATGTACTTTCAGCACAAGAGTTTTTTGTGCTTTGGGATTTTTGTTTTTTTTTTTCGAAATTTTACATGAGATTCTCTTTTTGTACTTTTCGTTGGAATCGAAAAAAGCAGAGACGCAGCGAACATGGTTCGCGCGAAAAGCCTACAGCTTACTCCTGACTTCCTCCGCACGATCGCTCGGGTGTCCTCCGTCGCACGTACTCCCTTTGGTCTCGATCGATCGGCCCGACAGCCACGCGTCAGCCGTTGGCTCGCACTCTCTCCTTTTTTTAGATAAAAGGCAATAATGCCCAGCTTTGAATTTCGCACTCTCTCCTTAAGAAAGGGTGTTGGCACTCTTGGCAGACAGAGAGTGAGAGACACGAGCAGGTTCCTCTGTGAGCAGGGTGTCGGAGCTCGGGCTGGTCGCCGGCACCGTCCGCGGTGAGCAGCGGCTAGAAGCCGACCTCATGTTCCTCCACTGCTTCTGCACTCCTTCCTTCGAGCTCCTCCACTTCTGAAAGCTGTGCAAGCTCCTCTCCCTCTCCGTAAGGTAATTTTGTGTTCTAATTTTGCTTTTCTTGTCTTCTTGGTTCTGAATTTTGCATCCAAACTCGGGAAAGTTCAAACTGGTGATGTTAGAAATGTATTTTGTGAAGATCAATTTAACTATTCAAGTTTTTAAAAAATGCTATATGTTTCAGCTTGGCATCATGCTTGCCGGTTCAGCTTGATTTCAACAAGTTTGTATGCATATCTCTGAACAGTGACAAGTGACAACCCACTCTTGATAGTCTACTGTAAGCCTGTATGTTTATAACCTATTGCTCACATAGCTAGACTGAAAACTGATGTAAAAGTTTTAGCTAACTGAACCGAAACGAGTGAAAGAGATCATGTTTAAGCATACCACTGGAGCTTTGAGCAAAGACATGACTGTACCGTATCAGTCTTTGTACTGATTCATGTTAAGTACAATAACACATAGCTGCTGGAATTAATTATTTCACCTTGTTGTTGTCATATGATCTGGTGTTCCAATTTTTTTACATGTACAGTATATTTTACAGCTTCTCCCCCTCAGGTTCCGACCTCAGAGCTCCTCCCCGACGTATTTAGCGCCGATGAGGCCGCCGGCCATGGTGGTCGTGGTGGTGCTCCTGGCCACGGCCGCTGGGACGGCGCTCGCGGCGGCGGTGGTGCTGGAGCGTGCGCTGCCGCTCAAGGGGGTCCCGCTGGAGCACCTCAGGGAGCTGGACAGGGCGAGGCACGCGAGGATGGGCCCTTGGATAAACCTCCCTCTGGAGGGCACCTTCAACCCGTTCACCAGTGGGTGGGTGCTGGCTGTAGTTACTTATCGATCATCGTAATACATACATACATACACACACCCTTTCGTTTGTGATCCATCATTGTATCTAAATCGTGAAGAATTTGCAGGCTCTATTATGTGAGTGTGAAATTAGGGAACCCCCCTAAGAAACACACTTTCGAAATTGACACTGGCAGTAGCATCTCGTGGGTCGCTTGCAAGGGCTGCACAGATTGCTTGAACAAAAGTGTGCTCAATGTGAGGCTCCATTCTCTTTCCATCGCATTACTAAATATTTATCAATCTAATCTCTTTGTTTCCCAGATCTCAACGGAGTTATACAACCCCGACCCTTCATCAACTTCATCCAGAATATCATGCTTAGATAATAGTTGTGCAGCAGCTGCCGTCGAAACAGGGTCTGTAGGCTGCAAAACCCAATCGCCCCGTGTGGTTATGACATTACATATGGTGATGCAAGTAGGGTGTCTGGGTACTTTGTGAATGACATTATGTATTTCGACACTATCATGGGGAATCAGCTTTCTGCCTCTGCCGTTTTCGGGTAAACTTTTCATGCATCTTTCCCAATTCTCCAGCAGATAATTGACCATATTTTTGTTAAGATACTATCAGAAACCTAATTTGATAGAGTGGTGCAAGTATAGGAGGGTGGTCATCCTCGACAATGTGAACCATTTACATTTTGACACAGGTGTTGGTAAATTTACATCAGAGTTGGCACCACCAATGTTGGACCTAATTGCCACAAAATGCTTGTCCTGAATCCAGCAGGATGCTACGATTATTGCTTTGTTGATATGCACAAGAAAAGTTAGAGAAAAAAAATCAATTTCATATGTGGTCATCCAGATTAAATGTTTATTTCCTATATATTATGTCATTCTCTAGCAAAAAGATGTTGGCATAATATGAAAAGTATTAGTACATTCATTGCTCCGGAATGATGAAGTGGCCATCCTTTGACATGTAAACTGCATCATGTTAATGGCCATGTCTCCAAAAATTTAGCCTCTAATTATCGATCTTTTAGGGATATTGTCCTGATCTTGTTTGTATAGTTATTATCTTGCGTTGTTTTGAGGTTTAACTATTCATTTTGGTTGCAGTCCTGTTTATTAATGCATTACAATGAAAGTGAAGTTTGCTACCTAATATGGTCCATAGAATTTATTCATATTTGCCCTCACAAGGTTCAAGCAAACTTTTTAAAACAGATGTACCAACTCAGTGTTCCCCTTCCATAGGCCCAAGTCGAAACCGTGGCCGTGGCCGCAACCGGACCCAAAGGAGTGCATACCGGTGGAGTGGCGCGTCCCGTTGCCATTGCGGGACGCCGACTATGGGGGAATGCCCCGACTTCACCCACGTGCTGCTGGAGTCGTCAACCACACTGCAGGAGCTGCCGGCCCCCTCGACTAGCTGGTTTATTACGGCAGCCGGAGCCCGATGACATCATCTATATTTTGTTTGAATCTATGTAAAGTTACGGCGACTTTAAGTGAAACGTGTTCAAAATTTGGTTGTTCGAACTTTTAAAAACTTTCGAGGATGCGGATGGGGAAGCAGTCTTCATTGCGCTGGATATGTGTCTGACACCTTCAATGAAGAACACAATTTTATGGGTGTTAGACACAATTTCGTGGACGCCGGTGGAGGCTTCCAAGGAGGAGAGTGATCCGAAATCCTGTGCGGTACCGAACTAAAGGTTTAATTAACTCGTCGGCAGGAGACAATTGTTTTTCAATATTTTCGATTTGTTCTAGGTTTTGAAAACCGCACTGGTCTTTGCGCGTCGGGAGGTTGAATGCGGCTATTGGGCTTTTATTTCCAGCATTGGTGACCAAAGTCTGGCTGACGATTTATTTCCCTACCTAGCTACTGTCTACTCTACTCCATCTCTTCCCGCCCCTACTCATGCTCTCACGCCCCGATCTCTCCGCCCCTGTGTTGTCGTCTCCTCTCTCCTCGATCTTCATCCCCATTCCCCTAGACAGACTGGACGGCGGCACGGCGGGGTGGCCGGTGGGTGCCGGCGGGAGGACAGTGGCCGGTGGGTGGCGGCGGGGCCGCGGGAGGACAGTGGCTGGTGCGAATCCTTCGCTCCGCGCTCGGAGCTTGGGCTGGTCGCCGGCGCCGTCCACTGTGAGCAGCAGCTAGCGGCCGATCTCATGTTCCTCCTCTGCTCCTTCGAGCTCATCTACTTCATCTGAAAGCTGTACAAGCTCATCTCCCTCTCCGTAAGGTAATATTCTGTTCTAATTTTGCTTTTCTTGTCTTCTCGGTTCTGAATTTTGCATCTAAACTGGGGAAAGTTTAAACTGGGTCATGGAAATTGTTGTTTACAGTATTTTTTTTTAAAAAAAAAAGCATTGAGGAGTAGCTTATACATATAATGATAAATATATTTTGTGAATTTTTTTTTACTATATAAATTTCTCAAAATGCTACAGATTTCAGCTTGGTATCGTGCTTGTCGGTTCAGCTTGATTTCAACAAGTTTGTATGCATATCTCTGAACAGTGAAAACTGACAACCCACTCTTGATAGTATACAGTTCATTTGATGTTTGCCTTGTAAGTCTGTATGTTTATAACCTGTTGCTCACATAGCTAGACTGAAAACTGATGTACAAGTTTTAGCTACACTGAACCGAAACGATTGAAAAAGATCATGTTTAAGCATACACTGGAGCTTTGAGCAAAGACATGCCTGTACCGTAGCAGTCTTTGTACTGATTCATGTTAATTATTTCACCTTGTTGCTGTTGTCATATGATTTGGTGTTCCATTTTTTTTTACATGTATAATTTGTTCAAGCTCCAATCTCAGAGCTCCTCCCCGACATATTTAGCACCGATGAGGCCGCAGGCCATGGTGGTGGTGGTGCTCCTCGCCACGGCCGCGGAGGCGGCGCTTGCGTCGGTGGTGGTGCTGGAGCGTATGCTGCCACTCAAGGGGGTCCATGTGGAGCACCTCAGGAAGCTGGACATGGCAAGGCACACGGGGATGGGCCCTTGGGCAGACATCACTCTGGAGGGCACCTTCAACCTGCTCGGCAATGGGAGTGGGTAGGTGCTGGCTTTAGTTACTTATATATACATACACACACCTTTTCGTTTGTGATCCATCATTGTATCTAAATCATTAAGAATTTGCAGGCTCTATTATGCCAGTGTGAAATTAGGGAACCCCCCTAAGAAACACACTTTCCAAATTGACACTGGTAGTGTCATGTCGTGGGTCGCTTGCAAGGGCTGCAAAAATTGCACGGACAAAAGTGTGCTCAATGTGAGGCTCCATTCTCTTATCCAGCACATTAACAAAATATTTATCAATATAATCTCATTTCTTTCTCAGGTCTCGACGGAGTTATACAACCCCGACTCTTCATCAACATCATCCAAAATATCATGCTTAGATGATAGCTGTGCAGACGCCGACGGAACAGGGTCCGCAGTCTGCCAAACACCATTGGGCCTGTGTGGTTATAATCTTACATATGGTGATGAGACTAGGGTGTCGGGGTACTATGTGAATGACACTATGTACTTCGACACTATCATGGGAAATCAGCATTCTGCATCTGTTCTTTTTGGGTAAGCTTTCCATGCATCTTTTTCAATTCTCCAGCAGATACTTGACATTAATTCATACAGATCAAATGTTTATTTCCTATATATATTCATTTATTTCCTTCTCTAGCAAAGCGATCAGAATATGACAAGTGTTAACATTTATTGCTCTGGAGTGATGAAGTGGCCATCCTCTGACATGTAAACTGCGTCATGTTAGTGGCTTTGGTGCCATGTCTGCAAAAAATTAGCCTCTGATTATCGATGTTTTAGTGATAGGCATTGTGCTGATCTTCTCTGTACTGTTATATCTTGCGTTGTTTTGAGGTTTACCTATGCATTTTGGTTGCAGTCTTGTTTATTCACGCATCACAATCAAAGTGAAGTTTGCTGCCTAACTTGGTCCACATAATTTCTTCGTGTTTGCCCTCACATGGTTCAAGCAAACTTTTTTAAACAGATGTACCAACTCAGTGTTCCCCTTCTTTAAGACAGACGGGATTCTTGGGTTTGCGCAGACTCAACTGTCTATCATTTCACAACTGAACTCTCAGGGGCTATCTCCTAAAGTGTTCTCTCATTGCCTGAAAGGTTCTGAAGTAGGTGGTGGCATTCTCGTTCTTGGTAAAATTATGGCACCAAGATTAGTATTTACTCCAATTGTTTCATCATCAAAGTAAGTTTTTTTTTTGGTTTCCTGGATTTACTTCGAGTGTATAAAGTGAGAGTTCAGAATTCTGCATCGCTCTCTTATATTTCATTGTCCACATTTAATACATCTGTTATCTCTAAATATTTGGTTGTTGTTTTCCAATCTTTATCACTATAATCCAAAACAAGCTTGTTAGATTAATTAATATGAGAACCGGGTTATAGCCTAGTGGTAGATCTCTTGCAATCCTGCCTATATCACACTTCGGATTATTTGTAGAAAATAAAGATTGTGCTCCTCCTCCTCCATGGTCTGTGTTTAATTTAGTTTGTGTTTGTGGCTTTGTGCTCTTCTTTTATTTCCCTTTATTTTTTCCTTTAAAGATGCATGTGTTTCATTGAGTGGCCAACATAATAAAATATAGCATGGGTCTTTTTTAATCTCTGAAATGTGTGTTCTATCATTTTGGAACTTTCTGAATTCATTTAGTTTGTGTTTTTCTCTGTGTTCTCCTTATTTCCCTTTATTGTTTTCCTAAAGAAATTTGTGTTTCACTTGTGAGAAGCCAACAGTAATACAATATAGTCAGTACTTTCTTACGTCTAGAAATGTGGGTTCTACCATTTTGGAACTTTCTGAATTATTCATATGAACCACTTTTTGTGTGTTAATATTCTTATTGGAATATAGGCATCTCTACACTCTGAATCGGGAGAGCATCGCTGTTAATGGTCAGAAGCTACCCATTGATTCTTCCGTGTTCGCAACATCAAATTCGAAAGGAACAATTGTGGACACAGGTTCAACACTAGTACACCTTGTAGACGGAGCCTATCATCCATTGGTTAGTGCGGTGAGTTCATAGGATCACATCACACATTCACACTTCATTCTTCTTCTTTTGAACAACCAATTAATATATGACCAACCTACATTACTTCATTTTTTAGTATGCTGTTATTAGGTATCTATGTCCTAATAATTCACATTTAGCAATTTGCAGATATTTGCAGCGATCTCTCCATCTCTAGGTACTTACAACTTAACATGGACCATGGCTGATAATTGTTTTCAGGCTTCTAGCAGGTTTTCGTTTTTCTCGGAATGAAATTAGCAGTATGAGTCTTTAAGGACATCGAATTTACTAATTTTTCTTTTACTTCTCTACTAGCATTGACTTGTTATTTCCAACGGTGACGCTGTATTTTAAGGGTGGCGCTGCAATGACAGTGGAGCCGTCGCAATATCTTTTACAGCAGGGTAATAGTGTCATTGTAAGTCGAACTGCCTTTTGTTGCTGCCTTTTTTGTGTTCTTTCACAGTTCCATATATTATTGATATTTGTGGGTAGCTTATCTCAAAATTAAAATATCGTAGGGAAACCATGTTGTGTGGTGCATTGCCTGGGAGAGTAGTCAGGAACACCCAAATATCCAAGGAATGACAATACTTGGAGGTTAGTCACCTTATTGTATCAGCCAGTGTAAGCTGCACATATTAGCTAATAGGACTTGAGAATGCTATTCTGACGTGGATGTCTGAAAAGAAATAATCTGCTCAACAAATATCTCAATAATTATGCCAATAGCAAACATAAGTCTACCTGTCAACTGTATATTCAGGTAGCTTCGGAGAATGATCGTGACTTTTCACTCCATGCCCTTCTTGAACTCCTAGTACTGTATCAAATGAACACTGACTAATTACCTCATGCCATTGTCCTGCAAATCCATCCTAGCCTCACATGAATAATTAACATATTACCATGAATTGTTTAACTTTATTTCTGGAAGTTATTCTTACTAACTAATTGGTCTCTTGGCTGGCTACAGATATTGTTTTACGCGATAAGATAATTGTGTATGACTTGGAGAAACAGCGGGTGGGCTGGACGGACTACAATTGTAAGTTCAAACTCCTCTTTGACACGGTATTTCAACCATCAACTCTGGTTTGGAGCATTGGAATTCATTCCCCAAGGGCGGAACTGTTTCATTTGAGATCCCTGCAGAATTTATATGTTCAAACGGGGTCTCAATTCTTGTAGTTCGTGGTGGTGACTAACTGCGCCTTTCCTTGTGTCAGGCTCGTCACTCAATAGGACCAGCTCGTTTGATGTGAGCGGTGCATCGCCATACTCCACCGGCTTGATAGCTATTGGGGTGGCTGTTGTATGGCTGGGCGCCTTTCTCACGGGTTAGGGGAGTAAATTGTCCCATAACTCTGGAATTAGTGGGGGTGTTGATTAGTAGTGCATTTGTTGTTGATTACCGGTGTAATGTGCATTGTAATCTGAATTTTTAGTACACCTTAAACTGTGAGCCGTTGGTTGAGAATTGTAGTAGATATGTGCAGTTGTGATGATCGAGAGATAAAATTACTGGTATTCCAATTTTATTAGGTGGTCTTCGTAGTTGCAAGTCTTGCTGTGGCGTTTGATAAATTCCCTTTTACGGTTGCATCACCCTTATGCCACACATCTAAGAAGGAAACATGTCGTCATGCATATATAGGCCATCAACTAGTGTCTGGTACAGCATGGGATCCCTCCATGTTATGCCTTCTCTCCTGTTACTTGTGGGCTTGGTTCAAGAAATGGCCAACAATCATTAGACAGCATTGGTCAATCTTAGCCAAGAAACCATGCTTCACATCATCAGGCAGAAGGTTTAGTTGAGGTAGGCATGCATGCAGACTAGTTATTCTAGCGCTGCTTCCGTTTCCACGCCAGGTGATTCTTCTCTCCAGATGCAAGAGTTGAAGTATATCATCGGACATGAGAACTCCACTTAGTCATTTCCCTTATTTTCACTTTGGGTAAGCTGTCTTTGGACACACCCACCACCTATTTGGACATCTAAGAAGGAAACATGTCGTCAACTCGTCATGCATATATAGGCCATCAACTAGTTCTGTGTGAAGTTTGTTTGATTGCCAATTTGTACCGCTGTTCCTTCACCAAAGTCAGGGAAAGAAACAAGTTCTTGTAATTTCTTTATACTAGCCAACCAAAACATGTTCTGAACTTGTGATTTGACATTTAACAAATCGACAATGCACGGCTGTTTATCGCAGATGCAAAGCTGAGTTCGTTAGACCCTCAGAGGAAGGTTTGTAATTTAAGTGGATTAATCATATCTTCACAGGCCAACTGGTTGGTACCTTTGGATGTTTCTCATGCATAAAAACTTACTGTTTGTTAACGTAAGAATTACAACGATGACATAGAAGTCCCCAAAATGTGGTAGATGTGCTTCTGTGACAGTATGTGAAGCGAAGGTCTAACTTTGATACATTTTGCAGGATTCTGGCATGGTAGCAAGAAGTTCTTGTGTACTAAAGCAATTCGAACAACAAGATAAAATTTAGATATGTTTTTCACTCAAGAAGTTCAAAGATCGATGTAAACTTTGTTTAAGAATTAAATCCCCTTTTACTTGATAACATAAATAAAGTTCTTACTGTCCTTAAACTTGCAATTGATTACACAACAGCCCAGCATGGAAGGCCATCTACTACTCCCTCCGTTCCACAATATAAGATGTTCTACCTAGCACACATGTTGGCTAGGTGCAAACCCAAATAAGTGTACATATATATTAAAATATGTCCACATACATCTAGATACATGTGAATGTGGACAAAAGTTAAAACATCTTATATTTAGAAAGGGAGGGAGTAATAATTAGTAATACTTCTAACACATGATCTTAATCTGGCCATTCATGAGCTAAAGTTCTTATGGTCTACTTAAATAGACTTGGTAGAATGCTTGACCACCTCTTAACGTGTGCAGTTTGAACAGTAACAGTCTCCCTTACGTGAGCAGAATCCAACATTCCAGCCGCCTTTGGTATAGCACTGATTGACGCAAGCATCAATGCTGGTGCAACGATTATCCAGTGCCGGCCATGCTTCACATACATAGCCCGGGGCCGCATCTGTAAAAATCAAAGATGATTTATTATGTAAGAAATCTCAACATGTCAAATTTGTCCAAGTTTGACAAAGTTTATTAATAGATGTATGAGAGCATATAAATAGGTTATAACCATATACTCTGTTTCATGATTGACCTGATGAAACTAAAGAGACAGTCAAACGTATATGACTCTGAATTTAAGACGAACCTAAAACAACAATTATTTTGAAACGGATGGAGTGCTTAATTACCGGAGCACACAAGGAGGAGCGTCAGAATCAAGATGGATGCTGCGATCTTGGACGCCATGAGGGAGCACTTGGGATTTTGTATTAGCTCCGACTCTGAGGAGAGTTTGTTTTGAATCGTCAGGACCTGTGTGTGTATAGGGCTGAAACAAAGATGTCATGGTTTTAAATTTGGTAACATAAAATCGCCAAATCCCAACAATGAACTACTGCTGATAAATCTATTATTCTTCATCTCAAATCTTGTAGTACAACATTTGGTGTTCCTGGTATCCAAAAGAATCCGACTTATAGTTTCTTGGCAACCTACGTACCAGCTAGCGGCTGTAAATTTTTTTTTGAAGCCGTGGGCAAAAGCTTTGCCCATTTTCGATTAATTAAGCGAGAGTTTTACATAAAGTAAAAAGGGGTTACACAAAACGACTACTCTCCCGGCATTAGATCACTCAACCTTTTTGCCCCCGCTAGCCCCCATAACCTAGCGTCACTCTTAATGTTCTCAAGAATTACAAAAGACGGCATAAGTTTCTTGCGAAAAACCCGAGCATTCCGCTCACTCCAAAATCCAAATGCTCCAAGAGACAAGGAAAACAAGGGAGGCCACTCCTTTGCGGTGGTGTGTGGAGGGGCCAGTCATGAGTCTCCACCAATCGTTGAGGGAAAGGGTCGACCAAGAGGTGGAGTCAAGGTGGGGGAGGCCGAGCCACTCCTTGACAAGGTTCCAAACTCGGATGGTGAAACGACAATGAACAAAAAGGTGGTCCGCCGATTCCGTAGTAAGCTTGCAAAGTGGGCAAAGACCACAATTGGGCCAACCCCTCTTCTCAAGCCGGTCCGCCGTCCAAAGCCTATTTTGGAGAGCAAGCCACGCAAAATGCTTGATCTTTGACGGCGCCCAAACCTCCCAAACCAACTTCTTCATGTCGGTGGAAACCGCTCCCAAAAATTGTGCCTTGTACACCGAATATTCCCCGTTGGTCGAAAGCTTCCAAGTGATCTCATCGTCCACGTCCTCCACAAGAGCAAAATTTTGAACCTTAATCCATAGATCAACAAATTGCTCCAAGTGGGCAAAAGAGAACTCCTCGGTCAAGTTTATCTTGCCCACCCAAGCACCATCATGCAAGGCGTCATGAATGCTCCACTTCTTTCTTTTGGAGATCAAGTGAATAAGAGGAGCAATATTTCTAGGCTTCATTCCATCAAGCCATGGCGCATCCAAAAAGGTGTTTTTTTCCCGTTTCCCACCGAAATGGAGGTTGCCGCATAAAAAAGGTCCATATCCTTTCTATTGCAAGGGTTACCCAAACCAACCTAAATTTTCGTTGGGTCCTTCCACTCAAGCCATGGCCCTAGCGGCTGTAAATAGATAATATCCAGATACGGCCTTGCTCATAATCAAATCTTTGAAATTTCGAAACCCCTAAGCGCAACCAAATAAGCAAGAAGACACCAACCAATCAACCAAAGAAACCCTGAAAAGAAAAACGACGCAGGTACACGGATACACATCCCCATCCCCATCCCCAAATGAAACCATTTGAGAGACAAAAGAAAACAAGAAACTAGCCTGGATGATTAAAGAAAGACACCAAAACACCCAATCCTCTAAAACACGCAAGGGCCTTCCTACGGGAAGACGCGGAGCCAACGCTCGTCTGTAGCCAACGCTCTGACGTCAAGAAGCAAGAACAGATCAAGACACTGGACGACTTATGAAGAGACAAAGACTCTGATGGAACTAAACTATTTCCTGGATGTATGGTGCGGCAAACCCAGCGTGAATGCCCTGGAAAAGCTAGCCAGATCAGTTGGTTCTCAAACGTCCATGAATGGTCTCTGTAGTCCCATCGAAGAGCTTGTTCAAGCTGATTGTAATCACCCTGGTATCATATGATCTATAAAGCTCTTTTCTCAACAACAACAACAAAAGAAGACAATTTTTCCACCGGGCGTAGACGAGAACGAACATGAATACAGAACGGACACGGACTGTCGGATTACAGATGACGGCGGAACAAGACACCCCAAGAAGCACCAAAACGACGAGGAAGAGGAAGGGAGAAAAAAAGGCAGGCGGCCAGGCCTAGGACACGAACCTGAGCGCCCCGCAGGTGGGCGGGCGGCCTGGAGAAGCTCCTACGACAACACGGCCATGGCCAGGAGCAGGAATGCGGAGGAGAGGCGAAACCGAAGAGACAGTGCCGACTGCCGAGATGGAAGGAAAGGACGCGGATTAGTAGTGCTCGGGCTCGCTTGCTGCCGGCTACGTGTCGATGCGTCGGGCCTCCAAGACGCGTGACAGCTACGCGTATGAACAACCAGCGTATAGAAACAGGACATGACGTATGTGGCACTTGATGGACCGACTAAGGGTCTGTTTGTTTGGGCTGCAGCTTTTGAAAAGTAGCTGTAGCTGTTGAGCTGTGGAAAGCAGCTGTGAGAAGCAGCTGCTGGAAGCAGAGATTTGATGTTTGGCAGGAGTGCTGTTGGCAGCTGTAGCTGTTGGTTTTCTGAGTGAAATGTCTGGAATGCCCCTGAGTGCTGAAGATGTTATATAAATGCGGATTTGAAGCGAAACAATTATTTTTGACTTATTTAATTTATTATTACGATGTTTAGATAGCTAAATCATCTCAGTTTATCTATTTATATGTAATAATTGGAACACATATTTATCCAAACATAGAGCATTACATAATAATTAAATCATTGTCATTGTTGCCTCCTTGTGTGGAAACAACATGCCCTAGAGGCATATAGTTCTCATCACTATCGCATCGATAGAAGTCTAGATCGAACAACTGACTATCGCGAATAAAGTTATCGCGAAAAAACTTACAACATGAAAGTTCTGAAAAACAGCGACATTGATATAGTCATGAAAGGAAATTTCGAACAATCGAGCGACTGCGACCAATTTGACAAAATTTGTCTAAAAATGATGCAAACTTCAGTTCAAAATTAAGAAGCTACAATACACGAAACTCGACACCGATCACGGGAATGGAACCTACTCAACGACGTACACATATTTTATATATAAATTATTTCAAATAGAAATATATTTGTGGAGATGGAGTTTGGAATTAGATAGTGTGCACATGGATAAATCACCAAGCTAGCACGTACAGGACAACGAGCAGCAGCTTGCTCGGGCACGCGGGCGGAGCTCGCACACGGACAGCTCAGAGCACGCACAAGGACAGCGGTGGCAGTTTATCGGTAATTATCCTAAACGGCAGTGGCAAACTCCCGTAACGTTTCGATTGCAAGTTGAAAAGCTGCGGGAAGCGGCCCGGCCCAGCTTTTGCTCATGTGCGTTCGCCCAGTTCATTTCTTCGGAGCGCTTCTCACCAGCGCTTGTCAATAATCGAGTGTTTGTTTGGGCTTCTGCTTTTCTACCCAAAAGCAGAAGCAGAAGCCCAAACAAACAGGGCCTAAGAATCTGTGCAAGAATATGGAATCGGATGCAGCAATATGGAGCTTATATTTTATTTTTGAAAAATGTCACATTCAAAACTGTTTTTATAGATATATCTACCAATGTGCATTTTCTTGTTGAAAAATACACACTCCCTCCGTTCCGATAGGTAGGGCGTGAATTTTTTTCTCAAAAATCGCCAGAAATTAAGGCGTGGGTGTGTAGAAGATGGTAACCTCGTGTAACTGCCCCTCGATTCGGCGGTTGCACCAGCTTTAAGTTGTGGGTATGGTATGGGCATAATTTTCCCTACAATAGGGTATGGGCATAATTTTATACCCATGGGTAGTATCCATATCCTACCCGTTAAGTCGCGGGTAGGGTACAAGTATAACCTTGTACCCGTGGGTATACCCATACCCTGCCCGTTTATATACTTAACCCGTGGAGGTCCAATATTTATTGGTAAAGTTGTCATCAATTGTCAATTTGAGTTTAGATAACTGTCATGTACTCAAATATATGTTATTGAGTTGAGATAAATGTTTTATCTTTTATCAATGTGTTATCGATGAATGTAAAATTATGTATAACATGTGCACTATTTGCTATACCCGTTGGGTACCCAACGGGTATGTGTACGGGTAAAGTTTCATACCCGTGGGTACGGGTGGTAGAGTTTTGTACCCATTGACTACACGAGTATGGGTATGGTATTGCTCTACCCGCCCCATACTCTACCCATTGCTATCCTTAGCTTTAACGCTTGCATGCAGTTTTAATTGATTGAGCATGTGCATGCGCTTCAACAGCACAAGCGGTAATTTTAATTCTTTTTAAATTTAAAAATCATATTATTTTTGTACAGATACAAGAAGATGATGTCTACACAAGTGCAATTTTTTGTTGAAAATGCATAGTATTTTGGGATGAAAGAAATCCCAAGAATGGGCTCTCTGTAGGCATTTGGCATTCATTTTGTCTTCATATTTGGCTTTTTTTATCAGGTCACCGGTGAGAGCATATTTGAAACTCTATGCATAGGTGGTATACATCAATATGTATTTGAATACATTTTTTTCCAAAAAGATAGAAGTGAGGCTTTTATTAGCATTTTGAAAACAAGGCTACATGTAGCATGGTCTATCTTTTTAAGTTTTTGAGTCTCGGTGCAGCGATACGAAGATCATTTTTTTTTAAATGTAAAAACACTATTCTGAAATTTTGAAAAATATATGAATTTTGTATGATCACGCGAAAATGCTTATTTTTGGAGTAAACAATTACTAAAAAATACAGCCCTAAGTCATGAAAATCTATTTGTGTCTTCATATTTATCTTTTTGTATTGGTCACGGTGAAAGTATAATTCTTTGAAACTCTATGAAAACAAGGCACACGTCTATATGTACTTGTATACTATTATTAGAATTTTTGAAGTAAAAAAAAGATTTTGAATTTTTCGAAAATCGGGCTTCATGTAGCCGGGGCGCTCTTTTAGGTTTTTGAGTTAGAGTGCAGCGATATTGTGCCCATTTTTCTTGAATTTTAAAATTCTATTTTGGAGTTTTAAAAAATATTATTTTTCTTACAGTAATATGATGGAAGAATATTTATTATTTTTTGGCTAAAAATCACAAAAATGTGGCTTTAAGTAGGCATTTAAAATTGATTTATGTCTTTATGTTTTTTTTAGGTCACGACTGAGAGCATAATTCTTTGGAACTTTATGCATACATGCTTAGAGTCCACAGTATGGATGTCATTTAAAAAAAAATTGAAAATACTATTTTGAAGTTCCAAAATATATATAAGGGTTTTTAGGAAAATGGAGACTGATTCTTCTCCTGGCTTAGAGCGCCCTAGGAGACCCGCTCCATGGAGACTCATTCTTCTCCTGCTAGCAGTGGAACAGTACCCCATCTTCAGAATTTTACTGTCGTTTCAAAATTTGGGAGTCAGAATACACATATATGGATCGAAGGAGGAGCAGAATCTACACCTTCACATGATGCGGGGGCACTTGTAAAACTTGTGACCAAGATTTGGAAACCCTATTTTCTTGACGACGAACATCATTACAATTGCCGGGTGGAGTGAGATGAAGCGGCCATGGAAGTGTGGAACGGGAAGCGCGGAGAGGATGAAGATGGGATGGGGAGTAGGTGGGGTGCTCGCTCTAATAAATTTGACACGTTTTATCGGGTGTGGTCCAGGTTGGAGTCTGCCACAAGTTGGGCCTGCAAATGCCGGATTGCATACGACTGAAGGTCCACCTAATGTATTTGTTCGAAACATTACCGGTGAGGATACAAAACGAGATACAAGAGACATTAATAAATGAGACGGACGGTTCGATGGGTAAAAGATAAGCCGACCAAGCGAGCTCGAGGGCTCTTTGGAGTTTTCGAAAGGAGAGCTCCTTTAATTTTCGGACGCATCTAGTCAGCGCAGCTCATCAAAATAGAAAGTTTATTATTCTCCCTACTAGGCTACTACAGTACCAAAAAATAAAGGGAGAGCAAAACCAACCCTACAGCTCACGCGATCCACTAATTCACAACCCTCATGATTCCTTCACATGCATGCTGAAAGATGACATCATGCGGTTGATTTTCTTTTATGAGAAAATTCAACAATAATCTCACTTTTGAAATTGTGATCTTGCTGATACTAGAGGGGTTAAACTGGATCGCCATAGGATCACCTACCCGATCGCCTCACAATCACGGAACCCAACCGTCACATACGGAACGGACCTTCACCACTGGGTTAATTGGAATCACAATATTTGCATCACCTGGTGCTATTTGTTACAGATGTCCTATTTTTGTTTGAGCAAAATATACAGCAAGGGAAGCTGATGGACCAACTTTTTTGCCCCCAAATGCCTTAAAAAGTAGTTATGCACTATTATAGGGCCGCTATTGGAAACACTCTTATACCTTTGAGAATTTCCCTCAAACTCCACTACCGCAGTTGTAGAGAATTCAGGCAAACTTTGCCAGGGATTCATAAGTTTATATGTTTGATACCAATGTGTGGCGTTGTCTCGCATGAACATTTTAGTTGCAGACACTTTGAACCCTTCAGCAATGTGATACAACTAGAAGAAGGTGCTGCATGTATCCACCGAAATCCTGACATTAGCGCCGTCGAACTTCAAAAAGTCCATCTTTGCTCAGAACGCACCGAACTGCACTCCCCTATGCAGGTGTTGGGGGTGGGTGGTGGTAGTGTTACTTTGGGGCCATGTTGCCGCGCGAGCTAGGGAAGTGGTGGGCGAGCTCCAGGCGGCAACCCCATGGAGCTTGCTCCATCCCGTTTTGGAATGGTGAGAGGTGGTGGCTCGGGTCCCTTCAACCCCCGCGACTTTGACTCTGCTATGCACACACCTACCGAACGAATCATATCCACCTTAATCTGCATCTGATCTAGGATCTTGACATGCTTGTTCAACTTCTGGTCGATCTTCGCCATCTGTGCTTGCACCTTCTCTGGCGCCTCGAACTGGGCGTCCAAGGCGTTGAAACACGCCAGTATCGCCGCCTTGAGGTCCTCCATACCTGCAAGCATGAAACAGGTTTGTGCCGTCAGATTAGAAACCTTTGAAGTCGCTGTTGTGACTTCCTCTTAACCACCCAAACGCCGATCTCACATTTACAATGAATTATGAAGAATTTCACAACCCATCGGTCGATGTTACTGGGACGACGTCGAGATATGAAGCGTGACGACGGTCTGAACTATGATACGAAATATAATACCCATGGCCGACGGTGTGATTGCCGTAGCTAGGGTTCATCGGAGAGAAGGAGGGACAGATCTATGAGAATAGGTTCACTCATATTCTCGATGATGTTCCTTAGAGCATCTCTAGATGCCCTATAATAGGGCACCACTTTTTGGTTATAGGGTACCTGTTTTAGCGTTTTAGGGCACCAATTTTTTCTGCATTAGCAGATGCCCTATTTTAGGGCATATCCTCTCCAGCAAATGCCCTATCTTAGGGCAGCGCGGCCGCGCCACACCCTCCATCTTTTTACACATTTTCACATACATATGAAACAAATAACATGAAAAATGATCTAAAATAAATTCAAACAAATAAAACTTTAATAGTAATTAATTATTACAACACAATACAAATAGTTCATCAAATGGTTCATCAAATAGTTCATCAAGCAACACACAAATGGTTCATCAAATTGTTCATCTCACATACAACAACACCGAATCAAGTACAAGGCCTTGATCTTTGCCTTCAATTCCATGCCCACCACTCCTCAGTGAGATCCTTTTGAATATCTTCATGCACATCGGAGTCTCGAGTGTTGTGGTAGGCATTAAGAAAGCGGGCAACTCGGTCTCCACCTCGCCTCAGCCGAACAGGCCGGCCCATCAACGTAGGTGACGTAGTCTACATTTTGGCCACACTCATTCTCTATAATCATGTTATGCATGATCACACATGCATGGATGATGTACCAAAGGATATCTTGATCCCAAAAGCTAGCCGGTCCTCTCACAATAGCAAATTGGGCTTGCAAAATCCAAAATGCTCTATCCACATCTTTCCTAGCCGCCACTTGAGCATTATGAAAATCAAGTTCCTTCTTACCTTCAGGGGCTTGCAATCACTTCACAAATGTCGCCCACTTGGGATAAATCCCATGCGCAAGGTAGTAGCCCATCTTGTATGTCTTGCCATTGGCTTGGAACTCCACGGTGGTGACTCTCCATTGGCTAACTTGGCTAATAGAGGAGACCTTTGGAGGACATTGATATCATTGCAAGAACCAGGCATGCCAAAGAATGCGTGCCATATCCAAGTCTCCTGATTGGCCACGGCCTCAAGAATAATGGTGGAATCCTTCCCGTGCCCTCTGAACTGTCCATGCAACGCTGCAGGACAGTTCTTCCACCTCTAATGCATACAATCAATGGAACCGAGCATACCTGGAAAGCCACGGGCCTTGTTCATCTCCAGTAGCCGATCCGTGTCATGAGCATTGGGTGCTCTCAAGTACTCGCGGGCCCGAACACCTCAACCACCGCAACCGCAAACCGCTTCACACACTTGATGCTCTGACTCTCACTCATCGCCAAGTGATCGTCGTTAAGATCTGCCGGAATGCCATACGCCATCGGCTGCAATGCACTAGTCACCTTTTTATAGTTTCTATGGCCAAGATCTCCGGCACAATTCCTCTTCTGCATGAAGAAGTTGTCGTGTATCTTCACACACTCGGTGATGTGCTTGAACAAATCAATGCCCATTCAAAATCGGCATCAAAAGTAACTCTCGGGGAACACCGACCTATCAACAAAATAGTTGGCCATGAGCTTGGCATGTGCTTCTTCCCGCTGCCTCTGAATGTATTCTCGGTCCATTGTCGAACCTCCATGCTTCGGCTTCTTGTTCATCCTACTATGCACCATCAAGAGCATATAAATGTCCTCCTCCTCTTGCGCATCGAACTCCTCATTGGGTGTGGTGTAGTCAAACAACACCATCTACAAATACACAAACTAAAATTATCATCTACTTCTAAATTGACACTTCAATTTGACACTCAATTGTTACACAAAATAATCTACAAATAGAAACTAAACTCACCTTGAACTAGCAGCCAAGTTGGGGCGGCAGGAGGTGGTCGCGGCCGCGACATCGCACGGGTTGAACAAGAGAAGTGGGCAGGAGGACGCGGAGCAGCTTGGCGGCGATGGGGAGACCGAATTGAGACCGCGATCGTCTAGGAGGCCGCAGCGAGGCTCGGCGGCGGGGATGGTGCGGGACCAGTTGGAAACCCCACCGGCGGCGGCGGAGAAGCGGCAGTAGGATGAGGAGGCTCCGGATCCGACTATCCTGGCCCTCAGCGGCGACGGAGGAGACCGAATCGAGGTCGACGACAACGGAGCTTCGTTTCCGATTCACGGTGGCGACGGCGCGTCTGAGGCCATCTCGGCCAATTTGGCGGCGGGGAAGAGGTTGCACAGGGGCGGCGAAGGCTTTTCGAGGTGGAGGGCGGCCATCGGCGGGTGAATCGATGCCGGCGGCGGCCAAATCGGGGGCGAGGTGGTCGTGACACGGGGGCGGAAGGGGGTTCAGATGTCAGTTGGACGCGCACGCGGAAATGGAAATGATAGGGCAGCCCCGCGCGTGGGCAGCCTTATTTTAGGGCACCATATAGGGCATCTGCTGGAAACTGTTTTTTTTTGCCCTCCGGTGCCAAAACGGTTTTTAGGGCAGAGTGCTGCGTGACCGTTATATATCGACCACACAACCGGACGCAGCCCAACAACGCCACTCCATACAGCCCACGGCCCACGTAGACGACAAAAGCTAAATCGCTACAGATAACTGACAGAGAACACTGTCGACAGACAGTTAGCGACAGATTCCGCTAAAAACTCTTTGTGCTCTCAGTCTTTTTTTTAGATCAAAAGGGACCTCGTTTTCATTGCATAACAAGGAAAAACCCCGATCTCACCAGCGGCAACGGCGCGTTGGCTCCTCTCCTCGGTGGCACTGCGAAGTCAGCTCCCGTAGGCATGGAGAGAAGGGGTCAAGTCGGCCGCTCGAAACCCTAGCCTGTGACATCGCACCTCGTCCTGCCCAGGTACGACCTCAGAGCTCCACCCCGACGTATTTTGCGCAGATGAGGCCGCCGACCATGGTGGTGGTGGTGGTGCTCCTGGCCACGGCCGCGGGGGCGGCGCTGGCGGCGGCGGTGGTGCTGGAGCATGCGCTGCCGCTCAAGGGGGTCCCGTTGTCACGGCAAGCACTACGCAAGGCTCGGCTAGCGTGACAGAAGCGGAGAAGAAGAAGAGTGGCTAGTGGGTGTTTGGGTTGTAAGTGGGTGGGCCGTGGGCCGTGTCGTGTGCGTGTGTGAGAAGAGAAGGGAGCGCAGTTATAAGCTCGGGAAATCGTGTCTGTAAGAACTATCGAACTAATGAATGAACTAAGGGCATCGTCCCGTTCCTGATCTCTCGCCCCTCTCCATCTACTTCCTCTCCACGCGACCCACCGTCCCAAATCCGTCGGAGCAATCCACAGCAAGGACATTACAAACTTGGTATAAGAGCTTTGCCGGTCCGATCCGCGCTCCGCAACTCGAGATCGACCCTGTAACATCGACCGATCGGTTGTGAATTCTCTCCCCGGAGAGAATTCGCTGTAAATCCGAGATCGGCATTAGGGTGATTCAGAGAGTGAGCAGCGACGGCTCCGTTCAAGGCTAGCGCGCAGACGAGGCATCTAGTCGGCGTGATGACTACCTTTGAGGAGCTGGTGCTCAAGGAATTCGAGGCCCTTCTCTCTCTTCAGGAGCAGATGGCGGGGATCTCCATGATCCAGACCAGGCTCGATGATCTAGATGCAAAGTTCAGCGAGCAAGTCAATCGGCTCGACCAAGTTTAGGCTAAGGTGAACCTTTCAGCAAGCTCACTTGGTCAGATCCACCAGGAACAAGTGCACGCGGCACGGGCACTGAAGGAATCCGCAGCAACCAGGGTGCCGGAGGCCGATCGGCTTGCGAAGGTTGGGTGCTCGGCGGCGTCGCCATCCTCAGTGGATAAAGGATCGGCAACGAACGGGCCAGGGAGACCACCACCACCACCGCCATGATGGAGACATCACGCTCGACCACCAGACACACGCCAGACTGTCGTGACCGTCGAGGACGGGGCAGACGAAGGGGGCAACAGTGGAAGGAGATCGTGGATGCCAAAGATGGAATTCCCTCGATTTGATGGGGAAGGGGTTCGGATGTGGTTGGACAATTGCGAGGCTTATTTTCAGCTGTACCAAATTCCAGAAAATTTCAAACTCATATCAGCTTCTTTGCATTTGCATGGTAATGCAGCGCACTGGTACCAGTCAGTGAAGTTCACAGAGGTGTGTGCAAGTTTGCCAGCATTTTGTGCAGCAGTACTCACGGAGTTTGATATGAACGTACACTGGACCTGTATGAGAGATCTGCTGGTGTTGAAACAGACAAACACAGTGCAGGAGTACAGGGTACTATTCAATCAGTTAGTGTATCAGGTGAGGCTGTATGAAGGTGGGGTAAGCGAAACAATGCTAGTAACTCAGTTCATACTTGGGTTAAAGGAAGAAATCAGAGCTGCTGTGGAGATCCAACTGCCCAACTCAGTACAAGCAGCTACTGAATATGCTTTTGGTTCAGGAAGCAATGCTCAGCAGAGGCAAACAACATGGGGGTACTGTAGCTCGTCCTGCAGCACACAGAACGTTTACCTTCAGGGAGATAATACAGGCAGGCAACAATTTGCAGCTGGTGATGTCTGGAAAGCCAAGCAGTTGAAGGAATACAGGAGAGCTAATGGTTTGTGTTATGGTTGTGGTGAGAAATACACACCAGGACATACTTGTGCCAATAAAGGAGCTCAAATAAAAGCAATTGAAACTGAGGCAGATGGACAAATTCTCAGTGATGCTCTGCTGGATGCTATCGCAGTGGAGGAAGCAGTAGAGGAAGCAGCTGCTTACCTGACCGTAAATGCAATTGCTGGTACTACACATACTAAATCCATTAAGCTGAGAGCTCTGGTTGGAAATCAAGTGATGCTGTTGTTGGTGGATTCAGGCAGCTCTCACACATTCATTGACCAACAAATGGTCGACAAACTGAAATGTACAACAACTGCTCTAGAGAGGAAGTTACAAGTAAAAGTGGCAAATGGAGAGCAAATGCTCTGTGATAAGGAGGTACAAGGGCTTGAGTGGTGGATTCAGGGACACACCTTCTCCACTGACATGAAGGTAGTTCCTCTAGGTGGATATGATGCAATTCTGGGCATGGACTAGCTGTCACAATGGGGTGAAATGACATGCCACTAGCAAGAGAAGTGAATTAAATTCAACAAGTCAGGACAACCAGTGCAGCTCCAGGGCATTGTAGACCAAAAAACAATGCAGCTCAAGGAAATGTCCTTAGAACAAATTGAGAAAGCATGCAAGGGCAATGACATTTGGGCTACCGCAGTGGTTTCTTTTGCTACTCAAGCAGATGGTACAGAGTTACCACAGTTAATTCAGTCCACATTGGATAATTTCCAAGATGTGTTCCAAGACCCAAAAACACTACCACCACATAGAGCTTTTGATCATGCAATTTCCTTACTGCCAGACAGTATACCTGTCAATTCCAGGCCATACAGGTACTCCCCACAGCAGAAAGATGAAATAGAAAAGCAAGTGAATGAGATGATTGCTTCTGGGCTGGTGACTACTAGTATGTCACCTTTTGCTTCCCCTGTATTGCTGGTAAAGAAAAAGGATGGGACTTGGCGTTTCTGTGTGGACTACAGAAGACTAAACAATATAACAGTGAAGAGTAAATTTCCTTTGCCTATTGTGGATGAATTACTGGATGAATTGGCTGGATCCAAGTGGTTTTCCAAATTGGACCTGAGAGCAGGATACCATCAAATCAGGATGGTGGAAGGTGATGAAGCCAAAACAGCTTTCAAAACACACCATGGACAATTTCAGTTCAGAGTAATGCCATTTGATTTGACCAATGCCCCTGCTACCTTTCAGTGCTTGATGAATTCAGTATTTGCTCCTTGCATCAGGAAATTTGTGCTGGTTTTTATGGATGATATTCTAGTGTATAGCAAAGACTTACAGTCACATGCAAAACACTTGCATCAGGTGTTGCAGATATTGAGGGATAACAAACTGTTTGCAAAGCAAAGCAAATGCTCATTTGCCCAGCCTCAATTGGAATATTTGGGTCACATCATCTCTGACAAAGGGGTGGCAACAGACCCCCAGAAAACAACAGCAATGGTAAATTGGCCAGTGCCCACAAATCTGACTGAACTAAGAGGAATTCTAGGAATGACTGGCTATTATAGAAAGTTTGTGGAGCATTATGGACTCATTGCAAAACCACTCACTGATCTATTAAAGAAGCAACAGTTTCAGTGGACTGATGAAGCACAAAAGGCATTTGAAGCACTGAACAAAGCAATGGTTTCAACTCCTGTGTTGGCTTTACCAGATTTTTCACAACCATCCTGCATTGAAACAGACGCTTGTCACTCTGGGATTGGAGCAGTGCTCAGTCAGAATGGACATCCAGTAGCTTTTTATAGCAAAGCCTTTGGACAGACAAACAAGAAGCTCTCTATTTACGAAAAGGAATTTTTGGCAATTATGATGGCTATAGACAAATGGAGACCATACATTTCCAGAGGACCTTTTGTGATCAAAACCGATCACAAAAGCCTGTGTCACCTGGAGGATCAGGTCCTCAGCTCAGACTTACAGAGAAAAGCTATGACAAAACTAGTTGGGCTGCAGTTCAAATTTCAGTACAAGAGAGGAGTGGATAACAAAGCAGCAGATGCTCTCTCTCGTGTGGGACATGTTTTTGCCTTACAAGCAGTATCTAGTGCTCAGCCTGTGTGGTTACAAGAAGTGCTCAATTCTTATGCAGTGGATGCACAGGCACAAGAACTGCTACAGAAACTAGCATTGGCACCAGACTCAGTTCTAGATTTCTCGCTAGTACAAGGCATACTGAAGTACAAAGGAAAAATATGGATTGGAGGAAATAGTGGACTACAAACTAAACTCATTGAAGCTTTTCATGCATCTCCCATTGGGGGACACTCTGGTTTTCAGGCTAGCTACCAAAGGCTGCACAAACTATTCCACTGGACTGGCATCAAGAAGGCAGTAGAGAATTTTGTGTAGCAATGCCAAGTCTGCCAGCAAGCAAAGCATGAGCATTGTAAGTATCCAGGATTATTATGCCCACTTCCTGTTCCAGAAGGCCCTTGGGAAGATGTTTCCATGGATTTCATTGAATGACTGCCTAAGTCACATGGCTATTCAGTTATTTTGGTTGTGGTAGACAGGTTTACTAAACATAGCCATTTCATACCACTCAAGCATCCATATACAGCAGCAACAGTGGCAGAGGTTTTCTTTAACAATGTAGTAAAGCTACACAGCATGCCCCTCACCATCACCTCTGACAGAGATAAAATTTTCACAAGCAATTTCTAGAAGGAGCTGTTCAAACTGTGGGGCACTCAATTGCAGATGTCCACAGCTTATCATCCTCAGACTGATGGGAAAACAGAGAGGGTAAATCAGTGCCTGGAAATGTACCTCAGATGTGCAGTACAGGATTCCCCCAAGCAGTGGTACAATTGGTCGTCTCTGGCCAAGTTCTGGTACAATACTTCTTACCATAATTCACTGGGGTGCACTCCTTTCAAAGCTGTGTTTGGGAAGGACCCAAACATGGGACAAATTGCATCTCCTGGTACAACAACACATGCAGACTTACAAGGGTGGTTGAAGGAACATGAGCAATACTCTGGGTTCCTAAAGCAACACCTGCTGAAAGCTCAAACAAAGATGAAAATAGATGCTGACAGAAACAGGTCTGCAAGGGAGTTTGCAGTGGGAGAATCAGTATTTCTGAAGCTACAGCCTTATGCCCAGTCCAGTGTGGTGAACAGGCCATGCCCCAAGCTAGCTATGAAGTTCTTTGGGCCATATCATATTCTGGAACGCATTGGACGAGCAGCTTACAAATTGCAACTACCAGATCAGAGCCTTGTGCACCCAATGTTCCATCTGTCCTAGCTCAAGGGTCATGTACCAGATCACACCCCTGTCTATGCATCTCTGCCGTCACCTCTACCATTGGACACAGAGGATCTACAACCCACAGAAATCCTTGATCGGCGCCTGGTGAAGAAAGGTAATGTTGCTATCTTGCAGGTACTCATTCGCTGTTCTGAGTTACCTGCCGCTTCTGCAACGTGGGAAGACTACGAGGTGGTACGCCAGTGTTTTCCTAACGCACCAGCTTGGGGACAAGCTGGTCCTTCAGGGGCGGGTACTGTCACGGCAAGCACTACGCAAGGCTCGGCTAGCGTGACAGAAGCGGAGAAGAAGAAGAGTGGCTAGTAGGTGTTTGGGCTGTAAGTGGGTGGGCCGTGGGCCGTGTCGTGTGTGTGTGTGAGAAGAGAAGGGAGCGCAGTTATAAGCTCGGGAAATCGTGTCTGTAAGAACTATCGAACTAATGAATGAACTAAGGGCATCGTCCCATTCCTGATCTCTCGCCCCTCTCCATCTACTTCCTCTCCACGCCACCCACCGTCTCAAATCCATCGGAGCAATCCACGGCAAGGACATTACACCCGTTGGAGCACCTCAGGGAGCTGGACAGGGCGAGGCACGCGAGAATGAGCTCTTGGGCAAACATCCCTCTGAAGGGCAACTTCAACCCGTTGGACAGTGGGTGGGTGCTGGCTTTAGTTACTTTTATCATAATACATACACACACCCTTTCGTTTGTGATCCAACATTGTATCTAAATCATGAATAATTTGCAGGCTCTATTATGCCAGTGTTAAATTGGGGAACCCCTCTAAGAAACACACTTTCCAAATTTACACTGGCAGTGACATCTCGTGGGTTGCTTGCAAGGGCTGCACAAATGGCACGGACAAAAGTGTGCTCAATGTGAGGCTCCATTCTCTTGTCCAACACATTTGCAAAATATTTATCAGTCTAATATCTTTCTGTCTCAGATCTCGACGGAGTTATACAACCCCAACTCTTCATCAACATCATCCAGAATATCATGCTTAGATAATAGCTGTGCAGCTGCCGATGAAATAGGAGCCGCAGTCTGCCAAACCCCATTCGCCCTGTGTGGTTATAACACTACATGTGGTGATGAATCTTGTGGCGGGTACTATGTGAATGACACTATGTACTTCAACACTATCATGGGAAATCAGCGTTCTGCCTCTGTCGTTTTTGGGTAAACTTTCCATGCATCCTTTCCAATTCCACAGCAGATAATTGACCATGTTTTAGTTAAGATACTATCATAAACCTAGATAGATAAAGTGTTGCAAGTATAGGAGGGTGGTCACCATTTTTTTATAATTATATCTTGAGTTGTTTTGAGGATTAACTATTCATTTTGGTTGCAATCTTGTTTATTCATGCATTACAATCAAAGTGAAGTTTGCTGCCTAACTTGGTCCATGGAATTTCTTCATATTTGCCCTCACATGGTGAAAGCAAACTATTTTAAACAGATGTACCAACTCAATGTCCCACTTCTTTGGGACACACGGGCTTCTTGGGTTTGCGCAGACTCAACTGTCTATCATTTCACAACTGAACTCTCAGGGGCTATCCCCTAAAGTGTTCTCTCATTGCCTGAAAGGTTCCGACGAAGGTGGTGGTGGCATTCTCGTTCTTGGGAAAATTATGGCACCACGATTAGTATTTACTCCACTTGTTTCAGCACGGTCAGTTTTTTTCATTCCTGGATTTACTTTGAGTGTATAAAGTGAGAGTTCAGAATTCCTTATCGCTCTGTTGTATTTCATTACCATATTTAATACATCTGTTATGTTTGGTGGTAATTGTATGGATGATAAGTTGATGGCTGCAAATGTAGTAACAGATTCGGTCGTTATTTTTTCAATCTTTATCACTATAATAAAAACAAGCTTGTTAGATTAATTAATTTGATAACTGGGTTGTAGCCTAGTGGTAGATCTCTTGCAATCCTGCCTATCAGACTTCGGATTACTTATTAAAATAAGCTTGTGCTCCTTCCCCACGGTCTGAGTTCTATTTGGTTTGTGTTTGTGCTCTCCTTTTATTTGCCTTTCTTTTCCCCCAAAGATACATGTGTTTTACTTATTCGAGAGGCCAACATAATACAATATAGCATGTGTTTCTTTAATCTCTGAAATGCAGGTTCTAACATTTTGGAACTTTCTGAAGTCTTTTTGGTTTGTGTTTTTCTTGGTGCTGTCCTTATTGCCCTTTATTTTTCCCTAAAGAAATGTTTGTTTCACTTATTTGAGAAGGAAACAATAATACAATATAGTTAGGGTTTTTTATCTCTGAAAACATGGGTTCTACCATTTTGGAACTTTCTGAATTCTTCATACGAATCACTTTTTGTGTGTTAATATTCTTTTTGGATTATAGGTGGTCTCTTTACACTTTAAATCTGGAGAGCATTGCTGTTAATGATCAAAAGCTACCCATTGATTCTTCCTTGTTTGCAACATCAAATTCAAAAGGAACAGTTGTGGACTCAGGTTCAACGCTAGTATACCTTGTAGACGGAGCCTATCAGCCATTGGTTAGTGCGGTGAGTTCATAGGATCAGATCACACATTCACACTTCATTCTTCTTTTTTGAATAACCAATATGTGACCAACCTATATTACTTCATTTTCTTGGTATGCCATCATTAGGTATCTAGGTCCTAATAATTCACATTTAGCTATTTGCAGATATTTGCAGCGATCTCTCCATCTGTAGCTACTGTCAAATCGACGTGGACCGGGAAGCGGGACAAGTGTTTTCAGTCTTCTGGCAGGTTTTCGTTTTTCTCGGAATGAAATTATCAGTATGAATCTTTAAGAATGTCGAATTACTAACTTTTTTTACTTCTCTACTAGCATTGACTTGTTATTTCCAACAGTGACGCTGTATTTTAAGGGCGGCGCTGCAATGACAGTGGAGCCGTCGCAGTATCTTTTGCTGCAGGGTACTGTTGTAAGTCGAACTGCCTTTTGTTGCTGCTCTTTTTGTGTTTTATGCCAGCTCCATATATTATCAATATTTCTGGTGAACTTATCTCAAATATAAAAATATCGTAGGGAAACGCTGTTGTGTGGTGCATTGCCTGGCAGTGTAGTCAGGTACTACCCCAGAATGTTCAAGGAATGACTGTACTCGGAGGTTAGTCATCTTATTGTATCAGCCAGTTTAAGCTGCACATATTAGCTAATAGGACTTGAGAATGCTAATCTGACATGGATGTCTGAAAAGAAATAAGCTGCTCAACAAATATCTCAATAATTATGCCAATAGCAAACGTTAGCCTACCTGTCGCGGCATTTCACCACATGCCCTTCTTGAACTCCTAGTATTATATCAAATGAACACTGACTATTTCCCTCATGCCAACATTGTCTGGACTGTAAATCTATCCTAGCTTCACATGAATAATTAACATTACCATGAATTGTTTGAACTTTCTTTCTGAAAGTTGTTCTTACTAACTAATTGGTCTCTCTGGCTGGCTACAGATATTGTTTTACATGATAAGATAATTGTGTATGACTTGGGGAAAAAGCGGATGGGCTGGACAGACTACAATTGTAAGTTCAAGCTCCTCTCTGCCACGGTATTTCAACCATCAACTCCGGTTTGGAGCATTGGAATTCATTCCCCAAGGGCTGAACTGTTTCATTTTAGATCCCTGAAGAATTCATTTGTTCAAACGGGTCTCAGTTCTTGTGGTTGGTGGTAGTGACTAACTGCACCTTTCCTTGTGTCAGGCTCGTCACTCAATAGGACCAGCTCGTTTGATGTGAGCGGTGCATCGCCATACTACACCGGCTTGATAGCTATTGGAGTGGCTATTTTATGGTTGGGCGCCTTTCTCACGGATTAGGGGAGTAACTATTCCATAACTTTGGAATTAGTAGGTTTGTTTATTAGCAGTGCATTTGTTGTTGACTACGGGAGTAATGTGCATTGTAATCTGAATTTCTAGGAGCACCTTAAATTGTGAGGCGTTGGTTGAGAATTGTAGATATGTCATATGTGCACTTGTGATGATCGAAGAGATACAATTATTAGAATGGAATTGTAGATATGTGCAGCTGTGATGATCGAGAGATATAATTATTGGTATTCCAAATTTATTTGGTGGTCACTCGATTTGTAGTTGCAAGTCTTGCTATGGCGTTTGATGGTGCACGCCCTTGTTTGGCTACATTACACTTATGCCACACAGTTGATCATTCCATTTCTTAAATGTAAATCGAAGAAGGAAGCATGTCATCATGCATATATATGCCATCCACTAGTGTGTGGTACAGCATGGGCTCCTCCATGTTATGCCTTCTCTCGGGTTCCAGAAATGGCCAGTAACCATTAGACTCACTGGCCAATCTTAGCCAAGAAATCAATGCTTCTCATCATCAGGCATGAAGTACATTTGAGGTAGGCATACATGCAGCTTCTGTTTCCACGCCAGGCGGTTCTTCTCTCCAGATGCAAGAGAGCGTGAAATTCGGTCCAATTGGGAAAGTACAGACAACACAACTAAATCATTGGACATGAGAACGCCACTTAGTCATTTCCCTCCTTTCCACTTTGCGTAAGCTGTCTGTATATTCTGTGTTTGTTATTACAACACACACCTCTTTGGACATCCATCCGGGAAAAAATAGTACTTGCTTTGTATGGTGTTTACTCGATGGCGACGTATCCGGTGCAAATCAACATTGGGTGAAAACCTGCAAAATCCCGTCGTGTAAGCCGTCGTGTAATTATATCCCTTCCTCCAATCTTCTTCTTACTTGAGTTAGTAACATGGAATAATATAGCTCATGCTAACATCATGTAGATGGACATGTCAATCAGCCATTACCCGTACCGGGAACCAAGAATTTTACAACTAATATGCCATCAAAGGAAAACAGGAAAAAGGTCAAAAGTGAGAAATCTAATACAATTCAGTTCTAGCTTTGTCATGGAGTATCGGTGACAAATCTGCATACCATGTAGCGCTTCATCCAACCTTGGCGTGTTGATAGTATCAATCTCCACAAACTCAGAATGATGTTCAACTTTAGATGCCAAAGATTTTCCTTTCTCCCTAGAAAATTAGAAGGCAAATAAAAAGAGGCTAGCTAGAGAAGAAATATGTACATGCCCTTGATGCTTTCAGAGAAAACTAAACTCCAGAGAATTTGTTTTCATTGGTCCATTTACTTATATCCTGAATCTAGCAGTTCCCAGTTTAAGTGTATAGGATGTGACTGAATTCAATGATGTGGCAGTTACCTATTCCTACCACCGATTAAAATTTAGGACCTCCACGCGCAGAAATAAAGTTATTTACTAAATAAATTCAAACGAACACCAGATTAAAATTAAGATATAGAAAAATTGTCATAAAATAATTTGGACATAGGAAAGAATCAACAAAATAGTGTCTTAAAATTATTATTTTTTCACTCCAGGAAGTTCAAAGAACGATATGAACTTAGTATTAAAAAATTAAAGCCCCTTTTACTTGATAGCAGAAATAAAGTTCTTTGCTGTCCTTAAACTTGCAAACAACGAAATTTATTAATCGCAGAACATCCCAGCATGGAAGGCCATTATCTGCTAATTAGTTATACTTCTAACACAAGATCATAATCTGCCCATTCATGCATTCAAGCTAAATTTCTTATGGTCTACTGAACTAGACTTTTTTTTTAGAAAAGGGAATTTTATTAATCCCAGCCTCTGCATCGAGTGATGCACACAGCCGCATTATTACAAAGTATATCGTATCTTAAAGTTTACATTCTCAATAAATCACTAAGATTAAGAAAGACTCCTCAGCCGACAGTGGCGTAAATAAGTAAACTACGAAAGTCGACTAATATGCGGCCACGAATATCGGGAGAAAAAATCCTGTGCCACTCGCAGGAGTCTTGTACATCCAGCCGCCATAAGATCCCGCTGGTCCGAAGGCAGCAGGAAAGCCCATAACTGGATCCAATGTACCGCCGTATGGATAACCTGTAAAACATGAAATTTATCTTTCCTGTTAAAAACAATATCATTTCTACAATTCCATATGGACCAACAAATAGCTGACACGCCTATACGTATCCTATTTTTGGTCTTTTGATCCACTCCCCTCAACCAATTCCCAAACATATTTGTGACATTAGTAGGAGGTGGAATATTATAAGTACAGAAAACTACCCGCCAGATGAGTTTTGCAAAAGGGCAGGAAATAAAAAGGTTTTCTATATTCTCATCGTTCCCACAAAAAGTGCAATGTGAATTACCTTTCCAATTCCGCTTAGCCAAGTTATCTTTTATTAGCAAGACCTTTTTGTGAAGGAACCATATAAAAATCTTAATCTTCTGTGGAATTTTTAATTTCCAAAGATACTTCTGTAAATATCTAGTATGTCCATTCATAAAATCCTCATACATAGATTTTACTGTAAATTGACCGTTTTGGGTCAAATTCCACTTAAATACATCTGGAACATCTGTCAAAATGACCTCCATTAATCTGTGGCATAGATGAGACCACATGTCCCATTTATTCCCTACAAGCGCCCTTCTAAATCCGAGGTTTAGCGGCGGTGAATTGTGTAGCACATCATGAACCGACACATGTTGTTGCCGCACAATGCTATACAGTAATGGATATTGGTTCATCAATGGGGAATCACCCAACCAAGTATCTTCCCAGAATCTTGTTGTTTCCCCATTGCCAATTTTAAAAGACCCCCTAATGAAGAAATCGTCCTTTACTCTCATTAGGCCTTTACAAAAAGGAGAGTCTGTAGGTTGGGCTTCCACTTGAGCTAATGTTTTACTATGAAGGTATTTGTTATGTAGCAATTCCTGCCACACCCCCTCCTCATTTAAAAGATTGAAAAGCCACTTGCTTAACAAACATTTATTTTTTAGCTCAAGTACCTTAACCCCTAAACCTCCCTGGTCTTTTGGTCGGCATATAATGTTTCATTTGGTTAATCTATACTTTCTTTTATTCTCATCGCTCTGCCAAAAAAACCGAGATCTATAGAAAGGCTTGTTAGTACCGAATTAACAAGAACCAGCCGGTCTCCATAAGACAACATTTTCCCTTTCCAACAGCCGAGCTTGCCTTCGAAGCGGCATTCGACTAGTTGCCATTCATCATTTCGTAGTTTCCTATAATGAATTGGGACTCCTAGGTATTTGAAAGGAAGAGAGCCAGACTCGCAGCCGAAGATCTGCTTTTATTGGTTCTCGACCTCCTTAGCCTTTCCAAAACAAAAAATTTCACTCTTGTGAAAATTTATTTTGAGGCCAGACAATTGTTCAAAAATGCAGAGGATGAGTTTCATATTAACTGCTTTCTCCAAATCATGCTCCATAAATAAAATCGTGTCGTCTGCATATTGCAGAATAGATAACCCTCCCTCCACTAAGTGAGGTATGAGACCACCTATCTGACCATCCTCCTTTGCTCGAGCAATAAGAATGGCCAACATGTCCGCCACAATATTAAACAATATAGGGGACAACGGATCCCCTTGGCGAAGGCCCTTTTTAGTTTGGAAATAATGACCGATGTCATCATTTACTCTAATACCGACACCCCCCTGAACAAATTGCGTAATCCAATCACACCATTCTTGTGTAAATCCTTTCATACGCAAAGCTTGTTGGAGGAATGGCCATTTTACTTTATCATATGCCTTTTCAAAGTCAATTTTGAATATAACTCCATCCATCTTCTTCGTTTGAAGCTCATGGATGGTTTCATGGAGGACGACCATACCTTCTAAAATGTGTCTCCCTGGCATGAACGCCAACTGCGTCGGTCTAATAATCTTTTGAGCAATTTCAGTAATACGATTAGTTCCTACTTTTGTAAAGATTTTAAAACTGATGTTGAGAAGACATATTGGTCTATATTGTTGAATCTGAACCGCATTTTCTTTTTTGGGAAGCAAAGTAATAACTCCAAAGTTTAGTTTAAACAAGGGCAAGTTTCCTTGTTTCAGCTGAACGAAAAGAGCCATTAAATCATCCCTAATAACCTCCCAGAAGGTCTTGTAAAATTCCGCAGGAAAACCATCTGGCCCCGGAGCTTTATTGAGTTCCATTTGAGAGATGGCCTCATACACTTCTTTCACTAAGAAATCAGCTGTAAGAATGCCATTCTCTTGTTGCGTCAATTGCGGTATATCATGAGTCATGCTTTCATCGAGTGCTATATCATTCGGGGCTGCATCCCCAAACAATTTCTTATAATATTCTGTAATGTATGTCTTTAAATTCGACTCGCCTAAAATGGTTCCTTCGTCTTGCTCGAATTGAAAAATCTTCTTTTTCCTATGTTTGCCATTTGCTATGAGGTGAAAATATTTTGTATTATTTCCCCCCTCCTGGATATATTTTACTTTTGCTCGTTGAGCCCACTTGGTCTCCTCATCTCTACGAAGACAGCAAAGTCGATCATTTGCCGCCTTCAAAGCATCCCGCTCCGACGAACTAAGCGGTGTGCTCTCAGCTTTAATATCTAACAAATCGATGATTTTTAGCAATCTTTCTTTCTCCTGTTTATATTTCCTACTTTGGTTTTTAGCCCAGCCTTTAAGGTATCGCCTTAAGTGTCGTATTTTGTTTTTCCATATCTCTATAGGTGAGTTCCCGTTTACTACAGCCACCCACTCGGCCGCCACCATTTCGTAGAAACCCTCGGTCCGAAGCCAAGATAATTCAAACGAAAAGCGGGCACTATTACCTAGGTGGGCTTGTACCCCTGAATCCACGAAGAGGGGTGTGTGATCCGACCCAGCTCTACTCAAGGCTTGGACCGAAACCAAAGGAAATTTTTGTTCCCACTCAGTTGTTGCCAAAATCCTATCCAACTTTTCATATGTAGGAACTTCTCTCCTACTTGCCCAGGTGAATTGTCTTCCGGTCAATTCTATCTCTCGCAACTCTAGACTCTGGATGATGGCATTAAACATTATAGGCCATCTTGGATTGTATGACGCATTGTTCTTTTCTTCAGGTTTCTGACAGGCTCTTGATGTGTGCAGTTCAAACAGCAGCAAGTCGGTCCTTGAAGTGAGCAGTATCCACCTTCCCAGCCGCCTTTGGTTTTGCACAGATCAACGCACTTATTAACACTGGGGCAGCGATCATCTGGAGCAGGCCACACATCACAATGACGGCCCGGGGCCGCATCTTCATAATCAAAGAAGATTTATTATGTTAGAAATCTCTATATGTCAAATTTGTCCAATTTTATTAAAACAATGTATGAGAGCATATAAATAGATAATAAACATATATTTTATGATTGGTCTAATGAAACTAAATAAACATTCAAACTTAGATAACTCTGAATTAAGAAGAAACCTAAAACAGCAATTATTTTAAAACGGATGGAGTACTTAAATACCTGAAGACCCAAGGAGGAGCGCCAGAATCAAGATGGATGCTGCGATCTTGGAAGCCATGAGGTAGCACTTGAGGTTTGGCGTGGCTCTGACTCTGAGGACGGTTATTTTTGACTCGTCAGGACCTGTGTTTATATAGGGCTAAAAGAAAGATGGTATGGTTTTGAATTTAGTTAGATATGAGAAACGTTGATCACAACACTTCCTCCCGCCGCTAGTTCACTGCAGCAGGACACGGCTACCGTGACCCTTTCTCGCGAAGCCTCTCCCGTCTTCCACCCCCCTTGAGAGTCGTCAGTGGAAAGCCGGGCCGATCTGATGGCCGTCTCGCCGGAGTAGCTGGCCAGAGATGGACTAGGAGAGGCGCCGGATCTAGGACTGTATATAGTAGTTGGAATAAAGGTAGCTTTTGCTTGTTTCGGCTTTATGCTGGTCTCGGCTTCATGCCGTTCTGGAGGTTGCCATCGATGCACGCGAGCTGCGTGTGGTGGCCGGCGGTGGTGTTCTTGCTGCTCGTGGCGGCGAGGTGCCGTGGACGACTGGGCGGAGCGACTGCGCCAACTCCTTCAATAAGCTCGTCTGGTGTCGGCAGCTGGGCATCGGCGGTACGTGTGGCTCTGCGAAATCTTCTCTGATCGCGCTGGTGGCGTTGGGAGGAGATGGCGCCCTGCCGGATTCGTCGTCGGCGTCAATCTGCCTAGGAGTGGAGGTGCCTTATTCTGGAATACACACTCGGCGGCCTCTGATTGCCGGCCGACTTTGAAGGTCATCTGGTGGCCACGCTCGCCGGAGTTCCCCGGCGTTTCTTCAACCTCCATGCGGAGGCCCTGTGTTGAGCTCGTCGTGGCGCTCAACGTCGACTCGGTGCCAAGTGGTCTAGTCCCCGGCGCCGGTGAAGATGGCCATGGCTGGAGCTCTCTCTTCCTCAGATGCGGCGGAGGACCTGATCGCTTTTTCTATTTTCTCAGTAGGGTCTTCTTTGTAAAATATAGGGACCTAGTTGCTAGTTCTGTATTTTCACTGGTTCCCTATGTAACATGTACCCGCCGCTGTTGCAGTTAATGGCATCGAGGCCCTTCGGGGCCTCTCCTTTGTTCAAAAAAAAAAAAGAAACGTTGATCTTGTTTTAATCAGCATTGAAGGAAAATAATAATAATCATGCATATCGTTTCATGGCTGATTGTACAAGCCCACTCGAGACTTCCATATTTGTTTATGTAGGAGTGGACTGGAACTAAAGATGGAACGTGCAGGTTTCAGTTTGGTCAGAGCCTTGAGCTGGTATATGTACTATTTACAGCCAAGCTTCTCTTGTACACAAGTCTAAATTTACCTACTATCTTAGCTCAAACCATCTTTGCAGTTAAAAATCTCTTTAAGGTCTTGGATATGAGCTCACTATTCTAATATTTTGTTCACTCAAATTGCTTTTGCGCGGCTGTTTGTGGGCTCTACATGGCATGTCATGAAACTTAAGTAGTCACCTTGACAATTTATCTTCCCGCAATAGTGGCACCTAATTTTTTTTCTCAATACGCATGCTATATTTTGGTTTAGTGGACATAGACTCAGCTGCCACCTTACTCTTAGCAATTATCTGCTTATCTACATGCTATATCACTATGTCATATTATCCCTGCACTGTTTCCGCTGGAATGTTCAGTCATTAAGTACCTCCTCAGGCAAATGCACTACAGACCTGTCCTAATGCTACCAATTACTCAGTTCATGAAGTACCTTGCTTATAAACCTTAAAACCTGAAGGTGGTCGAGCCTGGGGCACGAACCTGAGGGCCGTGCAGGCGAGCGGACGGCCTTGAGAAGCTCCTACGAGGTCCCTCACGCCACGGCCATGGCCAGGAGCAGGAATGCGGGGGAGAGGCGAAGAGGCAGTGCCGAGAGGGAAGGAAAGGAAAATGAGAGCTCTTTAATTTCGGACGTGTCTAGTCAGCACCAGCCGTGCCGATCACCAAAATAGCAAGTTTATTGTCCCTACTACAGTAACAGAAAATAAAGGGAGAGCAAAACCAACCCAACAGCCCACGCAATCCAATAATTCACAACTGCTTATGATTCCTCCACATGCATGCTGAAAGATGACATCATGCAGTTCATTTTCTTTTTTGAGAAAATTCAAGAATAATCTCACTTTTGAACAGAGTGTCAGAATTATGATCTTGTTGACACTAGAGATGTTATGAGATAGTAGTTTGGTTACGAGTAAAACGGGGGTTTAGTACACCAACTTGCCACGAATGTGCGTTTTGGTTACCAGGTTGTCACGCGCGAGCGTTTTGGTCACTCCGTCATGGCGGCAGTGAGTTTGCATACGTGGCAGACTGTTTATTGCAAATTGTGCCTTAAAATTTGTTTATTTCAATTGCTAGGTCTATCTCACTTGTTTTATTTTTGACTTTTTAGGATGGTTTTGTAAAAAAACTTCAGGGGGATTTGTAAAAACACTCTGCCACGTATGTAAACTAACTGCCGCCCTCATGGAGTGATCAAAAAGTCCGCGCATGGCAACTTCGTGACTCGCTTTTCACATTTCGCAACTTGGTGACCAAATCGCACATTCGCGATAAATTGGTGTGTACTTAACCTGCCTTTTACTCTTTGGTTACGATCTTTCTTTTTAGGACAACTACGGCAGGCAAAAGATTTCTTGAACCTTTTTTGTTTTCAAGCAGTAGCCAAGTACAGAAAAGAAAAAAAACCAGAAAAACAGCTGCGCCCCGAGCAAGCTGGCCTAAGCTAAAAGGGAACAAATATCAGAAGATAAGAAAGAAGAAAGAAATAAAAACCGTACAAGCTACTAGAGGTGTTAAATGATTTTCTGGCTAGGGATGATGTTAAAAGATCTGCGCAAACTTGTTGCTGTGGAAATGGATGAATGGGCCCTGACTAGCCGCACACGACTCATGGACTAGTGGATCACGACTCCAAAAACACTTGGTTGCATGGGTTTTAGAGACATGTTAGCCCATCAAGGTTGGCGCTTAATTGATCCATCCTCTCTATGTGCTTGGGTTCTCAAAGGTCGGTACTATCCCAATTGTTCCTTCTGGGATGCACAAAACCCCCGTAATTCGTCGTACACCTGGAGGAGCATCTTGTTTGTAAGGGAATTACTGAAGAAGGGTGTTCGTTGGGGTGTTGGTGATGGCGAAAAAATAGTGATTCAATCAGATTGCTGGATACCTGGTGTAACTCCTGTCACACTACGGACTCTTGTACCGTTGCCTGAAGATCAGAAAGTTGACACTCTGTTTGCGGAAGGCTGTCGGTCATGGGATGTGGATGTTGTCCATACCATTTCCATGTGCTTGTTGCAAACAATCACGGTTCAGAGCGCCCTCATGGACGTCGCACACTTACTAACACATTTTAAATCTGATTCATTCATGTTTGGCATTGAACAAATCGACAATGCATGGCTTTTTCTCCATAGACGCAAACCTGAGTTTGTTAGACCCTTAGAGAAAGATTAGTAACTTAATTGATTAAATCGTATCTATACAAGAAAATAGGCCATCAACTGGTTCTGCATAAAAACTTGCACTATGTTAATGGAAGAATTGCAATGATGACATAGAAGTCCCCAAATTTTGTTATATGTGCTTTTGTGACAGTATGTGAAATAAAGGTCTAACTTCGATACGTTTTGCAGGATTAAGGCATGGTAGCAGAAAGTTCTTGTGTACTTAATCAATTCAAACGAACATCAGTTTAAAATTTACATATGGAAAAAAATTGTCATAAAATGTTCTGGGCTTAGGAAGAGTCGACAAAATAGTGTCTTAAAATTATACTCCCTCCGATCCGATATACATGTCGCCAGCAATGTACAGCTCACGTACAACTTCTATGTACAGCCAGCGTCATTTTTTACGGATCAGAGGGAGCATATTTTTTTTCACTCCAGGAAGTTCAAAGAACAATATAAACTTATTTTTTAAGAATTAAAGCCCATGTTACTTGATATTAGAAATAAAGTTCTTTACAGTCCTTAAACTTGCAAACAACGTTATTAAGCACACAACAGCCCAGCATGAATGGCCATTATCTACTAATATAGTAATACTTCTAACACATGATCTTAATCTGCCCATTCATGCATTCAAGCTAAAGTTCTTATGGTCTACTGAAATAAACTTTCTGGAATGCTTGACGGGCTCTTGATGCGTGCAGTTCCAACAGAAGCATGTCGGTCCGTGAAGTGAGCAGTATCCACCTTCCCAGCCGCCTTTGGTTATGCACTGATCAACGCACGCCTCGACGCTTTTGCAGCGAGGATCCGGTGCTGGCCACGTATCGCATACATGGCCCGGGGCCGCATCTTCATAATCAAAGAAGATCTGTTTTGTTAGATATCTCTATATCAAATTTGTCTAAGTTTGCCAACGTTTATTAAAAAATATATGAGACCATACAAATAGATTATAAACATATATTTCATGATTGATGTAATGAAACTAAGTAAGTATTCAAACTTAGATAACTCCAAATTAACACGAAACCTAAAACAACAATTACTTTGAAACGAATGGTGTGCTTAATTACCCGAGGACCCAAGGAGGAGCGCCAGAACCAAGATGGATGCTGGGATCTTGGAAGCCATGTGGTATGGTTTTAAATCTGGTAAGATATGAGAAACGTTGATCTTTGTTTAATCAGCATCGAAGGAAAATAATCATAATATCGTTTAATGCCTGACCAATCTTGTTTTTAATCAGCATTGAAGGGAAATAATAAATTGTTTAATGACCGATTGTACAAACCGAATCGAGACTCCCACATTTGTTTGTGTAGGAGTGGACTGAAAAAAAATGGTTATGTGCAGGTTGATTGCAGATCTGATGGATCAAACCCTTTTTTGTGATTTAATTGGCTTGTCATATGCCAAATCGACTTTGGATGCCACTTCTTCTCATCTTCCTCGACGACACCTCTTCCCATTTCCCACTCCCACGCTCTGTCAAGCCTAGCTATTAGGCCTTTCCCTGCGTCCAGCTCCTCTTTACACAAGTCTAACAACCAATCTTCTCTTGTACACAAGTCTAATTTACCTACTATCTTAGCTCAAACAATTTCCAGTGAATAGATCTCTTGAAAGTCTTGGATGTTTTTAGTTGAGCTCACTATTCTAATATTTTGTTCATTCAGATTGCTTTTGTGAGGCTTTAAATGAAATTGTGGGCTCTACATGGCATGTTATGAAATTTAAGTAGTCACCTTGAAAATTTGTCTTCCTGCGATAGTGGTGCCTAATTTTTTATTCCATGCTATATTTTGGTTAAGTGGACATAGACACCGGTGCCATCTTACTCTTAGCAATTATCTGCATATCTACATGCTTTATCACTATGTCATGTTATCCCTGCACTGTTTCCCCTGAAATGCCCAGTGATTAAGTACCTCTACAGGTAAATGCACTATAGACCTGTCCTAAACTCCTAATGCTTACAAATACTCCAGTCCATGAAGCAAACTTAAAACCTGATGGTTGTTGCAGCTTTAAAAGATCTGAATGAATTATGGCTAGAAATCTTTTGTTCTGCTAATATTGCGCAATACGACTCTGTGTGCATTTTTTTCCGAAACAGAGTAAAAGTTGTCTCATATCATTAATTAAGAGAGAATTGTGCGGTTAATTAGCGAAAAACTAGGCAAAGACCTGTACAGTTACAAACACCCTCAAACACCGTCGTGAAACATGATGGTCTCAAGAGCACACACGGCCACTCTAGGCAGCACTGGTACTGTCACTGAACAAAGACAGTGATCACTATGAACAAAGTAGTCCCCTGGTGAAAAACAGACTTGTTTATTGTCACAACCGCAGAAACAGAATTATGCTGAGAAGTGAGAAGTGTATAAAATCGCCAAATCTCAACAACAAACTACTGGTGATAAATCTATTATTTCTCATCTTACTCTTGACAAGGAAAGTGGGCAGAGAAGGAAGGTGGTCGGGCCTGGGACACGGACCTGAGCGCCCCGCAGGCGGACGGGCAGCCGGCCTGGAGAAGCTCGGAATGACCCCAACGCCACGGCCAGCCAGGAGCAGGAATGCGGAAGAGAGGCGAAACTGAAGAGGCCAGAAGTGCCGAGAGGCGAGAGCGAAGGAGAGCTCTTTATTTTCGGACGCGTCTAGTCAGCGCCAGCCACGATCACCAAAATAGGAAGTTTATTGTCCCTACTACAGTAACAGAAAATAAAGTGAGAGCAAAACTAACCCAACAAACCAGGAAATTCCTCCACACGAGAGTTCCTTTAATTTTCGGACGCTTATAGGCAGCGCAATTGCACCGAATAGCACTGCGTAGTGCACCATCAAAACAGGAAATTTATCGTTCCTGCTGACAAAAAAGAAAAGAGAGAGGCAAACCAAACCGAACAGCCCACATGGCCCATTTATGATTCTTGCACTGCAATGCAAAAGGATGACATTAATGGATTCCTTTTTGAGTAAATTCAAAATACTATTACTTTTTACACAGGAATATTCTACACCAGTCCACCGGATCGCTAAGTCGCTATGGAAGGTCTCTTACTTTCTGATTTTGTTCAAGCCTAAATCAAGTTGGGTAATAAACATGAACATTTGTAGGCAAGTCTCTGGGCCATCAATGATGAGGGTCCTCATGGGCATCGCTCCCTTGGTAACATATTTTAATCTGATACATTCATGTTTAGCATTTAACAAATCGGCAATGCATGGCTTTTCTCCAGATATGCAAATCTGAGTTTGTTAGACCCTTATATTAAAGTTAGTACTAACTTAAATCATATCTTCACAACAACCCATGATCCATTTATTCACAACCCTCCTGATTCCTCCACATGAGAGTTCCTTTAATTTTCGGATGCGTCTAGGCAGCGCAAATGCTCTGAATCGCACTGCGTAGTGCACCATCAAAACGGGAAATTTATCGGTCCTGCTGACAAAAAACAAAAGAGAGTGGAAACCCAACCGAACAGGTCCATTTATGATTCTTGCACATGCATGCAAAAAGATGACATTAATGGATTCCCTTTGGAGTACTTTTAAATCTAAATTCAGAATTACGATCAGTTTTCATTTTTGTTGGCATTCAATAAATCCATAAGAGCATCTCCACTGGCGCGCCCAATATAGCGTCCGACAAACTTACCGGACAGACGCTATTGGACGCGTGGCAAGCGTTGCCGCTTATTGGGAGCGCCGCGCCCCACCGGTCGCTCCCAATAGACGCTCCTAGATCACAAATTCAAATAGTGTGTCTAAAATAAAATCATATAATGTAGAACTGAATACATAAATCAAATAGGGCATACAACTATTAAAATAAAAACAAATTGGGCAGTCAATTAGGATGGTCGTCTGCTTGGCCTTTGAGTGCCCACAGGTGCACAACTAAATCATTTTGGAGTTACTCGTGTGCTACTTCATCCTTAATTTCAGCGTTAATTGTGAGGAAAGTGGCAAAGTCTGCAATCAAATCCGCATATTCATGATCAATCTGGGCAAGAGGACCCACATGATAGTATGGATGGTCATCATGTTGTGGAGGATCAGCACGTTCACTCTCGATGATCATGTTGTGCAAGATCACACAATTCATCATCACCTCCCACATCTGCTCTTTGGACCAAGTTAGAGTTGCTGCAAAATGAGACTGGCTTTGACCTAGAGGGTGGGAGATGGTCTTGAAAAATGTAGACCATCTCGGGTAGATGCCATCTGCTAGATAGTACCCCTTGTCATACCCATGGCCATTGATCTCGTAGTTGCATGGTGCAGCTTCACCTTCAGTTAGTTCGTTAAAAACCGTTGAGCATTGCAGCACGTTGATGTCACTGTGAGTTCCAGCCATACCAAAGAAAGCATGCCAAATCCACAAATCTTTATCAGCCACTGCTTCTAGCATGACACTGCACTCTCCAACATGACCCTTGTAAACTCCTTGCCAGGCGAATATGCAATTCTTCCATGCCCAATGCATGCAGTCGATACTTTCAAGCATACCAGAAAATTCTCTAGCTGCGTTTGGTGCCATGATCCTAGCTGTGTCAGCTTCATTTGGTTGTCTCAAATAATTTGGCCCAAACACTGCAACAACCGTCCTGCAATACCGATACATGGTCTTGATACATGTGGATTCAGCCATGCGGAGGTAGTCGTCTACCGCATCTGCGGGAGCTCCATATGCAAGAACTCTCAAAGCAGCCATGCATTTCTGGATAGAGGAGAAACCAACCACCCCGGTGCAGTCGCTCTTCAGCTTGAAGTAGTCATCGTACTCCCGCACGCCTGTCAGAACGACCATGAAGAGGTCTCTGTTCATCCTAAACCGCTGCCGGAATTCCTTCACCCCGTGTGTGGGAACATCGGCAAAGTAGTCTTACCATAGCATCATATGTCCCTCCATCCATCTGCGATATTTGTTCATCCTCCTACCCGGCTTCGAACCTCCAATCCGAGACGCAAAATTGATCTGCCCAAGCAAATCAACCATGCAAGTGATGATCGCCAAGTGTTCGTCAACCACGGCGTTGGGGGCGGCACGGGCGGTGAGCAATGCGCCGGCCATCTCGAGTTTATCGTCGCTATCCATCTATATCAACACAAGGTTTAGCAAAAAACGAAGTCCCAAATTTAGGAGAAAAAAAGAGCTGAGCAATGCGACAAACACCTTTCTTGCGGGGAAGTTCTCGGAGGCGGCGACGGTGTAGCGCCGGACAACCAGTGCGGCTCGACGGAGAAGAGACTACAGACACTGTGACGGGAGATATAGTACGCCGTTCCTGGCGCGGGGGGAGACGGGCGTCCAGCCGGCGGAGGGCGGGTGGCGGCGCCGGCGATTCAGTAGGGAGGGGCGATTCAGTAGGGAGGGAGATGAGTATAGGCTGCAAAGGGACGCTGGGGGAGAAAATAAAAGGGCTGGGTCGCTGACGCGTCGGTCCCGCCCGTCGGGCTTCGACGAGGCACGCGTTGCCGCAGTTTCCGGCACACCCGCTTGCGTCCCTAGAACCTGGGTACGAAGCGGGGTTGTCGGGCGCTGTATTGAGGTGCGCCGGTAACTTTTCCACTATTGGGCGCGCCGCTGGGGGACGGTTTGCCGCCGGCGTGCCCAAAACGTCTATTGGGAGCGGAGTTGGGCGCGCAGCTGGAGATGCTCTAATGCATGCCTTTTTCTCCTAAGACCCAAAAGCTGAGTTCGTTAGACCCTTAGAGGAAGGTTAGTAACTTAAATCATATTATCACAAGATAATAGGTCATCAACTGGTTGGTACCCATGTCTCTCATGCATAAACACTTGCACTATATTAACGGAAGAATTACAATGATGACATAGAAGTCCCCAAAATTTAGTAGATGTGCATTTGTGACAGTACGTGAAATAAAGGGCTAACATCGATACATTTTCCAGGATTTAGGCATGGCAGCAGAATTTTTTCTGTACTAAATCAATTCAAACGAACACCAGAGTAAATTTAGCCATGGAAAAAAGTGTCATAAAATGTTTTGGGCTTATAAAGAGGCAACAAAATAGTGTCTTGATTTTTTTCACTCCAGGAACTTCAAAGAACAATATAAACTTAGTATTTAAGAACCAAAGCCCCTATTACTTGATAGGAGAAATAAAGTTCTTTACTTGTCCTTAAACTTGAAAACAACGAAATTTATTAATCACACAACAACTTAGCATGGAAGGCCATTATCTAGTACTACTTCTAACACATGATCTTAATCTGCCCATTCATGGATTCAAGCTAAAGTTCTTATGGTCTACTGAAAGACTTTCTGGAATGCTTGACGGGCTCTTGATGTGTGCAGTTCCCACAGTAGCAAGTCGGTCCGTCAAGTGAGCAGAATCCACCTTCCCAACCACCTTTGGTTATGCACTGCTTAACGCACGCATCGACACTCTTGCAGCTAGGATCCGGTGCTGGCCAAGTATCGCATACACGGCCTGGGGCCGCATCTTCATAATCAAAGAAGATTTATTTTGTTAGAAATCTCTATATCAAATTTGTTCAAGTCTGACAGTTTATTAAAAAAAAATGAGCTCATACAAATGGATTATAAACATAGATATCATGATTGATGTAATGAATCTAAATAAATAGTCAAACTTAGATAAATCCAAATTAAGACGAAACCTAAAACAACAATTACTTTGAAACGGGTGGTGTGTTTATTTACCGGAGGACCCAAGGAGGATGGCCAGAACCAAGATGGATGCTGCGATCTTGGAAGCCATGAGGTATGGTTTTAAATCTGGTAAGATATGAGAAACGTTGATCTTTCTTTAATCAGCATCAAAGGAAAATAATCATAATATCGCTTAATGCCTGACTGCAATCTTGTTTTTAATCAGCATGTAAGGGAAAAAATAAATTGTTTAATGGCAGATTGTAAAAACTGAATCGACACTCCCATATTTGTTTGTGTAGGAGTGGACTGGAACAAAAAATGATATGTGCAGGTTGATTGCAGATCTGATGGACAAACCCTTTTTTTGTGATTTATAATTGGCTTGTCATATGCCAAATCGGCTTTGGATGTCACTTTTTCTCATCTTCCTTGACGACGCCTCCTCTCCTCTACCTCTTTCCAGTTCCCACTCCCACGCTCTGTCAAGCCTATAGCTGTTAGGACTTTCCCTGCGCCCAGCTCCTCTTCTACACAAGTCTAACAGACAAGCTTCACTTGTATACAAGTCTAAATTTACCTACTATCTTAGCTCAAACCATTTCCAGTCAATAAATCCCTTCAACGTCTTGGATATTTTTACTTGAGCTCACTATTCTAATATTTTGTTCATTCACATTGTTTTTGTGAGGCTCTAAATGAAATTGTGGGTTCTACATGGCATGTCATGAAATTTAAGTAGTCACCTTGACAATTTGTCTTCCTGCTATAGTGGTGCCTAATGTTTTTTTCTCGATGCACATGCTGTTTTTTGGTTAGGTGGACAATGGACATAGACTCGGGTGCCATCTTACTCTTAGCAATTATCTGCATATCTGCATGCTTTATCACTATGTCATGTTATCCTCTGCACTGTTTCCACTGTAATGCCCAGCAATTAAGTACGTCTCTAGGTAAATACACTACAGACCTGTTCTAAACTCCTAATGTTAACAATTACTCAGTCCATGAAGTAACCTTTAAACCTGATGGTATGTTGCAGCTTTAAAAAATCTGAATGAATTATGGCTAATTTTTTTTGTTCTGCTAATATTGCGCAATACGACTCTGATATATCATGCTAATTTGCATTTTTTCGAAACAGAGCAAAAGTTATCTCATCTCATTAATTAAGAGATAATTGTATGGTTAATTAGCGGAAAACTAGGGAAAGACCTATACAATTACAAACACCCTCAAACACCGTCATGGAACATGACGGTCTCAAGAGCACACACGGCCACTCCATCTAGGCAGCACCGGTACTGTCACTGAACAAAGACGGTGGTCACTATCAACAGAGTAGTCCCCTGATGAAAAGCAGACTTGTTTATTGTCGCAACCGCAGTAACAGAATTATGCTGAGAAGTGTATAAAATCGCCAAATCACAACAACAAAGTACTGCTGATAAATACTATATTATTTCTCATATTACTCTTGACGAGGAAGGAAGTGGGCAGAGGAGGAAGGTGGTCGGGCCTGGGACACGAACCTGAGCGCCGTGCAGTCGGGCGGCCGGCCTGGAGAAGCTCCTACGATGACCCAACGCCACGGACAGCCAGGAGCAGGAATGCGGAAGAGAGGCGAAACTGAAGAGGCCAGAAGTGCCGAGAGGCGAGAGCGAAGGAGAGCTCTTTATTTTCGGACGCGTCTAGTCAGCGCCAGCCACGATCACCAAAATAGGAAGTTTATTGTCCCTACTACGGTAACAGAAATAAAGGGAGAACAAAACCAGCCCAACAACCCATATGATCCACTAATTCACACCCCTCGTGATTCCTCCGCATGAGAGTTCCTTTATTTTTCGGACGCGTCTAGGCAGCGCAATTGCGCCGATGAGCACTGCGTAGTGCACCATCAAAACAGGAAAGTCCATCGTTCCTGCTGACGAGAAAGAAAAGAGAGAGGCAAACCAACCGAACAGCCCACATGGCCCATTTATGATTCTTGCACTGCAATGCAAAAAGATGACATTAATGGATTCCTTTTTGAGAGAATTCAAGATACTATTACTTTTGAATCGAAAGTCAGAATTACTAAGCCTAAAAAAAAGTCAGAATTACCATCCATTTTCACGTTTGGTGGAATGCTTGCGACGAGTTCTCCTCTTTCGTAGGTTCAAACAAAAAAAAATCGAAACAACTTTGGCGTGTGACGAAATATCTTTGCGCGAGACGAAGAAAGTACATTCAGAACAACGGTAAGCAACTAAACAATATGTTGAATATATAAGCAATTTAGCAGTAGATTTAATCCACGAAATTGATAAACATTTTATGACTAGAACAAACAGAATTAAACTAATCATGCGATCTACTATAACAGTAGAAAAACATAACGAATCTAGAGCAACTACTACAAGCAGAAACTCTAGCAACATATCAAACAGGAAGATCAAGAAACGTACGATGCGGCAACAGCAGCGGAACCGGCGTCGCCCATGTCGTTGATGAAGAGATTGGCGATGTCAGGGAAGAAGTCGTCGTTGGGGAAGAACTCGAAGCCAGTAGTCACGCGAGTGCGCTCCCCAAAAACCTGATCGCCCCTCTCCCGTACAGGATCACAAGAGGCGGGGTTCCGGAGGCCTACTGTCCCTTCAACCGGTGCACGCCGAAAGACGGGATGGAGAAGACTTGGAATACGGCGACGCAATGTTCTGGAACTAGGGCGGCGAGCGACCATGTGTTGCGTCTAGTGGCGGCTAGGGTTCGCTCGGCCTGTATATATAGTGCGGTTCGGGTAGGACGTGGGCGCAGCCGCACGATCGATTCGGTAATAGCCCCACGATCCAAAAGAATCGGAAACCGCTGAGTAATTAACGTGTCCGTTAATTATCAATCAATGACTCATTTAATTTTCCCGAAATTAACGCGTCCGTTAATTATCAATCAATGACTCATTTAATTTTCCGAAATTAACGTGTTCGTTAATTATCAATCAATGACTCATTTAATAGCCAAATAAATGGGCCATGAGATTTTCGGAATTAATTGGGCCATGGGCAGAAAGTGGGCAAAGACCCATAAATTCCAACAATCCCCCACAAAGTCTCATTGGCACATCATGCCACATTTGTTCCAAAACATTGTTTATATACCGGTGCTTAGTGGAGACTGTTAAGTTGAACTTCCACTTAGAAACTTATGCTACACTAGATCACAACTTGGATAGTGGACTATGCCTTGAACTACAAGTTTGCTGCAAACTAGTTTCACACAAGCCCTTGACCGATACTGGGCTGCCGCAAGGCTTCCCCGCGGGTGGAGCTTATGCGTCATACTCCAAGACCTTTCATGAGTTTACTAGAGAGCACCCAACTCTCATAGACTACGACGTTTAATAGTCAGACTCATATAGGTGTATTCCTCAAAGATGCTCTGCAGGATAACATCTCCGCTTATAAAAGTAAGCCGCTTGGAACACATTAAGATAAATATCAACCTGCCATGCAGATCAGGAGAGTATTGCATCTTCACGGAGTGAGAAAAATAATGTAGGATACTCTCCTCCCAGCTGACCAACAGCTTGTCTCCCACTTCTAATTCACGGGATCTCCGATCACATAGAGTGGTTTACCACTGTGGACAACTCATACCGTGGGTCTCAAACCCATCTCCCTCGATGCACTATCTATCACATTACGTGATAAACCCTTTGTGAAGGGATCTGCCAAGTTCTTAGATGTTTGGATATAATCCAACGCAATAACTCCGGAGTTTCTCAATTTTCTGACAGATTTCAATCTCCTCTTCACATGCCTTGATGACTTCAAATTATCCTTAGAACTTTTAATCTTAACTATCACAGTTTGATTATCACAGTTCATAAGGATGCGGGTATTGGTTTTTCAACCACAGGTAAGTCCATCAAAAGCTCACGAAGCCACTCTGCTTCAACAGTGGCTGTGTCTAACGCTGTGAGTTCTGCTTCCATAGTTGACCTCGTTAAGATGGTCTGCTTGCAAGACTTCCAGGAAACAGCGCCACCACCAGTGTAAACACATAACCACTCGTGGCCTTAATCTCATCAGCATCAGATATCCAATTGAATCACTATAACCCTCCAGTACCCTCGGATACCCGGAGTAGTGAATTCCATAGCTCGCAGTGCCTTTTAAATAACGCATAACTCTCTCAAGAGCATGCCAATGATCATCTCCCGGATTAGAAACAAACCGGCTCAACTTGCTCACAGCAAAAGAGATGTCAGGCCTCGTGGCACAAGCCAAATACATAAGCGAGCCAATAATCTGAGAATATCTCAGTTGATCTCTAGCACTCTGTTGGTTCTTTCGAAGCAACACACTAGGATCATATGGTGTCGGAGAAGGCTTACAGTCGTCATACCCGAAACGACTCAAGACCTTTTCCACATAGTGAGACTGAAGCAGTGTAATCCCACCATTACCATCTCTCAGCAGCTTGATGTTCAAGATAACATCAGCCACTCCTAGATCCTTCATCTCAAAACATCGAGATAAGAAATCCTTAACCTCCTTAATCAATTCAAGGTTGGTTCCAAAATCAGTATGTCATCGACATACAGACAGAGAATAACTCCCTCCCCCACCATGCGATAGTACACACACTTGTCAGATTCGTTTACAACGAAACCTGCAGCAGTTAAAGTTCTTTCAAACTTTTCATGCCATTGCTTAGGAGCTTGCTTCAGGCCATATAAAGACTTCAACAACTTGCACACCTTTGCTTCCTGACCAGGTACTACAAAACCATCGGGCTGATCCATGTAAATTTCCTCGTCTAACTCTCCATTTAGGAAAGCTGTCTTAACGTCCATTTGATGAACGAGAAGACCATGCGAGGCAGCCAACGAAAGTAGCACACGAATCGTGGTCAGTCTAGCCACAGGTGAGTAAGTATCAAAGAAGTCTTCACCTTCTTTCTGGGTATAACCCTTGGCCACAAGCCGCGCCTTGTACTTCTCAATAGTACCATCAGGCCTAAGCTTTTTCTTGAACACCCACTTACATCCTACAGGTTTACACCCATAAGGACGATCAGTGACTTCCCAGGTTCCGTTAGCCAAGATGGAATCCATCTCGCTACGGACAGCTTCCTTCCAGTAGTCAGCATCAAGAGATGCATAGGCTTCTGAAATGTACTGGGTGTGTCATCCACAAGGTACACAATGAAATCATCACCAAAGGACTTTGCAGTCCTCTGTCTCTTGCTCCTAACAGGAACTTCATTGTCATCCTCCACAGGATTATCAGTGTGTTCTATCGAAATGGTAGGATCAGGAATATCAACCAATTCCTGACTAGATGTATTAGGTATCTCCTGATTGATGAGCTAGGCATATCCTTCATGGAAAGATTTCCTCAAAGAAAGTCGCATCCTTCGACTCCATAATCGTACCAACGTTAACGTCGGATACCTCAGATTTTACTACCAAAAATCTATAACCAACGCTATGAAAAGCGTAGCCCAGAAGAACACAATCCACGGTTTTTGGTCCAAGCTTGCGCTTCTTGGGAATTGGTATATTGACTTTCGCCAAACAACCCCAAGTACGAAAGTAAGAGAGTCTCGTATTTTTCCTTTCCCATTCCTCAAATGGAGAAACAGTTTCGTCTTAATGGGAACTCGGTTTAGGACATGACAAGCTGTCAATAGAGCCTCCCCCCACCATGCCTTGGAGAGACCCGAAGTGTCTAACATGGCGTTAACCAAATCAGTTAGAGTTCGGTTCTTTCTCTCAGCCACTCCATTTGACTGAGGCGAGTAGGGAGGCGTCCTCTCATGGATTATACCATGTTCCGCACAAAACGAATCAAACTCATTGGAAAATACTCTCCACCGCGATCGGACCTCAATCGTTTAATTTTCGATCAAGTTGGTTCTCTGCTTCAGCTTTATAGATTTTAAAGAAGTTTAAAGCCTCATCTTTTGATTTCAGAAGATACACATAACAATATCTAGTGGAGTCATCAATAAGCGTCATGAAATATTTCTTTCCGCCTTTTGTCAACACGCCATTCATCTCACAGAGATCTGAATGTATAAGTTCCAGCGGTGCCAAGTCTCTTGCCTCAGCAGCGTATGAGACTTGCGAGGTTGCTTAGCTTGCACACATACTTGACACTTGGAACCTTTGACAGTAGTGAATTTCGGAATTAAATCCAAACTAGCTAGCCGCGTCATGCAACCAAAGTTAATATGACAAAGTCGTGAATGCCAGACATTATACTCAATTTCATGGCAAATATGATTAATAACTTTAGTGCAAAAGTCTGACATAGATAGGCGGAACAAGCCTCCGCACTCATAGCCTTTTCCAACAAATTGTCCATACTTAGATATTACAACTTTATTGGACTCGAAAACCAACTTATAACCATCTCGACAAGTAGCGAACCGCTGACGAGATTCTTATTGATGGAGGGCACATGATGCACGTTCTTCAGCCGCACGATCTTTCCCGAAGTAAACTTCAGATCGACCGTGCCAACACCACGAACAAAAGCATGTGAACCGTTCCCCATCAGCACGGGGAAGTCCCTATGACCTGGTAAGAAGAAAACATGGAGGCATCAGCACAAACATGTACATTAGCACCAGTGTCAATCAACCATTCAGGAGAATGACAAACTGAAAGAATGGTAGGAAATATACCGTACCCAGATTCCTTCATCACGGTGTCGCTAATGACAACATTGGCAGTCTTGCCGCTGTTCTCAGATGTGCGTAGCTCATGGCGATTGGGACAGCGAGGTGCCCAATGCTCCGGATCACCACAAACGTGGCATGATCCCTTCCTCGGCTTCTTATTGTTGCTCTTCTTAAAGTTGGTAGGCTGTGAAGGCTTGAACCTTCCATCAGACTTGCCTTTACCCCCAGAGTTGCTCTTGTTAAATTTGGACTTGTGGGGCGGCTGGTAATTCTTTTCTGTACCATATTGGCACTAGAACCAGCCTCAGCAACTCGAGCACGTGTATCCTTCGCTCTCGCTTTTCTTCCACATCAAGCGACCCAATGAGATCCGAAACGGAAAACTCTTGTCTCTTGTGTTTCAGAGAAGTAGCAAAGTTGCTCCACGAAGGTGGAAGCTTGGCGATAATGCCACCGGCAACAAACTTGTCCGGTAAATTACACTTGAAGTGCTCAAGTTCTTTAGCGAGCGACTGTATCTCATGAGCCTGTTGTACAACAGAACGCTCATCAGTCATCTTGTAGTCATAGAATTGCTCCATGACGTACAACTCGCTGCCAGCGTCCGAGGCCCCAAATTTGGCCTCGAGCGCATCCCACATGTCTTTGCCAGTGTCAAAAACATATACGAATCCACAATGGAATCGTCAAGAATACTCAGAAGGGCACTCTTAAACAGAGTATCGAGCTTCTCAAAAGCTTCCTGTTGTTCAGGATTAAGCTCGCCCTCAGGTTTGCCTTTGGTGGCAGCATAGCAGTTACTGTTCTGAAACCAGTAAACTGCTCTCATGCACCACCGTTTGTACAACACCCCTTTAAAGGGAAATGGCTTCGTTGACGCGAGAAAACCAGGCGATACAAATTGCCTATAATCAGGTTTTTGGATTGTTGAATATATAAGCAATTTAGCAGTAGATTTAATCCACGAAATTGATAAACAGCTTATGACTAGAATAAACAGAATTAAACTAATCATGCGATCTAGTATAACAGTAGAAAAACATAACGAATCTAGAGCAACTACTACAAGCAGAAACTCCAGCAGCATATCAAACAGGAAGATCAAGAAAACGTACTATGCGGCAGCAGCAGCAGCGGAACCGGCGTCGTCCATGTCGTTGATGAAGAGATTGGCGATGTCGGGGAAGAAGTCATCGTTGGGGAAGAACTCGAAGCCAGTAGTCGCGCGAGTGCGCTCCCCAAAAATCTGATCGCCCCTCTCCCATACAGGATCACAAGAGGCGGGGTTCCAGAGGCCTACTGTCCCTTCAACCGGTGCACGCCGAAAGACGGGATGGAGAAGACTTGGAATACGGCGACGCAATGTTCTGGAACTAGGGCGGCGAGCGACCATGTGTTGCGTCTAGTGGCGGCTAGGGTTCGCTCGGCCTGTATATATAGTGCGGTTCGGGTAGGACGTGGGCGCAGCGCACGATCGATTCGGTAACAGCCACACGATCCAAAAGAATCGGAAACAGCTGAGTAATTAACGCGTCTGTTAATTATCAATCAATGACTCATTTAATTTTCCCGAAATTAACGCGTCCGTTAATTATCAATCAATGACTCATTTAATTTTCCCAAAATTAACGCGTCCGTTAATTATCAATCAATGACTCATTTAATAGCCAAATAAATGGGCCATGAGATTTTCGGAATTAATTAGGCCATGGGCAGAAAGTGGGGAAAGGGCCATAAATTCCAACACAATAACAATGGACAACCTCGTAACAACTAAAATCAACAACAATAATAGCTAGCGATGTACTACTTGCTTTTAAAAAAAACTTTAGTGTATGACAAAATAATTTTATTATACTGTTACCTTTTGGGCATCTCTAATCCTCGAGCGACTGAGATTTTATTAGATTTTAGTCGATTGTGTCGTACAGTTGATGTCGTTGGAAACAGCTCCTGAACTACCGCTGCTTCCTGTGTGTAGTTGATTTGCTGGGCTGTGTTTGCTACTGGACCGGATGCTACCAGCTATAGAAACCAGTGCTTTTATTTTAAGGGAAATAAAAACAAGTGCTAGCTTCCCATGCAGTAGCGTTTTCCATCATTTTCACGTTGATTTTCTTTTGTTTTTTTGTTTCTAAAGCTGCAATGTATTTCTCTCAAAGATGGAAAAGCAAGAGCACTGGGAAGTAGAGCCAAACCTATACACATTGTGCGCTTTGGAGCTAATAAAGTAAGAAAAATAGAAAAGTAAAATGGGAGCCAAGTGATATTGTACACGTATGCATACAAAAATGTTGGATATATGCCCAAAAGACAATGTATTTATACATCTGATTCATTAATTATGATTTGTATTCTCTATGCTATAACTACGGTGGTTTCTGGATACGTGATTCAAGGGAAAGCCCACTCGTACGTATACAGAATATGAACACGTAAAATATACCCTAGTTCTTTTACGGACTAATTTGTTGATTGCTTGATGACACTGCTTTCCTAGTCATGGACATTGTTTATGTCAGCATCAATGAATGACATATTATTGGATAATAATATGGCCGGGTAAACCCAAGTTTTGGTATGCTAAGAGATTCCGTTAAGTCGTCTTTTTGTCCTTAGCATTATCACAGAAAGGTTATTATATAACATGTCCTATAACCATGAGGTTATTAGGGTTGTGCATACTGGAAGAGTTACTTTGGTACTGTCAACGGCACGGCCGTAACTGGGTGTCAAAACGGCAGTCACTGGGTGACTTCAAGGTGTGTGTATATCATAATGTTCCGAGATGGGAAGTTACTCCTCGGTGATTATAGAGATACGCCCTGGCCCCTCTCGGTATTATAAAGGTATCCAATATGTTCTGCAGACAATGCATGGTGAACTTACACCGCGTGGGATATCATAATACGAGAAACGAGTAAAGGGAACTTACCGGTAACGAGATAAGACAAAGATGTAGTGAACCAATTAATTGATTCATGGTAACATCCACGGATCTATATCTCGGGTGAAGTTTGGTATCGCGAGTAATGAGAATGATATATTAAACAGCCCGCAGGTTCAACAGAGTGTCTTCGCATAACGGTAGCAGTTATTCAGGTCGTCCACGGACCTGACCCTGGCCGTGATTGGGTATCCAATTATAACTACACGTTATCGAACCTGTAGGGTGGACACGCTTAAACTAGGATTGGTTAGTTGTTTATTATGGTTGGTATGGAACAATGGAGAGAGTATCACCGACATAGTGTATGCGTGATAGATATGTTTTTATCGGAGAGATTGTATTGTGGTAGAAGTTGCTATCACAGGTCGGAATTTATTTCGAGGGTTTATATCTATGATGGAAATATTTATCCAGATTATTTTGTCGGCGGACACTAAGTGTCCCGGATCATATAAAAGGTGTTTTATATGATAGATAATTAATTCGGTGAAATATTCTGTAAAAGGAAATATTCAAATAAGAATTAATTGGACAAAATATTATTTAATTATATGTTAATTAAATATTGATTTATTTAATTAATAAATAATTATGGAAAATATTATTATAAAATTGGAGCCCACCATGGGGCTACCAAGATGGGCCCTAGGGCCCACCAAGGTAACCGCACCACCAAGTGGTGGTGGTGGGCCGTGGCGCCGAAGGGGGGAGGCTCCCCCGGCCAAACCCTAGTGGGTCGACGGCCCATGGGGTGATGGCGGCGGTGGTGGCCAAGGGCGGGCCGGCCTAGGGCGGGCCCCACCCGCCAGGTCGGTGCGGCTTGGGTGGGCCCCAGGTCTAGGGCGGGCCCCACCCGCCAGGTCGGTGCGGCTTGGGTGGGCCCCACCCGCCTAGGTCGGTTCGGCCTAGGTGGGCCCCACCCGGCGGCCGGCGGTGGGAGAGACGGTGGAGGGGAGGGGAGTTGGAGTCCAACTCCAACTCCTCCTCCCATACCGAATTGGGCAAGGGGGCTTTCCCCTTGTCCAAACCAAGTAGGACTAGGAGAAAACTTTCCCTTGTCCAAGTCCCTCCACCCCTTGGTCCATCTATATAAACCCCACCCTCTCCTATTTGGAGGACACACAAGACACACAAGAAATACAATTAGCTCTCAAGTTTGGATCTCTTCTAGTTGGATTAGAGGAACCTCTAATTAGAGGCAACCTATCCAATTAGACTGGATCTAATCTCTCTCTCTCCTTCTCATGTGTCGAGATCTCCACCTTCATATACACCAGTAGTGCTTCAAGCTTGGACGGCGAAGCCCTGCTGAACCTTTCCCGGCGTACGCGTGCAAGCTCTCGGAGGGGTGATCCGTCAATCTTGACGGTTGACCCTCACGCTATTGGAACAAGGTGACAAGGCGAGGAGGAGGATGCACCGGAATCTCTCTACCAGGCTTAGTCGAGAGAGACGGCGACGAGCTACATCGACAAACGTCTTCAACACTCACTAGTACAGAACGACACATCGGAAACGGGCCAAAAACCCCATCGGCAATGGAAAAAGGGTCCGTGTCCCCGCCTCCGTGGCTGATGTGAAGGCCCTCATCGATAACGGAGGCAAAACACCGTTTCCGATGAGGTCTCCATTTGACAACGGTTGTGCGCAGACCTCCATTTCCTTAGTTTTCCTTCATCAGATACGGAGTTTGCCATTCACCCGTTTGCACTGAGCATTTCTCAGATTTCGGTTACAGGTTGTCATGTTTACAAATGCCACTAGATACTTAAAATCTCACAGCACAAGCTCAAATACTAAAACAGTAACAGATTTCATTCATATTACAATGTAACTTTACATTTTCATCACAATTTCACCTTTACAATTGCATCACAAGATGTGACAAACATAAGAGGTAAATCGATAACAGATTTCATCTATACTAGCCTATCATGTCAAAGGACGGAAAGAATATATGATTTCTTCCCTACATCTTTTTCCACAATCCTCGCAGTTGTCACTCTAGCAATCTCTTCTTATCTCAACTTCTTGAGAGAAGGATGTTGAAGCTTTGGACCCTATACATTAGTAAATAGAGTTACAATTGTTAAATACATATGCTAAAACAAATACACTATGAATTTAAGCAAACTGAAACGATATCTTACCTATGTCTTGAGGTGGCTCTTATTGATGAACCGGAGCAGCCAACACACGGCTTGTCAACAAGATATTGCGATGTCAGCAGCTTCATAGGATGCCTGACAACGACCATCCTTTCCATGGAGGCCACCACCGGCTCTGGATTTTTTATGCAATGTCACCGAAATCTAATCTAATACGTCACCGATGTGACATTTCGGCGACACTGTATAAAACACTCTTATTTAAAAAAGTATTTTATGCAGTGTACCAAAACATCACAATAGCGACGGTGGATATGTATGGTGAAGTTTGAAAGGAAACAGCTTGATATCCCTAAATGTAAATAAGGATTTATGTTAGTTCTGACACTACTAGATAGAACGAACAATTTAACACAATAATATGAAGTATATAGTAGCATTTAGTGTCTACTGACCTATGTATATAATTGGAGGACATTATGGGAAAGTTAACAAACACTACTGTCTTGAGTAGTGTTCGTTGTTTGTTCTGTGTCTCCGACTTTTTTATGCAGTGTCACCAAAATAGACTCATATTTTCACATGGACTAGTTAGCTAAACTACAACCGGTTGCAAGTGCACAATAGGCAAGTTAACTACATCAAGAAATGATCTAGATAGAACTACCGGATGTGAACTGAACTACTATCAACAAGTTAGCTAAACTACAACTAGTTGCAAGTGCACAATAGGCAAGTTAACTACATCAAGAAATGATCTAGATAGAACTACCGGATGTGAACTGAACTACTATCAACAAGTTAGCCAAACTACAACTAGTTGCAAGTGCACAATAGGCAAGTTAACGACATCAAGAAATGATCTAGATAGAACTACCGGATGTGAACTGAACTACTATCAACAAGTTAGCTAAACTACAACTAGTTGCAAGTGCACAATAGGCAAGTTAACTACATCAAGAAATGATCTAGATAGAACTACCGGATGTGAACTGAACTACTATCAACAAGTTAGCTAAACTATAACTAGTTGCAAGTGCACAATAGGCAAGTTAACTACATCAAGAAATTATCTAGATAGAACTACCGGATGTGAACTGAACTACTATCAACAAGTTAGCTAAACTACAACTAGTTTCTTCACGTCGCCGTTGGATCGATCTAGCAGATCCGGAAGTGGTGGAGGCAGAGGAAGCGGATATAGCGACCTCGCCGTGTCGGGGGACATGGCGAAGACCTCGCCGTGTCGGGGGAGATGGCGAAGACCTCGCCGTGATAGCCGTCGTCTGGGCGGAGACGGCACCGCCACGGCGCCGGCGATGGCCGCAACGCCAGGAGCCGCCGCCACGAACAGATCTAGCATACTAGGACATAGTGAGGAAATGAGTGAGTGTTAGGTTTTGCTCTGTACGCCCATATATATAGGTAAAACATAGGAAACGGTTCTTTAGAAGGACCGTTTCCTTTGTGTTTCTTCCACTGAGGTGTGGGACCTACGCGCCCACTCTGTGGAATTTCTTCTACTCTCTGGAATAATATTTTCCTATATGGAGAAAACCACTTATAGGATACTTATATTAATATTAGTGATTACTACATTACATACGCAATACATATTAATAATAATAAATAAATATAGATGGAGAACTTATAGAACTACTACTAGCTACTTCTTGTTTTTCTTGCGCCCTGCTTCCGCGCAATCCTCGTCCTTCTCACGGCCTCGCTTGTTGGGGGCCATTGGAGGTGGTGGCGGCGGCGGCAGCATATCGGAGGCGGTGGCGGCGGCTTTCTTCTCCGTCGCCGGGGCTCCCTTCTTCGGGACCGGCGCCTTCGCCTCGTCCTCCTCGTCGTCCTCCTCCTCCTCCTCCTTCCCCTCTTCGGTTGACTCCTCATCAGAATCAACCTTCGGCGGGCCCAGCATCAAGGTGGGATCATGGAAGTTGGCGTATTCATCGTCGCTCGTCTCCGGCGTCGGTCCTTCAACGGACTCGCCGCTGACGGGGGGGACTGTCCCGCGGCGACTCAGTGTGCTCCTGTGTGTCGTTGCTGCGAGGCATCTTCGCTAATCAGTAGGAGGGAGCGAGCGAGCGAGAGAGAGAGAGCAGATTCTGTGGCGTCTTGAGCAAGCAAGGATTGGGGTTTTTAAGGAGTAGTGGGCGGTGCCACTACGCCATGGCATTTACTCGCCTCGCTTCGAATTCGAAGAAGCTTGAACGCGACCACATTGGAAACGGACACATCGAATGACCGTTGCCATAGAACCACATATCGGAAACGGAGGCACATTGGGAACCATTGCCAATAATATGGGTAACGGAGATAATACTTTCTCCGTTACCTATGTTGACGGGCCAGCCGTGGCCCAGGTCAGGTTTGTACGCACCGGCCGCGCGATTCTCCGTCGCCTAACGCCTGCCGTTTCCATAGAGGGGTATCCGATGTGTCGTTCTGTACTAGTGACTTCTTCCGCGACTTCGGTGTTGGTAACGTATTACATCTAGATCTTCGGATCTTCATATTCGCATGTATCTTCATAGTAGATCTTGGGAGGTGTTGCGTAGCAATACAAAATTTTTAATTTTTTGTACACGCAACCCAATAGTGGTATCAGAGCGATCTATGCGTAGATACATGATTTGATTTAGAGCACTTGGTGTGCGGGCACCGCATAAGTTTGTGCGGGTATGTTATCGAAGTCTTTTCTTCTAACATTCAAGTTATTTATGTTACTTTCCGATATGCGGTCTCGTCTTGTTTCCAGCGGCATAGTATGATCTCGGACTTCTGCCAATCCGCGGACCTTCCGGCTGCTCCTAGTATGCCCGTCGACGCCAACGAAGTGCTTTAGTAGCTTCGGATCATATTATAGTTGGCCTCGTCGACTTGATAGCGGATGGGGCATGTGGACTAGGTCCACACGGGGGTCATGTGCTTTGGCAATCGTCTGAGTTAGCATCCGCAACATTTTCGTAATGTTGGATGGATAATCACCCCGCAAGGTTAATCTTGCAACATGAGTAACTATGCTTGGTAAGGGCCGTAGTATTTCCGGTTGTCCCGTTGATCCTACAGCCACGCTAAAATATGCAAACAAACGTTAGAGGCGTCTAACTCTGTTTTGCAGGACATGTGACGTGGTATAGTCTCAAAATATTATTTTGTTGACTAACTTTTGTTTTGTTGGGCGGCATGCCGTTCTTGTTCGTCGAGCTATGGTGATAGTGGAGGATAGAAGAAGGCATGCAAATGTCGTGAACCTCGACATGGCCATGCCGGTGGAGACACCACCGACGGATGGAGGAAGAAGACTACTATATCACGATGTGTTATTTACTTGTGCATGTTTTATATCTGTTTTCTTGCTCTTCCCTTGATTGCGCAGTAGTGTGATTATTAGGGAGATTCCTCGGTAGCTGCAGAGTTTAATTACTTGAGCTAAAAATAAAAATATCAAGGAGTTCGTGCTCTTCCAACACGTAGCAGCGTCAAACCGGATGCTTGTCACCGTACGCCATGTATCCACGAGTAATGTGTGCCAAGGGTTCGGGAGGCGTGTAGTGTACCGTACCTACAGCAAAAGTGGTTCATTGTCTTGACGTTCGGGCATAACTAGTTATGAGATCGGAGCACACGCATCGAAAGATGAAGCGAAAGTCATGGTAGGAAGTGATTGGTCTGTTGACCTACCCGTTGTAAACTACGTTCAATGGCTTGTATCCAACTATTGATCGTATGTTGAGCGTGGATTTCGTATACACTAATTTGATCATGAGGAATATCAATTTTAGTGGGAGCACATTTAATTTAATTTAGTTTTAATTAAGTGCTAGATAATAATTATGAACATGTCGAAGTGAACTTAATTGTTGTAGATCAATGGCTAAAATAGCACCCACGTTTAACCTTAGACCGCTGATTGAGAAGAAACCCCTGACTGCGAATGGGAGCAACTATGATGATTGGGTTCGCGCCCTAAGGATTGTTCTTAGGAACGCGAAGAGCGAGTATGTTCTTGAAGGCCCTCTTCCCGAGGCGTCGGCTGACAATGCGTCAGAAGCTGAGACAGATGCGTACATCTTGAAGAGTGATACGGCAATTTCTGTTCAGTGTCTCATGTTGACATGTATGGAACCTGAGTTGCAGAAGAAGTTTGACCAAACTCCTGCATACGACATTATTGTCGCACTCAAGGCCATGTACCAGACTCAGGCTAAGACTGAGCGTTATGAGATAACAAAGGCACTGTGGTCATGTCACATGGCAGAAGGAGGCTCTGTGAGCGAGCATGTAATCAAGATGTTTGGTTATGGTACTAGGCTCTGATACGTCTCAAACGTATCTATAATTTTTGATATTCCATGTTTGTTTTATACCAATTGTTACATGTTTTGCATCTACTTTATATCACTTTTATACATTTTTTGGGACTAACCTATTAACAAGATGCCGAAGTGCCAGTTCCTGTTTTCTGCTGTTTTTGTATTCCAGAAAAGCTAGTCTGAAAATATTCTCGGAATTGGACGAAACTACACGGGGATCCCTATTTTTCCAGAACTCACCTGACGGAGCGAAGGAGCAACAGAGGAGGGCCACCAGGTGGCCACACGCACCTAGGGCGCGGTTCCCCCTCTGCCGCGCCCTAGGGTGGTGTGGGCCCCTCGGGGGTCTCCAGCCGCCGCCCTTTCGCCTACTTATTCCCCCCGACGCGAAAACCCTAAGTGCCTGAGCAAATATCCACGAAAAGTTCCAGAGACGCCGCCGCCGTCAACCCTAGCTCGGGAGGGTTCAGAACCTCTTTCCGGCACTCTGCCGGAGAGGGGAATCGTCACCGGAGGCTTCTACATCGCCATGCCTGCCTCCGGAGTGATGCGTGAGTAGTTCATCCTTGGACTACGGGTCCATAGCAGTAGCTATATGGTTGTCTCTCCACTTTGTGCCATCATGTTTAGATCTTGTGAGCAGCCCTACATGATCAAGATTATATTATTGTAATGCTACATGTTGTGTTTGCTAGGATCCGATGAATATTGAATACTATGTCAAGCTGATTATCAATTTATCTTATATGTTATTTAAGATCTTGCATGCTTTCCGTTACTCGTAAATGCTTTGGCCAAGTAGATGCTTGTAACTCCAAGAGAGAGTATTTATGCTAGATAGTGGGTTCATGCCTCCGTTTAATCTGGGACAGTGACAGAAAGTTCTAAGGTTGTGGATGTGCTGTTGCCACTAGGGATAACCTAACGATGCTATGTCCACGGGCATATGTGTTTGTTTACATTACACACTTTACTTAATGCAATTATCCGTTGCTTGCAACTTAATACCAACAGGGGAATCGGATGACAACCCGGCGGTGGATTATTAGTCATAGATGCTGTTGGATAACGGTCTATGTATCTTGTCGTAATGCCCAATTAAATATCATAGTAGTCATCATGTCATGTATATGCATTGTCATGCGCTCACTATTTGTCAATTGCCCAGCTGTAATTTGTTCACCCAACATGTTAGTTATCTTTTATGGAGAGACACCACTGGTGAACTGTGGACCCCGGTCCATTCTTTTACACTGATTAAACAACCACAAACTGCAAACTGTTCCTTTTTCATTCTCTGTAATTTAATACTCATTTTCCACACCATACGTTTAATCCTTTGTTTTCAGCAAGCCGGTGAGATTGACAACCTCACTGTTTTGTTGGGGCAAACTAGTTTGATTGTGTTGTGTGCAGATTCCACGTTGGTGATCGTGTTGCGCCGTGCGAGCCACCAACAACCTTCTGAAGAGTTGCTGCTCCTACTGGTTCGATAACCTTGGTTTCTTTCTGAGGGAAAACTTGCTGCTGAACTGCATCATACCTTCCTCTTGGGGTCTCCCAACGTGCGTGTGATTCACGCCATCAAGCTCTTTTTCTGGCGCCGTTGCCGGGGAGACAGCAGTCTTCTGCAAGGATTAAATTTTTCTTCAAGGAATTTATTGGATTCGGCCGCTGGAGGTACCTTTATGTCCATCATTTTGGGTGCTGCAACAAAGCTTCTAGATGATATTATGATTAATTATTCTGAGTGGCACACCGAGAGAGCTCCAGCAGGTAAGAAGGTAAATTCTGTTGAGGAAACCTCTTCCTTGAGTGCCAAAATTGATACTATTATGTCTATGCTTGCAAATGGTCAACCACATGTTGATCCAAATAATGTTCCTTTAGCTTCTTTGGTTGCTCAAGAAGAGCATGTTGATGTGAACTTCATTAAAAATAATAACTTCAACAACAATGCTTATAGGAATAATTTTGGCAATAGCAATTATAGGCCCTATCCTTCTAATAGTGGTAATGGTTATGGAGATTCCTATGGTAGAACAAGAATGCCTAGTGAGGAAAGGATGCTAGAAATTGAAAGGGCCACTAAAATTTTTATGCAAAAGTAATATGAGCAAAAAAACTGTTTACTAGAACTAGGGATGAACAATCTGCTATGCTAAAAAATATAAGCCATCAACTTGAGAATTTAAATAGGGAAATTTCTGGTTTGCAAGGTAAAATTTCTCATGCTGAAACTTGTATTTCGTCGATGTCTGAAACACAATCCTCTTTGATCAATAAGATGGCAGCTAAGCCCGAAAACAATTGAGAGTAATACCGTTGCCGTAGCCAATGCTATACAAGTTAAAATTGATAACAATGTGAGGATGTTAGCCGAATTGCATGCTAGATGGGAAAGAGAGGATGAAATTGCTAGAAAGAATAATATTGCTAGAGTTTATACTATTACTACTTCTGAAAATGCTTCAAACTCAAGTGTTAGCAAACCTCCTACCATTAATGGCAAGATAATTGGTGTTGGTAATGTTTCCACTTCTATTGCAAAATGTCCTAAATTGCCTGATAACTCTGAAACTGTCCTTGATAAAGATGCTGAAATTTCTAGCAATAAGGAAGATAATAACTCCATTACTTTTGATAATAATGACTTTGATTTTGACGGTTGCAATATTTCTGAAGTAATTAAGTTCTTGCAAAAGCTAGCTAGAAGTCCCAATGCTAGTGCTATAAACATGGCTTTTACTAAACATATTACTAATGCTCTCATGCAAGTTAGGGAAGAGAAATTAAAACATGAAGCTTCTATCCCTAGGAAGTTAGAAGATGGTTGGGAGCCTATCATTAAAATGAAATTGAATGACTTTGATTGCAATGCTTTGTGTGACCTTGGTGCTAGTATTTCTGTTATGACTAAAAGATTATATGATATGCTTGATTTAGCACCTTTGGAAAATTGTTACTTGGATGTTCACCTTGCTGATTCTACCATTAAAAAACCTTTGGGAAGAATTGATGATGTTCTTATCATGGTTAACAATAATTATGTCCCCATTGATTTTATTGTTTTGGATATTGAATGCAATCCATCATGCCCTATTATGCTGGGAAGACCTTTTCTTAGAACTATAGGTGCTATTATTGATATGAAAGAAGGGAATATAAAATATCAATTTCCTCTCAAGAAAGGTATGGAACACTTTCCTAGGAAGAAGATTAAGCCAACTTATGATTCTATTGTTCGAACAAATTACAATGTTGATGCTTCTTCACTTGGTAATACTTGATGCATGCTTTGTGCCTAGCTAAAAGGCGTTAAAGAAAAGCGCTTATGGGAGGCAACCCATTATTTTTATTTCTGCAATTTTTCTTTTATTGAGTCAAGGAGGATGTTTACTTCTGTAGCAACTCCTTTGTATCTTTATTTTCTCGCATTGTTGTGCCAAGAGTAGCCTCTAATGTTTAGACGATGCTTAATTTTGATTGCTGCGCAGAAACAGATTTTTGTTGTTCACTGTACGAAATTCCTAAAATCACCAGATTGTTAATTAAATCTGAAATTTTTTGTGCGTAATCTTTATGAATGTCTGAATCTTTAATTAGTCTAGAGTTTTTCGATCTGAGCGTCGTAAGTGCCTTGAAAAAATTCGTCTTTGCGGACTGTTCTGTTTTAGACAGATTATGCCTTTTTATTTTGCATTCTCTCTTTTACTAGTGTTGAGTGAAATTCTTTTTTGGGTGGAAGAGCTTCACATAACATCAGTGGCTGTAGCTAATGTTTAAAGTAACAAATCATATTGCGTCTTTATAGAACATGTGAGTTTTTGATTATGCACTAACCCTCTAATGAGATCTACTTTGAGTTTGGTGTGGCGGAAGTTTTCAAGGGTCAAGAGAGAATGATGATGTAATAGGATCAAGAAGAGTGAAGAGCTTAAGCTTGGGGAGGCTCCCATGGATCTCCCCAGCATATTTCAAGAAGACTCAACCGTCTAAGCTTGGGGATGCCTTGGGCATCCCCTTCTTCATCGTCAAAATTATCAGGTCATCTCTAGTGAAACTATATTTTAATTCTTTCACATCATATGTGCTTTTCTTGGAGCGTCTGTGTGCTTTTATTTTCTGTATTGCACTTTTATTTTCAATAAAGCTTGACTGGACCCTAGCATTCTTGATTGGGAGAGAGACACGCTCCGCTTTTTCATGAGAATACTCCTATTCTTCACTTATATTTGTTGAGTATTCATATCTAGCGCTGTTCAGCTTTTAGCTCTTGTTTTCATGTATCTCCTGTCAGAGTTATTAGCTTTCTTTTGTAGAAAGTACTCTCTGGCTTCACTTATATTTGTTTGGAGAGTTGATTAAATAAATTAATTGGTGTTTGGTTGGTTCCAAAAATGTTGCATGTGGTAATTGGTATAAGGAAAAACTTGCTTAATCTTGTAGATCACTAATTTGGATAACTTGATGCTTGTCAATTGTTTTGAGTTAACAAGTAGATCATGATTAAATTGTGCATCACATAAGTTAAGCCTATTAGTGAAGAACTACCGTAAAGCTTGTTGAAAATTTGGTTTGCATCGGTGGTATCTCTAAAGTCTAGATATTTTCTAAATAACAGGGTTTGGTTAACAAGGAAAACGGTATGAAGTCTTATAACGTTTGCAATATGTTTGTCATATAAAACTTGGTGTATGGGTTGATATTCTTGTTTGCTTACATAACCTTGCTAGCCTAAACTCAGTATTGAGAGGGAATGCTTCATGTGCATCCAAATCCTTGAGCCAAAATCCATGCCATTTGTGTCCACCATAACTACCTATATGTGGTATTTCCTTGCCACTCCAAGTAAATTTTTCATGTGCTATCTTTAAATTATTCAAAATGTTATTATTCCCTTTTTGTGTTAATGTTTACTAGCTCATGAGGAATTAGTGTGGTTATTCTTTATTCTATTTGCTGAATGGACTTTTACCGTTTCTCCCATCTCTTTTCTATGGGGTGCATTAATAGTGATAAACAAATAGGTTCCTTGCTGCATATAATCCTTGAACAAAAATTCATATGAATGTCCAGAAACTATATAATGTTGTATGCCTACTCGTAAACTCAATTGGATAAAAAAGATTCAACTTAAAAGCTCAAAGCATGCATCAAACAAAATGGGACAGAATCTGTCCAGAAAAACAGCAGCAGCAAAACGTATTTTTCTACCCTACAAATTTTCTCGAAAAATTCCGAAAAAATTCATGCACACAGAGGATGAAAAGTTGCAACTTCAGTTCAAATATGAGCTCATTCAGAGTTACAGACTAAGAATTAAAAATCATACCGTGCACTGACTCGTGCAGGAATAAAATCTCCGAACGCTATAAGCAACTTTTTCAAACCAAAAAGGGTAAAACTTGGCACTTTATTAAAAACTCCAGAACCTAACTAGACACAAAATCTCTTGTTACAGCAAGATGCCACAAAGAAAAATCACACACAAAAATAACTGGGTTGCCTCCCGCAAAGCGCTTTCTTTATAGCCATATAGCTAGGCTTACTTACTTGGTATCAAGATGGTTGAAGTGAGGTGGCTTGGCATCCCCAAGCTTAAATTCTTGTACTTATTTGATATATGTAGGGTGAGCCTAGGGGTACATCCCCAAGCTTGAGTTTTTGTCCCTCTTGATCTTGTTCATCACCCTCAATTCTTCCACCTTAAAATTCTCTTTACACAACACTCGTCATAAACTTGATTAGAGGGGTTAGTGCCTTCATAAATTAAATCCACATAGGCATAGCAAAGACATATCATGAATTGATTTTAAACATTAGCTACTGTTACTATGGTTATGTAATGCTCCTTGATCAAAAGAACCGCACAAAACACAAGTAATGAGAGAAATGCAGAATAAAGACAGGATATGTCAAAAACTGGACAGCGAATTACTATTATCACTCTTTTTATTTGGTTTTAGCTTTGGGAAAAGTTTAAATGATAGAGATTTTGCAATGGTTCCATTGGCATGAACAACACATGTTCAAGGTCGACCCCAACTTCTCCATTACTCATCCTTCTCATTTACTTTCCCAAAAAAATTTATATAAAAAAAACGAAAATCCTAAACTAATTCTCACAAATCAGTAGGTAGAGATATTTTACATGTTGTAAGGATATAAAGGTGTGATCAAACCGAATAGGAAGTTAAACAATAAGGAACACACCACAGAATATCAAACCATCAACTTTTAAGTCTAACTCTTTTCCTATGCATTGGCATTTTATATATGAATAAATAGCAGCAATTTTGTGATAACCAATGCATGTAGTGATCAGTAGCTTGCATTTTAAATAACATAGAAACATAAAGAGGATTCTTATCTCTTCCTCTCTCATAATAGTTGCAAGCATTAAAGTTAAACATACCCACATAGTTTTGAATAGAATCACCACATAAAGACTTATCATCTAATGAGCATAATGGATCATCAAACTCAATTAAATCACTTTTATCCTCAACGGCTTCCCCAAGCTTAAACTTTTCCAGAGCATTAGCAATAAAGGTGTTCAAAGAGTTAGTACCACAAACATGAGTGTTATGCAAATAAAATTTAATTTTCTCCTCAAACACTTCATGTCCTAACTCAAGATAGATATTATACAACTCTAATTTTTTTTGTTCTTTTCCATTTTCTAATTTTTTTTTTGTGTTTTAGATTTATATGTTAGTATGCAATGCAAACAAGAATAAAAGTTTAGCACAACGCTCCCCGGCAACGGCGCCAGAAAAGTACTTGATAACCCCCAAGAGCAAGGGATCACTGTAGCACCTCTCAATGTGGAAATAAGGTATCGATCCGCATGAGCAAGAAGGAAAAGTTATCTATTCCCTACAACTAAAGTGTCACAAGTTTTAGTTGATTATGCACTAAACAAGTTTAGAGAACAAGATGGTTGGTTTGATGGATGTAAAAGTGTCCCAATCCTCTTCTTTGCAAGAGGACAAGACAAAGGTAGTAGCAAGTGAAAGCTCTCAAAGAGAGAAAGCCCAATCCTCTATGTAGCAAGAGGACAAGCTCAAGTGTGTGTTTCTTATAGGAACAATGGACATGGTTCATGGGTTCACTTAATCCTCTCTCTCTCTCATCTACGGTGATCATCATGTTATAGATAAAGTACACACAATTGTCATGTTTTAATGGTAGCTTTTTATGACGGCTATATGTCCTAAAACACATAGTTGAAAGAAATACTCATTTGTGTTGCTAGGTCACCCCTCGTAAGGCTAGCGTGGTTTCTCTCACTCCCACATCATACTCTTTCTTTTTACCCCCAGATAAAGGATGTTGGGCGGTACTGTGTCACTCAATACCTATGCCGTGTCACATCGGCCATCCCGTACCCACATACATCATACTTCAAAGTATGACAAATCACAAAAGCTCCAACACAACGGTAAATGCATAACAAATCATCTCACACCACAATATTCACCACAAAGGTATTACATAGATGACCGTAATCATGTTCAGCAGCTCATACGGTACTAATTAGTGAAGCTCAAGAGAGAGGAGAGATACAAAAGTTACCACCACAAACCCTAGTCCAGGGGGTGGACTACTCCCCCTTCATCATGGTGATGATGGTGAAGAAGTTCTTGCTGTAGATGTTGATGATGAACACGCCGGAGGGGGGTGGAGCCCTCCGGAGGTGATTCCGGCGGCGTTTCCCCCCTCCGATCTTCTCCGGCGGCAGCCTTCTGACTCTCTGTTTCGTGGTTCTGTGTTTCTCGCCGCCTCCTTTCGCGAAACGCCAGGGGGCTTTTTTATAGTCGTTTTTAGGTCAAGACGAAGTCGGAGACGAAAACGACGGCACGGAGCCCGAGGGGGAAATGAGATAGGCCCACGCGGCCAGGTACAGAGGCCGCGTGGGACCCTCATTTCCAGCCTGTTGGGCTTCTGGTCTTCAATTTAAGCCCATTGCGTTCGTCTCGAAAATTCTGAACCGTGCTCTTTGACCTTGCCCTTTTTGGAGTCCCGAAGCTCCCGGAAAGTCTGAAACACTAAAAAAGACGTTTTCTGGAAAAACAGGGTTAATTCCAAATAAATGGGAAAACTATGAATATTCCCAAAATCATTATAAAACATTGATATAACCCTTATATGATGCAAATATGATTGGAATATAAGCAATTAAAGTGCAAAGTTCATGTATGCATTTTACATGCATCAACATCCCCAAGCTTAATCCATGCTCGTCCTCGAGTATGAAGATGATAAAACTAACATGGACTTTGCAATTTAATACTTAACAATGAATATCAAAGATGATTACTATTGCTACATATAGTCAAATGATTCATTCTTCAAAGGAGTAGCAATATGCAAATAGTTTATGAAGTGATATCAAGTATTCAAGACAAGGATGTTCATTGATAGTTCACAAAGTGTAACATAGTAGCAAGTAATATGGAACACATGTATGCATAATGATAAGTAGAACATCCTACAATGGTCATAGAGTGTAGATGAAAATCTGAATATGATAGGTGTACACTTTGGAAAGATGTATATGTGAGTAGAGGTAAAGCATGCATAAGTTTCATCCAACTTCCAAACTCTTCTACTTAAGTTAATGATTGCAATATTGGTGTCAAGCTCTCATTGCCCCTATCATAGCATCTTGAATGATTAAGGTTAAAGTGAAAGCAAATATGAGTAGTGTGCTTGACAAAGAATGGTTGATGTCTCATGCCCCTTGAATACAAGTACTTACACCATGTGTTACTCAACTTGGAAACAAAGCAAGTTCAATTAATATCATTGTAAGCATAATAGTATCATCAAGAGCGTCAACTGGGGTACCTCTTGTCCCAGATATGGAACAAGCCCATATCAAAATGACAAGACAAACAAACAAATGAACAATCTCAACACCCTTTTTATTTACCATTGGAATAGTTTTTATTGTAAGGTGTATCACAGAAGGTTCACCATAGTATGTAAGTAAATTTCCACCATGAATGATGCATGGCTTAGATTAGCGGCCCAGGCGTCTCTCTAACCATTTACACAAACTCATTTAAACTCACTCTATTTCCACATTTATTTCACATGATAAGCATCCATAACAAAAGTACATGATATCAACTAAATGAGATGAAGAGCGTGTTGAAAGCTTGCATGTGACAGCACATATGGGCTAACTTCCAACCCAAAACATTCATCAAGCCACAAACATCATAATCTTAATCACAATGGGTCATGTTTTATTATGCAATAAAAGAAATGTGCATCAAGTTCGTGAGAGCTATATAACCAACTTTTCCATTGCAATCAATAACATAAACATTTTCATTCAGAGGTAAGATAACACAAACAACATGTTAAACATACTCGGAATAGCATAAAGCCAATAGGTAGATATGGTGGACTCACTGGAATAACTTTGGTTGAAGGTGTTGGAAACAAGTTTTTGCTTGTTGGAGTTTTTGGGCTAGCAAAAGGGAGAAAGTTGACCATCTAGATGCATGCATGAGTGTCCATAGAACTAACTAATCCATGTTAAACCAAGTAAAATAACAATCAGCACCAAAACATGAATAAGTGATAGCTCTACAAAAAGAATTTGCAAACTATTACTCATAAACAAGCTCATGAATCATGCAACTATATGTATCATTAAAAATCAATCAAACATCCCTTTTCCCAATCTTATAAAAGCATCCAACATATTTCAACCCATATTTCCAGTAGCTCTCTCATATATAATTGATAGTGTGGTGGTCTCTCAAGACTCAAACAAAAACAAAAAAACGACGCTCCAAGTTTATGCGATAAAGTGTTTCGATCGAAAAACAGAAGTTGGACGTGTGCAAACCGAGAGTGTGTAGGTCCAGCGGGGTTGTCTTCACATCCCCAAGCTTATGGTCTTCACCATCCTTGGATAGCTCTTGGTGCATCTCCTCCAATCCCTGTGAAAAAACTTCAAAACACCGTTTCTCCCATCTCTTTTCTGTGGGGTGCATTAATAGTGATAAACAAATAGGTTCCTTGCTGCATATAATCCTTGAACAAAAATTCATATGAATGTCCAGAAAGTGTATAATGTTGTATGCCTACTCATAAACTCAATTGGATCAAAAAGATTCAACTTAAAAGCTCAAAGCATGCATCAAACAAAATGGGACAGAATCTGTCCAGAAAAACAGCAGCAGCAAAACGTATTTTTCTACCCTACCAAACTTTCTCGAAAAATTCCGAAAAATTCATGCATACAGAGGATGAAAAGTTGCAACTACAGTTCAAATATGAGCTCATTCGGAGTTACAGAATAAGAATTAAAAATCATACCGTGCACTGATTCGTGCAGGAATAAAATCTCCGAACGCTATAAGCAACTTTTCAAGACCAAATGGGTAAAACTTGGCACTTTATTAAAAACTCCAGAACTAACTAGACACAAAATCTCTTGTTACAGCAAGAGGACACAAAGAAAAATCACACACAAAAATAACCGGGTTGCCTCCCGCAAAGCGCTTTCTTTATAGCCATATAGCTAGGCTTACTTACTTGGTATCAAGATGGTTGAAGTGAGGTGGCTTGGCATCCCCAAGCTTAAATTCTTGTACTTATTTGATATATGTAGGGTGAGCCTAGGGGTACATCCCCAAGCTTGAGTTTTTGTCCCTCTTGATCTTGTTCATCACCCTCAATTCTTCCACCTTAAAATTCTCTTTACACAACACTCGTCACAAACTTGATTAGAGGGGTTAGTGCCTTCATAAATTAAATCCACATAGGCACAGCAAAGACATATCATGAATTGATTTTAAACATTAGCTACTGTTACTATGGTTATGTAATGCTCCTTGATCAAAAGAACCGCACAAAACACAAGTAATGAGAGTAATGCAGAATAAAGACAGGATATGTCAAAAACTGGACAGCGAATTACTATTATCACTCTTTTTATTTGGTTTTAGCTTTGGGAAAAGTTTAAATGATAGAGATTTTGCAATGGTTCCATTGGCATGAACAACACATGTTCAAGGTCGACCCCAACTTCTCCATTACTCATCCTTCTCATTTACTTTCCCAAATTTTATATAAAAAATGAAAATCCTAAACTAATTGTCACAAATCAGTAGGTAAGATATTTTACATGTTGTAAGGATATAAAGGTGTGCTCAAACCGAATAGGAAGTTAAAGCATAAGAACACACCACAGAATATCAAACCATCAACTTTTAAGTCTAACTCTTTTCCTATGCATTGGCATTTTATATATGAATAAATAGCAGCAATTTTGTGATAACCAATGCATGTAGTGATCAGTAGCTTGCATTTTAAATAACATAGAAACATAAAGAGGATTCTTATCTCTTCCTCTCTCATAATAGTTGCAAGCATTAAAGTTAAACATACCCACATAGTTTTGAATAGAATCACCACATAAAGACTTATCATCTAATGAGCATAATGGATCATCAAACTCAATTAAATCACTTTCATCCTCAACGGCTTCCCCAAGCTTAAACTTTTCCAGAGCATTAGCAATAAAGGTGTTCAAAGAGTTAGTACCACAAACATGAGTGTTATGCAAATAAAATTTAATTTTCTCCTCAAACACTTCATGTCCTAACTCAAGATAGATATTATACAACTCTAATTTTTTTTGGTTCTTTTCCATTTTCTAATTTTTTTTGTGTTTTAGATTTATATGTTAGTATGCAATGCAAACAAGAATAAAAGTTTAGCACAACGCTCCCCGGCAACGGCGCCAGAAAAGTACTTGATAACCCCCAAGAGCAAGGGATCACTGTAGCACCTCTCAATGTGGAAGTAAGGTATCGATCCGCAGGAGCAAGAAGGAAAAGTTATCTATTCCCTACAACTAAAGTGTCACAAGTTTTAGTTGATTATGCACTAAACAAGTTTAGAGAACAAGATGGTTGGTTTGATGGATGTAAAAGTATCCCAATCCTCTTCTTTGCAAGAGGACAAGACAAAGGTAGTAGCAAGTGAAAGCTCTCAAAGAGAGAAAGCCCAATCCTCTATGTAGCAAGAGGACAAGCTCAAGTGTGTGTTTCTTATAGGAACAATGGACATGGTTCATGGGTTCACTTAATCCTCTCTCTCTCTCATCTACGGTGATCATCATGTTATAGATAAAGTACACACAATTGTCATGTTTTAATGGTAGCTTTTTATGACGGCTATATGTCCTAAAACACATAGTTGAAAGAAATACTCATTTGTGTTGCTAGGTCACCCCTCGTAAGGCTAGCGTGCTTTCTCTCACTCCCACATCATACTCTTTCTTTTTACCCCCAGATAAAGGATGTTGGGCGGTACTGTGTCACTCAATACCTATGCCGTGTCACATCGGCCATCCCGTACCCACATACATCATACTTCAAAGTATGACAAATCACAAAAGCTCCAACACAACGGTAAATGCATAACAAATCATCTCACACCACAATATTCACCACAAAGGTATTACATAGATGACCGTAATCATGTTCAGCAGCTCATACGGTACTAATTAGTGAAGCTCAAGAGAGAGGAGAGATACAAAAGTTACCACCACAAACCCTAGTCCAGGGGGTGGACTACTCCCCCTTCATCATGGTGATGATGGTGAAGAAGTTCTTGCTGTAGATGTTGATGATGAACACGCCGGAGAGGGGTGGAGCCCTCCGGAGGCGATTCCGGCGGCGTTTCCCCCCTCCGATCTTCTCCGGCGGCAGCCTTCTGACTCTCTGTTTCGTGGTTCTGTGTTTCTCCGCCGCCTCCTCGCGAAACTCCTCGGGGGGCTATTTTTATAGTCGGTTTTAGGTCAAGACGAAGCCACGGAGACGAAAACGGACGGCATCGGAGCCACGAGGGGAAATGAGATAGGCCCACGCGGCCAGGTACAGAGGTCGCGTGGGACCCTCTAATTCCCAGCCTGTTGGGCTTCTGGTCTTCAGTTTAAGCCCATTGCGTTCGTCTCGAAAATTCTGAACCGTGCTCTCTGACCTTGCCCTTTTTGGAGTCCCGAAGCTCCCGGAAAGTCTGAAACACTAAAAAAGACGTTTTCTGGAAAACAGAGTTAATTCCAAATAAATGGGGAAACTGTGAATTATCCCCAAAATCATTATAAAACATGAATATAACCCATATATGATGCAAATATGATTGGAATATAAGCAATTAAAGTGCAAAGTTCATGTATGCATTTTACATGCATCACACGGGCTCCCAACATGTCATGTCATGTATATCATAGTAGTCATCATGTCATGTATATGCATTGTCATGCGCTCACTATTTGTCAATTGCCCAGCTGTAATTTATTCACCCAACATGTTAGTTATCTTTTATGGAGAGACACCACTAGTGAACTGTGGACCCCGGTCCATTCTTTTACACTAATTAAACAACCACAAACTGCAAACTGTTCCTTTTTCATTCTCTGTAATTTAATACTCATTTTCCACACCATACGTTTAATCCTTTGTTTTCAGCAAGCTGGTGAGATTGACAACCTCACTGTTTCGTTGGGGCAAAGTAGTTTGATTGTGTTGTGTGCAGATTCCACGTTGGTGATCGTGTTGCGCCGTGCGAGCCACCAACAACCTTCTGAAGAGTTGCTGCTCCTACTGGTTCGATAACCTTGGTTTCTTTCTGAGTCAAAACTTGCTGCTGAACTGCATCATACCTTCCTCTTGGGGTCTCCCAACGAGCGTGTGATTCACGCCATCAGGCTCGAGGCTCTGGGATTTCCTATTCCAGCCGAGCTAAGTATAGATTTGGTGTTGGCATCCCTCCCACCGTCTTACAGCGGTTTCATCATGAATTACAACATGAATGGGTTGGAGAAGACACCGAATGAGCTGCTTGCAATGCTGAAAACTGCTGAACCTAGTGTGAAGAGGGAAAACAATCAGGTTATGATGGTTACCCAAACCACTAAGTTCAAGAAGAAGAGAACGAAGAAGTCTAAGAATGCTAAGGCATTACAGAAGGCTATGGACTCGACTCAAGAGAAATCCGAGTGTTTCTTTTGTAAGAAAAAAGGGACACTGGAAGAGGAACTGCAAGAAATTTCTGCTTCAGAAGAAGAAATCTTCTAAGGGCAAGAAAGGTATAAGAGTTATACTTGCAATGATATTTGTCAATCTTAGTAGTAACTCTGGAGTATCAATTGCTAAATTATTTATGCACTTGATATAGGACATGCGGAAGTAAGGTGGCGAAAGAGTAGAGGTTGAACATGTGTGTCAAGCTAGGCGCATGGAATTTCATCCACAAGATGAAGACATCTTCAAATTTACTTTTCATTTTAGTTTGAAAGATTTGTGGGTTTCGGCCCAAGTTATTGTAATAAGGTCGCAATCTTGGTGATGGAAATACTCTTATGATTTTGTGGGATTTCATGTCCCGTTTATCAAAGAATATTTTGGATCAATCCCTTCGTGGATGATCAAGTTACAAATCTTTTGAGTTATGGAAATATCATGTGTTCTGAAATATTGTTGTGATTATGTTGACACCACCTTCGAGTGGCACTATCATCTCAAATGCATCATATGCATGATGGAAAGAAATTTGAGATATTGTTATGTGAAACAAGTGAAACGCTTGATGAGCTACATGATTCTTAGGAGTCATAAATTCATTAAGTGTTCAGGCACGTAGTGAAGTCAGTAAAGGTTGAGTTGAAAGATAGTGAATAATTTTATTGATGTCTTGAAACTACACAATTATATTTTAGAAATATTGTCTTAGTAATGTGATGAATATAAATTCTATTTCGGTTCATATATTTGATCAAAGTTTTATTGAATAATTACTAAGATGCTTGCAAAATCGAATTCCTAGAAAATCCAATTTAGTATATTTATTACTTGTCTAATTTTAGCACAAAGATAGTCCTTATAAATTCACGTCATCATTTTGAAAGATGAACATTAAGGACGTAATAGTCTTAGATACTTAGAATTTCTGAAAAGAGGTTCAGTTCTAAGATGATATAAGGATTTAGGAATAATTTTTGTCTTACTAATTGTGTCATAGTTTTGAAAGATAAACATGAAGAGACACAAAGAATTTGGGTTCTAAGTTTTATGAAAGACTGAAACTTGATCCTGAAGGAGGAAGATGAATAAAATTGCTTTGTAGGTTGTTCCAATAAATTAATTGGAAATCCTCTTTTAACACCACATAAGTGACAATGTTTTGCCACTAAGATAAATGTGATTCTTGAGGAATTTTATTCTTCTAAAGAATTCAGTGGGAGGATAGTGAAATCATGAATAGATTATTGAATCTTCGGAAATAGTTATCAGATGTTGTGCAAGCGGAAGCAATTCCAATCGACAAGTCTTTTAGACTAATACCGAGAGTCATTGCATTTTATATGCATGACGTCTTGTCAAGATATATTCACTTAACCAGATTAGGTGGCATACAAGTTTCTAGGAAACTGAATATGCTATAACAAAGTAAAGAAAGGAATGTGCTAGAATAAGATCCCATTAGATTATGATTTAGATATCATATATATGTTAAATATCATTGTTGTTAAGTTATGAATAACTTAATAAGGATCTTTTTGTTAGACGAAAAGACGATCACAAAGTTTTGTTGATCAAGAAGGATTTTACGATAATGAGTTTATATAAGAAATTGACGAAAACATATATTCCTTTCAAAGGAAAGAAATATCGGGGATGTGTACTTTGTACAGCTCGAGGGTTTTTGTTAATTGAGTATAAATCGGAATCATATAAAGAGATGTTTGTCTAGGACAAACAAAGCAAATGATATTAAACAAAGAGAAGAGGTCATAGTTTCAATTAAATCAGTGGGAGCTTAATTATGTTATTCAGTTTTTAATAATATAATTTATGCTTATTTTGTTTTGATACAATATGGTATGTTATTATAAGTAATTGATGACATACATATTTGGGACATAGTAATCACGGCACATATACGGTTTTGAATATTATTCAAAACATTGGAGAATTAACATTCTCATAAAGTTAGAGAAATTCATGTGCAAGATCCATGATGTTTCATACGGTGGTGAGCATGATCGATTGATTTATAATCTTGATCATAAAGGAATTTCTCAAGATGTGAAATTTTAAGATCAAAACGAAATTAATCAAACTTGATTGTTGGCAAGTTGAATTTGATAAAAGTTCAATTGACTACAATTTAGATGAGAATTCTCCATAAGGTGTATTTTGAAGAAGTTACTTCAAAAGAGAGAAATGCTCATAATGTAAGAGTTATATTGAAAAATCTTATGAGATAAGTATAAAGAAAGGACCAAGGGTAGATTGAGGAATTTTCTAAATTCCGTATATCTCATTACGAGGGGATGTTTATATAAAACATAAGGCTATATTACGAAAAATGCAACAAGTAGCAAAGACAGTGGGAGCATAACAACTTCCAAAGGAAAGGTTATCGGTTCATTACATGAACTAGGTGTGGATCTTTATAAAAGAAACAACTAATTGTGAAAACAATGAAATTGTATTCTTGGTTAAAGTACTAAGGTTTCACCTTGTATGACCAAATGCTACAAGTGATCGCATGATCAATTGAGGTTTTGTGCATGAAAGATATTTTTCTTTACGCATAAAAGAATAAAGCTCACATAGCCCCAGAAGGGACTAAATGGACAAAATGTCAACCACATAAGAGTGAGCATGAGAAACACCGAACATCGATCAAGATGTTAAACTTATGTAAACTAGACATTGCCAGTTGTGCAAGTGGGAGACTGTTGGATGTATGCCCAAAAGGCAATGTATTTATACATCTGATTCATCAATTATGATTTGTATTCTCCATGCTATAACTACGGTGGTTTCTGGATACGTGATTCAGGGGAAAGTCCACTCGTACGTGTAGAGAATATGAACACGTAAAATATACCCTAGTTCTTAATGACACTGCTTTCCTAGTCATGGACATTGTTTATGTTAGCATCAATGAGTGGCATATTATTGGATAATAATATGGCCGGGTAAACCCAAGTTTTGGTTTGCTAAGAGATTCCGTTAAGTCCTCTTTTTGTCCTTAGCTTTATCACAGTAAGGTTATTGTATAACATGTCCTGTAACCATGAGGTTATTAGGGTTATGCATACTGTAAGAGTTACTTTGGTACTGTCAACGGCACGGCCGTAACTGGGTGTCAAAACGGCAGTCACTGGGTGGCTTCAAGGTGTGTGTATATCCTAATGTTCTGAGATGGGAAATTACTCCTCGGTGATTAGAGAGATACGCCCTGGGCCCTCTCGGTATTATAAAGGTATCCAATATATTCCGCAGACAAAGCATGGTGAAGTTACACGTGTGGGATATCATAATACGAAAACGAGTAAAAGGAACTTACCGGTAATGAGATAAGACAAATATGTAGTAAATCAATTAATTGATTCATGGTAACATCCACGGATCTATATCTCGGGTGAAGTTTGGTATCGCGAGTAATGGGAATGATATATTAAATAGCCAGCAGGTTCAACATAGTGTCTTCGCGTGAAAGTAGCAGTTATTCAGGTCGTCCATGGACCTGACCCTGGCCGGTGATTCGATATCCAATTATAGCTACACGTTATCAAACCTGTAGGGTGGACACGTTTAAACTAGGATTGGTTAGTTGTGTATTATGGTTGGTCTAGAACATGGAGAGAGTATCACCGACATAGTGTCTGCGTGATAGATATGTTTTTATCGGAGAGATTGTATTGTGATAGAAGTTGCTATCACAGGTCGGGATTTATTCCAAGGGTTTATATAAGAAGGAAATATTTATCCAGAGTATTTTGTCAGCCGACACTGGGTGTCCCGGATCATATAAAAGGTGTTTTAAATGATAGGTAATTAATTCGGTGAAATATTCTGTAAAAGGAAATATTCAAATAAGAATTAATTGGACAAAATATTATTTAATTATATGTTAATTAAATTTTGATTTACATAATTAATTAATAATTATGGAAAATATTATTATAAAATTGGAGCCCACCATGGGGCGACCAAGATGGGCCCTAGGGCCCACCAAGGTAGCCGCACCACCTAGTGGTGGTGGTGGGCCGTGGCGCCGAAGGGGGGAGGCTCCCCCTGGCCGAACCCTAGTGGGCCGACGGCTCATGGGGTGATGGCGGCGGCGGTGGCCAAGGGCGGGCCCCACTCGCCAGGTCGGTGCGGCTCGGGTGGGCCCCACCCGCCTAGGTCAGTTCGTCCTAGGTGGGCCCCACCCGGCGGCCGGCGGTGGGAGAGGCGGTGGAGGGGAGGGGAGTTGGAGTCCAACTCCAACTCCTCCCATACCGAATTGGGCAAGGGGGCTTTCCCCTTGTCCAAATCAAGTAGGACTAGGAGAAAGCTTTCCCCTTGTCCAAGTCCCTCCACCCCTTGGTCCATCTATATAAACCCCACACCCTCCTATTTGGAGGACACACAATTAGCTCTCAAGTTTGGATCTCTTCTAGTTGGATTAGAGAAACCTCTAATTAGAGGCGACCTATCCGATTAGACTAGATCTAATCTCTCTCTCTCTTCTTCTCATGTGTTGAGATCTCCACCTTCATATACCCCAGTAGTGCTTCAAGCTTGGACGGCGAAGCCCTGCTTAACATTTCCCGGTGTACGCGTGCAAGCTCTCGGAGGGGTGATCCGTTGATCTTGACGGTTGACCCTCACGCTGTTGGATCAAGGTGACAAGGCGAGGAGGAAGAGGCGCAGGAATCTCTTTACCAGGCTTGGTTGAGAGAGACGGCGATGAGCTACATCGACAAACGTCATCAACACTTCTTCCGCGACTTCAGTGTTGGTAACGTATTACATCAAGATCTTCGTATTCGCATGTATCTTCATAGTTGATCTTGGGAGGTGTTGCGTAGCAATACGAAATTTTAATTTTCTATACACGCAACCCAATAGGGCCACACCCGCCGGGTCGGTGCGGCTCGGGTGGGCCCCACTCGCCTAGGTCGGTTCGGCCTAGGGTGGTCCCCACCCGGCGGCGGCCATGAGGGAGGCGGTGGAAGGGGAAGGAAGTTGGAGTCCAACTCCAACTCCTCCTTCCCAAACCGAATTGGGCAAGGGGGGCTTTCCCCTTGTTCAATCCAAGTAGGACTGGCAGAAAGCTTTCCCCTTGTTCAAGTCCCTCCACCCCTTGGTCCATCTATATAAACCCCACCCCCTCCTATTTGGAGGACACACAAGAGTCACAAGAAACACAATTAGCTCTCAAGTTTGGATCCCTTCTAGTTGGAGTAGAGGAACCTCTAATTAGAGGCAACCTATCCGATTAGACTAGATCTAATCTCTCTCTCTCTCTCCTTCTCGTGTGTTGAGATCTCCACCTTCATATACACCAGTAGTGCTTCAAGCTTGGACGGCGAAGCCCTGCTGAACCTTTCCCGGCGTACGCGTGGAAGCTCTCGGAGGGGTGATCCGTCGATCTTGACGGTAGACCCTCACGCTGTTGAATCAAGGTGACAAGGCGAGGAGGAGGAGGCACCGACATCTCTCTACCAAGCTTGGTTGAGAGAGACGGCGACGAGCTACATCAACAAACGTCATCAACACTTCTTCCGCGACTTCGGTGTTGGTAACGTATTCCATCTAGATCTTCGGATCTTCGTATTCGCATGTATCTTCATAGTAGATCTTGGGAGGTGTTGCGTAGCAATACGAAATTTTTAAATTTCTGTACACGCAACCCTGTAGAAAATAGTTATGAAAAATAGAAAAGTAAAATAACAACAACAATGGTATTAGAGCCAACATGTCTCGGTTTGGGTGGAGGCGAATCGAATTTGAGAGGGCGAAAGGTTGAGATCTCTTGTAAAATCCCTTCCCACCCTCGATGGTTCACGATGATAGTGAGGAACGTCGAGTTTTGACGGTAATTCTCTCTCAGGCGACATGGAGAGCGCAAACTGAGGCGGTAAACGTTGGCAACACCTATGTCCAAAATATCCGAGTTGTTAGTCGGATCTCTTGCGACCTCGGATACTGAATAGTTTGAAATTTGGTTTGGTTGGAACTTGTGTAAAATCGGGGGTGACGTTTTGGCACTGAGGATGATATTTTGGTTTTTAAAATTCATTTTAAGCATATTTTAATATGTCAAAAAGTTCGGATAGCTTTGTTTAGACGTACAACTCGATGTTTTATGTGTTCGCAAAGTCATTCACCGAATACTGATATTTTAGTTTCTCGTGTAATATGACATAAAACATGTGGTTTTTTTTCGTGAAACTCGGTTTGTGCATAGAATGTCGAGAAGTATCCGCATTTTTTTTTTGGTCGATTTGACATTCAAAATGTTTTTCCGATAGCAGGAGCATATATTCCCATTCGTCAAAGTGAATTTCCGTGTAAAATCCCCAATCCCTATGACCATCCTCCTCAAGGAAGAGCTGCGGCGCCAGGCGACAATGCGCAGACGGCTACCAAACGTCTCCAATCTGAGAAGTTGGACATGAGAAACGACATCCTGAACTGAAAAAAATATATGCACTGATGAAGAAGTATCTAACACCTCGGTTACGTCCAGTAACACTAGGCCCCCGGGACACGGTGTTTGGGTCACGAGACCCAAAAAAATGTCTTTTTTCGTGAAACTTTGTGCAACTATGAAATGTCTATATGTTACCCGAATTTTTTGTTTGAATTTTTTTATCATTTAAAATGCGGTTTTTAAATAGTGGGGTCATCTGGTCATATGATCCAAAACTTAGAGCATCTCCACCGGCGCGCCCAATACAGTATCCGGCAAAGTTGCCGGACAGGCGCTGTTGGGCGCGCCGGCAGCCGTTGCCGCCTATTGGGAGCGCCGCGCCCCACCGGTCGCTCCCAATAGGTTTTTGAGGAAAAAAATAGAGACTTGAATATGGACAAACCGGCGATATTTTATTGAATTTGAAAAACATTTAACAAACTTAAACGAAATTTGACTAAATTTAAAGTAAACCCTAGACCCTAAATCTAGCGGCGGTGCCGGCGGACACTCGAGAAGGAAGCTAGTTCCGGCGATGGTGAAACCAGCTACATGGCAGCGTCGAATAAGGCGACCCTCCCGGCGGCGACATGTCTTGCATGCCTCGATGATCTCCGACCGCCGAGGAGAAAGTATCATCTGAACGCCGTCGCTGAGACTTCCGGTTTCACCCGCGGCGGCTCCGGCCTTGAGGAGCGTCTCCGTGCCGTGGTGGGGTTTGATCTAGCGGCGTCGAGATAGAGTAGAACGGGTCCGTGCACTGCTCAAACGACAGGTCCCTCCACTGCCGCTGGATGTACTTGAGGCGGGGCCTGCGCTCAGCGCCGGCGCCACGACGTTGAGCACCCACCCCGGTGGGAGCTCAAAGCCGTCTGGCACCGGTATGTTGTGCCGGCGGTAGACCTCCACCTCCTCCTCCGACAGCGTCGTCGCAGGACGCACGGCGCGGGAAGAGCTGGCCGCGCCTGGTGGTGGTGCTCGGGACGAGCTGCACTCCTCGGGGCGGCGGTGCGGCTTGAAGAGGTCCGCCTCGGGCTGCGCTGCGAGGCGGCGCGACGCGTTCCACTCCTCCTCCTCGTGACGCATCTCGCGGGCGAACGACTGGTTCATCATCCGGTCCTCTTGGAGAAGACGTTGCTGCTGGAGGTGCTCGTGGCGGCGCTCGGGTGTCATGGCCGCGGCGGTGGCGGTGGCGGCGTTGGCTCGCTCGCGCCGAACACGACGTTCCACGGCCATCTGCTGGCGGCGGAGAACCTCGCCGACGCTCTCCTTAGATCGTGGCTTGCGGCTGCCTGGCATGGTGGCTAGGATTTCTATGCGAGAGAGAGGCGAGTTGTATGGAGAGGAGAGGCGCGCCGGACGTCGTTTTAAAGCCGGTGGGGAGCGGAGGAGGCAGGTCGCCGCATTAACGCCGCCACCGGTACGTCTGCCACGCGCATTGACGCCGACGACGCGTGCGCGCCACCGCCTGACCTTCCAGTGCTGCACTCGACGCGTCGCGTCATCTGTGCCCGCCAGGGGAACCACTGCGTCATTAAAACAGGCGTATCTGTCACAATAAATCCGCCCCCCGACTGTTGGGTCGCTGACGCGTCGCCCCCACCCATCAGGTTCGGACGAGTCACGCGTTGCCGCGGTTGCCGACACGCCCGCTTGTGTCCTAAAACCTAGGCGCGAAGCGGGGTTGCCGGACGCTGTATTGGGACATGACGTGGGGGCGAAGCCGTGTCGCCTCGGGCTGGAGCTCGTCGTCCGCCACGCTGGGGCCGAGGGCCGTAGCCGCGTGTGGACCGATGCTCTCACCCCCTCGGGTAGCAGCCGCCCGGAGCCTGCAGCCGCGGAGGTCGCCATTCTCCGCTGCTGCCACGCTGCGCTGGACCGCAGTCCTGGCGGTGGTCGGCGTACAGTGCGTTCAACTTCGACCTGGATTCGGCGTACAGCGTGTTCATGGCCTCACTTCCCACTGCTGGCTTGTGAGCAGGGATCGGCTTGGTTCTGAGTTGGTCCTTTGTTTCTGCTTTGTTATGTTGTTGTACTTCGATCACTGCTTCACCGTGCCACGGGTCCTATAAATGTATACTTTGGATTGGTTTCTATTCTTTGTCAATAACAAAGCCAATTTTACGATGCATTCTGCTGGACAATTGGTATATACGATGCTATAGATGTATCCCTGGATGCATTCTGCTGCATAATTGGTATATACGGTGCAGTGTTCCTCTGCGTTATCCATTACTCCCACTTTTAGTTTCTACTTGTCTCTTTAGAGAAGAATATATGAAGCCACGGCTTGGTTCTGAGTTGTCCATTGTTTGTACTTTGCGGTGGTCTTATCTTTGGATTTTGGATCACTACTGCTGTGCCATAGACATGTATTGTACAGTAATATTGTTTGTCAATAATAGGAGTACATTTATTGGAAAGTTGACCCTTATGAATGAATTATGTTGCATATTGGCCTTGGATACACGCAGTAAAATAACAAGACCGGAGGGGGGGACTCCACCCCGGCTTTGTCGTTAAGGTAGAAGTGAGGACTCGAACCCGAGACCTAGCCCTTATGCGCATATGCACGGCTACCACTAGTCCACGGAAGAGTTCTCATACACGCAGTACAAATGTGCAGTATTCGTCTGATGCCTATTCATTGTAGAATGCTTTGCATTCGCCTTTTCATTTGGATAACTTTCTTCTCTTCGAGTAGATGTTTGATCTTTCAGTTTGCAAGAGTGATCCAACTGGACTACTAGGAGGGTCGAACAGGTTTTACCAATTCTTCCTTAGGCTTGTTTCGAACTAAAAGAAGAAACAAAATGAGAAATTAACAGAACATTATGCAGGTCATTTCTCTGGTATGGGTGCTCTTTAGACGAGCTCACTAGTGTGTTCGTTACTACCTTTGCCAAATAAACACCCAGAAACATCAAACACAGTTATGGCTCATGAATATAAATGCTATTTTCTGATATTTGGTATTTGTCTGTATTTTTTCTATTTTGGAAGATATATAATTTTCTGATTTTTTTACTTGCTAAATTTGGTTCTGATTGAAAAGTAGTTAATTCAAGCTTAATTTCCAGATGTGAACCTCAGATCTTCTACTCAACTAATATACTCTGACATGTAAGCTAATCAGTTAGTATATACTTACACTGCACCTATTACTCTTCCAGTATGTAAGTTTCAAAGATCGTTTTAGGAAAAAAAACTTATTATATTTCTGACATGATGCTTGTCAGGCCATTTTTGTGAGCAGGCCCAGTCTCATCTCCCCTTTCTCTGTGATTTGCCTAGCCAGTCTCTTTTCAATGTTCTTTGCTCTCCAAGATTAATGCAATACAAGAAGTGCCTTGAATTTTACCATGGAATAGATTGGAGTTCATATGACCCAGCTTGATGGAATTTTTTTTTGACTGTAAAGCTTGATGGAAATTATGTTACCTGTTTGCAAAATCATACGTCGTGGTGGATTTCCTGTGGTTCCAACACCAATGGAGTCATATTTTGTTCTTGCTCATAGTTTTCAGAACTGAAAAGATGGCACTTGGAAAGCATGAAAGGCCAGTGATGGTGATGGAGAATAGATGGAGAAAGGTAGGTAACGTAACCCACCATTTCATTGACTCTATTGGTTTTTATGTGCTAGAGCAGGTCTATCGCCATCAGAAGATGGTTCTTGAGTTTTTTGACTCTTACATTGTATGCAAACTAATGAGATTCCATCAGTGAAGCATGTCTATTTAGTGGTTGGTCTCGTAGTTGTGGAGCCCACTAGTTCTAACTGCCCACAGATATATTATCCCTGTTCAAGCCTTGGTTGTGATATACTTCCTCATGTCAAGAGGTGCTCTTTGAACGTGTACTTCTATAGTTGCATAACATGAATGAACTGTTGCTTGTTTGTATTGCCGGGTCTAGTATATTTTATTGATTAATGCGCTATAGACAGTGATTAGTGTTTCATTTTTCAGCGAGTCCAGGTCAGCTGAATTTAAGAAAAGGCAACTAGCTGGATCAGAGAGGCCTCTCATATCAATTGCTGTCTAACTGTCTTGTTCACCTGCTGCTTGGAGAGTTCTGCACCTCATTTTTCTTGCAATACAACACCAGCCTCCTTCAACCTTGCATCCTCCTTCGTCGCCGTGCTGCTCTAGTAACTCTGACTGAGATCTATCATCCGTGTAAGCTTCAGGCCATTCCTTTGCTGATTTAACTTCTTAGATTCCCCCTCTGTCCTACAAATAGTTCTGTTGGCCAGGAAGAAGAAAGAAAAAATTCCTTTGGGCTGTGTTTCTTTTTCTTTTGCAATTCACTAACTTATCTCCTCGCTTTCCACTTTGACAGATTTTTCATCCATTGCTGGCTTCACCACTTGTCTTTCATTTCACCAGTTCGTATAATCTCCTCTGACGCCGCTGTTGCTCATGTTTTATTCCATCTCCTCCGCACTTCTGTTGCTTGTCTTTCATTTTATCAGTTTTTTTTGTTCCCTCACCCACATAACATCATAACAAAAAGCCAAAAGGAATAGGGAAACTATAGGTTCTGCTCTTGTTTACTGTTATTTACCAGTATCAAACTATCAATAGTTCCGTTGTTCCTCCTCGAAAAAAAATAGTTCCGTCGTTGACCCCCTCCATAAACTCTTCAACTGCTCCTGTACCCAGGTCCCCCATCTTTAACGCACATAAAAGGGAAAGAAAAGGAAAAGCAAAAATCTGTCCTCTCGTACCTGTTTGCCCGTTAAAATCTTCCAAAGATTCCTAAATATCGTTTCTTTACACTACACGTGAGTCCGGGCTCCGTGCATTCTCAAACTACACGGAAAACACATACACAGAGGAAACCAGAAATTCCATGGCAGAGGTTGCGCTAGCTGGCTTACGATTGGCTGCATCGCCGATTCTCAAGAAGCTCCTGGCTGATGTTTCATACTTTGGGTGGACATGGCAAGTGAGCTCCGTGTACTGGAGACCACCATCATGCCGCAGTTCGAGCTGATTATTGAAGCAGCTGACAGGGGCAACCACAGGGTCAAGTTGGACAAATGGGTCCAAGAGCTCAAAGAAGCCTTATACAAAGCAGAAGACCTGCTCGACATGCGCGAGTACAACCTTTTAGAGCGTCAAGCAAAGAGCGGGAAGGTCCCTTTGCCACCACATGCCTCATCCACCAGCACTTCCAGTCCTGCATCTAACTGGTTGTCCAATCTGCGCTCTAAGAACAGGAAGCTACTTGGCCAGCTGAAGGAACTGAAGGCCGTTCTGGCGAAAGGCAAGGAGTTACGCGAACTTCTTTGCTTACCAGCTGGTAATAATGCAGATGGCCTCATTGCACAAACATCGGCTGTTCCTCAGGCCACATCACTACCACCTCCGAAAGTAATCGGTCGTGACATGGAACGTGATCATATAATAAACCTTCTTACCAAGCCGATTGGTGTTGAGGCTAATTCAGCTATATATTCGTGTTTGGCCATTGTTGGAGCAGGAGGCATGGGAAAATCCACCTTGGCGCAGCATGTTTACAATGACAAAGCAGTTGAAGAATATTTTTTTTTTTAGATAAAGAGTGTTTATTAATATCGAAAAGATACAACATGCACCCAGCCTCTGCAACAACGCAATAACCGAAGCCATTACGGATGCACACAGCCAAAAGACAATAAGAAGAAGAAATAAAAAGAAAAGTCCCGCTAAAGAGTTACAGTCCTTGCAGCAGCCGCGCAACCACCACCAAAATAACACCTGATGTCCAAATCTTCAAAAGCAACGCCTTCAAGAAGAACAGTGCCAGGCACGACCAATTAAGGCCAGACCTTGGGTTTTCACCCTGAAGATAATCCTCGCTCTCAAAACAATGTCTTCAGCAAGACTACTGTCAGGCACAACCAATTAAGACCAGACCTTGGATTCTCACCCTGAAAGGTAGGACGTTGGGCTTCACGTATGTTGTCGCCCCCACTTACATGCCGTTGATCCAAGTCATGAAACTCCAAGCCAATTCCTCATCAGCACAAAGAATCAAACCACCATTGCCAGTCCTCAGAACTCGCCTTCCATGTCATTCTCCGCCAGCACCATGGAACGAGAAAGCGTGCTCCATGATATTAACAGCCAGCAGAGTTTCAAAGCGCTCCCTCTGAAACCAAACGGTCAGATAAAACATGGGTGCGTCCGACCGAATACCACCCGATCCAGCAATCTCCAGGCATGAAACGCCCAATGGAGTTCGCCGGCGGAGCCTTCCGGAACACGACCGTCCAGCAAGTTCGATGGGGACCAACATCCGGTAGATCTTCATCTTGGCGCGAATAAGAACCAAGGACCACCGCCATTATTCGCCTCGCCAGCCCCGACGCCGCGAGGTCACTCCCAGCAGAACGGCAGAAACGACGGGGAAGACCATTGTCAAACCACCATGGCCGGCCTGGCTGGACCCGACACACCCAGATGTAAGATCTGGAGGCCAAGCCCAGATCGCCCCCAGCGGCACCACGTCCTAGGCGCGTAGCGCCAGAACCGCCGGCCACCGGCGGCGCCCCACCACCGCCACCTCGCCGCTCCACTGGTCACCAACCTCCTGCCATGCCGTCCGCCGCATCTCCGCCGCCCCAAACGCCACGCGCCGGCAGCCGGAAACGCCCTGATACCCGGCAGCACCAGGCCCACTCCCGACGAACCGGCCCGCGCCAGCCCGTTGCGCAGAGGGGACAATCGATCCCCGCCGCCGCCGACGCCGACCGGGGCAAAGCCCGGCCGCGCCCTGTGGCGACGGCGGCGAGGGAGGAGGAGATTGGGGAGGGGTCTTGGCGGCGGCGGAAATAGGGCACCTCCCCGTCGCCACGCGGGGGCGAGGGAGAGAGCCTCAGATGCGTTTCTCGCGTGAGAGCCTCAGATGCGTTCTGGTCCCCGTTGAATATTTTGATGTCAGGATGTGGGTGTGCATCTCACGCAGACTTGATGTCCATCGTCATACACGGGAGATTATCGAATCTGCTGCTAAGATGGAGTGCCCACGTTTTGATAATCTGGATACTCTACAGTGCCGATTAAGGGACATACTGCAAAAATCAGAGAAATTCTTGCTTGTGTTGGATGATGTTTGGTTTGATGCTTCGTGCAGTCAGATGGAATGGGACCAACTGTTAGCTCCTCTGGTTTCTCAGCACAAGGGAAGCAAAGTCTTGGTAACTTCTCGACGGGATACATTTCCTGTTGCTCTTTCCTTTGGAGTGACGCTCCGTTTAGAAAACATGGAAGACACTCAGTTCTTGGCTCTCTTCAAATATTATGCGTTCACTGGAGCAGAAATCAGTAACCCACCGTTGCTTGAAAGGTTAGAAGCAATCACAGAGAAGCTAGCTAAAAGGCTTGGACAATCTCCTTTGGCTGCAAAAGTTGTGGGTTCCCAGTTGAAAGGGAAAATGAATATTGCTGACTGGAATGATGCTCTAACTTTAAAGATTGACAACTTAAGTGAGCCCAGAACAGCCCTGTTGTGGAGCTATCAGAAGTTAGATCCACGTTTGCAGAGGTGCTTTCTATATTGCAGCTTGTTTCCAAAAGGGCACAAGTATAACATTGATGAGTTGGTTCACCTGCTGATAGCGGAGGGATTTGTTGATCCTGATCCACGCAACCAGAACAGAAGAATGGTAGATGTTGGAAAGGATTACCTCAATGAGATGGTTTCTGGATCTTTCTTGCAACCATTTTCTGAAAGATTTGTGGACACATGCTATATTATGCATGACCTTCTTCACGATTTGGCAGAGTCGCTCTCTATAGAAGACTGCTACAGGTTAGAGGATGATAAGGTGACAGAAATACCATGCACCATTCGACATCTATCTGTTCGTGTTGAGAGTATGAAACAACATAAGCACATCATCTGCAAGCTACATAATTTACGCACTGTTATCTGCATTGACCCACTTGCAGATGATGTAAGTGATCTTTTCAATCAGGTACTGCAAAACTTGAAGAAGTTGCGCGTACTCTATCTGTGCTTTTACAACAGTAGCAAGCTACCTGAATCTGTTAGTGAGCTGAAGCACCTTCGATACTTGAATCTCATTAAAACTTCAATTGCTGAATTACCTGGATCATTATGTGCTCTCTACCACTTACAGTTACTTCAGTTAAATAATAAAGTTAAGACTTTGCCAGACAAACTCTGCAATTTAAGTAAGTTACGATATCTTGAAGGATATAATGATTTGACATACAAGTTGTTTGAAGAAGCTCTGCCTCAAATCCCTTATATAGGCAAGCTAACTTTGCTCCAACATGTTAAACAATTTTGTGTGCAAAAGCAGAAGGGATGTGAGTTGCGACAGCTCAGAGACATGAAAGAGCTTGGGGCACTTTAAGCATCAGAAATCTCGAGAATGTCACTAGAAAGGATGAAGCCTTAGAATCGAAGCTATATCAGAAAAGTCATCTTGACAGCTTGTGCCTTTCTTGGAATTGCAATAATGCCATAAATGAAGAGGATATTTTACAACCAGAGATTCTAGAAGCTTTGATGCCACCCCCTGAACTGAAGGCCCTCAAAATCAAGGGTTACAAATCCGCCACGTATCCAAGTTGGTTACTTGAGGGTTCGTATTTTGAGAATCTGGAATCTTTTAAGCTTGTCAATTGCAGTGCTTTCGAAAGCCTACCACTCAATATGGAGCTCTTTAGACATTGCACCCAATTGCTGCTCGAGAATGTGCCAACTCTGAAAACATTACCTTGTCTTCCAGCAACACTTACACACTTATCAATTAGCAGTTGCCCACTGCTCATGTTTATTACCAGTGATGAACTTGAACAGCATCATCAGTGCGAGAACATCCTGAGGACAGACCAGTTGGCATCACAACTTGCTTCGATATGGGAGGTGGATCCTCGAAAGGAAATTAGGCAAGTATTATTGTCTGAACATTCATCTCTAAAGCACTTGATGATGTCAATGGGTTCCGACATGTCACATCTTCAAACCATTGCAAATGCTGTGGAAAGGGATCAAGATGAAGTAATGCTGAAAGAGGATATCATCAATGCATGGATATGTTGCCACGAGAAGAGGATAGGATTCCTTTATGGAAAGAACATCGGGCTGCCTCTTGTCCCACCGTCAGGACTTTGTCACCTTGATCTTTCCTCATGCAGTATTACAGACGGGGCATTATCTGTTTGCCTTAATCACCTCACCTCACTCAGAAGTTTGTCCTTAGTGGAGATCATGGCCGTAACTGCACTTCCGTCGCAAGATGTGCTCCAACATTTGACAGAGCTTGACTACTTGTTCATCAAATCTTGCTGGTGTCTCAGGTCATTAGGGGGCTTACGAGCTGCTACCTCTCTTTTGCAGGTTAGATTGATTTCCTGCCCTTCTTTAGACTTGGCATGCGGAGCAGATATAATGCCGTTATCTCTTGAGAAGCTCTGTATATACGAGTGCCTGGTTGCAGCTAATTTCTTCAGTGGTGACTTCCCGCACCTGATTGATCTTTCCATCTTTGGTTCCCGAACCTCTGCATCCTTGTCAATTGGTCACCTGGCCTCACTTGAATCATTATCACTAGGAAGCATCCCTGATTTGTGCTTTCTTGAAGGTCTGTCTTCCCTGAAACTTCAGTCCTTACATTTGACTGATGTTCCGAAGCTAACTGAAGAGTGCATCGCACAGTTTAGAGTCCAGAATTCACTCTATGTTAGTAGCCCTGTGATGCTCAAACACATGCTCTCAACTGAAGGTTTTACAATTCCACCATTTCTCGCCCTTGAAGGATGCAAGGAGCCATTTGTGTCACCGGAAGAATCTGCAAATTTCAAATCTGTCAAGTGTCTGAGATTATGTAAGTGTGAAATGAGGTCCGTTCCAGGAAATCTGAAGTGCTTCTCCAGTCTGGCAAAACTCGATATCGATGACTGTCCAAACATATTATCTTTACCAGATCTGCCATCCTCCCTCCAGCACATATGTGTATGGGGTTGTGAACTCTTGAAGCAGAGCTGCCGCGCAACCACCACCAAAATAACACCTGATGTCCAAATCTTCAAAAGCAACGCCTTCAAGAAGAACAGTGCCAGGCACGACCAATTAAGGCCAGACCTTGGGTTTTCACCCTGAAGATAATCCTCGCTCTCAAAACAATGTCTTCAGCAAGACTACTGTCAGGCACAACCAATTAAGACCAGACCTTGGATTCTCACCCTGAAAGGTAGGACGTTGGGCTTCACGTATGTTGTCGCCCCCACTTACATGCCGTTGATCCAAGTCATGAAACTCCAAGCCAATTCCTCATCAGCACAAAGAATCAAACCACCATTGCCAGTCCTCAGAACTCGCCTTCCATGTCATTCTCCGCCAGCACCATGGAACGAGAAAGCGTGCTCCATGATATTAACAGCCAGCAGAGTTTCAAAGCGCTCCCTCTGAAACCAAACGGTCAGATAAAACATGGGTGCGTCCGACCGAATACCACCCGATCCAGCAATCTCCAGGCATGAAACGCCCAATGGAGTTCGCCGGCGGAGCCTTCCGGAACACGACCGTCCAGCAAGTTCGATGGGGACCAACATCCGGTAGATCTTCATCTTGGCGCGAATAAGAACCAAGGACCACCGCCATTATTCGCCTCGCCAGCCCCGACGCCGCGAGGTCACTCCCAGCAGAACGGCAGAAACGACGGGGAAGACCATTGTCAAACCACCATGGCCGGCCTGGCTGGACCCGACACACCCAGATGTAAGATCTGGAGGCCAAGCCCAGATCGCCCCCAGCGGCACCACGTCCTAGGCGCGTAGCGCCAGAACCGCCGGCCACCGGCGGCGCCCCACCACCGCCACCTCGCCGCTCCACTGGTCACCAACCTCCTGCCATGCCGTCCGCCGCATCTCCGCCGCCCCAAACGCCACGCGCCGGCAGCCGGAAACGCCCTGATACCGGCAGCACCAGGCCCACTCCCGACGAACCGGCCCGCGCCAGCCCGTTGCGCAGAGGGGACAATCGATCCCCGCCGCCGCCGACGCCGACCGGGGCAAAGCCCGGCCGCGCCCTGTGGCGACGGCGGCGAGGGAGGAGGAGATTGGGGAGGGGGTCTTGGCGGCGGCGGAAATAGGGCACCTCCCCGTCGCCACGCGGGGGCGAGGGAGAGAGCCTCAGATGCGTTTCTCGCGTGAGAGCCTCAGATGCGTTCTGGTCCCCGTTGAATATTTTGATGTCAGGATGTGGGTGTGCATCTCACGCAGACTTGATGTCCATCGTCATACACGGGAGATTATCGAATCTGCTGCTAAGATGGAGTGCCCACGTTTTGATAATCTGGATACTCTACAGTGCCGATTAAGGGACATACTGCAAAAATCAGAGAAATTCTTGCTTGTGTTGGATGATGTTTGGTTTGATGCTTCGTGCAGTCAGATGGAATGGGACCAACTGTTAGCTCCTCTGGTTTCTCAGCACAAGGGAAGCAAAGTCTTGGTAACTTCTCGACGGGATACATTTCCTGTTGCTCTTTCCTTTGGAGTGACGCTCCGTTTAGAAAACATGGAAGACACTCAGTTCTTGGCTCTCTTCAAATATTATGCGTTCACTGGAGCAGAAATCAGTAACCCACCGTTGCTTGAAAGGTTAGAAGCAATCACAGAGAAGCTAGCTAAAAGGCTTGGACAATCTCCTTTGGCTGCAAAAGTTGTGGGTTCCCAGTTGAAAGGGAAAATGAATATTGCTGACTGGAATGATGCTCTAACTTTAAAGATTGACAACTTAAGTGAGCCCAGAACAGCCCTGTTGTGGAGCTATCAGAAGTTAGATCCACGTTTGCAGAGGTGCTTTCTATATTGCAGCTTGTTTCCAAAAGGGCACAAGTATAACATTGATGAGTTGGTTCACCTGCTGATAGCGGAGGGATTTGTTGATCCTGATCCACGCAACCAGAACAGAAGAATGGTAGATGTTGGAAAGGATTACCTCAATGAGATGGTTTCTGGATCTTTCTTGCAACCATTTTCTGAAAGATTTGTGGACACATGCTATATTATGCATGACCTTCTTCACGATTTGGCAGAGTCGCTCTCTATAGAAGACTGCTACAGGTTAGAGGATGATAAGGTGACAGAAATACCATGCACCATTCGACATCTATCTGTTCGTGTTGAGAGTATGAAACAACATAAGCACATCATCTGCAAGCTACATAATTTACGCACTGTTATCTGCATTGACCCACTTGCAGATGATGTAAGTGATCTTTTCAATCAGGTACTGCAAAACTTGAAGAAGTTGCGCGTACTCTATCTGTGCTTTTACAACAGTAGCAAGCTACCTGAATCTGTTAGTGAGCTGAAGCACCTTCGATACTTGAATCTCATTAAAACTTCAATTGCTGAATTACCTGGATCATTATGTGCTCTCTACCACTTACAGTTACTTCAGTTAAATAATAAAGTTAAGACTTTGCCAGACAAACTCTGCAATTTAAGTAAGTTACGATATCTTGAAGGATATAATGATTTGACATACAAGTTGTTTGAAGAAGCTCTGCCTCAAATCCCTTATATAGGCAAGCTAACTTTGCTCCAACATGTTAAACAATTTTGTGTGCAAAAGCAGAAGGGATGTGAGTTGCGACAGCTCAGAGACATGAAAGAGCTTGGGGGCACTTTAAGCATCAGAAATCTCGAGAATGTCACTAGAAAGGATGAAGCCTTAGAATCGAAGCTATATCAGAAAAGTCATCTTGACAGCTTGTGCCTTTCTTGGAATTGCAATAATGCCATAAATGAAGAGGATATTTTACAACCAGAGATTCTAGAAGCTTTGATGCCACCCCCTGAACTGAAGGCCCTCAAAATCAAGGGTTACAAATCCGCCACGTATCCAAGTTGGTTACTTGAGGGTTCGTATTTTGAGAATCTGGAATCTTTTAAGCTTGTCAATTGCAGTGCTTTCGAAAGCCTACCACTCAATATGGAGCTCTTTAGACATTGCACCCAATTGCTGCTCGAGAATGTGCCAACTCTGAAAACATTACCTTGTCTTCCAGCAACACTTACACACTTATCAATTAGCAGTTGCCCACTGCTCATGTTTATTACCAGTGATGAACTTGAACAGCATCATCAGTGCGAGAACATCCTGAGGACAGACCAGTTGGCATCACAACTTGCTTCGATATGGGAGGTGGATCCTCGAAAGGAAATTAGGCAAGTATTATTGTCTGAACATTCATCTCTAAAGCACTTGATGATGTCAATGGGTTCCGACATGTCACATCTTCAAACCATTGCAAATGCTGTGGAAAGGGATCAAGATGAAGTAATGCTGAAAGAGGATATCATCAATGCATGGATATGTTGCCACGAGAAGAGGATAGGATTCCTTTATGGAAAGAACATCGGGCTGCCTCTTGTCCCACCGTCAGGACTTTGTCACCTTGATCTTTCCTCATGCAGTATTACAGACGGGGCATTATCTGTTTGCCTTAATCACCTCACCTCACTCAGAAGTTTGTCCTTAGTGGAGATCATGGCCGTAACTGCACTTCCGTCGCAAGATGTGCTCCAACATTTGACAGAGCTTGACTACTTGTTCATCAAATCTTGCTGGTGTCTCAGGTCATTAGGGGGCTTACGAGCTGCTACCTCTCTTTTGCAGGTTAGATTGATTTCCTGCCCTTCTTTAGACTTGGCATGCGGAGCAGATATAATGCCGTTATCTCTTGAGAAGCTCTGTATATACGAGTGCCTGGTTGCAGCTAATTTCTTCAGTGGTGACTTCCCGCACCTGATTGATCTTTCCATCTTTGGTTCCCGAACCTCTGCATCCTTGTCAATTGGTCACCTGGCCTCACTTGAATCATTATCACTAGGAAGCATCCCTGATTTGTGCTTTCTTGAAGGTCTGTCTTCCCTGAAACTTCAGTCCTTACATTTGACTGATGTTCCGAAGCTAACTGAAGAGTGCATCGCACAGTTTAGAGTCCAGAATTCACTCTATGTTAGTAGCCCTGTGATGCTCAAACACATGCTCTCAACTGAAGGTTTTACAATTCCACCATTTCTCGCCCTTGAAGGATGCAAGGAGCCATTTGTGTCACTGGAAGAATCTGCAAATTTCAAATCTGTCAAGTGTCTGAGATTATGTAAGTGTGAAATGAGGTCCGTTCCAGGAAATCTGAAGTGCTTCTCCAGTCTGGCAAAACTCGATATCGATGACTGTCCAAACATATTATCTTTACCAGATCTGCCATCCTCCCTCCAGCACATATGTGTATGGGGTTGTGAACTCTTGAAGCAGAGCTGCCGAGCACCTGACGGAGAAAGCTGGTCGAATATTGCACATATCCGCTGGAAGGAATTCAGAGAAATGAAAAGCTAAAGGTTCCACCAATGCCTTTGCAAAGTTAACTTATTGTAATATTTGTTTCATCTTTTTGATCCTTTTAATACTTCATTTGTTTCTAAGTTTCATGCATATTCGTTTATTTCGAACAGCAGGCCTGAGATTTATCCTGCCCGGTGACCTCGTTCCACTGCCTGTCAATATTTGGAGTGGCTCAAGCTCAGAATACTTAAACTTTGTCTGCATCGTCGCTGATACGACACCTCGGTTCACTTCTTCATCAATTGCTTCATGCATGGTTCTTCCACTCTCAACAGCTTCACCGCATGTGTTGGGACACACACGTCTAAATTTGAATCGTTCTTGTAGTTGTTGTCATTATTTTGTTATCCGTGTTTAAGAGATACTTAGACTGGTGCCGGTTATGATTGTTATCTGTTGTATGCTGAGATTTTGAAGAGATACGTCGAGTTTCCTGAAGGTCTCATATGAAGCAGCTCTGAATCACTTGTAGAGGTTCAGGATAGCCACCGTTCTCTTCCTCCTTAGTACGACAGAAGTTTGCATTGGCTCAGATTGGAACTGCATTTCAACTTTCTGTATTTCTAATTTGGCCGACTCCGGCGGCAAAGAACGGCGTTTTAAAGACTGTGCCGACGGTCCACTCATCTCCCTAAACAGATGAGGACAAGGTCGCAGAGTCGCGCCGAACCGCCTCCGGTATCCGGAGCCGTGCGTCTTCCCGGATCTGAGAGGATAATGACAGGACGATGGCGGCGGCGCAGGCGCCTAGCAGATCCGGCGGTGCCTTGCACCGGATCTAGCCGCCCGGGGAAGCTAACGACGCTGGGCGGCGCGCGCGATCTAGAAGTGACCGAATGGAGGGACTGGGCGAACCTGACGACCGAGTTCATCGAGGACATCGCCGGCCGGCTACTCTCCCTCGACGTGTCGGAGTACCTGCGCTTCCGGGCCGTGTGCAAGCCGTGGCGCGAGCTGACGGAAAACCCCCGCGAGCGCGGCGTCCTGGACAGCCGGTTCCGCCCCCGCAACTGGTTCCCGCTCTGCAAGCAAGTGGCGGCGGCGCCTTACCACCGCCGCCTCAAGAACAGAGTGACCCGCCTCCGTGTCGGATTAAACTTCCACGTACTCTCAACCAGCCACTACCTCAGCCTGGTCGACGGCCTCCTAGTCCTCTCCGACAAGGCCACCAACGCCGTCCGCGTCCTCCACCCGCTCACGGGCGCAATCGCCGAGTTCCCGGACATTACCGACGTGCGGGACCGCGTCGGCGCCGGACCGGACGCCCGCCTCGCCATGGACGCGTTCAGGTCCCGGTTCCCCGGCCTCGACCCTGAACCGAACGCCTACCTCGCCACTAAAGCCTATGAGTCTGGCTACGCGGCCTTCGATGCAGTGCTTACCAGCGCCGGCATCGACGACTCCACCTCCCCGCCGACCCTTCAGCTCTGCGTGAAGGATGAGGCGTGGCTGGTCATCCGCGCCAAGCCTGGGGATCAGCACTGGGTGTCCCTGTACCCCGGTCCGCTGAGGAAGGACAACATATACATGCTCCGTTATACTTATTGTTGTGCCGGGGCATCGTTCCTCGATTGATTAGAGCAAGGCGAAACTAAGGTTACTCTTCGGCGGGCCTTGCCTACTGCTGTTTTGAGTCCCAAGTTTGGTTGTAGTCACGTAATGGATTTATGAATCACTTGTACGTAGTTTATTATTATCATTTGTGTTTTATTATCCTTCAAAAATAAAAATAGCCATTAGCTATGTAAGAAAACATCGATTTATATGTTTTTATTTATGTACTATCCGAAGTCATCACTAAAAAAAATATCAGCCTATTCCTGCACTTTTTAATCGTTGGAATCCAAATACATCATTAGCTATTTGTAGGCTGAAGTGTGTAAGAAAACCATGTTTGATTTTTATTTCAAAATTCGTATATATTGTAGACTTGGAGTTCAACAGTACTCAAATTTCATATTCATTGTAGACTTTCTATTATCCTTTCGAATTTGGTACAGTACCAAATAAAAATTGAGTGCACTGCTTAGGATCAGTTACAAAGAAATCAATCAAGGACATGACTACCATATTATCAGGTTAATTAATCACAATTATCAGATTATCTCAGTTTTAGCTACCAGATTAATTAATCACAATTATCAGGTTATCTCATTTTTAGCTACCAGATTAATTATTCACAGTTAGCACGCGAAGCTATTTTGCGGACATGCTCAGTGTGCCCCCGTCAAGTTATCCTATATAACAATTACTATAATTACTGGATTATTCCAAAAAAATAACACTACTAGATTAATTAGTCTCGGTTACAGATTTAGTTAGTCACAATTATCTCGCCTAGCACCGTGACCTCAACACTCGTCGGCCACAGGAATCCCCTCGCCGACGTCGCGAACCCAACACATACAAGCACAAAAATGATGCCGACGAGTAGCAACACGAACACATACAAGCACAACTTCGCGAATGGAGAGCTCGTGCGTATAGCGCCTCCTTATATCTTCTACAAGAAATATTGGATAAACGCTTACAGTTATATGCAACTATCGGCTTGTTTAAAAGTAACTACCTATTTTTCAATATAGCTACTAGCCTATTAAAATATTGTCGCCGGTATTTCTAGAAACAACTAACATGACTGCGATTATTGTGATGTATATGGTGTAAGTGGTGCTCGTAGAAGAAAAGCTTAAACAACAACCTTAGCTTGTACTCCCTCTGTTTCAAATTAGTTAACTTAGAGTTGTCCAAATATGGAGGTATCTACACTTGTTTAGTAACTAGATACATCTCTTTCTAACCAAGGCCTTGTTTGATTCATAGGATTTCAAAATGCAGGAATAGGAATAGGGATAGGAATTAGATAGGAATGCAAGTGGAAAACTGAGACCAATGGATTTTTTCCTTTAGCTGCCTCGTTCCTTGCAAAGGAATGGAAAAAGAGCTCCAGGTGAATTGTTTCTTTCCTGCATTTGCCGAAGGAATCTGACTGTAAAGGAAATTTTCCTTCAACTTTCCTTTGCTCTATTCCTTTGAATCAAACGTGGCTACAGTACAAATTCCTACAGGAAAAAGAATCCTACACTTTTCCTATAAGAATCCTATGAATCAAACGAGCCCCAAATGTGTGTCAAGTAATTTGGAACGGAGCGAGTACATGTAAACGATCCTACATATTTCTAGAAGTACCGTAAAACTGCTCATGTAGCATCAGTGTGAAAACAATTACGGAAATATTGGAGTATCAATCATTGTAGAGAAGAGGGAACACTGCACAGCGCATAAAACACTGTAGCAGAACACTGAACGAACAGAAAATACTATTGCAGTACGGAGTCTACTATTTCCTTGTCAGTATGCCGTGTCAATTACTTAATTGTGTGCTATCATTTCCCACACCACACATGCAAGTCCACTCGCCGCATGGTAGGCAGAAATGGAGGACGCCATGTGCGGCGGGTATAGCTAGGTAGACCTTTCCATCAAATAGGTCTTCGTGTCGTGAGAGCAAGCTCGAAGACGACTTACTAATTGCTGACATGAGCGATGATGTCGATCGTCGCATGAAGTATGCCAATGCAATTCGTTTGGGAAACAGGCTGCGTATCCAAGAAGAAGAGGTCAAGCTGCGGCGCAGCTCCTAGCTTAAAGCCTCAAAACTTGGAACGCGAAGGAGGACGGAGCTCACGAGAAGCAACAGAACATGCGAACAGCTCATGCAATGGAAGCATCCATGGAGGCAGCTCGGGGCAGCGGAGCCAAGCACATCATCCTCGTCCACGGCGGGTGCCACGGAGGCTGGAGCTGGTACAAGGTGGCGTCCCGGCTGCGATCGTCAGGGGCGGCAGCTGGGCTCAGCTACCACGTCGCAGCCCCCGACCTCGCTGCCTCGGGGGTCGATGGCCGCCGGCTGTCGGAGGTGCCGACGTTCCGCGACTACACGGGGCCGCTGCTCGACGTGGTACGGTCGCTACCGGAGGGTGAGAAGGCAGTGCTCGTCGGCCACAGCTTCGGGGGCCTCAACGTCGCGCTTGCGGCCGAGCTGTTCCCCGAGAAGGTCGCCGCCGCCGTGTTCCTCACCGCCTTCATGCCGGATTGCGTGACACCGCCAGCGGTGGTGGTTTTAAAGGTAAATTTCTGGATTGATTGTGGACAGCCTACTTCATCATTGTAGTAGGATTTTTTTTACATATAGAAGCTCTTGCGATCCAATTTAGGCAAACCTAGAGATCACCTGGCCACTCAAGTCTCAAGGCACCGTTGGTAGAGATTACTTAGACTAGTCACGATGAGAGTAACTTAGCTAGTAACATCACACATTTCAAGACGAATTTGCTTATGTGGCATGTAATTAATGAAGAGAGAGGTGTTTGTGGTAACATAGCTAGTTACCGTAACATCACACATTTCTAGACAAAATGAGTGTACAACATAATAAATTTAGTCTTGCATGACACCTTACATAAGTTACTCTCCATTGTGGAGGTAGTAATATAGAGTATAATATATGCATGTTACTACTCTAAGTTATTCCCCATTGTGACTAGCCTTAGAGAAAGTACAATAAAGTCTAGTCAAACATGCTGTAAGGATTTAAATAATATATGTGTGCTTATATGGAGGAGAGAGAATAGGAGAGAGTGGAAGCGAGCTCTCATGCAAGAGCCAGCTGCATCACATACTCCTAAGCACTTTGTGAGAGTGGAATGTGTGCCAACCAGTAATAAAGTGCTCTATGTTTATAGTCAACTATTATACTTGTTGGCTATTAATTTGGCTATAGATGACATGGTACCATCTTATAACTAACTACCGGCTATACTATTGTTCTTACTCTTAGGCCTATTATAAAAAACTATTTGTTCCAAAACAAATAAGACTAGCCACAACGCTCGTAACATAACCAGTATCATGCAGTCCAGCTAGGCAAAAATGCTGGCATGGCAGACAATTAATGAAGAGAGAAGGTTATGGTAACATATTTGGATACCGTAACAAAGCGTGGATTACGAAAAACATTAACCGGTAATTGATCTCGTGCGCGCTCCTCCTCCTCCCCATTCCCCATCGTTCCCCTCCCGCCCAGCTGCTCCTTCTCCCGCCTCCATCTCCCGCTCGTTCTGTCCACCGCCTCCATCTCTCAGCTTCGCTCTCCGTCCCTCCTGCCAGCAGCGGCGCCGGCCGTAGGCGCCGCCCGAATCATGGCGAGATCTGGCGCCCGCAACGCGACAGCAAATGACCGGACGTCGGCCACCTCGCCACCAGAGCAGTTTATCGGCGCCCCGATGAGTCCTACGCGAATCCCTCTTTCCTACCGTAATCTACCCCGGCAACACGGCGAACTCCTCTGCCAACCCCTCGACACCGCCACACTTCTACCGCCACACTTCTACCCGGGCGTCCCGACGAGCTCCTCCGTGAAACCCTCTTTGAATCAAATGGTAAAATTCTTCCTCTTTTTGTTAGATAATTATACATGCCCTGTATATGTGAGTTTATTATACTGCTTCAGTTGTTAAGAAATACTCCCTCCGTTCCAATTTAAGTATCATCCACATGTGATGGATAACAAGTCAATTAAATTGGAACGGAGTGAGTACTATAGTAGACAATATGGATGCCCTGGTATATTAGGACAAGTAGAAATCCACCTTGGTCACGGTGCAATTTATTCGGACCAATATACCTAAACAGAGAGAGACAGTACTTAATTACGCGAGCGCATTCCCTCCACGACTCCCCACGTGTGGACCAGCTACACCCACGTCCAACTGGGCTGACTGCACGACTGGTTAAATCTGAGTGGTGTGTTCTTCGGCTCCTCCTAGCCAGACAAGATGAAATGGGGAAGAGTGAGTGACAATCTTAAAGATAGTATAAGGGAAGCGGGTAGAGAGAGAGTGTGAACTTTTGGCTCCCGAGCTACATGGAGCTTGTTATTTTGAAAAAATCGAAATTCATATTTTTGAGTTTCCAAAAATCGCGCAAAAAATCACAGGTGTAGATAGGCTCGAGACACACAAGCGTGAGTTTTTTTTTACTTCACATTCGTTGTATTTTGAGCTGTGCAAAAAAGACAAATTCTGACAGATTTCAAAATTTTGAATCCGGGTATTTAGATCCAGAAATTTGTCTTTTAGATCTAGCCGGAGCTCAAACTTGGTACGATTGTAGATTTGCATATTATCTACATCCAGAATTTTTTTCACGATTTTTGGAAACTTAAAAATGTCGATCTCGATTTTTTTTAAAAACAAGCTCCATGTAGCTCGGGCTCTAAAAGAGGTTTTTGGTAGAGAGAGTGGTTATTTGTTTTAGTTATTTATTCTCATGGAATGGTAAATTATTCATTTTTGTTGGCACGTTGAGTATACTATTGCACATTTTACATATTTATGTGTGTAAATTTCTATGGTAACAAATTGCCTATGCAAGATGGTTACGAACTTACCAGTGCGAGGAGGAACCTTTCCGTATACATATTCAAGTACCATGTAAGTAAATCCGAATACAACATCCTTGATGGTGCATGAGAATATAATAGGTGTGTAAGCAAGTCTATGTTAATTAAGAGCAATAATCAAGACACATTTCAAGTCCAAGTTGAAATTTATCCTTTTTAGAATATTATGTGGCTATCTTTTATCTTTATATATGTGTGTATTTGCATGAACAACAAGGGCGAAGACAGAAAAAATTAATGACCATGGCAACACACAAGCATTCAACTAGGAGTACTATATTTAAATAGGCAATTTTTAAGCACTATAAACAAGTGGTTCCACCATTGTTCATATCTTTACTAATACGTTGTGGCTCATATACATGCCTTTATTCTTCCTTCCGCTTCATGCAGAAGTTTGCGGACATACCTTATACCCCGTTGGACAACGAGATGAAACCCCAAGATGAAGATGGAAAACTTCCATCTTCCTTCATGTTTGGACCACAGTTTACAGAACAAAAGTTGTATCAGTTGTGCTCACCTGAGGTACGTGCATGAGCTGGGCTATTTTTGGTTGACGGTACCAAGTTGTCTCATCAGAAAGACATAAATTCAAGTGAATTTTGGTAAATGATAATCTGGCTTACCGTTGATCTCACAGTTGAGAACTTTGCTAATTTGGCAGGATCTCACACTTGGGAAATCTCTCATGCGAATCAGCTCGCTCTTCGTGGAAGAGCTGCAAATTCAGCTACCATTCACGAATGATCGCTATGGCTCAGTGCGTAAGGTCTACGTAGTCTGCAAGCAAGATAAGACCATTCCCGAGGAGCACCAGAGATGGATGGTGGCAAACAATCCAGTGGATGAGGTCATGGAGATAGACTGTGCGGATCACATGGCAATGCTCTCTACGCCTGACCAGGTTGTGGAGTACATAATATTGACATTGTCAAAAGATACAATTGAACTGAATGGTGTTACTGAAGGTAGTCACCGTTACCCTACCTCGAAATGAATAACGAATAGGATAATTTCCCTGCCAAATCCGCTGCTGGATCCGTTTTTAAGAATCCGTCTCCAGTTTTAAGAAATTCGGCGGATAAGAATATCCGATTCCGAATCAGCACCTAGATATGGTATAGGATATGGTATGTAAAATAGCATCCGAATATGAACTGCCCGAAAATTAGTTAGGATAACCCGATGGTTTTTTACAGAATAATCTGGTATTTTACCGAATAGACTAAGCCAATATATCATTGTTAGCAGTTAGTGATTTTTCGAGTTGTCTGCAATCATCAACTCAAGTACATAGTCATTGCATAGACTATGTAAATACTATTAAGCTATTTAATAATGTGTGGAGGGTAACTTAGCCCTTGTGTTTACATTATTTATCATATATCTACCTATGATGTTCATGTGATCATGTTATATTTATTCACTTTATTGTATTATCATTATTTATTTATTATGAGTGTTTGTTGATTTTGTTTTATCAATTATTTTTTATTGAATGGTTTGGCGATCTACTTATGTGTGTACCGATCCGATTAATATTGTTTCTGCCCCAAGTCCGTTCCATTTCCGTTCCGAATCCGCGGTCTGATATATCCATATTCGAATCCGCAACCTGTCATTATCCGCTCCGCTCCGAATTCGACGAAAAAAATATGGTTAAGGATATGGTAAGGATAAATTCCAATCCGTTTACATCCTATGAATAGTACATCTTTTTTTTTTAGATAAAGAGTGTTTATTAATATCGAGGAGATACAAATTACACCCAGCCTCTGCAACAACGCAATAACCAAAGCTATTACGGATGCACACAGCCGAAAAACAATAAGAAGAAGAAATAAAAAGAAAAGTCCCGCTACAGAGTTACAGTCCTTGCAGCAGCCGCACAACCACCTCCAAGACAACACCTGATGTCCAATTCTTCAAAAGCAACGCCTTCAAGAAGAACAGTGACAGGCACAACCAATTAATGCCAGACCTTGGGTTTCACTCTGAAGATAGTCCTCGCTCTCAAAACAATGTCTTCAGCAAGACCACTGTCAGGCACAACCAATTAAGGCCAGACCTTGGATTTTCACCCTGAAAGGTAGGACTTTGGACTTCACGTATGTTGTCGCCCCCACTTACATGCCGCTGCTCCAAGTCATGAAACACCAAGCCAATTCCTCATCCGCACAAGGAATCAAACCACCAATGCCAGTCCTCAGATCTCGCCTTCCATGTCATTCTCCGCCAGCACCATGGAACGAGAAAGTGTGCTCCATGATATTAACAGCCAGCAGAGCTTCGAAGCGCTTCCTCTGAAACCAAACGGTCAGAGAAAAAACACGGGTGCACACGATCGAATACCATCCGATCCAGCAATCTCCAGGCATGAGTCGCCCAGTGGAGTTCGCCGGCGGAGCCTTCCGAAACACAACACTCCGGCCAAATCAATGAGGACATACATCAGGAAGATCTTCGTCTTGGCGTGAGAGAGATCCAAGGACCGCCACCTTTATTCTATCCGAGCCGACAGGACTGGACGGTGGAGAACCAGCCCGCCGCCGCCTGACCGGCCGCCGGACTAGACGACAGATCAAGATCCGCCAATCCAGCCACGGGTCGACCACCTCCGACGGAGGAGATGACCACCACCACCAAGCCCAGGGTCGCCGCACCGGGTGTCCTCGTGATGCGGGTCAAGGCCAGGAGCACCCACGCGAGCCGTGGCCGACCAGCGGAGGTTCAGCGGATGCCAATCCCTACCGATGCGCACCGTCCCGCCGCCGTACTCCGGCCGCCGTTGCCCCGCCATCACTGCCGAGGAGTCGCAGATCAGGCCCGCCGCCATGACCTGCCCCCTGACGCGCGAGGGGAAAGCCGCCGCCGCCGAGCCGCCCGGGCTTTGCCGTGGCGACGCTGCCGGCGGCGGCGGCGGAGGAGAGGGGGAGACGGGAGCGGCCGGAGAAAGGGAGGCGGGGGCGCCCCGGTGCGGCGGCGGCGGCGCCGCACGGGAGCGAGGGTAGGGTTTTCTCGTGAAGCCTACTAACATGAATAGTACATCTGATCCAATATAAATATATAATGCTTGGTGGGGTTTGGTTCAGTACACCCCTATAAATGTTTTTCAACGTGATTCTACGGAGGACGTTTCAGATGGCCTAGTCTAGTCTCTCTTCATCGTTCTCGTTTGGCAGTATTCTCTAGGACCTGCGCCGAGTGGGTTACCACTTACCAGGCACTCACGGTAAACAAACTCACCAAGCAAAAAAAAAAAATACCGAGATTTTTTTGAATTTAAAAGCCCAAAGTTGATAAATTGTTTGGATCTCTTTTCTTTTATTTTGCACAAAGACATGGCATAGTCATAGCGGTGTCCAGTGCTCTGTTGGAGGTCACTAGTTTGAGTTCCACGCCACTTTTTTCATTTATTGATGATAGAACGAGAACTAATACCGAGCATTCTGATATTTATGGGTTTATAAATGGCCAAACTTGATAAATTGTTTGTATCTCTTATTTGATAGTGTACGAAGACACGACACTCTCGTAGCACCATCACATTCTCTGTTGGAGGGCACTAGTTATGTTCAAGTGTATATGGATTGTCTAACCCTTTCCAGCAATTTGAATCGTTGATTGTGTTGCCTTGTGTGTGAAACTTGTCATGATATAGCCCTTAGTCCTCTCATGTGTGACTCGGAGAGGTCAACAAGTGCATAGAAATCTTAGAGGTGTGCCTCAATACGCCTATACATGGATATAGAGAGTGGCGGAGCCAGGAATTGAACTGAGCCGGGTCGAACAAATAAGGTATAAAATATTTTAGGCAAAAAACAAGTGTATTCAACATGCAGATGGGGTGCGGGACGCCGGCCGCAGGGAGATGAAGGGCGCGCGGGTGGGGCTTCGTGGTGGGCAGTGCGAGGCGGTGACAAACCATGCATGCAACATCTCATGTATGCATTCACAACATATCGTATGTGCCTTCACAACTATCTGATGAACGTATGTAGCATTGCAGACCATGGCAGGCCCTTCCACCGACACCAGTATAACTATCCCTAAATTGTCCATCGGCATCCCATCCCGTTGGTATGGTTGGCGGTGTTGTTCCTACCATCGGCGCCATATCTACAGGGGCGATGGCGTCGCACCTACCTTCCACAGTGCAAGTGACACTATAGGCAGCGCGACGCGGCGGAGTGATGGAGGTAGGGGCATGAATGCAACATAAACCGGTGTAACTTGTACTCCCTCCGTTCCACAGTATAAGATGTTTTAGTTGTAACACATATTGCATAGATTTGTATAAAAAAGAATAGACATGTAGACTAAAACATGTATACATACATATGTGTACATGTGAACATGAAAAAATGCTAAAACATCTTATATTGTGAAACGGAGGCAGTACATCTGTGGTTTAACGCCTTATATTATTATATTATTCTAGTGTTTCCCAAAACCTAGCTAGCTAAGCAAAGCAACCTTGATGGCATGGATGGATGGACGGACGGACGGGCACATGCATGCGTGTCAGCGTGTGTCGTAATGTGCTGCTAGTGCTTGGCGTGAATAATCACTTGTTCAGTGAGGACCAGAAACTGGTCAGCATGTGGATCAGGAGCGAACGTGCTACAGGCCGATCAGAGCCGGGTCGATCGACCAGCCTCGACCCCCTACTGGCGCCGCCCTAAGAGAGGGCAAGGACAATTTTTGGATAAATCGTGAAAGGCGGAGCGCAAACTTGAGACCTACGGCTCTAATAGCATGGCAAGTTTATGCATATCCAGCGAAGTCAAAACTCCGAACTGATAAAAAGGTTAGGCAATCCACCCTTACACTTCAACAGGTTCAAGTGCCACACCGGTATTTTCTTGAAATATTTTGTGTTCTAAGATGTATTTTGATGTCCCAAGCTTATGCGGCTTATATTTGGAGTTATGTGTGTGGCAAAAAAAAAAAAGTTGCCTGAAGGTCTCATGTGAAACTGCTCTGGAGGTTCAGAATATCCACCGGTCACTTGTCGCTTGGGGGTGGGGGTAGATTCCAGGATAGGTGTTGGACGTCCAGGTAGGAGTGGAATCCCCGCGTAGCGATCAACATGACAAAGCTGAATACCCTACGAACTTGACCAGAATGGTATGGAGTCACACTCGATTCACAGGAAAGCGCAAGGGGAGGACAACATCACAACAGTTTGGTTTGGGTCAGTAAAAACCAAAATAAGAAACATTTTGTTTTATCAAAATCTTGTTTGGAATACAATGGAGTTCTTTGCTGAACAACGAGTAAAGCAATTGACATAGTTGGGACAATTTTTTTGAAACTGAACGGCAGGAGCTCTGCCTTTGCATTAAGATAGGAAAGAAACAACATCAGGATTTACAACGCCTCAAAAAACAGGCAACTCGCCAATAACACACCCAAAAAGGGGCAACCCGCCCAACAACACACCACGCCGACAACTACCCCACGCGATGAGCCAACATGAAGGTGTTCACCTCGTGCCTTGCCAGCACAGCCACCGCCGGTGGCCTCATTTGGGAGAATATACAGTGGCTAAGCCCTGGTGCACTGTCATTTGAACAGAAGGTCCATAAGCCATCAAATCTTGATGCTGGTTTCTGCCGTACGTTCCTTCTCCTCTGGCAATGACCTCCCCGTCCACATCTATGATGCCACCCTTTCTCGGATTCCCCACAAGCTGTCCTGGTGATAACCGAAAAGATCTCACCTGCAAAGTCAAATTGATGGCATTTTCTACTGATGAAGTATTCGAAAAAAGGAGACACAAGATCTGAATCAATGTACGTTGATCGTTAACCTTGAGATATGTAACATATGTCGATTTGACATAGCTCCCATCGCTCATCTTCAGCAGCAAAGATAGCAGATCAGCCTTCGGACAGTCTCTGATTATGACTGCATCCGTATAGCCATCTGAGAACTGCATCATAGCCACATCATGCATTCTCGCTCGAGTCAAGCAAATTACATCAGCACTTAACAGTCAACAGACAGATTTTTCGGGAAAAAAATGGAGCTGTATCCAATTACCTTGGCTTCAGGAGCTGCCATGCCACTCTCAGCAGCCCATGGCACGTTATAGATGCACACGGCCACAAAAGGGCCATCGATGGATCTCCAGTCTGAACCTTCAGGCTCAGCTGAAGGACCTTGATAAGAACACACCTGAGATTCCCCGTTCTGCTCTAGGCGCTCCAGAATGGAACTCTCGACTTGCTTGACAGGCTCCCCGTACGCCTCGTAGCCCGGGGCAGGTACGAAATGGATGCTTCCGCGGTATCGTCGCAGGCTCATTATGCGAACCAGAGCCTGAAATAAATAAAAAATAACTCATTACGATGCAAGGCATCAGTTTCCAAAGATTTCAAGTTGCTGAAGAAAATAAGAATACAGACATAAAAGTCAAAGCGCGTGCTCCCCATCCACCTGTATTTCTCGGACTCAATATCAATATCGGCCACCAAACCTGAATTTTATTTGAAAGTGTTATATCCAGCAAAACTCTAATGGAAACTAGACTTTGTTGATCCCATGGTTGCATACCTACCCCAGGTAATCGACAGCACATTGAAAAATCTCTTCTCGCCTTGCGCTATGGTGCAGACATCCAAGGCCTGCTTGCGGCCTGCACAACAGGTAAATTGATGTCAGGTTCTACATTTTAAACTGCCAGGGAACATAAATTATGTGCCTGAAAGTATACGATAACCTCTGATAATTGCAAATAAAGCGTCTGAAATTGAGTACGTCTCGTTTGCAGCATGCAGAAGTGATTTAGCCATGCCATTTCCTGTGCCTGCATAGATTGCAAACCCAAATCTGTTTGAGTGTTTCCAAGATTAACTTTTGTACTCGTATCTTGCCCAAGATGAATTATTCATACCAGCTGGAATTACCCCGATCGGCACTTTTATTGCTTCCTCCCAGTCCGTTCGCTGCAGAATTCCATTTACTACCTATGGCCAGAAAAAGACGGTATGAGAAACAAGTTAGTAGAACCTCGAGAATATCCACAGGCTTGTTACTTCTGGATGACTTTCTGTCCCAACACTTAAATTTATGCACCGCCAGCCTTGCAGGTAAAAGATGATTTTCTATGAGACCCGTTATTCTGGAACTAGCATCAAGGCTGTAGGATCAATTCATATCATGCCAGACCATACAAAAACAAAACTTGCAAACGACACAACCGGGTATTGTTACCAACCTCCCCGAGGACACCATCACCACTGACGCAGACGATCCCGTCGTATCTCGCAAGGTCAAGAGAAGAAGCCACCTCCCGAGCATGCCCCCGGTACTGGGTCTCTAAAACAAAAATCACGAACTAACGGATCAAACTAATTGCAAAAGACAAAAAAAAAGTAAAAAACACTTTAAATCATGGAGAAAACAATGGGCATTTGCGTGTGGAAACCTTGCATTGTGATATCGACACCGGCAGCTTCGAGCATGGGCTTGATCTCTGCCTCGTAAATCTTGTTTGCACATCTCTTGCCACCAAAAGGGTTGACAAGGACGTACAATCTTTTGGGCCGGCCTATCATATACCCATAAAAAATATGAATTTTGTACGGTATAATCACTCGTTAAACTAAACAGTCCACAAGAACAGAGTCTGAGAAGCAGAGGAACAGTGAAATTTATTGTTGACCATGCTTCGGACATACTTATTTTCCTCTTTTACACTGTAAGATACAAGATTGGCTATTTTATTTAATATAAGAACAATTAAACCGTGTCATAAATTTTTAGCGAATTTTTTTTCGTGATAAATATAGTTTTGAATTACAGTTGAGTGGTCAATTTGATAGAGAGAAAGAAAGGAAGAATAAGAATATGTGATAGTGTAGCCTAAAAAACAGGGAAAGAGGGACGAAGAATGATGAATGATGACATAACAGAAAGCTTATGATCTATATGTTGGATTGTGGTTTGAATTAATTGATTGAAACGTGAGTTGCACGTTAAACTAAACAGTCCTCCATAAGAACAGTCTGAGAAACAGAGGAACAGTGCGTTCCAATCTAGCAAGAGTTTGGGTTGAAGCAGCAATCTCCATCAGAGACTATTTGGACTGATTGCGCGGCGGAGGCACCAAAGGAGAACGTACTTACCGAGCGAGTCCAAGCAGCCTCGCAGCCTGTCGCCCCACGCCGCGGCCGCGTCTTCGCCGTCGGCCATCTCGAACACGTAGTCCCTCCTCCTGCGCCTCTTCCCTTCCGCCTTACCGGCCGCGCAGCACGACGGCGGTTTCGCTATCGCGGCATCCTCCGCCACGAAGGCCCTGACGAAGACCTCCTTCCCGTTCGCCTCGACGCCGAGCACGTCGGCCTCAAGGGAGAGTCTACTCTCCGCCGCAGAGCCAGCGCAGTAGCGCCACCGGATCTCGGGGCTGACGCCGGTGGAGAGCGTCGCCTCCGACGGCGCGCCGTTCACGCGGACCTTCGTGGCAGCGCCGCTGTCTTCCATGGTTGTTGTCGGAGAGAAAAAAACGTGTGCGGGTGGGGATAAAGAGCCGGCTCGGATTGTTCAGCTCGAACTCATCAAAGCTCTGTTACACTCAAGCTCATTAAATTTATATAACGAGTAAAAAGGTCAGCTCCTCTTTGACTCCTACCGAGTTGACTGATTATAGCAACAACTAGGAGTATGTGTAAAAAACTAAAAATAGCAATATGTCAAAATATCTGATTTCAAAGAGCTAGCAAGAAATACTAAAATAATACACAACAAATATTAAATCAGTTTATGATCAATGTTGGGATCACCAAATTTGGGAATGTGGCTTATGGCATATGGGACGGGCGGGTTGTGTATTTGGGTCTACCTCGAGAGTTTCACCGGTTTGTCAAGTCTCACGAGTATATCAATATCTTGTTCGTAAGTGTCGTGCTAATTTTTCGACGGTAAAATTGCAATCGGAGAGATCACGCTCAGCGGATCAAATGGTACCACGGGTAAGACAAAGTTTATACATGTTTGGACCTCGGCAAACAACGTCTGATATCAACTCTACTTCATGTTTGTGTCGGTTTTATCATCCGTCGATACTCTTCTCAATCATGAGTCGCGGTACTCACTCGCGGGCGCGTACGCACCGTTGCACTTCTGTGCACTTCTGGAAGCTTAATACAATACCGCCAAGGGATAGCCCTGGCTGGTCTCATTTTTTTTTAATCAATGTACGTTGATCGTTAACCTTGAGATACGTAACATATGTCGATTTGACATAGCTCTCATCGCTCATCTTCAGCAGCAAAGATAGCAGGTCAGCCTTTGGACAGTCTGATTATGACTGCATCCGTATAGCCATCTGAGAACTGCATCACAACCACATCATGCATTCTCGCTCGAGTCAACCAAATTAGACCAGCACTTAACAAACAGATTTTTTAGAAGAAAATGGAGCTGGATCCAATTACCTTGGCATCAGGAGCTGCCATGACACTCTCAGCAGCCCATGGTACGTTATTGATGCACACGGCTACAAACGGGCCATCGATGAATCTCCAGTCTGAACCTTGAAACTCAGCTGAAGGACCTTGATATAAGAACACCCCTGAGATTTCCCATTCCGCTCCAAACGTTCCACACTGGAATTCTCGACTTGCTTGACAGGCTCTCCGTATGCTTCGTAGCCCGGGGCAGGCACGAAATGGATGCTTCCGTCGTATCGTCGCAGGTTCATTATGCGAACCAGAGCCTGAAAAAGATTGATCAGAACTTGTTATGATGCGAGGCATCAGTTTCCAAAGATTTCAAGTTGCTGAAGAAAATAGTACGGACATAAAGTCGAAGCGCGCGCTCCCCATCCACCTGTATTTCTCGGACTCGATGTCAATATCGGCCACCAAACCTGAATTTTATCTGAAAAGTGTCAGATCCAGAAAAATTCCATCGGAATTAGCTCTGTTGATACGTACCCCAGGTAACTGACAGCACACTGAAAATTCTCTTCTCGCCTTGCGCTATGGCGCAGACATCCAAGGCCTGCTTGTGGCCTGCACAGCCAGAAAACTGATGTCAGGTTCTCCAATTTGGAACTGGCAGGGAACATATATTACGTGTCTGAAAGTATACGATGACCTCTGATAATGGCGAATAAAGCGTCTGAAATTGAGTATGTCTCGCTTGCAGCATGCAGGAGTGATTTCGCCATGCCATTCCCTGTGCCTGCATAGATTGCAATTTTTTTGAATGGACGTAGATTGCAATTTGCAAGCCCGAATCTGTTCTGAGTGTTTTTCAAGATTCTTTTTTGTGCTGGTATATTGCACAAGATGAATTGTTCTTACCAGCTGGAATTACACCGATCGGCATTTTAATTGCTTCCTCCCAGTCCGTTCGCTGCAGGATTCCATTCACTACCTATTGCCAAAAAAGGACGGTATGAAAAACAAGTTGGAACTTTGAGAAATCCACGGTTTGCTACTATCTGGACGACCTTCTGTCCCAACTCCCAACACTTAATTTTCTGCATCGCCAGACTTGCAGGTAAAAGATGATCTTATCATGCTGATCATGCACAAACGTTGCAAACGACACAAGCGGGCATTGTTACCAACCTCCACGAGGACGCCATCGCCACTAACGCAGACAATCCCATCGTATCTCGCAAGGTCAAGAGAAGAGACCACCTCCCGGGCATGGCCCCGGTACCGGGTCTCTAAAAACAAAAATCACGAACCAAACGGATCAAAATAACTGCAAGATCCAAGATCGTAGGGGGGAAAAACACTTTGAATCATGGAGAAAACAATGCGCATTTGCGTGTGGAAACCTTGCATTGTGATGTCGACGCCGGCAGCTTCGAGCATGGGTTTGACGTCTGCTTGTTAGCGCATCTCTTGCCGCCGAAAGGGTTGACGAGGACGTACAATCTCTTCGGCCCGCCTGTCGTATATCCATCACAAAATATGGTTTTTGTACGTCACGATCTCTCGTTGAACTGAACAGTTGATAAAAACAGAGGCAGAGAAACAGAGGAACGGTGCGTTTCCATCTAGGTTGAACCGGCGATCTCCGTCAGAGATCACGGCGGAGGCGCCAAAGACTGAACGACGTGCGTACCGAACGAGTCCAAGCAGCCTCGCAGCCTGTCGCCCCACGCCGCGGCCGCGCCTTCGCCGTCGGCCATCTCGAACACGTAGTCCCTCCTCCTCCTGCGCCTCTTCCCTCCCGCCTTCCCGGACCCGCAGCACGACGGCGGTTTCGCTGCCGCGGCGCCGTCCGCCACGAAGGCCCTGACGAGGACCTCCTTCCCGTTCGCCTCGACGCCGAGCACGTCGGCCTCAAGCGAGAGGATACCCTCCGCCGCGGCGCCGGCGCAGTAGTGCCACCGGAGCTCGGGGCCGCCGTCCGCGGAGAGCGTCGCCTCGGCCAGCGCGCCGTTCACGCGGATCTTCGCGGCGGCGCCGCCCGTGGCGTGGCGGTCTTCCATGCGTGGGACGCGAAGGATTTGGCAATTGAAAACGGACTGGGGCGGGAGCGTGCGGCAGTGCAGATGGAGACGCCGGTGGATCGACGTTTTTTTTTTACGTGTGGGTTTTTCCGGCTTCTGTATTGGCGGAACAAAAAGTTTGGGCGTGCCGTCCACGGAGACCTAGGCAGGTGGCCGGGCAATGTTACGGCCTGTTCGTTCTGCACTGAGCTCCTCGGATTTCAGGAAAAGCTGGATAAAAATTTCGCCGTTGCCGGGGATCGAACCCGGGTCACCCGCGTGACAGGCGGGAATCTCTAAGATAACTAAGCTCCCTGCGAGTCTTGCTCTCTGGTTCATCCACGACACGGGCCCGCAAATCAGTGACACATAGATTTGATGTTTCCTTGTTTGTTGTTTGCGTGTCACGTTTCTGTTGGACGAGACGTGGGTCCGCAGGTGTGCGCGGCGTGGAATAGATGGCGTTGGATGCTTTTGGTGCCTTCTAGTGCGTCCGCGCGTGGACTGGTCTTGTTTTTCTTCCTCTATTCTTTCTGTCTCCTCTGGCTCTTCTCTGGTCGGTGGCTGTTTTAGGTCTGCGTCTTGGGCGGCGTCGCCGGTGTCGTGCTCGTGGCCACCACAATCAGCATGCGTCCCGGCGCCCTTGCCGTCGTCTTCGTCGCGCCCACAGCCCACCACCACGCCGCCGGCGCTGGCATAAGGTTGAGGCGCTGCTTGCCGGTGACGGCGACGCAGGAGGCGGCGAGCTGGTCGCCCACGCGGTGCGACGGTGCCGGGTCGCCGCCACCGCCGTCGGAGCTCCAGGAGGAGGGCGCGAAGCCGGTGAAGAAGCCCATGAGAAAGCAGAGAAATAAGTGGAGCAACCCCTCTTCCACAGGTGCGCATCCCGCCGCTGCCCCGGGCTTCCGCCCTCCAGCCTAATCCCATGCCGCCGTCCGCCTCAGGAAATAATTGGCCGATTTGTTTCGGTTTTGGTCGGATTTGAGATTTGGGGCTCGATTTTGGTAAGGGTTGTTTGATTTGGGCTGTCTCTACAGGAGATGTGCTATGGCGATCCAGAAACTTGACCAAGGAGAAGACAGGAGATGTGTGCGGTTGAGTAGAGGAAGCAAGCTGCAAAAGAAGCCGGCAAGGTACAGCTTGTAGCTTTGCTGGCGACATAGCAAGAGCATCTCCAAGTTTAATAAGTTTTAGTTAATACGGAAGGGAGGGAAGTGTAGGGACGAATCCATTTTTGCCGATATCAAGCCGACTCACTCCATCCCCGGCCGAATCTGGAGCACATCATCCTCCCGTGGAGGAACACGAAGAAAACTCAGCAGAAGGGTGCAGCTGGGTCGGGAGGCGTGCTGGACGAATGGGCGAAATTCTTGCGGTAGCAGGTTTGTTGCCTTTACCTTTAACAATATACTTACCATAATGTGCTCTTATTGTTGCCGCCTTTTGTAGCTTGTCAGGGTATCTTATGGTAGCTTCTGGGAAAATGTCAGTTTTTATCCTACTCGCACGGGCCAAACAAACTACTCAAGGTGATCCCTTGCATGAATTACCTTATGTACTGCACGATAGGTATTTGTAGTTGTACTGATCGTACCTATTCTGTCTGTTTACGTAGGCTTTGGATCATGCTGTTGGGGTCTTGTGCATTGAGGAAGCTGGACGTCAGGTATGCTTCGTTTGCTCAGCCAAGGGATCAAGAAAAGTCCGTTCGTTCTACTGATCTTAACTATCACTGTTTTCAGTTCAAATATAGTCAGAGACGAGTAGAAATTTATGAGGTCATGTTGGTATGACATATTGCATTTTTATACAAATGGCCAGCCTAGCCAACCCAGGCTAGATAATCTTTTGCCCAAGATCCAAAAGCACCCATTTTGTCAATATTAGTGAAGTTTATATTTTCTTATTTTTCTACCAGAGCTTTCATAAAATGTTTTCATTGAACTTGAACCAACATATGTACATGTATTTTTGTGGATATCCAACAGATTTGGCCGGGTTTCCTTTCCAAACCCCGGACATGGCATTTGGTTGTGCTCATCATGTTTACTTTGTAGTACTACTGGAGCTTTGACCGCTTTGCCGGGTTATTCCGCACTTTCCCAATGGTTCATGAAAGTTTTCTTACCTGCAGACTTGTTTGGAGTGCAGACCGCAGGTCACAGATCGTCCTATCTGTCAAAGGCCAATTGATACAAGAGTAAAACTATATTTACAGGTTCCTTTCTCGAACTAGGTTTGACTGAATTACTTGCATCTTCTAGGTAGAATCCATGGAAAAGAAAAGAACTATGTTATACTGGCTGTAACGTGCATATGTTTAATAAAACTAGCCGTGAAGGAGGAGAAGAACAGTTGTGTTAGCTTATTCATGTGCTGAGGCTATCGGTTGTCATATATATCATTGGTTCACTCAAGCTGTTATGTGTTCTGAGCTAGCTATTTTTTATCCATCTCCAACAGGGTAAGAAGGACTACAGCATACTAACTTCAGATCGACACATGATGCACTCCGGATATTGTTTCAAGGGTTTTTAAGTTTGAAGCTTGATGAGGTGAAGGATGGTAGCCCATTTGGACCTACACGTACAGGTGTCTGCTCATTGTTGTTTATTTTTGTGCCTTTTTACGTGTTATTTTGTGGTCTGTGTTGTGATTGGCTTGTGTTTGTTTTACAGCTTTGTGTACTGTTGAGTTTCAGAATAGGGAGCTGCCAAAGGGATGTCTGGGCTGTTGAGTTTAAGAAGAGGGGCTGCCACAGGGAGGTCTGGACAAGGAGCTTACATGCTGATTGTGTTGGACCATCGTGAAGAACGACTCGCATTGGGAGTTCTCGGCAAAATTTATTGATGGCATTTTCAGCTGAGTTACCGAATTAGCTGTTCATCCTTTGGCATGTGCTTTGGTTCGTGAGTTCACGGTGCATTGTCTGAGCAGAGGTGCAGTGCTTGATTCGTAGGGCTGAATCATATAAGAATTTTGTAAAACAGAAATTCCGTAGACTAATTATCTTGGTGATATAAAAGAGTGTCACTGATATATAAAACTTGTGATTGAGACTTGTGGAAGTTAAGATAAATTTAGACTAGAAATCTTAAATCTTAGAAAGTTCAGTGTCAGATCTTACTGAAACTTACTCCATTTTTTACATATTGTGGATTTGATTTGGAGGAAAGCCAAGATTTTGGGGATACAGGGAATGCTTAAAGATATTGTTCCAAATACAGGGAATGCTGGAAGGCTCATGATTTTCTCGGTTATGTATATGGACTTTCATTTCCCAAACGTAAGTATTCTTTGGTTCATGAGACCAATATCTTGTGTTTCTTGCGTATTTCAATATTTGTTCTCTCGTAGTCTTTCTGTCCATTTTTTAATTCTCTTGTGGACTGTAGTCTCATAAATTTTCTACTACATGGTGCTGAGTTCTTGCATTTTTATTCGTGGACAAGCGTATGTGGGGACATAAACTTTGCGTAACTATTTCACAAGCACTTAGAATGGTAGTTTCATTGAATTCAGAGATCATTTAGTGCACGCTTATCACATTTCTGAATCGATTATTCTTCTATATATGAAGATTTGATAATGCTACACTACTCATAACTACTGGAAATGTCATTTTCTCTGTTTCCAAGATCATTGTTAGTTATCTGTAGTTTTCTCCACTTTTTACTCTTAAGTGATTTTTGATAATGTAAAGTTTCAAGTAACCATTTTACTGAAAGTGTGTCAATAGGTTTTGTTCTTTCAGATTTGTGCATGAGAAGAAAAAACAGCTTGCTAGGTGTATCAAGAAGACGTCGGACGCTGAAAAATTCCTGAAGGTTGAATCCACATAAGGGAAAAGGCTGTCATCTCTTCGAGTCTTCCAACTCTTCAGGTTCATTTCGTTCTGTGATTTACATGCTCCTCTATTTTCCTAATACAGTTTCTTCATCTTTAATCTGACCAGCATCTGGTACAAAATCTGTACTAATTGCACTTCATGAAATATTAAATTGAACTGATCTATATTTTCTGGAATATAGTTGAGGCGAAAATAATATTATAGTCCTCTTTGTAGAAGTGTGACGTATGGAGACTTGAACTTAGGAGAGTTACAAGCAACATTCTGGGTGATCCCTTAGGAGAGGTGGGCAAGATTGAGTATACAAGAACAAACCTCTAGGTTATCAAATGGGATATGTGATTCATTGACTTGGTTATGGAAGAAATGTGGTGACGATTGCCACGATAAGAATTTATTGCATTTGAGACAATTTCGAGTATGTACATCAATTTTTTTCTACATCAACTATACAAACGGGCGCGGCAAAGCGCGCCTACCCCTTCTAGTACTTACCACTATACTACAATGATATTGCACCACGGAGTACTTACAAATAAGAAGCGAGCAAAAAACTTTAATCCTACACTCTACGCCTCGCATGACTTAATACCACAAAAGCTTTACAAAGTCAAACAAACGAGTGAAAAACTTCAATACTTGGTCGATGCCAGTCTTAGTAGCACTGTATGAACGCGCACCAGACAAAAATGTTAGTGGACACAAAATCGGTGGACTAGTCACATGCGAATGGCACGTGCTCGAATCACGGATCGCCGTCGTGGTATTGATTCCTCGGAACTATATATCCGTGCCCTAGGTTTAGTTGCCGCATACTTTCCCTTATATACACAATCACGAAAGTGCACCGCCGCACAAGTTTGGCTGATTCAGAGACGTACGTACAACATAACAGTGGCCATCAGAGTGGGATTTCATGTCTGGTTGACAGAGAAGGAAGGAGGGGTCCAGAAATGGAAGTGGGTGTGGTGGCTCTCGTCACGACATTCCTTTTATTCCCTTTGTCCCAAAATACATGTACTCTTGAGTAGTTATGTGTACTTAGGGGGGCCATTGCCCCCCTCCAGCAGCGGACCCAAGAATGTTTTAAAGCCTAGGCAAACTACTACATTAAAGGATTAGTATGCTAATTTTTGTCAAATAACGATGAAATTACAGTGTGCCGGCCGGCCGGAAGCCCGGGCAGCATGGGCGCTAGGTCCGCCACTACCCGCTCCTTCTAGCCTAGATCTTTAGCTAAAACATTTTTATGTTTGCCATTTTTTGTTACAATAATGCTAAGATGCCAACTTTCCGACGTTCTACCGGCACTGATGAAGCAGACGAAATACGCCCAAAAATCCATAATGGAGAATAATGTTTTTGTTAAGAATAACGAAATAATTTTTAGTAGCTCAATTTTTGTAGACAAAGTCAAAATCAGCTGAAAACTTTGATTGAACTCCTAGGGTTGATTCTTGTAATACGTCCTTCAACACATTGTACGCAACCTCGCTTATCGTTACTCGTGGTGCTGCCGTAGGGTATGGTTTCTGGCCAGAATATCTCAAACCCTAGACAGCTCGGAGTTTTGCACACAAGATAAAAACACAGTTAACACCCTTTTCAAAAAGAGAAGTTAACACAAAGATGGGTGACAAGATTAATCCTCTAAATCCAAGTGCAAAGGGTTGCTCCTTGTGGAAGTTGTCTAACGCTCCCTCATCAAGTCGGGTGTCGCCCCTTTCTAGGGGTGTCTTGCCAAGCAACAAAGCGTTCTCACTCGGCCGAGTACACCTTCAAGTAGGCCATTGTATGTAGATGAAGACAATAAAAACAAACGTAAAAAATCAATCAGCTATAATTTTTATGTGCTCGTGATGCATACTTAGTCAATTTGATTTGTGTTTTGTGTTATCTTTTTCTTATTCAGATGTTTACTTGTTTCGTATGCCACGTGTTTCCACGAGTATAGATATGCTGCATAATTTTAATATTGTTCTTGTTGACATCTATTTATTTTGTTACAGACGGCTTAATATTTATTTGCTGCAAAAGCCAGCTGATTTTTTCATATATTTTCTTCTGTGTTCGAGCATACGCTACTTGATTTTGCGTGCTAGGTACCCCAGATTCTTATCGACATATCGCTGATGCAAAGTTTGTTGGAGCTGCGCGCATCATAGAGGTCCAAAGCAGCATGGGTACATGTAGATGGATGAAACGCAAGGGAAGCATGGCTTCCATCCAGAAGACTAGAAAACTACGTACGTACTACAAGAAACATCTAGGAGAGCCAAGCACGAGTATTGGGTTGGAACGAATCTTGTAACATGTTGCAACACATTTTAGCGGATGTCTTGCCTAGCTAACCTACGCATAAGTTTAAAGTCATTGCCCTTCTAGAATAAAAAATAAAATAGGAATTTGGAATACCTAACAATTCAGTTGCCACTGCAATAATAATAATAATAATAATGACAATAATACCTGTGATTCATAATAAGTGTCGTAGTTTTCAAATATCTCCCGTTCAAAACTACGGAACTAATTTAGATCGGAGAGAGTAATATAATTTTTGACATGTGAATTAAAAAAATGTGAATCAGTTTACAGACGGCAGATGTAGATGTAAAGGTGGTAAGTTACATTCCAAATTTCTTGGCTAGACGGTACATTCCAAAAATTCATTTTTTTTTGGCAGTCAACAAACTCATCTAAGGCAATAATATTCCGCGATAGAGCGTTGCCTTAAAAGCAAAAACTGCACATGTTCCCACTTCCCAAGACGCAAAGCCAATGCAATATTTTTTTTTTTTTTTTTTTTTGCGAAACACAGTACAACGCAGGCGCTCATATACACGCGCACACACTCACCCCTATGAATGCACGCACACCCTACCCCTATGAGCACTTCCGAGAGACTGAGTCGGCGGATCAAGTCTTGAGATTGACGAAGTCACCATGGGCGTCTCGCTGTCGACGGGAACGTCGTCTCTCACTGAAGAATATTCCGCCTTAAATGAGAAACACCAGCGTCAAACCTAGGGTTTGAACTCTGGTGGGCTAGGGGTACAACCACCCACCTAACCATCTTGCCACAGGCAAGTTCTCAGCCAACGCAATATTCAAAGAGAAGAAAAAAACCTAGGCGTTAGGCGCTGTGTACAGCTGGGCCGCCGCAAGCCAAGCCCCCGTCTGAAATCCCACCGAAAATATCTCCCCGCTGCTTGCCTGCCTGTACTTCTTTCTTTCTTGTGTCGCAAGCCAAAAGCATCTCCACCAGATGCCGCTCTCTCGCGAACATCCGAGCCGTCCACGTACACGTCCCGGGCCACGCCGCGCCGTCGGATCTCACGCGGCAGGGCAACCTCGACCGAACAAAAAGGAAAGCGCGAGCTGTACCCTGCCATGTTCGCCGATTCGCGCCCGTGCTATCTTACATTCGCACACGCATCCCTCAGTCTTCGCCCACCATTCGCCGCTGACAGACGGGAGTGTGCAATTCGCCCCTCCGCAGAGGGTCCAGCCGCAAAAGCGCCGGGCACGAACCATTGGTTGGTTCCGCTATAATTAGGCACCCAGAAGGCACGTCTCCTTCGTCTCGCCCTCGTCCGCCGCCGCGTGTTCGGAAGCGAGCAACCCCGCCTCCTCTCCTCCTCCACCCCCCACCGCCGCCCGCAGATCGAAGCCGGCCGCGCCAATGTCCGCGTCGAGGGGTTGCCGCTGGTGCGCCGCGCCGTCGAGGCCGTGCGCCGCACGCCGCGCTGGCAGAAGAGGCTCGTCCTCCTCACCGCAGGGTGCATGCCGCCGTCTCCTCCCCTCTCCCCACCTCGATCCCTTTTTGTATGTTTTGATCTGTGCTTGCGTCGATCGATCCGTACGCGCGTGCGCCGCCTCGTCGTTGTGCATTGCTCTGCGCGGCCTCCCCTTGGGGCGGTTCCTATGAATTTTGCCACCTTTGGTAGTTCCTAGTCCAGTTCTGCGGTGAGGCTCCGAGGCGCGGAGTTAGGCGTGTTGATTGCTTGTTTTGTTTAGGAATTGCTCCGGTGATGATCTGCAACTTCGTTGATGTATCATAGATTTTCTCTTTTGCCCTTGAGAGTTCTAATTATTACTCGTAGATCCATTTTGGATAGCACTTTTGAGATCAATATGTATAATTTGTTTTGTTAAGAGTACGACGATTCCATTGTTGAGATCAATATGAATAACTGTTCGAAAGTCTGCTCATCTGCTTGGTATAAGGTAGTAAATGGATCTAATTATCTGGCGCGTTCTGAGGGATTATGTCGTAATTAGCAGGATCTATCTATTTTACTCCCGGCTTGAAATTACATGCCTGCCGGTCAGTCGGTTGTTTTTTGGCATCTGAAAATCCTGTGATTTTCATGTGGAAACCTACTACAGCAGAATTTTCTGTATTGCTGAAAGCACTGAAGCCAACCTAAATGATATAATGATATCTTATACTTTATTATTTTTAAAGAATTTTGCACTGCACTTGCTGCTCCTCACAATTTCAGAGAATATGCATTAACACAGCGGCTAAACACATCCTGCAGTATTTTGTACATATAATATATGGAAAACCATTGTTCGTAAGAAGTGGAGTGGGATATCAGCTATAAATATACTGTGTTAAATATTGTTGCCCAGGTCGATTGTACGAGATGGTACATGACAATGTTTACATATAGTTCTTCATATACCCAGAAACTTGATTTCAATTATGGGTAGTTGGGTACACCGTGACTACTATTTACTACCTTAAACTAAGGTCTTAAGTCATTTGATGTTGTTGTGCTGTGTTGCACAATATAGTTAGGAAGACTGTAAGCGAATCCATAACTTTTTTATCTGCAAAACGATCCGGTTACTGAAACAAATGGTATTTTTACAATTATTAATTATATTAACATATTTCTGTAATAGCTTGAGGAAGTCACCAATTGGTAAATCAACAAAATTCGGGTTTTAAGTCAGGGTGGTGCTGAAGCAGCATTTCTTCGTTTACATTTGTTTTAAAATATCAGTTTTATTGTAGAATTCTGACACACTTTGAACCTCATTGCAGAGTTGGCACTTTAACTTATGCTTGTCAGGATAATCAGGTTCTTCAAATTAGCGATGGAACATCAGGCAAGAAAAAAGTTGTTATACTTGGAACCGGTTGGGCCGGTGCAAGTTTCTTGAGAAATATCGACACTTCATTGTATGATGTCCATGTGGTATCACCTCGCAACTATTTCATGTTCACTCCTTTGTTGCCGAGTGTGACATGTGGCACAGTTGAACCACGCAGTATTGTGGAGCCAATTCGCAATATTGTCAGAAAGGTACTTATTCTATTATGCATCATTTTGTATCTTCCTAGTAATTTGGTCCTTCCATATCTGTAAACATGCTCCATTTTGAGCAATACAATTGATATATCTGACGTTTTGCAATAATTAGCACAATTAATGTGTGTGCAATTTTGCAGAGAGGTGGTGCATTCAGATTCTGGGAAGCGGAGTGCTTCAAGATTGACCCGACAAGCAAGAAGATCCACTGCAAAGCAGGCGATGGGACCAATGTTGATGGCAATGGGGAGTTTGTTGTGGACTATGATTACCTTGTTGTGACTGTTGGAGCTAAACCAAATACTTTCAACACCCCTGGTGTTGTTGAAAACTGCCATTTCCTAAAGGTCAGTACATGCATCTTCCATCCTTGGATGGATGAATAAAACTAACCTTTGTAAACAAAACTGTACTTCCATCTTTTTCTTTATGCGAAAATTATCTTGATCAATTAACTATGGGTCTGCTACTTTGTTCAACATATTTTTGTTCAACTAAACATGGTAGAGTCCAACTGACTTTTTTCCAGTTAATCCAGTCTCATAGTAGGATACCAGCTTACATTTACTTGCTGTGCATTAGGTATGCAACTAGGTTCAGTGTGTCTTCAAGTGTAAATGTTTTGTATTTTACAAACCAGCTGTACATTTTGTATAATGAGATGTGATTTGACACAGTTGTCATTATGTAGGAAGTAGAAGATGCTCAAAAGATCAGGAAGAGTGTCATGAAATGTTTTGAAAAAGCCTCCCTTCCTAACCTTACTGAGGAGGAGCGGAAGAAGAATGTTCATTTTGTTGTTATTGGTGGTGGCCCAACGGGGGTAGAATTTGCTGCAGAGTTGCATGACTTCGTCAATGAGGACTTGGCAAAGTTGTATCCTGACGTAAAGAAGTATGTGAATATTTCAGTAATTGAAGCTGGAGAGCACATCCTTACGATGTAAGACCATTATTAACTTTTTAATTTTCATCTCTTTGATATTTGACTGATTAGAAACTTCTTTGTAGCAACTACACTAATTATACCTTATATCCCGTGTTAATTTCTCTAATATGTTTAATGTTTCATACAGGTTTGACAAAAGAATCACCCATTTTGCTGAGGACAAGTTCAAGAGGGAAGGTATAGATTTGAAGACAAATTTTAAGGTCGTGAAGGTGTCTGATAAGACTATCACTATGACTAATCCTTCAATTGGAGAGATTGCTGTTCCCTATGGCCTGGCTGTTTGGTCCACTGGAATTGGGACACGTCCAATAATTATGGATTTCATGAAGCAAGTTGGTCAGGTATATGTTCTGCATTGATTATAAATATGTTGTTCCGCATTGATTATAAAATATTTCAGTATTCACATCTAACTATGTTTGATCCTTTTTTTGTAGGCAAACCGGCGTGTGCTAGCAACTGATGAGTGGCTTAGGGTGAATGGATGTGACAATGTGTATGCACTTGGTGATTGTGCAACTATAACTCAAAGAAAAGTGATGGTATGTGCTTGCTACTCAATATCAAAGTATAATTTTGCATCATTGACAGTCTATAACACTGTTTGTTATGGTATCATTCTGTTGTCAGAATCTTAGCATGTCTCCTCATCTCCTTTCTGAATTCAATGTAACACCTGTGTGTAGTTTACTGTAAAAAACACCATCATATGCCTTGTCTACTGAAAGTAGCATGTGTCTTGCTTGTTCCAAAAAGTCTGCTCAGCTAACCTGCAAGTTAGAAGCTGTAGAGTTTATTTTTTGGTTTTGACAAATCATGAAGTTTTGTAATGTTGAGCTAGCTCCCCCGGATCTTAGTGTGTCAAACATACTGTTTTGTGGTTGTTACCCCAGCTGGTGCTTTTCACATTAAGTTTGTCACTTGATTACTAAGTGCCTAATTGCCTATCAATATCTATTGTTGAACAAAGGTTTAATATTCGGCGCGTGAAGATGCTTAGTTCTTTCGTTTAGTACATTTTCAATATGGTATGCTTAACAAAATATTGAACTGAAGTTGCAAACATTGTGTGATGTCTTTTCCTTCTAGTTAACCATGCAATTTTTTTTAACAATTGGGGGAATATGAAGTTTTATATATGAATAACACTTTAAGATACACCCCATGTTTTGGAGAATACTTTCTGTTGGTATTATGCTTCAGTTGAGGAGCATCGTTCTTTATTTCTCTCTTGAGATTGAGAGGTTTAGCTTGATAGTATCTACATGGTGGTTAAGCTCAGTATGCTCCTTTAGAATGCTACCTCGTAGTGTCAACTAGCACATGTTTTTAGTTTTCGGACATCTCAGTGGGTCATGTAATCTGTGTTCATATATTTACAGGAAGATGTTGATGCAATATTTCGGGTAGCAGACAAGGATAATTCGGGCACTCTAACTGTAAAGAAAATCAAACATGTTCTTGGCGACATCTATCAAAGGTACCCACAGGTGGAGTTGTATCTTAAAACCAACCAAATGAAGAACTTCCATGACCTACTGAAAGCTAAGGAGTCAGAAGAACTGAACATCGAAGAATTCAAAAAGGCCCTTGCTCAGGTGGACTCACAAGTCAAGATGCTCCCAGCAACAGCTCAGGTAATTCACGCGTATAACCTAACAACTCAATATTACACTCCATGCATAGAGTAGCATAACTTGCGCATTGATAATCTGCAAATCTTATATTGATGTTTGGTACGTGCTTCAGGTCGCTGCACAAGAGGGAGCGTATCTGGCAGATTGCTTCAATAGGATGAATACCTGTGAAGAAAATCCTGAAGGCCCTCTGAGGATCAGGGGTGCAGGGCGTCATCGGTTCAAACCTTTCAGGTATGTTATCAAACGCCATGCTTTTGCAAGTGGGACTAGTGAAAATTTCATGCACATGCTTGTACTTTTCCGGTACAAGGTCGACAAGAAGTAAATCTGACAAAAATTAATTACCATACAGGATGTCAGTAAAGGTCTAATAGATATATGTGTAGTTATGACGATGTATAACATCCTTTTGCATGTCTAGAACTGATAATTCAAATCAATGAGTCACTTTCATCAGTAACTTTATGGAGTGCAGTCATTCTTTACTTTTGCTGCGGAATGTCGACAAGACCATATATATGCTACTAAAGGTTTTAGATATATGTTTAGCTACGACCGATTGCTTGTCATCGAAGAGTCACTGAGTTTTGTCACTGAAATAAAAAACTTCTGTTTACATAGCTACGGTCGTTCATTCCAAATTGTGCATGTACAGGTACAGGCATCTTGGCCAATTTGCTCCGCTTGGTGGAGAGCAAACAGCTGCACAATTGCCCGGTGATTGGGTACATGTAGGCCACAGCACTCAATGGCTGTGGTATTCTGTCTATGCAAGGTATTGATCCCGCTCTCTACCTTGTTCCTTCTCCACTTCAATCAGTGATGGTTATGTCTGATTTGGCATTGGTTCTAATTGTCATTTACTCTTATTAAATACAGCAAACAGTTCAGCTGGCGCACAAGGATGTTAGTCGTAACTGACTGGGGAAGGCGGTTCATCTTTGGAAGGGACTCCAGCAGCCTATAAACTGAACTCCAGACGGCGTTCTCCTCGTCATGCTATCTGAAGATCTATTAGACTCTGATGCTACTTTCACCATACATACAACATTCGTGATGTTCCACAATTTTGAAAGCTAAATTTCCCTGTAGCCTAGCAAGGGCCTGTTTGCCAAGTTTGGCCTTGGAAGATATTATTTTGGTACGATAAACTTTATTTGTCTTGTCTTAATACACCTGCAACATTCGGGTGTCTAGGAGAGAGGTGGATCAGAGTAGTACTGCAGTAAAATTTGTTTATGGCAAAGTTCGATGAGCTGCTTATCTTATTGATTGCATAGTTCCTGTCCTTGCACTGAAGTTTGTCGGGTAAAGTTTGAATTCTTCTTTGTTAGAATAGATTTTTCTCTTAGCTAGTAGAATATATATGTCCTTTACGGAAAATTTGAAACATAAGGGCACACGTACAAAACTGATGCCACTCAATCCCCTTCTGTTTTTCTCCTTTTTTCTCCTTCAAATGGAGCATGGACATTGGCTTTGGTGTAGTACTTCCGTTTGTGCTCTATCCATGTTGTAGTACACGAGCAGTCCTAGAGGGAGCACCTTGATGCCTAGATAACAAATGCTTAATGTTTTGACACAAATTTGAAGTCCATGGTTCATAATTTCATATAACCGTAGGCCAATGCGAGGGGCCTGTCCTATAGCAGTAGCTCGTCCTGGTTGGGCTTGGGCGAGGTGAGAGATCGAGAGCACCCCTAGAGAATTTCTAGGTAAAAGAAGCTAAGCCGTAGAGCCTCGGCGCTCAGGTGCCTAGAACCTTGATGTCTGAGATAACAAATGCCTTATGTATTGACATAATTTTGAACTCCATGGTTCATATCACGGTAGGCCAATGCGAGGGGCCCTGTCCTATAGCAGCAACTCGTCCTGGTTGGGCTTGGGCGAGGTGAGCAGCGCGGTGTAGAGCCGCAGCTTCTCCTCCCCGAGCGAAGAGCACCGTGAGAGCGGCCTGCGCGGCCGGATGAACGACAGCGAGGTGAGCGACTTGCGGTGCTTGTAGCGGCGCCACGCGAGCTGCACCGCGACGGCGGCCCAGGTCCGCCACCCGTGCGAGTAGTAGCGCGCGCTGCGTCGCACCTTCTCGTTGGTGAAGGTGTAGCGGAAGTGCTGCGTCACGTACTTGACGTCGGCCGCCTCCAGGCCGAACGCCTCCGTGCTCTCCAGGGTCACCAGAGTGGACGACGACGCCGGCAGCCGCTCCAGGAAGGGCCGCCGCAGGCACCAGGACAGCAGCTCGTCCCCGCTGAAGTTGCCCGGGCCAAGCATGCAGCAGCTAGTCGCGCCGTTCCGCAGTACCTGGCTGCTCTGCAGGTGCCCGCGCACGATGAACAGCATCCTCTGCACCGCGTCACCTTCTCTCACGATCTGAGAAAAACACATTACCAATCGATTATAACTTGACTCTTAACATCCAGAAGGAATTATTAATCAGGATATTTGTATGAGGTTGGTTAATTAGTTACCACTTCTCCTTTGGGGAAGACGAGGGACTTAACCCTGTCGCAGATGTTCTCGAGCACCAGGTCGTCCATGTGTTGGAACAGCGGCACCTGCCGGACGAGGTCGAGGCAGAGGTGGTACTTGATGTCCCGGCGGAGGCCCTCCGGGAGGTCGCGGACGATGCGGCACTCGTCGACGCCGCGGGTGGCCGCCCACCGCTGCCGCTCGTACTGCCGGACACGGTGCCGGAAGCTCTGCGGCAGGTTCTTGCGCTTCATCCACCACTCCACGCTCCGCAGCCTCGTGTGCATCGCCTGCTTCTTCGACGTCGTCGCGTTTAGAAACACCTGTTGTGTGGTACATGCCGTGCATGCACATCGATCATTCACTCTAATATGCATGCATGCCGATTGATGCCGACCGTGGTCTGGTCACATACGTACCTTGATGTTACCTATGAGCATGGTGACGAGAATCAGCCCGCCGGTGATGGTGATGATGTTGAACACTATCTCCGACCACTCCGTCGTGCTCGCCAGGTTCCCAAAGGTACTGATCAACGGCGACAACAGATGATCACATCGGAAACAAACACATCAATCAGCATCTACTCACTAAATCGATCCTCCCGATTAAGAAATAAGAAGTTACCTGAGCGTCATGAGGCCCCAGAAGATTGGGAGGAGGATCTTCTCGAGCCAGCTGGGGTTGGCCACGAGCATGACGGTCCACTTGTACGCCCCGTACTGGTAGTCGTCCCCGCTGTCGAGGCACGTCGCCCTGGCGCCGGCGTTGCCGGCCCAGCCGAGCCTGTCCGCGCCCATGCCCACGCCCCACGCGCCGCCGCCGCCGTAGTAGAGCGGCTCCGCGCACGCCAGCGCCGTGGCCGCGCACCCGCCGCTCCCGGCGCAGTACTGCTCCCTCAGGCACTTGGTGGCCCGCTGTACCCCGAGCAAGTACCAGCACGCGCCCACCGCCTGCACCAACAACGCCACCACCGTCCTTCAAGCTGCCTCAGCAATAAAACTCGCGTGGCAGAAGCCCATGTGCGCGCGTGACGCCGCCGTGTGTAGTGTACGATGAAATGCTTGGTCAGAACGAGGAGATGCGATGCGTACGTGAGCGGCGACGAAGTAGGCCATGAGGTTGAGGGCGATGCCCCACCAGATGGTGCCGAAGATGTAGCCGGAGACGTTCTGCATCCGGCGGAGGAAGCGGACGGAGTGGTAGATCTTGGGCAGGTACTCGAACAGGAACGACACCAGCAGCATCGTCATCACCGACGTCGTTGCTCCGGCGCGGATCATCGCCGGCAAGCCCACCCAGACCACCACCTGCTTATCACATACGATACGATCGATCGTGTTAACTCGTTAGTCGATCGATCGAGATGCCAAGGTTTGCCCGACGTACGTTCGTGTTCTACAACTGGCAGGAGATGCACACTGATTGACTGACAGTATGCTGTGAATGCATGAGCAAAGAGAGATAATATCGGCCAGTCAGCCATAGCCCCCACAGGTTTTCCCGACATGTTGGGACCTTACGGCTAAAATTCATTTCGCAACAAACTTTGAGTCCGCATTGAATTCGTAGCTGGCCCTGCCCAAATATATTTAAACGACGACTCGGCAGTTGGCCAATCCCCAAAATTGTACTTATGGGATGGGATTAGCTAGCACCCGTGAACTGGAACGGTAATGTCACTGTGCCAGCATCACGGCCATGTATATATGCATATTCTACTACGGAGTATACACAGAATACTGCACGTGTAAAGGTCGTTCAAACTTCAAAACGAATTGATAAGTGGAGGGCACACTCGCATTTGTGTGGCCTGGTCGGAGATGGGAGAACAGTGGATCACATGCGCCTTTGCCAGAATTTGCTGGGGGAACTGTGATGCTACGTACGACATGGCTACGGGAGGGAATCATAATACAGGATGGATGAATGATCGATGGTCCAACCTCAAAGACTCCAAATTCTCCATTCTTCCTAGTGTTCTTGACAAGCGTTCTAGTCTAATCAGGCATTATGCACGGGGCCATTGCGAATTTGTTTGCATGTGAAAGATGCTTCTTGCCCAACAATTAACAGGTGAAACATTTTAAAGAAACAACAGATCCATTGCCGGAGATCATGCACGCACCTGCATCACCGGAAGAACGACGAACAGGTCCAAGAAGAGCCCTCTCTTGCGCCTCGGCAGCTGAGCCGGCACCGCGGCGCCGTCGTTGCTTCGGCCGCTCCCTTGCAGCTTGGCCTCCTCGTCGTCGTCCGCGTCCTCCTCCTGATCCAGCGCCGCGCAGGCCATCCGGAGCCGCATCAGCAGGTTCCAGGCGTGCACGGCGTCCACCATGCACCGGAGCGCGGTGACCGCGGCGGCGAACCAGCCGTCGAGGAAGACGCACATCAGCGGGCCGCTGAGGGATACGGTGTACAGGAACAGCGGGTCCACCATGAGCCCGGCCGCGCAGGCCAGGAGGTACGCCCGGTCCCACTCCCGCGCCCACCTCGCCCGGGGATCGATCGATGCCCACGCAGCCAGCCGGCGCCGGCCGCGCTTGCCGAAGCCGCCGTGGCTCCGCGCCGGCGAGCTCGTCTCTCGCTGATATCCCGGCCTCCGCGCGGCGCCACCGTGAGGCGACGCGGCGGCGGAAGAAGACGACGGCGTGGACGAGGAGGGCGCGGCAGTGGGCATGATCGGTACGGTAGTGCCACAGCTGCTGAGCTGCGAGTAGTGACGAAGCAGAGAGGACAGCATCCGCAGGAGCCCGAGGCGAGACGGTGCGGACGGATATATAGCTAGCACGAGCTAGCTATGGCACCGATTCGGCGTCTCGCTAGCTGCTCTCGCCGCCGTGCGTGCGCGTGGTGCCGCGCGCTTGTCTCTTTGCGCGTGCTCCTATGTTAGCGTCGGTCAGTTTGCAGGTCTGCATGTTCAGCGGCTTTGTAGAACGGCGGCGAGGACGTGGACGATGAGGACAGCGGCGTACGTTACCATGCTAGCTAGCGGTAGCAAAGTTGTAAGCTTTGCGACAGTGCAGAAGCCAACAAGGTGGCCACACATCAGCAATGGAGCAGCCTCCTCCATGTGTCAATCATGTCGGTCTTCATGAATGCTGGCGTCGATCCATCCATCGGCAGGCAGCGTGGTCCTCTACGGCTGCCTGACACTCCTTGCCAATTACCACGTACGGTACCAGCTTATTCACAATATCCGGTCGTTTGGAAGTCATGAATGCTCAAACATTATAGTCCATTTATGAAATATTTTTTACAAAGATATATCAAAGTCCATGTTTATCATTTTTCCTACCAACTAATACACATTAAAAAACTCAACCTCAAAAGATTGTATTTTGTTCATTTTTGTTTTTCCAAAACAGGGTCAAAATTGGAGGCGAAGCCATTCATAGCAAAGTGTATGAATCATTTGACACTCTCTGTAAATATGCATACAATCTTACTTGGGTATCTTAACATGAGTTTTGGTAATTGTCAGGAGTAACCTATCACATACTTATAGTTTAGATTTTAATTACCACGAAGAAAATAGCCGAAATGCACTTAAATGGACGAAAGTAGGTAGAAAGCGAGAAAATTCTTAGTACTTGTGAATATCCAATATATGATCTACTGTGTGTGAAAATTGGATAGATGTCATTTTGCATGACATTCTTATACTTGCTTAAAAATCCAGCTTTGGCACTTAGAAAATGGAAGATCAGTTTTCATCCCAAAAAGTTAAAAACTCCTTCAAGAACTATTGTTTGACATGCCAACTAGGAGGAATGACCACTAACAAAAAAAGCATTTTATGAATATTTATCGAGTTCCATGTGAAAGGACACTCAGGAACACTAACGGTAGGGCTTTTGACGTCGAGTGCCTCTGAGAAGGCACTCGGCAAAAGTCGTCGCGCCATCAATTTACTGTTAGGTGCGGCCATGGGGTACACCTCACCATCCTTTTGCCCTATTGTTTTCTTGTTTTCCGAGTTCCCCGGTCCGACAATAGGCATGTGTGGCGGGGTAAACGAGGGTCGTTGATAAAATGTTCAGCAATGTAGTGTTTTTTCGAGTGACTTGCTTTGCCCAAGTGTATTGTGTTAGCACTCGGCAATGTGGCGGTTTCGGTTGTGAAAGTAATTGCACAAATACAAAAAGGCAATTGCACAAAAAACATAATTGCCCCAATAAAACAAATATGGAAAATAAATAAGATTAGATAGCCGAAAAAGCTGACCAAAAGATTATAAAGATCAGACATCAACATTTTAGCAGTTTTTTTTTTTTGAAACGAGGCAAAAGTTTTGCCTTTTATATTGATATAGTAGAAACAAACATGATACGGCCGAAGCCAAAAGAAAAAAAAAAACCATACAAGTCAGGGCCTACTAAACGAGAGAAAAGTATCCCCTGAAATCTATGAAGGAGGAACCGCTTGAAATCTATGAAGGCAGGCTCACTTGAACTTTGTATTAATCTCAACCACGAGAACAGAATAGTAACACAAGAGGTTAGATAACATATGAGTAGTAGTATGGGTACATCAACTCAATACGAAATATAATGGCCCAAACACAACACGGCCAAAGCCAAGGATGGTAAACTTTGGCGGGGAACAATCTCCTTATTCATAGTAGCAACATTGCACCGGGTGCGTGCTGCTTAAGCAGCGGAGGCGTCGAGGCAGACCCACTGGCCAAGGAAGACCTTGAGGCAGTTGATGTTGGGGTTGAAGCCGAGGAACTGCTCGTCGGTCAGGGCGGCGCCCGCCGCGACGGAGGAGCAGGTCTCGTCCGTCTGCACCTGGTGCACCTTGTTGCACTCTAGCGCCGGCACCGCCTTCACCGCATAACCTGCAACACCGTCGCAGCCACGGACACCCCGGTTAAGGTCGGGGTACTAAGATCCATGGCCGGAGTTGATCGACATATACGGCGTGGAACGTACCTCCGATCATCTCGCGCTGCACCTGCGCAGTGATCCTGCCGTCGGCGAGGACGACCGCCACGAGGAGAGACGCGATGAGGAGAGCGGCGGCTCCGTGGTTCGCCATTGCAAATGCTGCCGGATCGACGCGAAGGAAGAGTAAGCTGCAGACTGGTGCAGTGAAGCTTGTGAGGCTCTGGTTTGGTCGCGACGAGGATTACCTTCTGCATGCCTCTCGCCTTTTTATAGTTTGGTGGTGCAAAGTCGAGAAGGTGCATGCAAGTATGCAACAAAAAGAAGCCTTGGAAACTGCGCCCAGAGTGTGGATAGTAGCATGGACGTGTCGCTGAAACCATTTGTAAGCCGGCCAGTCGTTTGGAGAATTGGTCCATGACCAGGTGAAACAGATGAAGGGCTTATGGTTCCTATGAAGCTAGTTTGGAATAATTCTATGCAGCGCGATCTTTTCGTTTGTTTAGTGAAACATTCCTAGAAAATAGTAGCAATAATGGATAAAATATTACCACTGGCTCACTCGTTTGCAACACGATCACTCATCATCCTCGCATAACAGAAAAGTAGAGAAGGGAACACAACTATGGTAGTCGTAACAAGTTTAAGAGTACGCCACTCAACAGAAAGAACGTGACCCCACATAAAAAAGCTTAATATGCAGATACTCAGTGAGACAAACAAGATAAGATCACAATTATGAAATTTTATGAAAGTTAAATTGTGTACATGGTTCTCTGAATATTTTAACAAAAAATAATTTGAACAAAGCTCTGAATTTTTTTTACACAATTTTAAAATGATGAAGATTGCAAACTCGAGAAATAGATTAGCCAAGATTTGATTAGTCATCGCGGTCGTACAGTCAAGTCATTCATTTGATTATAATAAAATCAAATAGACTTTTCTGACCTAACTTATCCTAAAACAGCAATAGTTGGCGCAAATATGTGGTGTCATACTTAAATCAACTGCATCGAGTTAAGTCGGGGACAGAGGTGTCCTGTAGTCTTGGGGCCTTGACAGAGCCAGACGTATATGCGAAGAGACGGCCAAATTTTGCGACGGAATTGGTGTTTTGGTAGAATACGGCTCGAGAAAGCGGAGAGCGAGAAACTGTATCGCGTGGCCCAGGTTACGCGACGCTATGGTGGGTGTTGGTGACAGAGAAAGGATAAAATTTGTCGGAAAGTGCTAATAACTCCGAACTCACCATATCACCTTTTTTAAATCAAAACTACATGTCTAGGTTTTAATATTTTTGAAATAAAAAATACAACTATGTGTACGTAATGTATATACTCTAAAAAATTTCAAAACAATATATTTTATATTTTGAGCTAGACAAAAAGAGAAATTTTGAGAGGGGAATGGAGCTATTTTTTTATTTTTCACAGACACATTTTATTTTTTTTGTAGATGGGAATATCATTTTGGCACCGAAAGTTTGGCAGATACGTACAAGACATGTGTATATATCTAACAGGTTTTTTAAAACTCAGTTTTAATGTTTGAGAGTTGTGAACTAAAAAATGAGAGAATAGTGGGGTCCACCGTGGGTTGTTTCCCACTTAAATTTAACATATAGAGAGTTATGGCTATAAAGTGAGAGATTAATGGGGTTCATGAAGGAGATATGCCCTACAGGTAATTAATAAAGGTAGTCCGATCGGAAAGAAATCTCCGGACTGCTGCAAAACCGTCGATATCGTTTCCATCAAACGGCCTCGATTTGCTCTCTTTGTTCCTATCGTTGACCCGCGGTACAAAATCCTGGTGGAGCCGGTCAGCCCACAAAAATTCCCCAAATCACTCCCCATAATGCAATCGACAACACGCCCCTCACCGGCGTCACCGCAATCGCTGGCCATCCGCTCGTCGTCGCTTTGCACCGACCCCTGCGACCCGCTCGCCTGCTCTGGTCTCAGTCGATCTGCTCTGGCAGACACATCTGCCTCCATCTGGTTCGGCGAGCTTCGCCGCCGCACACGCACGAAGCTCCACCGCGGGGAGGTGTTGCCGGGCTGCAATCATCTGGTTCGGCGAGCTTCGCCGCCGCACACGCACGAAGCTCCACCGCGGGGAGGTGTTGCCGGGCTGCAATGAAGGGCTGCCGTCGCATTCGTGCCAGACGCGGATTTCCGGCATGTGCATCGTGCTCCTCCCCGAATCCATCTGCTGCTCGCTGCCTCTGCAGCATGTGTCTCCATCCGTATATCACCCATTCCAGCGTGAGTTCTTCTCTAGAGATGTATCACAGCAGGTGCAGCGCACTCTACCAACCTTATTTCTCAGATCCTTAATTTCTCATGGATTTCAGTTTCTATGCGATCTCGAAGTACAGAACCTTCAGACTTATCACTTGATTCTCCAATACAGGATATGTCCTAATATTGTACTACGAAGCTGCCGCTGCTACGAGTACAATCTTAGAAATTACATGGCTGTCCCCGTCTACATATTAGTTGCAAACATGCTAGTTTGGTTTATTAATTTATATACTTCCACTAGGTCTCGCATCTGTTGTGGTAGCATGCATTTCTGATACATAGATCCCATGCTTCATATATATCTGATATGTGCCGCTAATGCCCAGGGGATGGGCAATACGACCATGCTTGTTAAGTTTGAGCCGATGCTTCTAATACCTGAACACATGCTTTACATTGTGCCAATAAGTTTGTGGTATATATGTTTCCATTTGTTAGGATACTTTTTTTAAACACTGCCACATGCTTCCTATAATTCTTATTTTTGTTGCAAATAAGGAAGGATGCACGGTATGAAATCCCTGAATTCTTTAATTTTGCAACGGGCACAGTCAGGTAATCAGTTTCTTATATCGTGCTTCGTATCTATGCATATCGTGCTTCATATCTATTAATACATGCTTCTTAATCTCCTACATAGATATGCTTCTTACATGCATCTATACATAATGCTTCACTACAACAATGCATCTTAAATTTATAGATTTGTTTCTGTGTACGAACTAACTATTTTTTAAACACAATTACATGCTTCCTATATTTCTCATCTGTGTTTCACATGAGGCATGTTATCGCCTCTGTGACATTTGGACGTTTATGCCACCTAACATGTTGCAACTCTTCCTTTTTCAGTCACAGTTTTGCCAACACGATGCAAGCCAAAACGGGGTGTCTCCTGAGAGCCATGGTGAGCTGCGTGTCGTCGACCTCTTGCCCCGCCGTCATCATCATGAAAGCAGCGGTTGAAGGTGCTCCATCAAGTAGTAGCTCTTGCTTCTCAAATTTGTCTGTGTAATCATTTTCAGGAGAACATATTATCAAAGCTTTCGCCATGTCGTCGTGCCCCAGCGACCTGGATCTACCAGCCACCTCTGTTGCTTCGCCATCAAACAGATCATGCATCGACGGTGCTGGGCGTTGTGGACAATCACCTCCCCTTTCTCACGTGTGATGTGATCTCGTCAACGATTGCATCTGCTGGCTCGCCGTGACACTCCAATTGACAGTTCAAGTACTGAGGAAGCACGGCCGCCATCAGTAGGAAGCAGGACGATGGTCAAAATCAGCCGGTGCGTCGAAAAGATGGAAGCACGACCAGCGTTGGACAGTAGCATTACCATCATACGAAGGAAGCACGGCTACTGCCGGAAGAGTACGCATGCCCGAGTGGAATGAAGCACAACAACTAACGGAATGAAGCATGCCGTCACCATCATTTGGTGCAGTCTGCATTGTGACTACATGGCATGAAACCAAAACCTAGAAGCCACTTTTTTATTGTATATCGAAGTAAACACGGAAAGTAGCTAGGAAGCAACTGTTCTTCTAAAAGATGTGATTGGTCGAGTGTGGCGAATGCATAGAAGTATGGTGATGGTGCAGGAAGCATAGATATTTTTCATTACTGTTAATTGTAGTTCATAATTTCCATGGAATAAATGTCCATCCGATAGGCGCAAATATTTATTTCTGTAGAAGCACAACCCAGTTCATTTGAAGCATGTATAATTTCGACAGTGAAAATAATCTTGTTATCCTAGAAACATATGCATATTATGTTGGAAGCGGGTTTGGTCGATTGAAGGTGTACTATGACGCTTCTGAAACATTTTGGTTTTTGCATAATACACATATTTCTATTACATCGCATAAAATTTTATTCACCATGGAAGCACATTTTTGTTGATTCGGACTTTTAAAAACTATAAGCTACCAAGTGTCGGACATATGTGCGTCCTTATATTCAAGATCAATAACACACTACTGCTTCGATATTACATGTGATGTGCTTCAAACTTAAATATGATATGTCTCATCTATACTTCTTATAAAGCAAAACCCCACTAAGTGCAATAAATATTTTCTATCTCCACATGCAAGCTATCCACATCATCCACTATTTGAGCCAATCATTTATCCATGTCATCCTACATTTATTAATAAAAAACTATTCAAACATGCAATCTATTCACATTATTAATTCTCTTACCCATACAATTTCCACATAATCAATCTTTAGCAGTTAAATATACAAACATTTAGCGGTTAAATATATAAACATTTTACAATGATTAATTTTAGATACTTCACTATTGTGGCAAAGTGAATCCTCCATATTTCGAAAAAATCCAATTCATGTTTCAAATATCATTTCTTCTGTAATGCAATTTTTTCCAAAGAAATCCCCGCTGCAACGCGCGGAGAATTTTTCTAGTTCTATCTACATGTGTGCTTCGTTCTTTAGATACTAGTGCTTCTGTACTACGTATTGTGTTCATTTTCAACCATCACTAAACTGTTATTCTAATAGCTTACTACCATGACGTGCTTCGTTCCTTTGCTTCCATAAAACATTTCTTCGAAATCGTAACATTTTTGAATCCTAGTATGTGTGCTTCAGTAAAATAAAATATTTCCTTCCAAATCTACGTCAACATGCTTCCTAGAATCTGACCCAGAATAACATGAAGGAAGCAATGAGGACGAAGCATGCACGAAGGAAAGAAGCGTAAAGTTAGGATGTTCGGTCCGTTAATAACCGGATCTGACGTGATTTACGGGCTGAGTTACTAAAATTGTGTACGTGCTAAACGTTCCAAAATCCAATCCATGCGTGATTGTTGGGAGCAGTTAATTCACGGAAGCAAATAGGAATCGCAATTAATGTTGCCCGTCCACAGCCTGATAATGGGGCGAAACCCGCACCTAATCCAACCCACACCGACTGACGTCGACCTAATTCCCCAAACCAGATCGATCCAAAAATTAACTTTGTTAAGCCGCACCGCACCACACCACGCGAAAATTGCAGCCGCACCCGCACCACACCGCATGGACAGTGCGGACTGAGCCCGCGGCTTCAGCCCGTGGGGTCTATGCATGTCGCTGGCACAGTGGCCTTGGACGCTGCAAGCCGTTGGCTGCTGGACTGCTAGCAGCAATTATTTTATTACACGCGTTTTGCAAGCTGATGGCATCCAGTCAATAGTAGAACTGTTCCACTCCGAAGGCAGCAAAAATGCACATCATAAAACCTGATACAGATCTATATCAGCCAGGCAGCCAACCAAGAATTTAAGGGGGAAAACGAAATCCATCGCCATGCAACAAACGAAAAAAAGAAAATCCAACTAATAGATCATTTGGTCAATCTCTGAGGCTGTTGCGGCGTGACGGTCAGCGTTTCGACGGTTTGCGCCTTGGATCGCGGTCGGCGGCCTCTGTTCTTTGGGCAGCAAGGGCCGTGAGCGGCGGCGGGAATGTTTAGTTCAGATCTTAGCCGCGGGGTTCTGACACTAGTATAGAACGACACATCGGATACCCCTCTATGAAAACGACACGAGTTAGGCGACGGGGAATCGAGCCTTCCGCGTGAAAAAGCCGCCCGCGAGGGCTATCCTCCCGCGACCCGCGACACATCGGCAACGGTTGCGTTATATGAGCAACGTACATGTTTTCGTGCCCATATGCAATGTTGTAAATGGTTAATATAGATCTTACATCTGTGCTGCGGGCGTCGAGAGGCGCGCGGTGGTTGTGTGCGTCGAAAGGCAGCGCGTTGGCTGACGGCGTCGAGAGGCAGCGCGTTGATTGCCGGCGTCGAGAGGCGCGCGGTGGTTGTGTGCGTCGAGAGGCAGCGCGTTGGTTGACGGCGTCGAGAGGCAGCGCGTTGATTGCCGGCGTCGAGAGGCAGCTCAGGGAAGCTTGGTCCCGGTTCCAGCTAGTGGGACGGTGGTATAACCCGAAAACCTACTACTTTTTATTATTATTTTGATTTAGGAGCGCGGAGTCTAAATCTTACATATGTAGTTTATCCGATGTGAGCTTCACAAGGCTGTTAAAACTTGTCACATTATTACTTCCACCTGGAAGTGACTTGCCAGCGAACACATACCATGTCAAGAGGGTGATCTGCCCCATTCCAGCCGAGTACGTGAAGATACACGCTTAACTGTAAAAATGATTGTATTCTGCACCGAGTGAAAAATAAAAATATACGGCATTGTCTCATATGTAACTTTCCTCGTTACATATGGTGTTTCCAACTTCATTACGAAAAAAAGAACAAAAATTGTACCTGCTTGATGGTGTCCGGAAGAAGTCAAGGACGCCAGCCTATGGCGGAGCTTCAGACCAAAACAATGGGGCTAATCATGAAATAAGAGATATATTAGGCACTAAACTAGACATCTCAAAAAAAAAAAATCACGTCTTCTAAATATTAGTGTGCATGCACCATGCACGTATGTGGTGGGCCCTTGCCTGACTCTCTGTGGGACCACTTCCCAACGATATGTGCGGGTGGGGCGTGGACACTGGACTATGGAGAGAGACGTGCAGACCCGATCGATATTTGCGGGTTGAACCCGCGGGTTCTGACCGTTGCTGTTCTTTCGATCTGTGTCCAAACCGCACCACTCCACCCGCTTATTTGGTCAACCTGCACCATCCAGTCCAATTCTTGTCAACATCCATTTTAGCCCAGCCCAACTGAATCCACAGCAAAAACCGCACCGAAAAATCCATTTCAACCCGCACCATTCCCAGGCTGAGGCCGTCCTGAAATACAATCCATGCGTGATTGTTAGCACCAATCCAGCGTGCATGAAGCACCTAAATCCAACGGTGATGGAGTGGTCCGACGGGATGCTAAGTGTCGGCGTCCGATGCCTAGTAGCGCCCATTAATAAAGTGTTTTATTTATCATATCTCATTTGTTCAAAATATGTTTTTTATATCATGCTATAACTGTATTAAGCGGAAACATTAATACACGTGTGGTACGTAAACAACCAGGTCTCTAGTAGGCTCTATTTAACTAGTTCATTGTGCAATCGATGATCGAGGTTTCTCGATCATGTGACATTGATGTCAGTTGACAATGAAGTCATATCATTGGAAGAATGATGTGATGGACATACCCAATATTTGTAGGACATAGTCGTTAGGCCTTCGACCGTGAGATCAACTCTAATTGCTATTTCTGAAAGATAGTTTGATTGCATCAAACGTCATATCTTAAAAGTGTGACTATAACGGTGTTCCTCTCGGGTATTGGAAGAGAGTATGTTTAGACGAGGGGTCAAGAGCGGGATTTGCCAATCCGCATAGCAGGATAGATACTCTGAGCCCACTCGGTGAGATTACGTTAATGAGCTTGTAAGCATGTGACTAGGTCACGGGGACGTAACATCACGGACGAGCAAAGAATAGTGATGTGGATAACGAGATCAATCTAGGTATCACGACATCTAAGATCGAGTCTTGGACACACTAAGTATCGCCAGAAAAAAGGTTTAAGACTCAACGTCAAAGGTTCGAACGACAAACTTATTTCGTTATCTCACAGAGACTGATCATGGGTATCCAAGGTCCACTGATTAGTCATTGATCGGAGAGTGTGTCTCGATCATGTCTGGCGAGATCTCAAACCGGTAGGGTAACACACTTAAGGGGAGATGACTTGTATAATGGATTGGACAGAGAAGAGAAAATAGAAAAGAGCACCGGAAGTGTTCCGGGAGAGTTCCGATGGAGATCGGAGAGCAACGAAATAGTTTTCGGAGCCGGAATAAATTAGATAATATGTATTTAATATTAATTAGTGTAATTAATAGTTAAATATATTTTTATTTGATTAATTACGAATTTTAAAGGTTGTTTTCCTACATGGTCCTTAGAGGCCCATTAGGGAAAAACCCCCAAAAAGAAAAAGAAAAAAGGGGGGGAGGGCCAGCCGGCCTAGGTGGGCCACATGGGGTGTGAGGACCCCGGATTAACTATCCGAGATACTCGTTATGTTTCCTGCAACAATCCCATGATCAGTCTGTTGTTGCACATAACTCGAATTGGCATCACAGAACACCATAAATACCGAATAAATATACTTACTTGATTGAAGTCATAACTTCAACAGGTACTTGCAGCGGAAATCACCAAATCAACGTGGAGCCCAAGTCACTTGCCAACCCTACAGGCAGCTGACTGGAAAGCGCCCTAGTTCGCATTGACGTCATTAACCACTTCTTCTTCGAACTGCTCCTCTTCAGAATCTGGCTAAGACAATAGACAGGGACGAAACCAATATGAGTACATTTGAATGTACTCGCAAACTACCCCCGGAATGAGCATGCACTACTCTTTGTATTGTTTAAATACTTTTGTTTAATAACACTTTGTTTTGAAATCTCTATATCTTTATTGAAAAAGGAAAGAAGGCTTTTTAGAACTTTTCCCATAAATCTGTCTTTGTAAGAAGTCTCGTTTAAAACGTTTTCCCGAAAATACATCTTTGTTGAAAAAGGTAAGAAGTCTCTTTTATAAATATTTCCCCGGAAAATCACCATTTGTTTATTTCTCCAAAACTCCTCCTTTTCCGACCAGAACCATTCCTGGTCAAATCAGTTTTCCAACAACCTTCTACCAACCCCTTGGTATAGTTGCATAAAACATTTTCCACTTTCAGGACACAAAACTTTGCACTTCTCGATCATAGCCCCTCAGGGTCCTCCTCTTTTCCAGCAACCTCATACCGACTCGTCGGTATAGTTGCACAAATACAACATCTCCATTTTCCTTTTTAAAACTTAAACATTTCCAAAACTTGCACATGGTCAGAGGACAGCCTCCCAACTGTCCATATCCGAGGACTCGGCTATTCAAATAGTTTTACCCTCTGCAGAGGTAGCACGCTTTTATCCCACATCCATCCGGTAACTCATCGTGTCAGCCACGTCCCGCCATACAAGGTGTATGCGAAGTTGAGCCACCGACCCTAGCCTCTCCTTTGCTCATGCTAGTATAGGATCCTACCCATATGATAATTCCCACCAACACTCAGTCCGGTCCCCGTCGGCAACCCTAAGTGTGAGGACTCATATGTTTTTCCCGGCGACCACATTTATGAAGTCTTCAATCCTCCTCCTTATCTTTCCATAGAGTTTGAGCGAGGACCCAGGTCAGGGGAGTTCTCCAAACCATCCCCTCATGCATAACGGAGTCATCTTCGTCGATGAGGTATCCCATACTAATAAGAGCAAATTATATGACTAAGCCCCGTTCCCATATGGGGGTAAATGTGGTCGCACAGATTATTGGCTGGTCGTCATAGTACAAAGACACAATGTGCATTTTTCATAAACACCTCCATTCTCCAGTTCTCCACTTCCATACCGACATCTCGGTATTCCATATCCACACAAGTAATTTCAAAGGAGTTTGGAGTAAACAATATTTTTCCCATCCTATAGTTTGATATACTCTATCTTATATATCTACATTGGTGGCAAAATAGTTTCCATATACTTTTTGGAAAAGGTTTTATAAATCTTTGCTTTAAAAGTAAAACATTTGATTAAAGTAGATGCATATATATATGTAGGTGCAAGCTCAGAGAGTAGCTTGCCTGATTTCATCATGATGTTCCTGGACTTCTCCTCATTGATCAAAGAAATAAACTCTCATCCTTCTCCGATAAATCCTTTCCAAATACCACCCCGGTAGCGTTTATCTCTAGCGTCGCAACATGAAAATAAAACAACACGCAATAAGCAAACCAAACCACAAGTGGTATACAAACAAGTAATCAAACCACCACATAGCACTAATTTAATCAAGCAACAAACTAAGATCTATATTTACAAGGGCATTATACTAATCAGGAGTATAACACCATACACATGCCAAAACAAGAGGGCACAAGGACATCCTCAACTAGAGGTAATTAACAACCATTTTTCCTAATCAGGAAATACTTCAGACAAAAGTTAAGTTACCAAATAGTTTCTACTAACAAGCAAGGCTATGCACTATTAGCAAACCTAAGCAACCAGTAGCCCAAACTTAGTTAAAAAGATTATCTCGCTAATTCAAAATATCAAGCAACACAAACATAATTATCTACTTGTTGGTTGCTTCACTCACCACTAAACAACACATGTTTAACTCAATTAAGCCTAACACATGCCACTAACAGTACTAACATATTATAGCATGATAAACAACAATAACATGCAAGAACAGTACCACAACAATCATTAACAAGTAAGGCATACATTTTTAATCACACACAACATTCTCATATCAAAAATAAACAAGCTTAACAAATTTCTAGTTACTAGGAGAAAGCTATATAGGGGACAAAACCCTAACAAATACATGACTCCTAAGTAGCTCTCCTAATCATGCTAGCACAAATAAGGAAACACATCACAACAGTGGATTACCACCCTTCACAAGCTAGGAAACACAACTATAACAATAAAGTTATAACACACAATTAATTAAAGGCCTAATAAAAGTAGGTAGAAAAGGTTTAAACCTTATAATTAGCACCACAGTCAATCAGTGACTCCTAAATTCAAACCAATTTAGTGATATGTTCTACTACACATATAGAAGACATGCCAATTGGATTTACTCCAAAATTCATCTCACAAAAATCTACAAAAATCACCAAAGTGCCACTGGTGTGTTTTCAAGAATGAATAGAACTTTTGTTTTAGACTTCATTTGCATACAAGGACAACAGATCCCCTATCCAGAGAATTTTAGTTTGCAATTTTTGGATCTATAAAACTCTAGATATTAAATATTTGGTGAAAAACATACTTTTTATGAGATTAAATCTAGGAGGCACACAAAATTATATTTTTCCAAACAGCCAGTGTGGCATGTTTAAGAAAACAGACAGGAACAGTACAAAATTTAAATCAATCAATTATCTATCACAGTTTTACCACAAATGAATTAAAGCACCACTGTAAATTTAACAGGGAAATAAACAGATAATAGATCCCTAGAAAAAAAAATAGAAATGGGCCAGATCTGGCCCAGATCTAACTGAGCAGCGCTGAGAGCGGCCCAGCCTCGATCTGCTCCAGGCGGTCTCCATCGACGGCGGCGCTCGACGGCGAGCTCGGCTAGGGTTCGGGCGAGGCAGAGGAACTGAGGGAGAGAGAGAGCAGGGGGTGAGTGAGGGAGGGCAGAGGAGAGCGTCGTGGGGGGCCTCCTTATCCTCCTCGCAGGGCAGGAGGGCGAGGGGGGGTCCGGGCGGCGAGCGACGCGCGGGAGCGAGCGACACGGCGGCCTAGCGCCATAGCTCCACTGGAGCTACAGGAACACGACGACAGAATTGCAGAAAACCCCCTGGCACATGTTTTTCCATCACAAACAAGTCCCTGTCTGCTTCTTTTATTTTTCTTTGAAAACCAGTAGGGTTTCAGGGAATTATTTGGGGTACTAAAACATTTTATAAAAATTTGAAAATATTTGGGTAGGCTCCCCTTGTCAAGTAGAGCCTCCACAAAAATTGGTTTTTTTCAAAATAAAATGTTTTGAACATAATTTGTTCATAGAGTTTAAATATGTTGTTTTTGGTAAATAATATTTGATACTCTTTTAATATTTTCAAGCAAGTGATAAAATATTGTTTTGAATTTTTGGAACTTTCTTGACAAATATGGCAACTTCAAATACTTTATATTTTCATAGAGAAAATATTTGTTTGAAGAAAATAGAGAGTTAAGTAGGGAAAGTAATTTATTAAGATCATTTCTTTAATTCATGATCTTAATTTCCATTTGTTGCATAATTTGAGGAGTTTGCTTTAAATCTAAGTCACATTCAAATTTGTGACCAGTGGGTTTCCAACTTAACACTCAATATTTTGGTGTAATTATTCACCCAAGCAAACAATAAAACAAGAATTAACAATCATTTCAACTACAAGTAAACAAGCAAACAATCACAACAATATCAACATCACATCCAAGATCACACAAATCAAACCACAAGAATTAATCACACCATCATTTACATATTAACAATACTATCTTATAAAAATGATCACACTTAATTATGACAAGATGATGTTTAAAACTATCTCAACTCCACCTTGTATTTTTGAAAAGGGTTTTGAGCAAGACAAAATATGTGGGGTAATATATTTCCCACTTGTGTTCTTTTTAAAATGAAGTGATAATCAAAGTTTATAAAATGGGAGTTGCATACAAATGCAAAATATCAAGTTTAAAAGATAGATAGGAGATAGCATATAGATCTCCATATTTTTGGGAACACATAGTTTTGGAAATACTTTTTCTTTCTCAATTAATGGGTATTAGTTTTGGGTGTTGCTAAACCAAGTATCATTGAAATGGAGTTGGCCAAAATAAGAATGGAAAAGATATATGGAATATTTTCTTGTCATAACATGATCACCAAAGTTAAATATATTTTATATTGGTTGGGTCTTATATTTACTAGTCAACAACTTAAACAACAAGTCACACAAGTTCAACACAGCAATGGGAAGGAAAACACAATCATCAGTAAAACATTTCAAAAAGTTTTTGTTGGTTCTGAATTTTGGGTCTGGTAAAACTAAGTTTTTCTTAGTTTCCAAATTTGGGATGTGACAGCTCTTCCCCCCTTAAAAATAAATCTCGTCCTCGAGATTTGCCCGGTGGTAACAGGGGAGTACGAGGGCACGGGTTTTTGGGTTGACTACTCTTCGAGGTCGTTGCTTCTTCAGTAAGGTCGCCATGTGAGATCTTGACAAATTGATGTTGCGAGGCTTTCTTTGTCGATGATCTTCTGTGCTGAGTTCAGATCCTTGATGATGGGGTTGACTTAACGATCGACGCTGAGGGAGAGTCCTGGTTGGCTGTTTCCAGACACTACAAGACTGAGGCGTAAGGGACTAATTATTAACATTTTCTTGTATACCTATTGCAGGTCTTCCCCCCTTAAAAAGGGATTTTTAAACGGTCCTGCAGAAGGTTGCATCTGGGGTTGACTTGAAGGCATCGCTTCTTGGGTAGCTTGACGATCTTCGTCTTGGGTGTCATTCCTCGGTGCTTGGGGTCAGTGCAGATATCACTTCCTGATATTTTCTTCTTACGAGGGTCACAGAGGAGGACGCATTGTTTTCAGGATGCGTCGAGCCTATGTACTCGACTCTCTCCGGTTTCTAGTTAGAAGAAGGAGGTTATAACTTCTAATGCGTCTGGACTTGCTTGGTGGTTGATGTGTCAACAACAGGTGCTTCCGTTATTTGATTCTTCTCAGTGACTTCCGGTAGATCTTCTTCACGCTTTTCTTCCTTCGGCTTGGCGGGAAAAAGGCTGTCCTGGAAGACTTCTATGGTTCGGGTCTTCACGAAGCTTTGCAGGTGTCTTCACAAGTAAGTTAGAGTGCACCAGAATAGTTAGGGTTTCCGGGAAAACTTTCTGGTTGAGGGGCTTAAGTTAGTTTTCAAGGGAGTTGGGTGTTATACTCTGAACATCAAACTTTTATACCTAAGATCCAAAACAACCAACTTTACATAGGCCTCTAATTCTCGAGTCTTCAAAATACCATTCCAACATCTCTGGTAAGGCCACTACTATCAACTAGTTAATTGAATCATGGCCTTGCCCAAGCTAAAATTATTAATCCACCATCATCTTCTTCGGGCATAACTCTTTATCATATCATAGTTCAATCTATCGGATATCCATCAAACCTTTAAGGCATAATCTTCCCATTATATCCTATCACAAAAATCGTAGTGGTCCACCAATTATTTCTTGATTGATTTTTCCCCAGATAGGCATATCTCATATTATCTTACTCCTTCAGGTGGTTATTTTCCCACAATCATATCATCAAAGCTAAATAAAGCATCCAACAATCATGTGATCATATCATCAAGAATTGACCCACTTTCTAACCAAATTCAGATTTCATCTCAACATTTTGGGCCTTGATCTCATAATCAAAGATAAAAGATCTTTCTAAGAATAATCCAAACAGAGCGTGACAAGCTCTGAAAACTACTGTCACCTAGAATGTCTTGCTACTAGACCAAGTCACATTGATTCCTAGAATCCGATAAACATTCACTTGTCCTCCACCAATTATTTCTTGCATACAACGATCTACTCATTTGCTAACTCATCTTTGACCACTTCCTATAATTCCATAAGAATTTAGTACAAGGTCACTTGCGCTAGGAATCACCCTAAACATTCCAACACCGGAGTATTCTTCTTAATTTACTTGCTTCTAACCAATCCAAACATCATTTTATCAGCAAGTGCTTCCTAAAAATCCAATAACCTTCACCTTTATTTCTAAACCTTAAATCAAGGGTCACGTCTTCTAGCTCCAGATAACCACCAGTGGTTGGGGACCACAACTGGTTAGCCCCAGAGTATTAATCAAATATATCATCTGTTCAAACCCAATTATTTATCGACCTCTTCAAGTTTTCACTTCTATTCTAAACCCCAAATTTTTGATATTACCAACCTTATCCACCAAAGTTTGATCTCATCAACTAGATTCTTAAGGGATCCTTTTGACTAATAATCTTATAGTCCAACACTCTTATATCCTCCTAAAGTCTCCTTTGTACCAACTAGTTTTGAGTCGTCCTATGGCACTTATTCCCTTGGTCTAGAAAAAGCAGTTAGTATCTTTGCAAAATTTGGTTAGATGAGAGATTTAAAGTTAGATAAATTATGTTAGTTATGTTAGTTTTTCATATTGTTTTGTTAGTCCGACGGGATACGACCAGTGTCATCTACCGTCGGGTCTTGAATCTTCATCTTTCTCGATGGCTTGATGTGGTTGTACAAAACGACGAATGAAGACCGCTATCAGTCTTGCAGAAGGTCGCAGAGTCTTGGGGTAGCGAGTATTCCATACCTTGCTCCTCTTACTAAGAGAAAATTTTCTGAAGGGTTTTCCAAGTCGGACTCTTGAAAGGATACAAAAAGTACATCTATGGCCAACAAGGCAAAAAGGTTTTTGCAAACAGTCAAAATTAAAGCAACAGATAAAAGTGTGGTTACTTTGGGTTCCCGACAAGGCGTGTTTTGTGAAACACACAAGGAAAACAACACACATAAATGCAACACACAAGCAAAGATCAATCAAGGCACTTTTAGCACCAACAGACGTTTAATACCGTGGAAGGTGGGGTTTGCTCAAGTAAAACGAGCTTATCCTATCGATCCTATGGGTCTGGTTTGGGATATCGTCAAGTATGTAAGTTTGAATGGAGGTAAGACAACAGATGGAAACTTTTGATAAACCTTTAAACGAGAGTCAAGGTTTAGAATAATTCGAGAAGTGAAAAGATGGAAGTTATACTTAGGCTTCCTTAGATACAAATAATTTAGGTGGTAATATATTTCTTTCCAAATAATTTTCTCCTATGGGCCGTGGTGAAACAGGGTTGTTGAAGTCTTCATTTATCGCCTTAGTCTTCGGCTGGAATACTTGAGATTGTCAAGGTCACAAATGAGTAGAATTGTTGCTGTTGAGTTGAGGTCTTCGAAGGTCTCTTGCTTTGTTGATATGACGATATTGGTATTTGCAGATGAATCACCTCGATGTGGAATGTTGAGTACTTGTGATGGAAGCTTCTTCTTGTAGGTGCTAGCTAATTAGGTCTCACTTGGGTTCATCGTCAAGTATTTTGAACAGGTAAGAGGGAGTAGAGAAATCCTTGGAAAATCTTAAAATAGAGGGATGAGTCTCGGAAATATTTGAGAAGGTGAGAAGAGTGGAAGTTATTTTTGGACTTCCTTAGATAAAAATATGTTTTTGGTAACAATATATTTTTAACAAAATATTTCTTTCCTAACTAACGTCCATGCTAACTAAGGTCTGTTACAGTCAGGATGGCTCTGATACCAAGTCTGTGAGGACCCCGGATTAACTATCCGAGATACTCGTTATGTTTCCTGCAACAATCCCATGATCAGTCTGTTGTTGCACATAACTCGAATTGGCATCACAGAACACCCATAAATACCGAATAAATATACTTACTTGATTGAAGTCATAACTTCAACAGGTACTTGCAGCGGAAATCACCAAATCAACGTGGAGCCCAAGTCACTTGCCAACCCTACAGGCAGCTGACTGGGAAGCGCCCTAGTTCGCATTGACGTCATTAACCACTTCTTCTTCGAACTGCTCCTCTTCAGAATCTGGCTAAGACAATAGCCAGGGACGAAACCAATATGAGTACATTTGAATGTACTCGCAAACTACCCCCGGAATGAGCATGCACTACTCTTTGTATTGTTTAAATACTTTTGTTTAATAACACTTTGTTTTGAAATCTCTATATCTTTATTGAAAAAGGAAAGAAGGCTTTTTAGAACTTTTCCCATAAATCTGTCTTTGTAAGAAGTCTCGTTTAAAACGTTTTCCCGAAAATACATCTTTGTTGAAAAAGGTAAGAAGTCTCTTTTATAAATATTTCCCCGGAAAATCACCATTTGTTTATTTCTCCAAAACTCCTCCTTTTCCGACCAGAACCATTCCTGGTCAAATCAGTTTTCCAACAACCTTCTACCAACCCCTTGGTATAGTTGCATAAAACATTTTCCACTTTCAGGACACAAAACTTTGCACTTCTCGATCATAGCCCCTCAGGGTCCTCCTCTTTTCCAGCAACCTCATACCGACTCGTCGGTATAGTTGCACAAATACAACATCTCCATTTTCCTTTTTAAATCTTAAACATTTCCAAAACTTGCACATGGTCAGAGGACAGCCTCCCAACTGTCCATATCCGAGGACTCGGCTATTCAAATAGTTTTACCGTCTGCAGAGGTAGCACGCTTTTATCCCACATCCATCCGGTAACTCATCGTGTCAGCCACGTCCCGCCATACAAGGTGTATGCGAAGTTGAGCCACCGACCCTAGCCTCTCCTTTGCTCATGCTAGTATAGGATCCTACCCATATGATAATTCCCACCAACACTCAGTCCGGTCCCCGTCGGCAACCCTAAGTGTGAGGACTCATATGTTTTTCCCGGCGACCACATTTATGAAGTCTTCAATCCTCCTCCTTATCTTTCCATAGAGTTTGAGCGAGGACCCAGGTCAGGGGAGTTCTCCAAACCATCCCCTCATGCATAACAGAGTCATCTCCGTCGATGAGGTATCCCATACTAATAAGAGCAAATTATATGACTAAGCCCGTTCCCATATGGGGGTAAATGTGGTCGCACAGATTATTGGCTGGTCGTCATAGTACAAAGACACAATGTGCATTTTTCATAAACACCTCCATTCTCCAGTTCTCCACTTCCATACCGACATCTCGGTATTCCATATCCACACAAGTAATTTCAAAGGAGTTTGGAGTAAACAATATTTTTCCCATCCTATAGTTTGATATACTCTATCTTATATATCTACATTGGTGGCAAAATAGTTTCCATATACTTTTTGGAAAAGGTTTTATAAATCTTTGCTTTAAAAGTAAAACATTTGATTAAAGTAGATGCATATATATATGTAGGTGCAAGCTCAGAGAGTAGCTTGCCTGATTTCATCATGATGTTCCTGGACTTCTCCTCATTGATCAAAGAAATAAACTCTCATCCTTCTCCGATAAATCCTTTCCAAATACCACCCCGGTAGCGTTTATCTCTAGCGTCGCAACATGAAAATAAAACAACACGCAATAAGCAAACCAAACCACAAGTGGTATACAAACAAGTAATCAAACCACCACATAGCACTAATTTAATCAAGCAACAAACTAAGATCTATATTTACAAGGGCATTATACTAATCAGGAGTATAACACCATACACATGCCAAAACAAGAGGGCACAAGGACATCCTCAACTAGAGGTAATTAACAACCATTTTTCCTAATCAGGAAATACTTCAGACAAAAGTTAAGTTACCAAATAGTTTCTACTAACAAGCAAGGCTATGCACTATTAGCAAACCTAAGCAACCAGTAGCCCAAACTTAGTTAAAAAGATTATCTCGCTAATTCAAAATATCAAGCAACACAAACATAATTATCTACTTGTTGGTTGCTTCACTCACCACTAAACAACACATGTTTAACTCAATTAAGCCTAACACATGCCACTAACAGTACTAACATATTATAGCATGATAAACAACAATAACATGCAAGAACAGTACCACAACAATCATTAACAAGTAAGGCATACATTTTTAATCACACACAACATTCTCATATCAAAAATAAACAAGCTTAACAAATTTCTAGTTACTAGGAGAAAGCTATATAGGGGACAAAACCCTAACAAATACATGACTCCTAAGTAGCTCTCCTAATCATGCTAGCACAAATAAGGAAACACATCACAACAGTGGATTACCACCCTTCACAAGCTAGGAAACACATCTATAACAATAAAGTTATAACACACAATTAATTAAAGGCCTAATAAAAATAGGCAGAAAAGGTTTATACCTTATAATTAGCACCACAGTCAATCAGTGACTCCTAAATTCAAACCAATTTAGGGATATGTTCTCCTACACATATAGAAGACATGCCAATTGGATTTACTCCAAAATTCATCTCACAAAAATCTTCAAAAATCACCAAAGTGCCACTGGTGTGTTTTCAAGAATGAATAGAACTTTTGTTTTAGACTTCATTTGCATACAAGGACAACAGATCTGGAAAGGTAGCATCTCAACCTATCCAGAGAATTTTAGTTTGCAATTTTTGGATCTATAAAACTCTAGATATTAAATATTTGGTGAAAAACATACTTTTTATGAGATTAAATCTAGGAGGCACACAAAATTATATTTTTCCAAACAGCCAGTGTGGCATGTTTAAGAAAACACACAGGAACACTACAAAATTTAAATCAATCAATTATCTATCACAATTTTACCACAAATGAATTAAAGCACCACTGTAAATTTAACAGGGAAATAAACAGATAATAGATCCCTAGAAAAAAAATAGAAATGGGCCAGATCTGGCCCAGATCTAACTGAGCAGCGCTGAGAGCGGCCCAGCCTGCGGCCCAGGAGCGCGGGCGAAGCGTTACGGCCTTCTTCTTCTTCCTTGTCGACGCGCACGGCGGTGAGGCGAGCAGGGAGCACGGCGAGGTTGGCGCCAGCGCTTCGGTGATCCTAAAAAGAAGAGGAGATGTCTGAGAGATAGCTCGCGACGAGGGGATCCCAGGGAGGCAAGAATGGCAGGAAAAGGTGGACGCAATCGCTCACGAGCTTGCTCGACGTTCGGCGGCCGGAGATGAAGAAGACGGCGATGCCCCGATCGATTCGCAGCTTCCCGCGACGATTTCTTGGATGAGGATGGAGAGGACGTCGAGGCGGTTCTTCTGGTGGTCTTCGATCTGCTCCAGGCGGTCTCCATCGATGGCAGTGCTCGACGGCGAGCTCGGCTAGGGTTCGGGCGAGGCAGAGGAACTGAGGGAGAGAGAGAGCAGGGGGTGAGTGAGGGAGGGCAGAGGAGAGCGTCGTGGGGGGCCTCCTTATCCTCCTCGCAGGGCAGGAGGGCGAGGGGGGGTCCGGGCGGCGAGCGACGCGCGGGAGCGAGCGACACGGCGGCCTAGCGCCATAGCTCCACTGGAGCTACAGGAACACGACGACAGAATTGCAGAAAACCCCCTGGCACATGTTTTTCCATCACAAACAAGTCCCTGTCTGCTTCTTTTATTTTTCTTTTAAAACCAGTAGGGTTTCAGGGAATTATTTGGGGTACTAAAACATTTTATAAAAATTTGAAAATATTTGGGTAGGCTCCCCTTGTCAAGTAGAGCCTCCACAAAAATTGGTTTTTTCAAAATAAAATGTTTTGAACATAATTTGTTCATAGAGTTTAAATATGTTGTTTTTGGTAAATAATATTTGATACTCTTTTAATATTTTCAAGCAAGTGATAAAATATTGTTTTGAATTTTTGGAACTTTCATGACAAATATGGCAACTTCAAATACTTTATATTTTCATAGAGAAAATATTTGTTTGAAGAAAATAGAGAGTTAAGTAGGGAAAGTAATTTATTAAGATCATTTCTTTAATTCATGATCTTAATTTCCATTTGTTGCATAATTTGAGGAGTTTGCTTTAAATCTAAGTCACATTCAAAATTTGTGACCAGTGGGTTTCCAACTTAACACTCAAATATTTTGGTGTAATTATTCACCCAAGCAAACAATAAAACAAGAATTAACAATCATTTCAACTACAAGTTAAACAAGCAAACAATCACAACAATATCAACATCACATCCAAGATCACACAAATCAAACCACAAGAATTAATCACACCATCATTTACATACTTAACAATACTATCTTATAAAAATGATCACACTTAATTATGACAAGATGATGTTTAAAACTATCTCAACTCCACCTTGATATTTTTTGGAAAGGGTTTTGAGCAAGACAAAATATGTGGGGTAATATATTTCCCACTTGTGTTCTTTTTAAAATGAAGTGATAATCAAAGTTTATAAAATGGGAGTTGCATACAAATGCAAAATATCAAGTTTAAAAGATAGATAGGAGATAGCATATAGATCTCCATATTTTTGGGAACACATAGTTTTGGGAATACTTTTTCTTTCTCAATTAATGGGTATTAGTTTTGGGTGTTGCTAAACCAAGTATCTTTGAAATGGAGTTGGCCAAAAGAAGAATGGAAAAGATATATGGAATATTTTCTTGTAATAACATGATCACCAAAGTTAAATATACTTTTATATTGGTTGGGTCTTATATTTACTAGTCAACAACTTTAAACAACAAGTCACACAAGTTCAAACACAGCAATGGGAAGGAAAATACAATCATCAGTAAAACATTTCAAAAAGTTTTTGTTGGTTCTGAATTTTGGGTCTGGTAAAACTAAGTTTTTCTTAGTTTACAAATTTGGGATGTGACATGGGGCCCACCTAGGGGCCGGTGCACCAAGGCTGGCCGGCGGGTGTGGGGTTTAGTCCCACATCGCCTGGCTGGCAAGCCTGGCGGCCTCCCTCCACCTATATATATGGGTGCACCCCATGCCTTTGAAAATGCACCATTTCTCTCTCTCTCTCTCTCTCGTTTAGACGTGACTCCGCAATTGGGTTTGCACACGGTTGAGTGTTTCTCCACCATACGCACACCGCCGTGCTGCTGGTCTTCCGGTCCTTCTACTTCCGCTGCTCGTCCCTGGATCGGAGCCCGGAGGTCGTCATCTCCACCGTACGTGTGCGACTCCCTGCGAGGTGTCACGCTTGCGGCACTTGGAGGTCTTCGTCTTCACGACCTTGAGGTCGGCGTCGTCGGCTTCATCGACAACACCTGTGCGGGGTGTGATCCCCGCTTTTCGGTCTACAAGGGTATGTATATCGATCTTCTACTGTATAGTATATCTGCATAGTATAGATCCCGGCTAGTATATGGTTATCGTTGTTAGGAAAATTTTGTTTTCTGTCTACGATCTCCTTCAGTGGTATCAGAGCCGATCTATGTGTAGATATAGCTATACCGTTTTTAGAACCCATGTTCTCATGTGGGCATCGTTCTTTTAGAAGCTAACCTCTAGCGTGCACTTGTTTAGCCGGCGGCATTGAGTTGATAAAGCGGCCCGGACCGACTTTACGCGTACGCTTACGCGAGACTGGTTTCACAACTGACATACGGCTTGTACCGTATATGTGGCTGGCGGGTGTCTGTCTCTCTCTTTAGTTGGCTTTTCATTTTCAATGGAGGGTCCGCAAGGGATATGAAATAGCGACTATTTGATCGTTGTTGTGGTCATAGGTTCGTAGGTATGAATCGATTCTATTTACGAAAGCCCCAAGCCACGTAAAATATGCAAAAGATAAAGTAGAAAACGTCTAACTTTATTTTGCAGGGGCAATGTGATATGATCGAGATAAGTTTAGTAAATTTTTTATAAACTGTGGGCGCGAAGGAGACCATCGGCGCAAGACCATATCATGTCGCATTACATTTTGATGTTATGTTATTGTGTGCATCTTATATTGTATATATAATGGGGCTCCTAGGAGCATGGGCACCATGATGGAATACGATAAGTTTTAGGTATGTGGACCAAAACATATACCTTGGGTATATATACCTTAGGTATGTAGGAGGTACATATGACTTTGGGTATGCACATAACGGGGTATACATACCTAATATGTACACATACCCAAGTTATTTTTATATATACCTGATTTGTATGCGTAATATTGGACACACATACCCGAGGTATATATAACATGTAGATACCCAACATGTGCATACCCAAGAGTATGTGTACCTCATATATGCCCAACATGTGCATACCCGAGGTATACGTGTTGTCTACATACCCAAAACGTACAGTATTCCATCTAGGTGCCCGGGCACCAGGGAGCATCTGTTAATTTACCTATATATATATATGAAACCGGTTTCAGTTTAAGCTAAACTGAAACTTTCTGAACCTTCTCGTCACTGCTATGTGAACCTTCACGTTCCTTGACAAGTCAACCTTCGGACTGTAGGGAAACTTTCTGAACTGTCTCGACAATGCTGAGTGAACTTTCTCGCGCATGGCATGTGAACCTTCAGACGGAACATGAACTGAACATTTTTTCTGAACGAAGTGAACTCTTTTACTGAACCTTTTTCCGAATGAGGTGAACTTTTTCTGGACTGCACATGAACTTTTTTACTGAATGAAGTGAACTTTGTTTCTGAAACCTTTTTTTCGAATCAAAGTGAACTTTTTTCTGAACTTTTTTTAAACGTGGTGACCTTTTTTTTCTGAATTGTACATGAACTTTTTCCGTACGAAGTGAACCTTTTTTCTGAAACTTTTTTTCTGAGTGAAGTGAACTTTTTTCCTGGAACTTTTCTCGAAAACTTTTTTGAACGAAGTGAACCTTTTTTTTAATGAAGCGAACCTTTTTTTTAAATGTAGTGAACTTTTTTTTCAACAATACATGAACCTTTTTTCTGAATGATTCTGTGTCTCACATGTATGAAATCCACCGTGAACTTTGTTTCTGAGCAAAGTGAACTTTGCTTCTGAAATCCACCGTGAACAAAGCGGGAGCGGTGGATACCGGTGAGCGCAAGCACGGTGGAGGACAGTGGGGGCACGCGTGCACTGGAGGTTGTGGACGATTTGGTCTGCCGGTCAGGGTGGGCACGACGGTAGTTTCTGAGCTAGAGGAATTTCACACAGTAGCAAATGGAGGTCACACCGTGGCAAATGCCAGTCCATGACGGCTGCATGACGGCGCATTGGGGGCGGGCGGCACCGGATTCGACGAGGATGGGGAGGACGGGCGAGGCTGGCGTCCAGATAAGCCGGGGGGGGGGGTGGGCCGGGGGTGGGCGGCCGAGCGGGGTGGCCGCGGCGGCGCCGGAGTTGACCGGGCCCAGTGGAGAGCAGGCGGCGGCGCGGGGCCTGGACCTCCTGAGGCGGCGGTGGCGCGAGGCCCTGGATCTCCCGACGCGGTGGCGGGGCGAGGCCCTGGACCTCCCGACGCGGTGGCGGGTGCTGTTGGCGGCGGGGCGAGGCGCGGGGGCCCAGCCAGGGCAGCGGCGCCGCGCGGCACGGGGCCCTGGCCAGGGCGGAGGCGGCGGGAGGTGGCGGGGATGAGTAGTGCGTGGTGGCGGAGCTCGGGGCGCGCCGGCGGGATGTGGGTGGCCATGCAGGTGGGCTGTGGATGGTGGGGAAACGGGAGGAAGAAGAAGGTTCGGGTGGGGTAGGTGCGAGATAGAAATGGTCGGTTGTTTTTTCTTGGGTGCCTTCGGATCGGTCGAATTAGGAATAGTTTCCGGTTAGTTTAAACAGAAATCTTAAGGGTAGGTTTCTGTTTAGTCCAGCCCTATATATATATATATTATATATATATATATATATATATATATTTCAGCTATTCTGGACTCCCTTCTAGAATAAGTATTCTGGACAACTTTCTGAACTGCGGTTTTAGAAAATAGGTGAACTTCTCTACGGAACACCCAGATTTACAGTTTTTCCGGATAGTTTTTCTACCGCGATTTTTGAACCGTTAAACGGAATGACTCATGCCATATACCGCTGGATAGCTATTGAAATTGTGCACCTTTCTCGTGTTGACAGTTTTCCAAAATTATGTATGGTTTTAAAACAATTTAAAAATACTAAACTCTGTTTTCTCGAAATTCCCAGTTTTCGTACTGTTTTTTGTGCGCCATTTTCAAACCGTTGGTCGGATTGATGCACATGATATGACGTTGGAGAGCTATGCAAATTGCGCACCTTTCTCGTGTTGACGATTTTTCCAAGTTCTGTACGCTTTTAAACGAATTTCAGAAATACTAATCTCTGTTTTTGCGGTTTTCTCTGTTTTCGTACAGTTTTTTGGGTGTCATTTCCAAACGGCTGGTCGGATTGATGCAAATGATATCCCATAGGAAAGCTATGGAAAATGCGCATCATTGCTATCTGTAGACAATTTCCGAAATTCCTTACGATTTAAGAGCAGTTTCAAAAATACACAATTTTGTTTTCTGAAGTTTTAGATCCAGCGGGCGTTTTATTGTAATTAATTTTAAACCGCTTATCTAAACGTAACAAGTAATATATCGTTGGAAAGATATTGACTAGGCGCAACTTTCTCATATAGAAATATTTTCCAAATTCAATACGGTTTTTAATTTATTTTGAAAATAGCAAAACACGTTAAAACGAGATCACACGAGAACGATTCAAAATTGATACGGTTGTGTTACTCGGATGGGTGTGGCGGCATTGGAGAGTCAAACTAGAATCGTATCATTGCCAATTGCATACGTGGGTGGTCGATTTGGCCAATTGGAGCTCGTATCAATGATTTTTACGCATAAAATTTCCGTCACAAAAACAGATAACAATGAACTTCCTCGTATGCGGTAGTGAACTTCTGGGCATATGTTAGTGAACTTCCGATCGTGAATTTTTTGTTCAGTATTGCATACTATTTTTGTTGTAGTTTTTAAACCGTTTGTCTGAACTATGCAATTGATATATTGTTGAAAAGTTATTAAAATTCAGCATATTTTTGGTATTGACAATTTTTCGAGTTTCTTCATGGTTTGAGAGCAGTTTCAAATATACTAACTGTTGTTTTAAAAGAAAAAACACTTTTCAACGTGTTGTTATTCCGAGTGCATTTTGATATTATATACAATGAACTTCGAAATTTTCTGGGAGTAAACTTTTAGATTCTTTAGTCGTGAATAATAAAAAAATCGCAATTAAAAAAGTGATTCTTTGACATTGATGATTTGAACTCCCAAATCTGAACTTCCGCGACTGTGACTGTGAACCTTCTTTTCTGAAAAACATGAGCCTTTTTTTACTCATGAATAAATTTTATTTTATTTTTACGAAAATGTGCACCTCGGGTATGGACGAATAGCGAACTTCCCCATTTGTATAAAGTGAACTTACTTTGATTTTCTTTAGTCTTGAATTGATTTTTATCATCATTATTTTGAAAACAATTGTACAACATGAAAGTTTAACTTCCAACGTGGTTGGTGCGAACTTCCGACGCGACCAGAGTGAACTCCTTGGCTGTATAAAGCGAACTTCGGATTTGATCGAAACTAACAAAGTGTCTGCCAACGTGTCCGAGGTGAACTTCCAATAGGCTTAAAGTGTACTCCGCGGCGGTCTGAAGTGAACTTCGGAGTTTTCCTGTTGGTTTTAGGTAAAACCTTTTATTATTTTGTTAGAGAACTTCCTAGAAACGCGTGGTTTTAAAGTTCAAAGAGTGAATTTCTGAATGTTGGTTTTTATATGGTAAAAATGAAACCACCGAGATGGACAATTTAAACTCCCCGATTTTTAACTTCCACGTTTTAAAAAGTGAATTCGTCTTACAAAAATTTATTTATTTATATTAACAAATAAATTCTATTTCTTTGTGAATAAAATGAACCTCTCATATGGAAGATTTAAACTCCCGATTATGAACTTCTACGATTTAAAAAGTTGACTTCGTAACTTTCCATAAACGGACACTTGTAGCTTAATTAGTGTGGCTTTCTTATTCAATTATATTGTTTACTTTTTCACACAAAGGGAACTTACCTTGCGGTTGGAACCCAACTCAACAGACCGAACTTCCTCGTGGGATGAAGTCAACTCCCCGATAAATAAAGGTGAACTTATAATTTTAATATCCAATTTTATATAGTTAACTTCTTTTTTACTTTATTAATGGTGAACCTCTTATGTACTTTTATTTTCCAATAGAAAAGTGAACATCCAAGATGGACGATTTGAACTCCCAATTTTGAAATATTGTAAATTAGGTTTTTTTGTCAACTTCACAACTATTTCATGTCAATTTTTTGTTAAAATTATTTACGGTTTAGGAGGAGTTTCAAATATAGGTAATTTGGTTTCTAATTGAACATCTTTATTTTTTTGCACCGTTTTCGCAGTGGACTTTAATGTTTCATAGGTTGAACTTCCAAAGTTCGCCGATTGAACTTCGACCGCGTTCGTGGTGAACTTCTCGTAAAAAAATTGTACTTCTAGAGGATTCAAAATGTGAACCTTTTGGGTGTATATTGAATTTTTATCTAATTAAAATAAAAGAGATATCATTCAGTAGATATTTCATATATACATTTTTTTAAAATCTTTACGATTTAGGTGTTGTTTCAAATAAAATAAATTTTCTTTTCGAGTTCAGACCAAAGAATTTTTTGTATATTATAACAATGTGGACTTCGGATTTCCACTAAACCAATTGCAGTAGCTCATTGTGTGGATTTTTTTTTTTGTTTTACAACAGAATATTGGTGTGGTTACAATGAACTCCCGATTTCTTTTAATCGAACCTCACAGTCAAGAAAAATGAACTGCACTTTGGCGTCATGTGCAGTTGAGAGAACACGGGGTGAGAGGACTGCCGGATTATATATTTTATGTGAAATGCGAGATCTTGTTGCAAGGTGCTTAGATAGGTGCTTACAAAAATAAACCAAGTTTTTTCATAAGCACCGGTGCCTATTCCTATAGGATGGGTGCCTAGTTAAGCATTTGTCTAGTACAAATAAGTACCGGTGCTTAGACAAAAATCGGTTTATTTTTCTAAGCACCTCCATAAGCACCTTGCATTATACATGCCCTGAGTGATTTCCAGGGAGTGCCAATCGGGTTGCTCATAATGCTGCTAGAGAAGCGTTGCTTTCAGTTTCTGTAATAAACTTTGATGTAACCCCTGGCTATCTGATTGCGCTAGTTCAATCAGAGAAGCTTTTACCTGTTGATGAATAAATTGCCATGAGGCGGAGCTGTCAAAAAAAAAGTTGAGAGAACACGGGACATGGGAAATTCAGACCATCAGAGGGAGAGGCGACCGGCTACTAAAGAAAGAACAGGTAGTCCAGGAGCTGTGCGAGCTCGTGGCTTTGACGGAGGCGACCGGCGCGCTGCTCCTACTGTTGCTACACCACCACACCCATCGGTCTCTTTTTTTGCCGTTGGTCGCACTTGAGGACAGGGGAGGCGCGAGGTGGACTCCGCACTGTCGCACGGTCAACTCCTCCGACTGAATGCGGTGGACTGCCAGGAAGGAGCTAGCTGGAATTCTGGAGCTATCGCGGAGGGCGTCGCCGGCAGCAGAGCCATTTGGTCCTCCTTGCTTTGATCTGTAGCACCACGTGCAGGAATGACTAATTGCCGAGCGGGATTGGACTCTCGTGGGGGTGCCCCGACTGCACCCTGTTCATGGACTGCGGGGTAGATGGGGCGACGATGATCCCGCACCGATGGGGAAGAGCAGGGGCGGCGCCGGTGGCCTCCGCCGGTGGGGGAGGAGCAGGGTCGAGGGCGGGGTGGGTGGAGGGCCGCCGAGGATAGCGGAAGCCGCGCGCTTCGAGGAGAGGCGGCGGCGCTGGCGCGGTGGATGCCGGAGGTCCCGCGCGCGATGCTGAGTCCGGGCGCCGCGACGACGGGCGTGGATGGAGGCAGGGCCAGCGAAGGATGGAGGCGGGGCGGTGCGGCTGGACGTGGGATTGCTTTGGCGGGAGAGTAGGGCCGCAGCGGAGGCCAGCGCGCCGGGGAGAACGACTTCGCTGGGGGCGCGCTCGATGGGACTGGGAGCTGTCCGACGGCGGGGGTCGCGAGCGCAGGAAAGCAGTGGCAGCTGGAGGTCTCCGGCGAGCAGGCCGGAAAGCCCGGATTGGAGGTGGGCGTGGGGAGCCGGGGAAGAAAAGGGGCGGCGGCGCGGAGATGCGGTACGGGCCAGGGAGGTGGAGGTGCTGCACGCAGGGGAGGCGGCTCGCCGGCCTTAGTAGCTTCGGAGGCTGGGTAGGAGGCCGGCGACGCCAGATCGAGTGGAGGAGGTTGTTCGATGGGGAAGAGGGTAGGTGGGGTCATGAGTCGTGACGCGATGGAGAAGGTGGTGGGTAGGTGGGGTGCGTTCGGGTGCAGAAGGTCTTTAGGTTGGGTCGGGTCGGGATTAGAAGGTCTTTAGAATAGGAAAGTTATCTAGAATAGCTATTCTAGAAATACTTAAGGGGTTGTCTAGAATAGTCCCACCCTATATATATATTTATATATTAGTTACACGGCGGTAGAAATATAAGATGATCCCTCCTAAAACCATGTAGTGTTCTCCTATAGCGTGCACCACCGAAAGTTATCCGATACGAGGCAGGCCGTGACGATCGGTATCAGACGTATCTGCGTTCGCATAACGTGGGTGTAAGCCACGTTGCACAAGCAATACGCCGTAGGTTATATTGGCGAGCCTACCATGTACAGACATGGCCTCGGAACACAGTGACCGAAAGGTTAAGCATGAATCATAGAGTTGTTGTGATTGACATTTCGATGTCTACCTTTGAAGTTGTGTTGCCGGCTCTGACGATGAGGGGTTGCATAATGAATAAGGATCGTGTAATCACTAAAACCATTAGAGGGATGTTCGTTTGAGTGGGAGTTCTGGTAGTTTTATTTTGTTAAAACTTGAACCCAATTATTTTATGAACACAGTCTTATGTTTTGCAAATTTCATTGTAGATGTCTCGCCCCACCTTTAACCTAGGCATGTTTCTTGAGAAAGAAAAGCTTAAAACCAATGGGTCTAACTTCATGTCTTGGTTCCGCAACCTGAGGATCCTCCTCACTCCCCACAAGGTGGCTTATGTCCTGAAAGCTGCCATTGGAGATCCCCTGCGATCACCGCCTCTGAGGAAGAGAAGAAAGCCTATATGACGAAGACGGATGATTCCGCCTTCGTGCAGAGTGGCATGCTCTATGCCATGGAAGCTGACCTGCAAAAGTGGTTTTGGAAGATGAGTGCCTTTAAGATAATTTCTTATCTCAAGGCTGTCTTTGCGCCGCAGGCCAAGGCTGAGAGGTATGAAGCTTCTGAGCTCTTCTTCTCAGCCAAGATGGAAGAGCATAGCAGTGTGAGCGAGCACGTGGTCAAGATTTCTGGCTACGTTCAACGCCTGAACGCTCTGGAATGCAAGATTCCTAATGAGCTGGCGATTGATAGGGTGCTGCAATCGTTGCCCCCTAGCTTCAAAGGCTTCGTCATGAACTACAACATGCAGGGCATGGCTAAGAGTCTGTCCGAGGTGTTCGTGATGTTGAAAACTGCTGAGCTGGAGATCAAGAAGGACCACACACTGTTGATGGTCAACAAGACCGTCGATTTTAAGAAATCTGGCGGGAAGGGAAAGAAGAACTGGAAGGCCAAGAAGGATGGCAAGCCTGTTGACCGATCCAAGGCTAACAAACCTGGTCCCAAACCCGGCGTGGAATGCTTCTACTGCAAGGGAGATGGTCACTGGAAGCGCAACTGCCCCAAGTACCCAGAAGACAAGAAGGCCGACAAGATCGCCGAAAAAGAGAATGGTATATGTGATATACATGTTATAGATGTTTACCTTACTAGCGCTCGGAGTAATGCCTGGTTATTTGATACCGGTTCTGTTGCTCATATTTGTAACTCTCAGGTGGAGTTGCAGAATAAACGGCGCTTGGTGAAGGACGAGGTGACGATGCGCGTCGGCAATGGATCAAAAGTTGACGTGGTGGCCGTCGGCACACTTCCTCTACATCTACCATCGGGATTAGTTTTGGTTTTAAATAAATGTTATTTTGTACCAGCTTTGAGTGTAAACATTATCAGTGGGTGTTGCTTGTTACAAGACAATTATTCGTTTAAATCAGTATCAAATGGTTGTACTATTTCGATGAATGATATCTTTTATGTTAATGCTCATGAGAGTAATGGTTTATTCTTTTTGAATCTCGACAGTAGTACTCACATCCATAACGTTGATACCTAGAGGATTAAACTTAGTAGCGATACCGCCATGTATATGTGGCATTGCCGTCTCGGTCATATTGGTGTAAAGCGCATGAAGAAACTCCATGCAGATGGACTTTTGGACTCATTGGATTTTGTATCCCTTGACACTTCGAACCATGCCTCATGAGCAAGATGACCAAGACACCGTTCATCGGATTTATGGAACGGGCATCGGACTTATTGGGAATCATACATACAGATGTGTGCGGGCCAATGAGCGTGTCGACACGCAATGGTTATCGTTACTTTGTCACTTTCACTGATGATTTGATTAGATACGGGTATATCTACTTAATGAAACACAAGTCTGAAACGTTTGAAAAGTTCAAAAAAATTCAGAGTGAAGTTGAAAATCAACTCAACAAGAAAATCAAGCACCTTCGATCCGATTGTGGTGGCGAATATTTGAGTTTTGAGTTTGACACACATCTGAAGGCCTGTGGAATTGTGCCACAGCTTACGCCTGCTGGGACACCGCAACACAACAGTTGGAGTTGTCTATGTGTGAGACGATGGGTGATGACGATAACACTTCGGATGGCCTCGGCAGTTTCTTCCCTCCTCGGTGGTATGTATGGTGTTTGTGTCGGTAGCAAAGTTGGCTCGGTGCACAGCGGACGTGTTCCATAACGGTCGGCCTTTGGGCTTGTATCTGGTTTTAGCCCAGTTTTTCTCTAATTAACTGGGCAACTCTATATTCTTCTTTATTAATGAAAATGGTAAGTTTTTTTTTGCCTCGTTTCAAAAAAGCCATATGACCAAAATAATTGTTCAATAACCTAGTAAAATTTAACAAAGTTATACTCCCTCCATTCCAAAATGTAAAACTTTCTAATCTTTTTACTTTGTCCTAATTCGTACATTTAGCAACGGACCATAACAAAATAAAAAAGGTAGAAAGTCTTATGTTTAGAAATGGAGGAGTACTTCATAGTCTCTGTAATAACTATGTAAGTGAGTTGTTATTCAACGGATGAACTCGTAAATTTACTAACTGAAATTATGCTTTATTAGGTTAAACATTTCGATAGAGAATCAGATTATTCGAATTAAAATCAACGGATAATTCTATATAATTTTTGGATAATCTAGAATCAGGGCTATTTTTTTTTGCGAAAAGGACTTTGATATTAAAAAAAACATCGAACCGTACAAAACATCTCAACAAGGTGTTAAGTCAGGAATCAAATACCTTCAAACCAGATATGCATTTTTTTTTAAACAAATTTGAAATCGAATACGTCCATTTACGGATGATGTGATCTCATTCTGGATGATGTGATCTCATTCTCATCCGGTGCTGCGGGCCCAATCTCCACCCGGAACTGTAGCCGAAGCGATGCCCCTACACCACACGTCCGCGACCGCGAGAGCGAGCGCGAGCGCGAGGCGACGCCGCGAACACTACCACCATTCAGCTCGCGTCAGCCATGGCCACGCTGCTCCCGTCGTTTCCGCACGCCCTCTCCAAGCCCCACCATCTCCACCACTCCCACGTCGCCGCTGCCTCCGCCAGGCCCGAGGCCCCCAACGCCGCCCCGAACCCCGCCAGCTCCCGCCTCCGCCGCCTCATCGCCCGCGACGACCTCGCCGAGGCCGCGCGCCTCGTCGAGCACTCCACCTCCCGCGGCGAGGCCCCCGACGTGTACCTCTGCACCAAGCTCATCCGCAACCTCTGCCGCCGCGGCCGCACCTCCGACGCCGCGCGCGTCCTCCGCACCGCCGAGGCTTCCGGCGCCCCGGTCGACGTCTTCGCCTACAACACCCTCGTCGCGGGTTACTGCCGCTACGGCCGCCTCGACGCCGCGCGCCGCCTCATCGCCTCCATGCCCGTCCCTCCCGACGCCTACACTTACACGCCACTCATCCGTGGCCTCTGCGACCGCGGCAGGGTCGGCGACGCGCTCACCCTGCTCGACGATATGCTCCGGCGCGAGTGCCAGCCCAGCGTCGTCACCTACACGGTCCTCCTCGAGGCCGTCTGCAAGAGCAGCGGCTTCGGGGAGGCCATGAACGTACTCGACGAGATGCGCGCCAAGGGCTGCACGCCCAACATTGTCACCTACAATGTCATCATCAACGGCATGTGCAGGGAGGGCCGGGTCGACGATGCTAGGGAGATCTTGAACAGGTTGTCGGCTTACGGTTTCCAGCCCGACACTGTCAGTTACACCACCGTGCTCAAGGGCTTGTGTGCCGCTAAGCGATGGGAGGACGTCAAGGTGCTCTTTGCTGAGATGGTGGAGAAGAACTGCGTGCCCAATGAGGTTACTTTTGACATGCTGGTCAGGTTCTTCTGTCGCGGAGGCAGGGTAGAGAGGGCAATCGAAGTTCTTCAGCAAATGTCTGAGCATGGGTGCACAGCCAACACTACCTTGTGCAACATTGTCATCAACGCTATCTGCAAACAAGGTCGTGTGGATGATGCCTTTGAGTTCTTGAACAATATGGGCTTGTATGGGTGCAATCCGGATACCATTAGCTATACTACTGTGCTTAAGGGCTTGTGTCGTGCCGGCCGATGGGAGCATGCCAGGGAGCTATTGGACGAGATGGTCCGGACAAACTGTCCCCCTAATGATGTCACATTCAATACATTCATCTGTATATTGTGCCAAAAAGGAATGATCGAGCAAGCTATTATGCTTATTGAACAAACAACGCTCTTGTCAATGGCTACTGTGTGCAAGGGCGTGTTGATACTGCTCTTGAGTTGTTTAATAATCTGCCTTGCGAGCCCAACACAATTACATACACTACCTTGTTGACAGGCCTGTGCCATGCCGAGCGGTTGGATGCTGCTGCAGAGCTCTTAGCTGAGATGATTCAGAAGGATTGCCCTCTAAATGTAGTGACTTTCAATGTACTTGTGAGTTTCTTCTGTCAGAAAGGGTTCATCGAGGAAGCAATTGAACTTGTGTATCAAATGATGGAGCATGGTTGCACCCCTAACCTGATTACCTTTAACACTTTACTCGATGGTATTACCAAGGATTGCAACTCAGAAGAAGCCCTGGAGCTATTGCATGGTCTGGTCAGTAAGGGAGTATCCCTTGATACAATAACCTACGCTTCAGTCGTTGATGTCCTCTCAAGAGAAGATAGAATCGAAGAAGCCATTCAGATGCTGCATGCCGTGCAAGATATGGGGATGAGACCAAAAGCTGTGATGTATAACAAGATACTATTCGCTCTCTGTAAAAGATGTGAAACAGATCATGCTATTGATTTCTTAGCTTATATGGTGTCTAATGGTTGCATGCCTAGCGAGTCGACCTACATTATACTCGTTGAAGGCCTTGCCCATGAGGGTCTGCTGAAGGAAGCACGATATGTACTGAGTGATTTGTACTCAAGAGGAGTTCTAAACAAGAGTTTAGTTGAAGACCGGCACTAAGATTGTGGTTACACTGTGCATATGCCTTATGACTGAAAAAGAAAGATAAAAGAAAGTTGTGCATATGCCTTGAGTCAATGATGAATCTGATGCCTTAGTGCTCTTTAAATTTCCCCGAGTCTCTATGGAGCTTATTCCTTATTCACAGCAAGGTGAAATCGGGTGGCAGGCTTTATGTGTGCATCAAGCTACAATGATCCGTAAAGATGGGATAGGTGAGGATTCAATTCATAGTATGAACAAATAAATCATGGGGATGTAACATTCTCCCAGATATCTTGCTACTTTTGAACCGCAGGATCGCATAATAGAGACATATTAGGTTCCTGAAACCCTTTCTTTCTTTCCTAGTACAGTAGTACACTAAAAGTGATACCCGATTCCTCTTGCTATTTACTTTGAGCCGTCTTTGAAAATAAATTTCCCAAATATTTGGTGTTTAATTAATTGTATACCTTCATATTATCCTGTTAGCACTTAGATTTATGTTAGTTTGTTAGATTTCAACGGAAATCCATTTTAAGTCATAGGAACATATGACTTAAAATGATACCCTAAAAGTGATACCCTATTCCTCTCGTTATATACTTTGATCCGTCTTTAAAAAATACTTGTTCCAAATAGTTGGTGTCTTGTACACCTTCATATTATCTATCAAAACTTTCCATTTTACACTATAGTATGTTTAGTTACTCGAAATGTTTTATATTCTAGTAGTCTTGGGTTGTAAAAATCTCACCACCAATAGTTATCTTGTTCAGGTCTTCGAAGTGTGAAGGCCAAGGAAGTCAAGAGGACAATCTGGAGGAAACATAACGAAGAAATGAGTGTTCATACTTATATGTTATATCGGCCTAGTAAAGATTAAATAATACAGGCCAAACAAAGTTTTTCTTGAAACACTTCTGAGTTTCAGCAGTTTGAGACTAACGTATTGAATTATTTCATTATTTGACTATACTTCATGTTTATAGACATTTTGGTTTGTCTTCCATTAGCAATGGTATGTTAACAATTGCTTTTCCCTCTTGGGCCTTGCTTTTTGAATACCGGCTACTATTTTTGTCTAATTTAATTATGGACTAAATGGTCCTTGCTGAATCATGTTTCTGCCTAGGTTTCTCTCAGTGCACATTCGCATGCCCAAGTAAAAATATAATGTCAGCTGGATCTAGTTTTACTCTCAACAGGTTATTGTACCATACCAACTTCATCATCAAGAATTTGCATCTTGGTAAGGTCTTTATCATATTTTCATTGGGTGTATAGTCCTGCAAGATCAGAGTCTATCACAAGCTTTATCCTCATGTTTGGTGTCAGATTATCATGTTGTTATTTTTATATCTGCAGGTGAAAACATTGGGCGTGACGCAATATTACATTCACAGGTATGATTTACTTGTGCTCTAGCTGTTGTTTGAACTCCTATACCCTTCGTTGTCTGCAGCAATAGGCAAAGGTTCAGAGTGAACCTCATGTTCTGTTGTTGGTTTGGAGCTCTGCATCACGCAGTTCAATGGATCACAAGTGATATGTTGGTCCCCACTTAATAGTTATACCTCTACTGCTCTACGGAGAAATATGTGCATTCAAAACTAAGAAAAACTACCGTACATATCCTACAAGATTTTGGTTCTGATTGTTGGATGATGTTTAGTGTTAGTTCATTTGTCTACGCATCATGTCTAAGTTCAGTGGCCTCTGTGTTGAAATTATTTTCATAAAATCTTTCAAATGAAGAAAAAGCAGGATGCAAGCAAGCTGGTATCAGGAAATCAAGATAGGCTTGCATCACATTATACTTTGCTGAGCTTCTGCCTCACGGTTCAGAACTGGACGATGACAATAACTGTCTCTAGTCAGTAGCATGCACAACAAGCAACTCTTTCATGTGATCATCAGGCATCTTTGGATTGAAGACCTTTTTACAAGAAATTTTGTAGGATTTCAATTCAGAAGACTTCTTTGGAGGCTCATTGTTCTTTTACTACCCAATTATTTAGGAATCTTATCAAGAGCTTAGATCTCATTCTTTGCATCATGACATCTGAATCCTACATTTTTCATATTACCGCTGCTTTTAGAATCTTGCGTTCCAAGGTGTGGCCCTTGGAAGCTCTTTTTTTTAGCTTGCAGCCATTGGAACTTCATACTGTTGAGCTAGCAATGCTATGCTGGATGATGGACCTTGATGCCAGTTTATGTAAGTTATAATACATTTATTAGCATCACCTATGATCGCTGTTGTTTCTTACCCTATGTATTGCCAGTTTACTAGAGAGAAACTGGATTTGCAAATGCTTATGGTGCCATATAACCCACTAGATTGCACGGCAGACCAACTTTGTCATACACAAAGAAAATTGCCAGCAAAAGAATCTTCCAGGGGCAACGTCCACTGTTCCACAAAATTAGTGCAACAATCTATCTTCTACGAGACGAACTGTACAAGGCCCATTTTAGGATGCAAGTTTCTACTGTTTTTTTACATCACCCATGTAGCGGAATGACAAGGCAGCACCGAAATTTCTTCGCTCCTCTGTGAAGTCATCGTCTGAGTCATCGCTGGAGCTTGAATTTGTATGGACTGTTGACATAGCTGGGGACTCGTGGATGCCTTTTGCTATGCAGTCTTTGGTGGCAAGCATCTTGACCTGTCCGGCATGGGATATTTCGACCACGACCTTGCCGTTATCCTGTGGAAGAGGTTGCTTCCAGGGCTCCCCATCAAGTCTCATGTATGTATGGTCAGCTGCACCCTTGCGAAATTTGAATCGAACACCATGGGCCTGGGAAGAAATAGGTTTCAGTGTCTAAGAAAGTTTAAAATGAGTGCAAATATGTTGAAGCTAGTTTACATTCGTTTCATAAATTAATTCTGCTACTTAAGCCGTTCAAATACTTAAACTGGCATTCGATCTTGATTAGTCGTAGCTTACATCTATAGACTAAAATAACTGGTGAGACATGATGGCCCACAAATAAGGAGCAGTGGTGGTATTTGTAGTAGCTACTCTGTTCTGAAATGTAACTACTTAAGGCGCCCATGCATCTCAAGATTTAAGTTTCATCAAGACTTAGATTAACAAAGTATGGTTTGTGCGACAGAAAGCATATCATTTGGATTGGTATTGAAAAGCATTTTCCAATGATGACATTACTTCTGTGTCAAATAAGTATCATTTTACTGGTATGACTGTTGGTCACAACTTAAATTCGAGATGTGTGGCACCTTACATCTTAGAACAGACTAGTAAATAGGCAGCCAAGTAATAATAAAACATGCATTTGTATTTACCTGAGCAAGACGAGTGCCATGGCCTTTTGGAGATAACAACACAAGGCCGTGCCAAGCATCTTTGAAACCCACAATCTCCAGAAGTCCATCGTCCACAAGTGGAGGCATTACCAAGTCTCTCTGCAATGTTTAAATTTAGTACAATAGCACCAGAGATTTTGCTATACTAGGAATAATGTTAACGTCATGTCTTATACTCACTTTTCTTCTCTTCCTCTTACTTGGTGTTCCCCATGGATTTAGTCCACCAGAGAAGCTCGGTAAATTGAGACAAACAATGGACCGGATACTGCATTTGTGTAAAAACTTGTTCAGAACATTACTAAGTACTGTCAAACTTGAAAGAAATATTCTGACATCATATCGCTAAGAGCAGTCAACTTAAAACATACTCCAGCTCCAAATACTTTGCCCTGTTTTTGACTTATGCTCTAATCTTTCAAGTTAAACTTTGACCATCCATTCTGTACTAATACGTTTATCAGAAGCTATGTAAGTACATGGTAACAAAAATGATTATAAAAAAATGTATTTTAACATAATCAAACAAAAAACTTGGAAATACCATAGTCAAAGTTTTCCAGTTATTGACTGTCAAAGTCAAGCAGGACAAGTATTTAGAAACAGAGTAATAAATTAGGTGAGAATTCTATGAGGTTTGTAAGTTGGAACCACCTATAAGACGTATAGATTAGTGGAATGGTCCTGCCTTTAAGCTTATAGTTGGCCTCATTTAACTTTTTTTAGGTAAACATATATGCTATAACTAAAACTTCAAAGTTGCACCTGTGCTCAAAGATAAGAACATAAATCTCCTAAACACTGACATAAGCAATAAGCACATTTAATACCGAAAAAGGAGAGCACATTAGAATTACCTCTGTGGAATTTCTAAGTTTTCCCATTTTCCAGATTTCTTCATTATCTTTACTTTTGCAAGATGTGCAACGTTCCTATTGTCCAGTAAAAGGCATCGAATTATGTGAGCCGAATGCAATGTTGTTAACAAACCTTGACTATTTTTCGTTTTTTATGAACCTTTTTTTTTGTAAAAAAGTTTCCATAGCCAAGTTAGTGCAAAAAAAGGAATTACCGTGACATAGGATGACTTAAAGAGGCACAGAACCATCCTTGTGTGCATGCCAGCTTCAAATATGTTTTCTGCACTACAAATTAAAAGAGAGGTTGGTTTGTGTATTATCTTAAGAGAGAAATAAAAATCAAAGGCTGAATAATTAAATTAAATGAGAGGAATACATATGCTTAGTTAACCTGATTAGACAACTGGTTCTTGAATTTCTCTGGATGCGATTTCCTCTCAGAATGAAATGCATACGACACTTGGGCATCCATTCCTGTGACAGAATCAAAGTGTCTTTCAGCCTTTGGCTGTTCAGCTAAGCAAAAAGTTCTGTTCTTTTCTTTCTGCTCAATTTCGTAAAATAGCAAGAATCGATTAAAAATCAATTACCAACATATAAAGTGCACTGTAAAGATAACTCACCCATACTGAAATAATTCCAAAATCCCCCACGATATGTGTAAGAATATTCCTGGACATACAAAAATATGGTCATACAGATACTAAATGACTCACATGATTAAAAAAGATCATTTTCTATTTTTGACATTTGCACTTCAATCTATCGATGGAGAAGCGTAACAATACAAACAGAGTAAAACTGAGGTTTTCAACATTAGTAAGAGACATTATAACCAAGTCGCATATAGAAAAACCTAGACTCCTAAGTATAGAAGCTTAAGACTAGAAGCAAGAAAGTGTAATTTTGGGAATGCTCTATTCCTCTGGTGCATGATATAAATTTGTAACAACTATTTTCAGATGTTTGTCTAAACTATGCCACCTTCTCATGACAAATATGTATAGGTGATGATGGCGCTCTTTCCAAAAGTACATGACAGCGTCCCAGAAAAGTAGAAGCATTTTTGGAAAAAAAAAACACAGTGACTGAGTTAACGCAAAAATCTGAATAGGTGACTTATACATAAAGTTAGTCAACTTCAACGATAGTTACCATATCTTCTGGATCTGTCTTTGGCACACGGTGAAATGCATGCAGAGAATGTGGCATATCAGAAAGAGCAATTGGGTCGCAAGGAGAACGTTTTGGGCATTTCATTCTCATGACAGTATGCCAGCTGGAACATTGTAGTAATAACAATGTAAGGTACCACTCGCAAAAAAAAAACAATGTAAGGTACCATCCATAGGAATATCAATACAGAAGGATCGAGAAAACTGTATAAAAGAAACCCACCTATCAATGTTCATCTCTCTTGCTTCTTTTACTACCTGTAGGAATGATATGACAGACCCAGGATCCGTGCCAGGATTTCTCTTACCCTGCACAGCAATTATGCGCTACTATTGAGTTGACAGCCCTTGATATAAAGTATTTTATAGCAACTAAGACATCTTGATGGCATCACAAGAGGCAAGTTAATGAGGGTTGAGGAATATCTTAACCCCCATTAGAAGAGAGAGTTGTTATCCAAGGTCTAAGCAGAAAATCCAACAGATAATGACACTAACATCGACAGTTACTTAAGTTCAATACAACAAGACATACTCCCTCCGTTCCAAATTAGATGACTTTCCTTTGCCCACATGTGGATGTATCTAGACATGTTACAAGTATATATACATCCACATTTGGACAAATGGAAGTTATCTAATTTAGAACGGAGGGAGTAGTTGTTTTTACAGTAAGTTTTTTTATGCACATCACAAAGAAAAATATTTGAATCCAGCATTTTACACCATATTGTCAAGTAAAATCAGGTTTAACAAAAATAGCTCACGCAAGTACAACACACTAAGAAGATCCAACAGGAACACGATTTTATTGATTGATTACTTCTGACATACATACCCATCCAAACGAATATGGCAAGTTATTTCCGGTTCCTAGAGGAACTGTAGCAACTGGAGGTGGATGAGCTAGCTTGAGATCAGATACAACTCCAAGCAACCAACCTGCTGTTCCATCGCCTCCAGCAACCTAATTAAATTTCCATGACAATATTACGTAAGTTAGCCTAGTTAAATAAGTTATGGGATAAGATAATGGTAGAAAAATTAGCAAGGTATCTTGAGAACGATGCCTGGTTGCACTCACTATTAGCCTCAATCTTCTATGGATTTCAGCAGCAGAAGTATCTCCATCACGCTTGAGTCTTTCCAAGTTGCTATAAAGTTTGTGCAAAAGTTTGTCTGGAGCTTCGTCAAGTAGATCAAATACCTGCAATTCAGAAATTTAGAACTACTCCTAAATCCATATATTTAGGTCTGTGGTACAAATGCATGGGCACTATACTGTAAGACTGAATAAGTATATCTGGTGTCCTTGAAAATATGTACCTGAGCATGATTGAGAAGCTTGCGGTATGTGACAATTAAATCATTCCCCAGTTGCCCACCACTTCTGGTGTTGATAAAAACAATCACTGGACAGCTCGGTATCTGAGAAACTTGCTCCACTGAGGACTCGGGCATGAAAATATAGGTCGGAATGTAGAACTCTTTCAGTGTGTTATTTTTCTCGAAACTGTTCTCCATTTGAGCTTGCTACCTGCAATGTTCATGCATCAAAGTTATATAATACCATTCAATGTCTGCATGAAAATTAAATACTAGCCTCCTGTGTCACTTATGTTGATTTGACTCTGGTATGGTTTGTCAAGCAGATATCTTTGTCAAAGTTAGCTGGAATTTATGAACTGCTTCATAACCACTTTCTTTCAATATTCATTAGCTTGTTGTAGTGTTTAATCAGAATGGAGTAAACGAGTTTTAATTTACAAAAGTTGTTTTAGGACATCAGATGAAAGTGAAACTATTTGTGTAGGGTTGTTTCAATGATGCGGTGACCAGGAGATTACAGTTGTCGAGCAAACGCTGGCTTGTCCAATCAAGCCATTCCCAATTCCTTATCTGGTCATTCCCCTGCTCATATGGAAACCCTGCTGCAGAGATTACCAACCCACTCTGCACAAGCTAGATAACAATCACAGGATGGTGAGCCCGGATGCTAACCAAGTGTGGTTAGTCATGATGCGGTAAGTCCTCCCAGCTGCCTTGATTATGCCATGCTCGCCACCGAAATGCCGCAGTGGGTGAGACAGCCCGTTGAGAAAGTAGAGGAAGTTTCGTCTGCACAGAGCGTTGTTGGCTAAGTTGTGCCGCAATCTATCACCCCGTCGCCAGGTGAAGATTTCAACACCCTGTTTCAGAGTGCGGTGATGCAGACAAGTTGAAGGGGGGCGTGGTCTCTCATCATCCTTACCATGTGGAGAATCTGGTGGCTGGGCAACGAACTGTGAAGGGGCTGGTTGACACTATCATGGATGAAGCCAACTTTTGCATGCTCGCAGGCGCTGAGGCGCTTGCCGCTGCGCACGAGGCCACCAGATCAAGCGCCTCTAAAACAGCAGCAGGCCTGTAGGCCACTGTGCTTTTTTTGGTACTTATTCTTATCATAGATTCCTGTTGTTCCTATTGTTTTTCTTTACTGTTTTTGGTTTGTTCTGTTTTCAGTCTAGTTAGTTGTACGTTTGGCGTCATTTTGACATGTGCGTGTTTAAAGAAAAAAACTATACCAGTATGTCACTGAATACTGAACACGTATCAATTGGCATATTAACAAGCCACTTATGGTTTCTGCAGGTATGTCACTGATACTGAATACTGGGCCAAATTTGTCTACTTTCAGCTTCTTCAAAAATGACAGTTGCCTATATCAGCGAGCAATTAATTTAAATACTGTATGACAAGGAAATCAGTTCCAATGAAGGAGATAGATTTGAGGTCGCTGTCGTCCTTGAAACGAATCATTGCAGTATTAATTACCAATTACTGTCACTCTTAATCGCTCACCAAAATCAAGTCACCCTAAAATTGACGATCTGGAACAATCGAGAAATGATCCCAAATCAACCCGTATAATGCCTAGTTGAAAAACTGTAAAGCTGACGACAGTTCCAGGCAGCGATTTTAAGCTAAACAAACAGAGAGGGTGGTAAATGGTAAGTTTTGAATAGTAAGAACGAATCAAGGATTCTCAACCTGGTCAAAAACTGTAAAGCTGACGCTAGTTGGAGGCAGTGATTTAATCCAAGAGCCCATCCCTGACAACTATATTCAGACGAACTATGTAGAAGCACAGATATACCCCGTGATTTACCTCTGACCAAACCAAGAAACCCACAAAATAGAAGGAGTGCTTATTTTAGCCTGAACTGTCTCAAAACAGGTATCGTGTGCATTATGAGTTTCATCCAAATTCATTCTCCAAAATGGAAAAAGGATCAGCCAAATGCCATTCAGGGGCGGCGGTGAGCTCCTCAATCCGAAAAGAAAGATTACCAGCTTGACCAAACCACATGAAAACGCAGAACTAGACGTCCAGAGGAAACATCGCGGCAGCATAGGGACTTCAGTGACGGGTCACGCACAGAAAACTAGAAACACTGGTTATTATTATAGTAATTACTTGAAAATTGGTTATGTTTTCCATTCCAAGCCACAAACATGATGGGAAAGAAACGGTGATTGCGGAGCAATCAACAAAACGCCAGATCAAAAGCGCCACATTCCGGTAAGGCATTCATGAACCGAAGAGCGTACCAAAAAATATATAGAAAAATAGGCGCTTTCACCTGGCCGAATCCCTCCCAGGAAACGCCCGAGATTTCCGGTGAAACCATCGCGCCTCCCAAACAAGCAGAACCGGACGGGCCGAGAAAGATCACACACCTGGGGCTGGGCGAAGGTTGGTGGTGTTGCAGTGGACGGCGCCGACCTAGGCTGGCTGTCTGCCTGGAGGTGCTCGGAGGAGGCGAGCCAGGAACGGGCGCGCGGGAGAAAGAAGGGATATGATTCCTTCCCTCCCCTGAGTCCCCTCCCTCCCTGCGAACACGAGCTCGAGGGGGGCCGGGAGGCCGGAGGCGGAGGAGGGTGGAATTGAAATGGCAGGAGAGTCCGGCAGGGCGTGCGGACGCGTGTTATAAGCGCCGGGGGCGCGGGCCCACCTGGCCGGATGGGGCCACGTGCGGTCCCGATGCGTGGCTTCGTTCTATTTACGGGCGGGCCCGGCGGAATGGCCGCGATGGGGTCGTTCCATCCGGCGAAGCTCCCAGGCAGCCGCTCTCTCTGAGGCTCACACGGTGCCACACGCGCTCGGTCGCACGCGTGTTGCTTTCGCTTCGAATCTCGCCCTGCCCTGCCCATGTCATCTCATCTGGTGGATTAGTTTGAGGCTTTGAGCTTGAGTGGTGGTGCCCATGGCCGTCTTCTCCGGTAAGCCGACGAGGCTGGGGAGGATCCCGCCGTGTGGGGGAGGGAAGGGATCCCGCGGGCAGGCGGCGGTCTCGCGCGGCCGCTCGGTTTTCTCGATCGGAATCGTTGCGAGACTGCGGTCCGGCACGGCGGCGTTGTGGATTCGTCGCTGATCGGGCCGGACGGACAACGGGACGATGTCGCCCGTCTCGACGGGCATCAGAATCTTGGCAGCCTAGCAGTAGCAGGTCTCTGCCGCCAGCCGGTTCCACCAGGTGTGACCAGGAATATCCCGTCCTCTGGCCTTGCTCCACGTGAGTGACCAGGGTCCTGTTATTCTTCGCTGCTGCCTGCTACGTGTTCTATTTACCGTCTGCTGACACCTGTTTGTGGCAGCTATATTTCAACGTTCCAAGTTTGTGTTTGTTCAAAATGAAAAAGAAAACGTTCCAAAGCCTGTGTTCCTACTAAAAAGTAGGCCATTGTTATAAGCTCGTATGGTCTCAAATCAATACTTCTTATAAGACAAAATCCCACTAAGTGCATTAATTATTTTCTATCTCAACATGCAAGATATCCACATCATGCACTATTTTGGCCAATCAATTGTCCATGTCATCTCTACTAACAATTATTAATAATAGTTTTCATGCAACCTATGCATGTCATGTTTTTTCAGCCATATAATTGTCCACATCACTAATATGTAGTCCTCAAATATTCAATAATTTGGCACAAATTAAATTTAGTGTCTCGACTATTATGATCAACTGAATCTTGACGATTGGATATTTCATGCCTCTTATACCCATTTCATTTACATTATAATTTTTTTAAAGAAATTCCCGCTGCAACACGCGGGGTATTCTTCTAGTCTTTTAAACAAAACAATCTCTACAGAAAAGAACAGGGTCCTCCAAAATTACAATAAAATTATTTTGAACCAAAAAAGGCCCTAACAAAGTTTTCGTTCCCACGGATGCGGCTGCGTCGCTACTCGCAAGCAAGAGGAGATTCCTTGTTCCTGCTGCGATGGAAACGTCTAATCCCTTTTGCGCCCCTGCTGACCTGGGTGCAAAGGCCTTTATATCTTTCGGAATGTCCAAAGTATCGCCCATGTTAGCTGCAAAGTCGGTGCCGAAAGCTCACGCCGACAGTGTGGCGCCATCGGCGTATCGCTTCCTGCCCCAGCGCATCTGTCCAACAGTATTGTATGTTCGGTGTAGCAGGGACTTTCTCATAGTACACACGGATGCAACCGGGCTAACTACCTGATCCTCACGAACTTTTGGAAGTTTCGGCTTGAGTCTTGTCATCGGATGCCAATCTGCTTGAAAGGTGGAGTGGCTGCTAACTTTATGTCTAGAAACTTATTTCATCCAAGTGCTCAAGAAGGTGCAGGGTTCTATATGTTGCAAAGAAAATTGCATCAGAAAGGCACTCAATAAGGTGCAGGGTTTTATGTGTTGCAAAGAAAACTGCATCAGGAAGGCAGTAACAAATAAACTGACCATTCGAAAAAAACAGATAAACTGCTCCAGTAGACGAGCTTTTAGCAATCCAACTACTGTACCAGCAGTCCAGCACTACAAAAGGTAGAACGCTATACGGCGTAACCGAGTCTGAAGTGCATCTCGCCAAAACAACAGAGTTCTGAGAAACAGATGGGAGTGGGAACATCCAGAAAAGCAAGCCGGTTTAGTTTGGTCAGCACACTTCTCATCCCACCACTTCCACCATCCAGTTGTTAAACTTTACAGGAGAAAGGAAATAATTTACGTAGGCAGATAACTCTATGGACACTGACAGGTTCTTCGTAATCTTTACAGGACCAAATAAACTTTACTTGGAGGGATAACTTAAACGATACCCATTGGTTCTTCAGGTTCTTCGATCCTTGCACCACGGGATTCCTTCCTTTTCATTATAACTTTGCTTCTGTGCAATATTGAACGGGAGATCTGGATCATCCTTCTTCTGGGGGTCTTTGAACCACTTGGTCTCCTCTTAGGTGTCAGGCTTCCAGTATGTCCACTGTTCTTCACGGGTGCACCGTCAGCGTACACTTCGTCTCCGCAGAGATGACTGAAGTAATGGCGAGGATTCAAGTAATAGGATGATGTGCTCACGATGCCTACAACTGCTGACGGACGCACTGCCTGCATAAAATCCTCTAGCTCTGCGAAACAAGCATGGTCGGAGTATGGCAGAGCATAAGAATCCTTCCCAAGTAGCTTCGGTGGTGACAAGGGATCATAATCCATTTCTATTGTGCCTATGCCCGACCCTTCCTCTTTGCATCCCATAGACTTTGCTGGTGATTTACCAATAGACATGGCCTTTCCCTCGCTGCTTCTCCATAGCCAAGGGATGGCTGAAGGCATGATTCCTATGGTTGGGCATACTGTGTTCAAAGCTTCAAGATTCTCGACTGTCAAACTGTATCTTGGAACAGCACGGATCCTGGTCAAGCTGGTCTGAGTTGTGAAGATCTCCCGATTGTCATCAATGCCTAGAAGGTGCATTGTCAGTAGACGCTGGGGCCAGACCCAAATCTGACGAGGAAAGTGAGGGGGGAATACTTTAGCCTCCAGAAGATCAATGTGCAGTGTTTATAAAGAAAATACAATGGCAGTGTGTGTATCAAAGTTATGACATCTGAACAGAATATTAGACTAGATGGACTAAGCAGGGGTCAGAGCTTAACAGTGATACTGAGCAAGTTTATGTGGAATAACAGAACAGCATTAGGAAAACAGATAATATGCATGAGAACCTAACACTGACACTGAAGCAAGTTCATGTTCAATACTAGAGGTAGTATGTCAAGGAAAAGAATCTCTGCACCTTCGTTTGTAGTGCTCTGGATATGTGAAGCAAGAGGTCTTCTTTTCCAAGAGTGGCAACACCAATAATAACTTCATGATCGGGATGAGCCCTAATAACATCAACCATCTGCACCAAACACTAAGAAAATTACTAATATAGAACATCCAATGTAGCATGATGGATAACACAATGGTCACATACAGCACATTCAGGACAGAAACTTATGCGTAGGCAACCTGCTTACAAGTAGTAAATGACATCTTATTGCAGGTAAATTATTTAGCACTAGAACTCTAGTCTATCGGAGCATCCACCCCATCTTCAGTCAAATAGGAAGTAGAACAGGCAGGACAGCTAATGCTGAACGTGAGGAAGTACAGTAGCTTGCCAACCAAAGCCATGCTCAGTAAGTCTCTGGTTCCTTGGAGATGCAGCTGCAGAAAACAATTTATGCCACTGGTTTGTACCTTTCACCGTGGCATTTTCATTTGTGTACTACAGCATCGACAGGCTATATCAAATTTCTTACTGAAATTGTAGGAATTGCTTCATGTGAAACGCTGAATCTGCTGATGTATAAGCAGTGGAAATAAACTAGGGATCTAACAATTGCAGCTGAAAACTAAGCATGGACACCAAAAACTGCATACAGAAGTGTTTCTGCTCATTCTCTCACTGCAAGAATGAGATCGGACCCCTAAGGCATTGAATTGTTTTTCCATAGGGATCCACAAAATTTTGCTGGTAAGTTGCTCCATCGTAGAAGGGTGCAGATTCCCAAGAACATTGCAGACTAGCACCATTGCGTCTATACTAACCTTCGTCGCATGGACTACGGTTGGCTGAAGTGACAACGTTTGCATACACGGTGCAAAAACTGGCACAATCGATCGAAGCAAACCTGACCTGCTCAGCGACGACGCGACGCGGAGGGAAGTTGAGCGAGGGGTGGCAGTAGGTGTTGTCCATGTAGAGCACGTCCACGCTATCCCCTGCGAGCGCTTCCAGAAGGGCCTTCTTCGCGGACCGCGCCTTCTCGCACCCCAACTCCCACCGGAAATCCCCAGTGTACAGCCTGCATCCGAGGTCGCCGCGGAAGAGGTACATAAGCGAACCTACAACATACAGAACGCGCAGGCACGGATCGGATTAGCAGCTCTTACTGAGTAGAGGCGAGCAAACTAGAAAGGGTTTGGGAGGGGATGGGAGCCTACCGGGGCAGTGGAGGGCGGGGAGGGCGGTGACGTGGAGGGAGAAGACGCGCCCGGAGATGGGGGAAGTGAGGGAGAGGGAGGCGGAGCCGCCGGGGGCGATGGGGCGGAGGAGGGAGGTGTCGATCCCCGGGAAGCGGGTGGGGAGGAGGCGCGCCGTGACGGGGGAGCAGTAGAGCGGGCCGTGGCGCCACCCGCCCGCCGCGCCGAGGCCGACGGTGTGGTCCTGGTGGAGGTGCGTCAGGAAGTAGACCCGGCTGCCGCCGCTGAACTTGTCCACGGACACCAACCCTTCGTCCATGGCCGCTTTGCTGGGTGCGCCGCCTCCGCCTCGCGGATTTGGGCGCTTTTCCGCCTTTCGGTGGAGGGGGTGGGGAGAGGGAGGGGAAATGGGGAAGAGAGGAGACGCGCGCCAAAATGAAAATGCTAACCGAGCCTTGTGTATGTTGTGTAAATGTGTGTATAATTTCATTTCAAAAAGAGTAAAAGGAGAGGAGTATAATTTTCGTAGATATATTCTGATGATGTGCTCGCCTATAAAGCCCCTAGTTCATAAAAAAATGTTAATTCAGTATTCAAGAGCTCTTAAATACTGGAGAGGCGGTTTGGAGTCCGAGCTCCAGGTATCTTTAAAAAAAAAAATAGAAAACAACATTTGTATGTTTAAAATTGAAAAAATCCTAGATGTAGATAATATTGAACTCTACCGTGTGTGCAAAATTTGTTATATTTTAGACTGTGCAAAAATGATAAATGTGTGAATCTGGGTCGGTTTCAAATCTTGAAATTTGGTCACATTTATCATTATTTGTGTAGCCTAGAATACACAAAGATTTGCATTAATATTTGGCTCAGTGGCAGAGGTCAATATTATCTATGCCTAGGAGTTTTTCCGGGTTATTTTGAAAGTTACAAATGTCCTTTTGAATTTTTCAAAATAATAGACTCGGCACCATTTGAAGTTTCGGCTCAATACTCTCGTTTCTCTCTCTCCTCTTTGTACTTCGGTGTTCGTTCCTCTCCTGGCCTCCTTCCACGCCACTCTCCTCTTTTCTGATTCTCTCCATCGACTCTGTCCAGAGACCTGGATGTAATTTTAGTTACTTCTTGTGTTATTTGTATTATCTTGACATTTGATGAATACTCTCTCTGTTTTTAAATATAAGATATTTTAGTTGTTCCACATATCGTATAGATGCATACTAAAATGAATGAACATACATAATAAAATGTGTCTAGATACATTATGAATGTGGACAAATGTTAAAACATCTTTTATTTAAAAACGGAGGGAGCAGGGGAGCAGATCGGAAGTTTTCTCACAAAAAAAAACAGTGAAATGCATTTGGATTTGAATTTCTTGTGGAACTATAGATGTATACTATATATATATATCACGAAATGTTTTCAGATTTCCCACAATTTTTAACGTATTATTTTGCCTAATGCACTAGTATATCTCAGAGGTGCTAGAGCCCAGTACTGTCAAAATACATCATGGAAGTATACCCTGTCTGTCTTACAAACATTACAAACATGTGCAATAAACTGCAGTGTCCACCCATGTACAAAGGCCGAAAACTAGGGAATAATACAACAGGTACTACATCGGGAAGCCTGGACTTACAAATCAAGGGAGATTCAGGCGCCCATCATGAAACATACAGGTCGTGCACAGGAATAATTCAGTGTACTTGCAGTCAACAACATAAACGTCTCACAACGCAAACCAACAAAGACTCCCGGGGATCCGAGAGTCCAGTACTAACTCGAAATGCAAAGCCTGGACTTATGATGTGCACTCGTGACTCATGCAGTGGATACAGAAGTTGCGTCGCTCAGATACACAGGGATCGCCTAGGTACAAGCCTCATGTTTTCCTTGCGATCAGTTGCATGCCATTGCCTCAATTTTCTGCAATGGAACAAAAAGTGAGGAAGTAAGATCCAGTAGCAATGTATGCTGGCAAGCCAACTTATCAAACATATTGCTAGCAAGTGATCAGATTAAAGTATGATTTTCAACTAAAACATCGTTTCGGGTAGCAGCTGAAACGTGTGTACAGGTGCATTCAGTCTACAAGAGAGCTCAAAGCTCTTTAATGCGAGTGTCAAACATAGGAAACACCCATATTCAACGGACCTTATTAAAGGCACCAGTGTAGGAGCTACTATGCCAAGGAACATGAGTAAAGCTTGATTTGCTCCAGTAGATAATTGAATATGACATATGAATGACAGGCTAATGTTCACAAGGACCAGATCATCTTCTGAATGCCAAACTTTTGCCCTCCCCAGTATGTTACCAAAACTCTGAACTTCTGAAGACCTTAGGAAGGTTCTAGTTAGAACTTAGCACATCATTATTGGTTCACTACATTAGCATATTTTCCTACAACCAAATGTGGCATGCTAGATGCTAAACACCCTGTAGCTAATGTCAGAGGTTATCTTATTTGCCAGCCCACAATGGTAAGTGAATTTTTTTGGCAACTGTTGCAAGCTACAGTTGCCAGAAGGTGTGGTCCTGAACTAAACATTAAACAGACCCCTTGTACAATGTCATTTGTTCCAACAACTGAATGTGTGTGTTGGAAACCAACACATGTATAAAGCTACAAAACTGAATATCCTACAGACAACACACAGGAACATGGCTAACCATGAGGTCCCCTAGACATGAGGCCCGAAGGAATTCAACTACAATGTTCATAATCTGTGGATGATTGAAGTGTGATGTGAAGCAAAAGCTGAGAGAGGACAGTAGTTGGATGAAATTGATAGCATGCAGCAAGAGGAAAATAACATGAGATACAAATGAGAGCAACAGATGCCCAAAAGGAAATCAAAGAAAGGGTGGTCATATCCCTTTGTGACATAAGAGAAACGGGAGAGGCAACTGCACTTGTGCTCCCTCCATTTCATTTTAAAAAGGTGTATAGTTTATCAGTCATGCTTCATTATATATAACACATGCATTTGAATTTGTTGACGGTTTACATTCGTTGCCTTATTACATTTGAATTTGTTGACGATTTTCATTCTTTGCCTTTACTTATTACATCTTCTCTATTGCATTTAAACATAACACTATCAACAACTATTCATTCTCCTGTCTCCAAGTTACCTAAGCAAGGATGTCAATAGCATGGTCATTTTCTATTGTCCTTCTCTTGACTTTATGAAATTCTTAGCTCCATTCAAAATATGCATTATACTTTGAAATGGTTGGAGTACCAAGAAATTAATAGGTCAACTAAACATTGCATCAGAAATGGAAACAATAAGAGCAAGAGGAACTCTAAAAATATTTGCCGGGGAAATACCGTTCTGAATTTCAAAGCATGAGTTGATTCTAACTATTGCGGCCTAAAAGAAACCTTCCAAACAAGAACAAATCTTAGATGAAAAATGCATTCCATGCAGGTGATAAGTTGACCATAATTTTGAATTAGCACTGATATAAAACTGTATAATGTAGTGTTATCGTGCTTTAAAAAAAATGTGCTTCCACATCTGCTTTGAGGGCAGAAACCATCATATTAAAAAGGAGATATGCAACAAATTACATATAGTAAAACTGTTACGGTTGCATAAGAGATACTACTAAGACTAAATTAATCATACAATGATAATTATTTCCAAATCAGCTATTCCATAGAAACATGTGACCAACGGACAAAATTACCCATAAAAGGGAAGTCTAACATATGAATACATATAACTATTGGTGTTACAACTTCTTTTAATTGATCCTTTAGGGGTAATACTACCATTTCCACTTATTCTAGAACAGCTCGCAGCTGTTTTGCAATTTAATTCATTGAGCGATAGATAGAGTAGCTAGTCAAAACAAGATCAAACCTGAGTCAACAAGACTAGGACATCAAGCTTGTCACCACCATTACAATTTTGAACGAAAGAATGCAGTTCTATTCACTGACTGGATGAAATGGTTACTAATTAAGGCATGTTTTGTTCCGTGCCACATCTTTCTGTAGTAAATCACTTCATCGAACACAATCATGGAGAACTAATCAATCAATCAGCATAGCGAGTCAAAACTGTGGAGTTGAGCAAAGCAAGAGGGCATATAGACCTTTGTGGGCGTCAGGCGCATCATGATACACAGGCTCATCCTCAGGCACAGTGTGCAGCTCCTCTGTCGCAGCTGCCGCGGCCTCCCAGGCGACACCTGCAGGATCATCCGGGAAGCGAACGACCACAACCGGGCAGACACAGTGATGCACGCAATAATCACTAACACTCCCGAGCCTCCCCTTGCCGCCCTTGCGCGAGGCGCCGAATCCACGGCTCCCCATGATCATGGCGGACAGGCCGAGGCGCTCGGCCTCGAGGCAGAGGCGCTCCTTCATGTCGTGGTCCTTGACGACGTGGATCTTGAAGGGGATCTGCGCGGCGACCAGCGGCTGCGCCAGGTCCTCCGACTTGGTGGACGTGAAGGCGTCGAAGTCCTCCTCCCGCTTCTTCCGCAGCTCCTCCGACTCCGAGGAGGCGGGCTCGGCGGAGGGGGCTTCGTCTGCGTCGTCGTCGGTGGCGACGGAGACGGGGATGGAGCCCCAGTCGGCGCCGTAGAGGACGGAGGTGGGGCGCACGTGGAGGAGGAGGACGGCGTCTCCCGGGCGGAGGTAGTTCTGCACGGCCCAGCGGACGGCGTAGGCGGACTCGTCGGAGAGGTCGACGGCGATGCCGATGCGGCGCTGGGAGGAGGGGCTGGCGCTGCCGGCGATCGAGGAGAAGAAGTAGCGCGGGGAGGAGGGGTGGATCGCGGCCGCCGCCTGCGCCGCCGCGAGGCGCACCGGCGGCAGCGCCGGGGACGGCATCTCGCCGCCAGCCGACGGGGAGGAGGGGTTGGCTGCCATGGTGGGAGAAGCTCCTGAGCTAGGGTTTTTGCGTGAACAATCGGAATTTATTCGGGAATTTTCCGGTGGTGGTTTGATCCGAGGCGAGGTGATGGCGATGGTGGGTTTGGGGTTTGAAATGGAGGGGGGAATCAAGAGAGAACCTCTTCGCCCTTTCTCCTCCTTGGCGACTGGGAGCTCTGTGATTTGGGGGAGGAACAGAACGGGCTGCCTTGTCGAGTTCGAACACGTAGCGCTTGCCCAATGGCGTCGCTTTCTGTTTAGCTTTTCTTAATCCTTGTCGTGCTCCTCCTAATCTTCCATCTGGAATTCTGGATGGATGGTGCTCGTCACGTTGGCCTACCAATATTACCATTGACCATCCTCTTCCCAAACCATTTGCTCACTGGCCTAAACCACCTCGATTAGCCTTCAAAATCCACCTGGAGTATAGGCTACCAACTTGCAGTTTTATGTGCTCACAAGTTATCCCATAACAAATGAGAGTGGCGTTTTGGAGATCGAGCGACATGCCTACACATAACTCGTTTTTTCATAATTTAAATATATAAAAAAATTGGGGAAAAAATCCAGATATAGATAGTGATATGATATACAAGTGTGCAAAGTTTTAATCCGAAATTCATTATATTTCAACCGGTGCACAAATTATAAACAGGTGGATCTGGGTGAAGATTTGTCTTTTTTTGTATAGTCTAGAATAATACTGTATGAGTTTTGGATTGAAATTTTGTACATAGACAGATGTCGACATTATCTACATGTAGAATTTTCCATCGTTCCTGGGTTGCTGCCAGTTCATGAACCTACAACTGTACCCATGTACGCGTTCACTGAATAGGATAGCATCACATCACATCAGTTATCCGCCGTTTGTTGTGCTGTCCAAAACTCCGGGCTCTACCAAGTGCCTACCGGCTTCTCCGATACCGGTCTTCGGATTGTTGATTCCGAGCAGCTTCCTCGGAGGCTTCAGGCCGTGTGTCACTAGCGTGCAAAGCTTGCCACCAACAGTTCGGCAACCAAAATGGCAGCGCTTCCACCGCAAAGCTAGCATATGGTAGCTTGCCGAGCCGGGCTCTTCTCGATTCGGACAAGTGCCGATTTTGAACAAAGTTGAATGGCTGGCACCTGATTTATCTCGTAATTAAAGAATAGGTAAGGAACCAAATGTATCGATTAGCTGGAATGAAGAGAGAGTTTTCCCTTGATCTCATCAGAATCGATAATGGGTGGTGTAAAGGTGAGGAAATTCTCCGAGAAACGGACAAAATCTCAAGCCAAAAGTTCTCAATTCTCAAGCCATTCCATCCAGAATGAACAAAAATGTTAGATTTTATAGGCTTGGCCCATCTAGTTTAGCAAATCCTGTATTCTCAAAGGCTCATTCAATTTGGTTGCTAGTGGTACTAAGTATAGTCCCACATTACTAGTTTGTAGAGTTGGAGCAGTTTAAATGGGTAGCCCTTTTACCAGTAGTAAATGAGTGAGAAGAGGAGCAGTTCATGTACACTCCTCCACCACGCGCGTCGTGAATCGAGTTAGAGCTAGAACTTATTTTGGTGGAAGATTAAATTTTTGCATTAGGTATCAATTATGTGTATACGTGTCAACACACATTCTCTACCTGCTTCACATGACAATGGACAACTCCAAATCTCTCCACACACTCCGGTTCCTTTTGTTGTGCTGATTCCAGACTTCTCCATCTCGGCAACCGCGTGCATGACCCGTTCGGGAGAGCAGGCCTCCGAACTCCGTCTTTGAGATCCTACACTGGGAGGGGACCGATAAGTTTTTTGTGAAGTGCCTCGGCACGACTGCTCACTTTCATTCGACAACATGACAGTTCGTCTGCTTCCTCTTCACCATAGTGGCCAATGATAACAAAGCTGTAGTGGAGACCTTCTCTCTCAACACGTGCTATTTTTATTTCTGTTTGCACTGGTATTTGGTTTATTTACGAATTTGCTAGATGTGTCTAGTTCGTCATATGTGGTTAGATTTTTTTTAGGGAAAAACAATATCGTATGTGGTTAGATTCACTAGTGAATCAGGCAGCACAAGCTCCCCACACTCCACTAACGCATTGGGTTGATAAAAAATTAGTGCCAAGGTACTAACATATTCTTTCTTTGCTTCGACGAAGCAACAATCAATCGGTGTTTTTCACTTCCCTTATTCTAGAAAATATGGGATATATATGTCACAAAAAAAAGATATTTGAAAAAATAGAGTAAAAAAGATCATCCGCAGTCGTCTTCGCCTGCGACCGAGACGACGCCCTAGACTGGCCGTCGCCCCTTGCTGGCGTGCGAGCAGGAGATGCCATGAGTCCGCGTGATCACCTCACACACGCGACAGCACAACACCCTCACATCCGACCCGCTGCGCTGAGATCTCGCCGTTGAGAAACCAGCCCAGCCGCCGGAGAACACCACCCTCGAGAGGAAACCCTAGCTTCGACGCGATCGCCTCCTAGATGGGAGAGAGTTGGAGCAGCTTAAATGGGCAGCCCTTTTACCAGTAGTAAGTGAGTGAGAAGAGGGGCAATTCATGCACACTCCTCCTCCACCACGCATGTCGCGTCGCGTCGTGAATCGAGATAGAGTTAGAACTTATTTTGGTGGAAGATTAAATTTTTGCATGAGGTATCAATTATGTGTATATGTGTCAACACACATGCTCTACCTGCTTGACATGACAACGGACGGCTCCAAATCTCTCCACACACTTCGGTTCCTTTTGTTGTGCTTATTCCATACTTTTCCATCTCGGCAACCGCGTGCACGACCGTTCGGGAGAGCAGGCCTCCGAACTCCGTCCTTGTGATCCTGCACGGGGAGAGGGTAGATAAGTTCTTTGGGTAGTGTCTCGGCACGACTGCTCGCTTTCGTTCGACAACATTCACGCCGACTCCGATTCAGACACCGACAGTTCGTCTGTTTCCTCTTCACCATAGTGGCCAACGACAACAAAGCTGTAGTGGAGACCTTTTCTGTCAACATGTATGTGATATTTTTATCTCTGTTTGCAATGGTATTTGGTTTATATACGATTTTGCTATATGTGTCAAGTTCGTCGTATGTGGTTAGATTTTTTTGAGGGAAAAACAATATCGTATGTGGTTAGATTTACTAGTGCACTTGCGTTCTCGCTGTTTATTTCGTTAAGTAAACTCATCTGGAAATTTCTTAATACCTCAACAAAAAATTCAGGCAGCACAAGCTCCCCACGCTCCACTAACGCATCGGGTTGATAAAAAATAGTGTCAAGATACTACTCCCTCCGTGTATGGAATAGTTAGAAAGTCTTATATTTTGATATGGAGGGAGTAAAACATATTCTTTCTTTGCTACGACGAAGCAACAATCAATCGGTGTTTTTCACTTCCCTTATTCTAGAAAATATGGGACATACATGTCACAAAAAAAGATATTTGAAAAAATAGAGTAAAAGTGTGTCTCCCCGTGGTGATCAATCTGAATTGATAAAGATAAAGTACGAGTAGTACTATAGCAGGACCTACCGAGTACCTCAGGCAGGCTTGTTGGGCAAAACTTATTTATCGACCAGGTCGATGGTTATCAAGCGTCACACACCCCTTCATGGGTCGGCCAATAAGGTAATACCTCCAGTTTTCGTTTTCGGGGTTACTCGGTTCTTTTTGTTTTTTGTTTTTTGGTTGTTTCTTTTTTCTTTCTTCTTTTCCGTTTTTTCCTGTTTCATTTTCTTTTTCGTTTTTCTTTTTTTGGCTGTTTCATTTTTATTCCTTCTTTTTTGTTTTCTTTTTAGATATTATTTAAAATTTCATTTTTTTGCAAAATGTTCAAATTTAAAAAAAAAAATAGATTTGAAAATTGTTCAGGATGTGAAAAATGTTCATTTTGAAAATTGTTCATATTTCGAGAATCGTTCAAAAATAATTTTTGTTCATATAGTTTTTTATGTTCACATTTAAAAAATCGTTCAAAAATAATTTTCGTTCATGAACTTTTTTCTGTTCAATTTTTAAAATTGTTCAAAAATTGATTTCGTTCACCGGCCTTTTCTGTGCACTTTTATCGTTCAAAACTAGTTTCCGTTCACTGTCATTTTCTGTTCACCTTTTAAAATCGTTCAAAAAAAGTTTTCGTTCAACGGTCTTTTCTGTTCACTTTTAAAATCATTCAAAAATAGTTTCCGTTCACCGCCATTCTCTGTTCACTTTTAAAATCGTTCAAAAATAGTTTTCGTTCGCCGCCATTTTCGGTTTCTTTTTTGGCCGTTTCTTTTTTCTTTTCTATTTACATCGTATTTTAATTATTTTTAAAATTTTCATTCTTTCAAAATATGTTCAAAACTAGATTCTGCTCACCGAGTATCCAAATTGTTCAAACCCCATTCCGTTCACTGAGTTTTCCAAATATGTTCAAAACTAGATGTTGCTCACCAGGTTTCTAAATCCGTTCAAACCCACAATCTGTTCACCTGGTTTTTGAAATCCGTTCAAACCCACATTCCGGTCACCTGGTTTTTCAAATCCGTTCAAACCCATTCTGTTCATCAGGTTTTCCAAATATGTTCAAAATAGATTATGCTCACCAGTTCCCAAATTGTTCAAACCTAGATTCCGTTCAACGGGTTTTCCAATTCCGTTCAAATATAGATTACGTTCGCCGGGTTTTTCAAATCCGTTCAAACCCACATTCCGTTCACCGGGGTTTCCAATTCTGTTCAAATCTAGATTCCATTCACCGGGTTTTCACAAATCCGTTCAAACCCACATTCTATTCACCTGGGTTTCTAAATCTGTTCAAACCCAGATTCCGCTCACCGGGTTTCGATATCGTTCAAACCTAGATTTTGTTCACTGGGTTTCGCAAATCCGTTCAAAAATAGATTCTGTTCACCGGGTTTTTCAAATCCGTTCAAACCCACATTCTATTCACCGGATTGTCCAATTTTTTAGATAGTATTTTAAACTTTTCTTAAAATTTTCATTTTTCGGAAAGAGATAAACGCACCATTGGTCACTGAACTTTAATTAGATGAGCACATTGGTCACTGAACTCTCAACTTGTTACAAACTGGTCACTGAACTCTCACAAGATGAGCACATTGGTCACTAACTCTCAACTTGTTACAAACTGGTCACTGAACTCTCACAAGATGAGTATATTGGTCACACTTTGTCCAGCGGAGCTAATTTTGTCCGACGTGGCATGCCGCCCGACGCCGCGTTGGACAGCCGCACCAGTGTAGGCGCCCGCGAGCTTGCCGAATCCCACAATTGAGATTTTTTTATCGGTCTCACAACTAGAGGCGGACGTCTTCTCCCTGCTGCCCCTCGGCACTGACTGGGACCCGCGCGACGCCACGCCCTGCGGCTGGACGGGCGTCTCCTGCGACGCCGGCGCCGTCACCGGGGTCTCCCTCGCGGGAGCCAACCTCGTCGGCCCGTTCCCCGGCGCGCTCTGCCGCCTCCCCTGCCTCGCGTCCCTCGACCTCAACCTCCAGGCCATTCGCGCCCGGCCCCGTGCCGGCCGAGCTCGGCGGCCTCACCGCGCTGCGCGTACTCTGGCTCGCTGGCTGCAACCTCGTCGGCTCCATCCCGGCGTCTCTCGGCAACCTCACTGACCTCGACCTGTCCACGAACGCGCTCACTGTGCCGATACCGCCGGAGATTGCTGGCCTTACGAGCGCCGTCCAGATCGAGCTGTACAACAACTCGCTCTCCGGCCCAATCCCGAAGGGATTCGGCAAGCTCGCGGGCGCCTACACTGGTGCGGCTGTCCAACGCGGCGTCGGGCGGCATGCCACGTCGGACAAAATTAGCTCCGCTGGACAAAGTGTGACCAATATACTCATCTTGTGAGAGTTCAGTGACCAGTTTGTAACAAGTTGAGAGTTCAGTGACCAATGTGCTCATCTTGTGAGAGTTCAGTGACCAGTTTGTAACAAGTTGAGAGTTCAGTGACCAATGTGCTCATTAAACCTATAAACTGCCGGCACTTCTGGGGAGGGTCCTCGGCCTGGCACTGTGCATTCTGGGGCAGACTATCCTGGCCGTCCGTTCCACCCTCCATTTGCTCCTGGCCGTTGGATCGTCGTCGCTTTCTGTCTTGCACTCGCTGCCACACCCGGCAGGTCGATGACGTGTGGGGTCTTCAGTGTCCCGGGCCCACGCGCAGCACGGCGTCCGCGTCGCCGTTTCTTTCCCGAGAATTACTGTCGCGCGGTGGAGAGCGACGCCAAGACCTCCCGTCGCCCCGCGCGCCAATCCCCTCGCGTCTCTCTCCCCCAATCCCCTCTCCTCTCGCAAACCCTAGCTCATCCCGCATCTCGTCCTCCAGCTCGTCTCTCTTCTCGCGCCGCCGCCAAGCTCCGTCCTCCCGTCCCCTCCTCTCTCTCGCTCCCGTCGCAGGCCCTCGCTGCCACGGAGGAGAAGGAGCACGGCTGCAGCGTCGGTCGGCGTGAGCGTACAGGAGGCAGCCGTGGTCTCTCTTTCAGGCAGCAGCGGACACTTTGCTCGGATTTGCCTGGTTTTGTGATGGCCTTACGCGTCGACGATGCGTATGGTTGAGGTGAGTTCGTACGCCGACCGATTCTCGCTTTCTTCCCTCCTGTTCTTGCTTGATCTATGATGTCTTTGTTGCTCGATCTACACCTTCTTTGCTTACCTTGTTCTAATCTCGTCTTCCTTTCTCGCAGATCTAGGAAGGTCACCGCTTTCTTCGCCTTGGAGCCATTCTGGGGGTACGTCGTCCACGGTCGCCTCCCATGCCTTTTCTTGCGTCCTGCCTGTTTGTTGAAATGCCTGCTCGCGCTCTTCCTCGGCTTATGGCGTCTTGTTGCTCGATTCACGCCGTCTTTGCTCACCTTGTTCTGACCTCATGCTCCTTGCTTGCAGATATAGGCAGGGCACCGATTTCTTCACCTCGGAGCAATTCTGGGGGTACGTGCTCCACCTTCGCCTGCGTCCTTGACCCACGTGCTATGTGTTTGCTGAGATTGCTACTAACTCGTCCTTTTCGTAGGTGGTTCTGGCCATTCATTCCTCGTGCTGTGCGTGATTTGTTCGTGCTCGACCGTGTGCTGTTTCGTCTCCACCGTTCAAAGGTTTGTCACTGTCACCTGGGTGGTATCATGTGGGGAATTATTATTTTCATGCTTATATTTGCCTCTCTTTTACAGTATGTGGTCATGTTTTGCCCTGGCCATCTCGTTTAGCTCTTTTTTGTTAGTGCTCTTTCATATTTTGTTCTTGTGTTTTAGTTGGCACATTGACGCTGTTTGTGGTATGGTAACAAATTGCCTTGCCACTTCGCTCTTTTTTTTTCTTTTGTTCAGTGCAATGTGTTAGCAGGATATTGCAATTGAGTTTGCCTACCAACGGAGTAGGTGCAGGTTGTCTGTTCTTCATAGTCAGAATCAGAAGTAGTTAGCCACTTGTAGTAACGGCTATCATGTGTGATGTGTCACATCCTTTCCCTTTTTGTCTCTTGATAAAGAAATGAGTTTTACTGCTTATCACCACTGCGCCTGTCCTTCTCACGAGGATAGAACGAAAAAACAAAACTTAATTATAATGTGTTTTTTGGGTATTGCATCACTAGAAATATGCAAACTGAGGTATTCTTTCGCCTATTTACTACTTGTCTTTTCTATGGATGAAATTGTCTGGATAGTTTTGCTTTTTTAGGATGCCTTTCTGCTGGTGTTTTTGGTACGAGGTTCTTTACCTTGTTGTTTTGTTTCTTTGCCTTATGTTTCTATTGTTTATACAGGTCCAGCAGGTTCAGGGTGTTTTCCTCTGTCGGCTGCTCATCTCGAGGTGAACTTCTTGGGCACCAAAGTTATATTGTACATATATAGATGATGTATGCCTATGTTTTGGTGTTATATTGTTACTTACGGTTCTTTTCTTCATACGGCTTATGTCCGTGCGTTGTGTTTCTATGTTCTACGATGTTCTACAGGATGTGTGCGGTCGTGTCGTTCGTCGTCCCTATTTTAGAGACGCTTGCAGTTCGTTGTGCTTTGCCGGCGTTGTTTTACTTGCGTGAGGTGACCGAGGATGGATCGGTTTTAGCTGGTGTAGAGCTTGAGCTTCCTTCGGAAGGTGCCGGCGCAGTGTCGCGGAGGCATTTTTTTTGGAGCAATTCTTGCCGTGGCTGCGCCGGTGCTTATGATCATGCTGCCATGCAGGCGATAAGGTTTTTGCAGGGGATATATGGGTTCGTTGTCCGAGACTACAATTATGCAAGTATGAGGGTTTATAGAGAGACTATGCGTTCCGCTATTCTCGTTGCTGTTTGTGCTGCTAGGTACTCTGAAAGATTAGAGAGAGAGGCCTCTGTAAGACCTGTTGGCCAGTGTACATTAGACTGGAATTTATTGTGCTCTTACCTCATGGCGTCCATGAGTAATGTGTAGACTCTGTAATTATTTCTTGTATTCAAAACGGTGTTATTGCTGTTAGTGGTGTTTGTATAATGACTTCTGGTTTGTGTTGAAATGCTTTACGTGCCAGACATTGTCTTTTTGTTGCTGCTGTGTTGCCTCCTTCTATAAAATGGTATTCGTCATCGTGCGTGCAGTCATTTTTCCCTGCCGTGTTCTTGCAATGCGTCGGTTTGTGCAGAGGCATGTTGTGTTTTATACACAAAGAACAGCTTAGCCAGGCGTTCACCTCCTTTTAAGAGGCCCGTGGGCTTTCGTGTACTATTTATGGGTCTGAACCCGCTTTAAAGAGGCCCAGCCTTTAAAGAGGCCTGTCAACTTACTATGGCCCAGCCTTTGAAGAAGACTATAAGCTTTGTTTTCTTCTTGGGCTTTCATTGGATAGGCTCTTGTGATTCTTGTTACCTCAACTTTCTTGTTGGAGTTTTTTTTATTACGGTTTAGATAATTAGTATAGTTATCTTTTCTTCTTTTGGATTTTGCTATTTTCTGGTTCTGGTCCTGTCAACTTACTATGGCCCAGCCTTTGAAGAGGACTGTAAGCTTTCTTTTCTTCTTGGGCTAACTTTGTTTTCTTTTTGGAATTTTATAAAGCATACCTAACACAATGGATAGGCTTATGCTTCGTTTTGCCGGCACAGTGTTCTTATGGTTCTTATTGTTCCAGCTAAGGGTGTTTTGGTTATTTCTTACTCTAGGTTTACTGCTGTGTCAGGTATTTCTATGGCCCAGTTTTAGAGTTGCCCATGAACTTATCGGTGGTTCTTTTGATTTGCTCAGTCTTCATCGTCCTATGATGTAGGTGTATATGCGAGTGCTTTGGATATGAATTCTCTCACGGCTATATTCTAGCGTAAGCGCTATGGATGGTCGTCGTCCTGTCGGCCGCCGACGCAAGGCGGTTGGTGGTGTGCCTCTTGTGCCCTTGCCTCGTGCTTCTCGCTCTAAGAAACCTGTGGAGTCACCAGAATGCCCTCCTCTTCTACCTCGTGCTTCTCGCTCTAAGAAACCTGTAGTGTCACCGGGACGCCCTCTTGTGCCTCGGAGGGGGGGTGCTAGGTTGCCTGTTGGAAGTCCATTTCCCTGTAAGAAGCCACCTCCACCGGACTTTGCTGGGTACATTGCTTCGGGTCTTCCCAAGAGAAAATGTATGCCCCTGCTGCTTTTCACTTTTGCGGTGCCCGGTTTTTTATATATACTGCCTTATTGATGTGTTTGCTTGTCTGTTGTATTTGTTATTGCTGTAGACAATGGTTTCTTACCTGTTTTTAGCTCGGAAGTTACTGCCACCAATCGAAAAAAACGCAAGATCATACATGATAGGTGGTGTGGTCGTACGGCAGGTGCTTGTTTAGTTCCATTTTGTTCCTTTGCTTTTGTTTGTTTTCTTAGGCTTATCTTGTGTTTACGACGCCGTTTGTGGTTTGGGTTACTGTTTTTTTACAGATACCCTGTTTGCCTCTCCCTTAGAACCTTCATGGGTTGGTTTCACAGACGAGGAGGTTGATATTTTAAAAGGTAATACAAGGGATGATTTGTTTGCGCTTCTCTCATCTTAGGAGAGTCTGTTGTCTTACGTGTACGTCTAAGAACAAACTTTGCTCTAGCTGCTTATGTAGGAAGGTCTTTCTATGGAGGACCAGCTTTTATGTGCCGTCACTGTAAGTCAACCTACTGGTGCGGTGAAAGGGTGCGGTCGCGGTCCAAGTCTGCGGTTCCGGAGGAACGCTTTGTTTACAATCTTTGCTGCAAGGGTGGAAAAGTGTTCATTGATCCTTTCAAAAAACCTCCTCAGTTTCTTCTTGACCTCTTAAAATTTGATGGCCCCCCACAGGCCAAAGCATTCATTGCAAAAATTCGTCAGTATAACTGTCTATTTGCTTTTACTTCGATGGGGGCAACCATAGATCGATCGATAAATAATGGTGGCGGTCCAAACATTTTTAAAATCTCTGGCGCTATATGTCATCGGTTGGGATCTCTTTTGCCTGAGGAAGGAGATACTCCAAAATTCGCTGAGCTTTATTGTTTTCATGGTGGAGATGAAATTGACAATCGAATTCAGGCTTTGAGCAGGGAAGATAAAATTCTGGGGTCATTAGATAGAGGTATTGTTGATGGTCTGATGCTGATGCTAGACGCTCATAATTCTCTTGTAAAAAAGTTTCGCATGGCTAAAGAGATTTTGCTTGAAAATAAATTTGCTGAAGTTTCTATTCGTTTAGTTGCTCCTGGCAAAGATGATGGCCCACAGTTTAGTCTTCCTTCTACAGATGAGCTTGCATGCTTAGTTGTTGGCGAGTTAACATTGGAGACTCCTTCTCGTGATATAATAGTCCGTGGTAGAGGAGCTCATTTGCAGCGAATTTCATCATTACACCCTGCTTATATGGCTTTACAATACCCTCTACTCTTTCCGTTTGGTGAACGTGGGTTTCAGCTTGGTGTACCTTATAGGGCAGTAGATCCTTCGGACCCTAAAAAAAGAAAGAACATGACAATGCAGGATTACTATTGTTTTTGTTCACACTATAAAGAAGGCCAGCATAATCCATATTTGTCTTGTGGTCTGTTGTCTGATCAAGCGATTGTAGATTCTCGTGTATGCATAGATGAGGCAAGATTAAAATTTATTTTGCTATCGAACAATGATTTGAGGGCTGAGAATTTGCAAGGACTTGTGGATGCGGTTGGAACAGGCCGTATGGATGGAAGTTCAGTTGGTAGAAAAAATATATTGCCCTCTTCTTTTAATGGTGGCCGCCGTTATATGATCGAAAATTTTCAAGATGCAGTGGCTATCTCTCGTGTGCATGGCTGTCCTGATATTTTTTCTACATTCACGTGTAATCCCAAGTGGCCTGAGATAATAGAAGCCCTTTCTGTTGAACCTGGACAAAAACACACAATAGGGCTGATATTTCAGTTAGGGTTTACCATATGAAGCTTAACGATTACCTTCGTGACATTAGATCTGGAAAGGCATACGGCAAGATTGTTGCAGGTGATACAGCTTGTTGCTGCCTTTCTTTTTAAAGTCCTATTTGCTCTTTGTTTTTTAACTTCACTTCCCTTTCACAGTGTTGCACACTGTGGAATTTCAGAAAAGGGGGTTGCCGCATGCACATATACTTACTTGGCAAGACAAAGACGAGCGAGGCGAGCTTAGCCCTGCTTTGATTGATTCGTTCGTGTGTGCTGAAATACCTGACCCCGTGGTAGATCCTCTTGGGTATGCCCTTGTTGCTGAGTTCATGATGCATGGACCATGTGGGGAGGACAACCCTAAGTGTCCATGTATGCAAGATGGCTTCTGCTCGAAAAAATTCCCTAAAGAATTTCAGGAAGAAACATCCATTGATGAAAAAGGTTTCCCTATCTATAGGCGTCCAGATAATGGCCGATTTATCATGAAAAACAAGGTTAGGCTTGATAACAGGCATGTTGTACCCTATAACATGGCAATGTTGAAAAAATATCAAGCTCATTTAAATGTTGAGTGGTGTAACAAAACACATGTCATAAAATATCTTTATAAGTATGTTACCAAGGGCCCTGACTTTTCGAAAGCTCTGTTTGATAGGATTAGAAATTCTGATGATCCAAATGATGAGGGAATAGATGAAATTGAAGAGTATAGAGCATGTCGTTATGTATGTTCCTATGATTCTTTCTGGAGATGTTATGGGTACGACATACACAGCAAAACCCCTTCTGTAGAAAGACTTGCTGTTCATTTGCTAAATAAACACATTGTTCGATTTCGTGCAATGACTAAGCTTAGGACTATTGTTGCTGATCCCATGCTTAAGAAGACCATGTTAACAGAATGGTTTGTTGCTAATGCTAAATACAAAAGTGCCAGATCCTTGACCTACTGTGACTTTCCCAGTAAATGGTCTTGGAATGCACAGGGTAAGAAATGGAGGAAACGAAAACGGGGCAAGAAGATTGGTAGGATTTATTATGTGCATCCTTCAACTGCTGAACTTTATTTTCTTCGAATGCTGCTAATGATTGTGAAAGGCGCACAGTCTTATGCTGATGTTAGGAGTTATAATGGGGTTGTGTATAAGACATTTAAAGATGCTTGTAATGCCAGGGGTTTACTTGGTGACGATAATGAGTGGTTTCAAGCATTTGAGGAGGCTTTGAATTGGGGTATGGGAAAGCAGCTGCGTCAACTATTTGTTACTATGATTCTTTTTTGTGGAATCATTGATGAAAATGCTTTTTTCGAAAAATACTGGGTTCATATGGCTGACGACATCCAGTATAGGATCTGTAATGATCGTCATGATCCTTCATATAGTGTTCCTGCTGATCAGCTCAAAAACTTGCTGTTAGATGAGTTGAGTCTTGTTTTTGCTAAGAATGGTTCTAATATTTTGGATCATAACCTGCCTCTAAAATCTGTCTACGATAGCAGTTCGTGTGACGGCAACATGATTAGTGATGAACTTTGTCAGGATTTTGAATCGCTTATTGAAACTGCTGAATCTATGCTGAAAAAATTTAATGTAGACCAGGAAAAGGCTTTTAAATCGATAATAGATCTTGTGAGGGAGAACAAACCTGGGTTATTTTTTGTTTCAGGACATGGTGGTACTGGAAAAACTTTCCTTTGGAATACTCTTGCTGCGTATCTTCGAGGGTTCAAAAGAATTGTTTTAGCTGTCGCTTCTTCAGGAGTTGCATCACTGCTGCTTCCTGGAGGTAGAACAGCACATTCTAGGTTTAAAATTCCTATTGATCTGGATGATAGCGGAGTGTGTGATATTCGGAGGTCTACTATTTTTTTATCCTGTTGAGGTTTTAAATACCATAAAAGTAAATAACTTTCCTTATCATAAGCTGGTTCTTAAAAAAGGTGTGCCAATTATGCTACTTAGGAACATAAGCCAGGCAACTGGTCTATGTAACGGCACAAGGCTTATTGTTACTAGGCTTGCTCAAAAGCTCATTGAGGCTGTTGTGATGACTGGTTCCAATATCGGAGATATAGTTTATATACCAAGGATATGCTTGACTGTTAGAGATCCTAAGTGGCCTTTTACTTTGCACCGGCGACAGTTTCCCATTAGGATTTCATATGCCATGACAATTAACAAAAGCCAGGGACAAACTCTTTCGTCCGTTGGTCTTTATCTGAAAACTCCTGTCTTCACCCATGGCCAGTTTTACGTTGCTGTCTCGCGCGTTACCTCTAAAAAGGCACTCCATATATTAGTTGAGAATGAAGATGGTACCTGCGGTTCTGAGACTAGAAATATTGTGTTCTCTGAGATTTTCGAATCTCTTGTAGATAAATAGTACTGCTCACTATTCTAATTACATAACTATGTATGTTACGTACTTTTGTCTACTGCAGGCTTTTGACCTATGTCTTTTGGACAGTTACTTCTGCCTTTTGACCTATGTCTTTTGGATGATTACTTTTGGGTGCATGCTCCTGTCTACTTATCTTTTATACATTTGCTTTTGAATCACTGGTTGATTTTGTTATCTTGCTCTGTTATATACATGTAGTGCTATCGTTTCCTCCCAGGTATAGATTGGTGTTCCTTCCATTCAGTTTGCCTATCCATTGACAGTCCTTATCTTTTTAATCGTGCTTGTCATGTTTTTTGTAGATGGCGATCAACAGGCTTTCTGAGCTTACCATTGGTGATGACCAGAGTACCATTTGCGTCCTTGTTTCTCGCCGCTCGCATTTCCGTGGCGGAACTGATGAAGGACCCATCATCCATACTGATCTTGTCCTGATTGATAGTGAGGTGGGTCCTATAGTTTTAGACACGACAAGCATTGTGTTCTGTCACCGCATTTGGGACTATGCCTTTGTTTTTGCTCAGTCTAATGCAGCTGGTGTTTCTTCAGGGAACTTACATGCATGCTCAGGTCCCTTCGATTAGAGGCACGGCAGAGCGCCTCAAAGATGTGATTCAGGAAGGCAAGGTCTATGTTGTTAAGAAGTTCTTAGGTAAAGAATCAAAGACAACCTATAGGCCTGTGGAGGGACCTGTAATGGTGCAGTTTACAAGATATACCATGGTTGAACCAAAACCTGGGTTGGAAGACTCTTTTCCTTTCTGCACATACAGCTTGACTGCTTTCGGAGATATCCCAAAGCCCAGCCAGTACCCTGAACGTTTCGTTGGTTAGTTCTATATTCTGACTTATACTCCTTCCATTCAGTTATCCATCTAAACCTATGTCTTCCTTAGTTGTGCTTTCTATAGCTCAATTTCAGCTTATGTGGTTAACTTGTGTTTTCTGATTTGTTCTATTGCAGATGTTATAGGCAGGATTACTATGGTTTCTGATGTGATATCTGTTCAGTCCATGTATCAGACGGCATCTTCAAACACAAGGACTATCATGTTGGCTGACCTGCTGTGAGTTCTTCTGCTTGCTATCAACTTTGCTTTCTGCCCGTTGTAAGTGCCGCTCATCAGCGTTTCTTACTGTTATTGTGGGTGTCGTTATACAGAGGCCAGGAGATGAGGATCATTCTCTGGGGTGACCGTGCTGTTGAATTTGACGGAGAAGCAGTCTGTGCAATGGGTGCTAAAGAACCAGTTATAGCTATATTCGTGGGCTTGCTCCCTAAAGTGGCTAAAGGTAATTGCTAGGATCCTTTCTTCTTTATGGCCTTCGATAACTATTTCTGTTGCTCAACTGCTATGTGTTTTCTTTGCTGCTTAGCTGTTTGGTTATTCTCTATTTGCTGCCTCTGTTCAAATCTGTCTTATCGCTATGCCCATGCCTAATTGATTAGATATTGGTTGTTTCTCATTCTGTTATGTTGCTGTAGGTGTTAAAGGCCTCAGTGGGAGTGCTCCCTGCCGCTGGTACATCGATGAAGATATCCCTGACATTAACTCCTTCCGTGCAAGGTTTATATTACATAGCCTGACGATTTTGTCTTTGTTTTATGTTGATTTTATCCAGCTTTCTGATGTCGTTTGGTATTTTATTTCTGCAGTCTTGGAGAGCAGTTCATTCCCCTGGCTTCCTATGTTCCTACAGGGCCAGGTGCTCTCGTGTCTAGGGCTCAGGAGAAGCCGACTGATAAGACCGTCAAAGAACTCACCGACCTTGATCCTTTTGTTGACATGGTAAGCACTTGCTGTTTTTCTGGTTCAGCACATGGTCTTTTGTGGTACAGCGTATCATTCATCTGGGCTGTTTCTTTTCTCTAGGACAAGCGCTTTCTCTGTACTGTGACTATTGACAGGCTCGGTCCTGATCAGCGTTGGTGGTTCCCTTCATGCACCACCTGCCGCAAGTCATCTAAACATACTGGCTATCAGTATAGATGCTCAGACGATACCTGCTCCTCTGTTGATGCCGACCCAACGTTAGAACCTTCAACATTTATTCCTTTGATTTATTGCTTGCTGCTGCTTCTGAGGTGATAACTTTATTTCCTCTTAATTTTCAGGTACTGTGTTTCTGTCTTCGCGTCTGATGGCACGTCGGAAGCTGAATTTGTGATGTTTGACAAGGTTGCGGCTGGTGCTATCGGGAAACCATTGATTAGTATACTTCGTCAGAGGTATCCTGGTTGTGCTACTGTCGATGAAATGGCCAACCTTGCCAGGCATGATGTCAATATTCCGCCTCAGATAACTCATCTCGTTGGCCAGAAATACAAGCTCATGGTCTCCATATCCAAAAAATGGAAGGTTAAAAATGCAGAGGAGTTGTCTTTCCAGGTCAATAGAATTGAAGAAACCTACAAACCTGAGTTGCCTGCCTTTGTTACTGCTTTTGCTTCTGGGTCTGGCAAGGATACATCAATCACTCGTATTTCTGGTGAAAAACTTCCTGTCTTACCACCGGTGCTATTGCCTGGATTAAACATGTCTCCTGCTGCGAGTCGTGCAGTTGGTTCTCCTGCCTCTCAGGTATAGCTCATACAATACATTCTTTGCCTGTTGGGTCGATTGACACGTTTTATGCCCTTTTTCTAAATGATAATTTATTTGTCCTCAGATACACACACCTCCTTCTACTGGCAAGATCACCCCCTCAACTCCATCTCCATGGTACTGAATTCTGAAGTGTTGTGGAATTGTATAGTTCTTTTCCATTTGTTTTCTTCATTCTCTTGCCATCCTATCATTTATTGCAGCAGCGCTGTTGCCCCGAGGCGTGGCGCAAAGCGCTCTTTGTTTGGTAAATCTTCCAAAAGAAACAATGACGCTGTTCTAGAGGATCGTACTTCATCTGCCCAGGTGCTGGGTGTTTGTTTTCCTATATACTGATTATCTCTGTAAACCCTCGCTACTCTTCCTCTGACTTGTTTTCGCTTGGTAAATCATTTAGGGTGCTGTGGAAGCTATGGTTGTTGATCCTTCCTCGACCGTTGGAGAGAAAGGTGCTGATGTGGTGACCCCTGAGCCCATAAAGATTGTGGTGGATGATCCTTCCAAAACCGTTGAAGAGAAAGATGCTCATGACCTGCCCCTTAAGACCAAGAGGTAAGTTTTAAGTGGTTATGATTACTGCGATGTTTCTGATATATTAGTTCAGCTCCAGGGATCATATTTTCCCTTTTCATGCTGTGCACATGCCAGCCCCTACCTATTTCATCTGTTGGAGATATATTTAGTGGACTGTTTCCTCGTGCAGCAAGCCGCCGTCAGGTGGCAAGGGGTCTGGAGCAGTGAAGAAGCAGAAGTAGTTCTTTGCCTGCCGTGCTTGCAGGTGTCGTTTGTAAATAAGGTGACTGATGACTGCATTATGTATGTTCTTTCTACTCTTCAGTAGAAATATGTTTGTCTGATTGTTTCTTATTTTCTGTGGTAACCAGGTTATATTCCGTACAACCCTTTCTTCCTATACGGTTCTTGTTACGAGATTAGCTCACAAGAAACAGGTGAAGGGTTTTTAGATGGTTCTCTGCTGCTATCTGCATCGACGTCCGCTGGTCCTCAGCGTGTCTTCCCCATACATCGTCGAGCCTTGAAGACAGCCTTATCGCCTTATCGAGCGACTTTTGCATCTGCATGGCCTGTGATGGCCTTGTTGTTTGCCTCCATAGTGCTGTTGGATGTATCTTTAATGCTGCATCATAGACCTCATGTGATTACTGCTTGAATGCACTGTATGGAGGGTATTTTGTGTAAATGTATGCTTGTCCAGAAGCATGCTTTTGTAAGTAGAAACTAATGAGAGTAGGGAAAACGACCTACTAGACCTATGTCAGCACAATCCGATGCTTGAACTAATGAGTTTTATTACCCCTGCTTTACAATGTGTGTCGGACAGCAGTCATCTCTGTCATGTAATAGGTTAAGACAAGTATTAGGAATGCAGATACGAAGGACTCCTTATATGTATAATATTGTGGCATCTGTCCACTTATTTCTGATGTGTTTATAAATGTCGTTCCATGTGAAGTCAATTTATAGTTTCACTGCAGCCTTTAAATCTAACAGGTTGAGAGTTAATTGGTTCTCTTTTTAGGTGATTTTCCTGTGGAAGCTTACACGATAATGTTTACGAGGACGAGGGAGGCCGCCGCCGCGCTTGAGTCCAGCTTCCTGCACCGAGGTGACCTGTTTTTCTTTCTATTCCTCTTGATTTGTTCAGCAACCGCCCCCAACATATTGGGCTACAGTACCTTGACCGGACATTCATCTTTATTTATGCAGATCATCTAAGCATACAGTGTCTGGGGAGGATTGCTCCAGCCTGCAAGTGGTTTGGGATCTTTTGGGGGAGCCGTCTTCTGAACAGTGAATGACATGCTATCTCCTTTCCTCTTGAGAGAAGATTAGCAGCAGGTATATAGCCTAAGCTTGACAAAGTTTAATTTATTCATGGTGATAGCTATTTCTGTTCTGGATATACATGATTTGAACCCATACTGCAAAACAGGCTTGTATGAGTATTCTAACAGAAGATTGTATTGTGCATTCCAGAGAATTGTTCCTGTTGGTCTTGCACAATATAGAGCATACTCGACAGATGAAGTCATAAGCTCTTCCTTGTGCACTATTGCTCGGTGGAGGCAACCTACCGTGGAGCTCGGCAGAGGGTGCATGGTGCCGGTGTCTTACCCAGGACACGACAATGCAACGCAGTGCCCGCAGCTCCTAGCGAACGCTCACCACAGGCTCAAGTAGAAGATGAGTGCGCATCCAGGTTTGTGAAATTGGTCATAGAAGTGGTGTTATTGTGAAATGTTAAGTGACTGTAATGGTAGGTGTTTTATATTGGTTATAGGAGTGGCAGTTTCTTGGCTATTAGCACAAATGCTTGACAATAGTTACATTTTTGTGAAGTAGTGTGGAACCAAGAATGGCACTGATATATGCATAGTGATGATCTGCTTTTGAAGGACTGGACAAATGAATGAAAAATTCATACAGTTATCCAAAGTGTAGGTATTTTTTTTGCTTTAAAAAAGGAATCTGCAAATTGATCTCTATTGCTAGAGCAGTTTTGTTCTGTGTCCTAACCATCACTACTTATGTTCAGCTTCTTTATCTTTGCCTTCCGATACTTCTTAATCTGGTTAGGTCTTTAATTGGCTAGGATTCTAAGATGGCATCCTGGACTAATATGTAGTAGCATTTTTGGTATGCCCAAATCTAAGTACTTGTTGTTTAGTTACTTTTTCTGCTATCAAGTGTTTGGTAATCTTTCCCTTTCATTTCCGTATCCGATGAGTGGGATAAACATCATGATATATTGCTTATCGCCTTTCATTTGCTGGATACTTATGTTTGCTATCAAGTCCTGTCACTACAAATTGTATTGTGATTAGTGTTACAAGTGAGTTGCAACTGATAATCTTTCCCTTTCATTTCCGTATCCGATGTCCAGGACTAACGTAGCAGTAGGCGACGACACTATATCTCGAGAATTTCATGACCACTGAGTCGCGGAGGAAGCAGAGAGTTAAGGTGGTCATCGCTGGTGCGTGTGGTATGATCCCTTCTCCTCCAACTTCTGTCATTTTACAGTACCAGGTTCCTTCATTGTACTGAATCATGGATATGGTCATAGTTAATCTCATTGTTTGGGAATTCGTTAACTGGTAACGGCTCGGTCGGCCACTGAATAGGGATTAATCGGCGAATCGGCCGATTAACTGAATTAGTCGGTCGAGCATTATTCGGTCGAGAAAACAGGACATGACAATATTTTGCCAACTTATATATAGTTTTTCTGTGTTATTTCATACTCATCAGCCTACCAATGAGGAGATCAAGCCTATCTATCTTCTTTTAGATCTTGTCTTGCCGCCTGATGTATTTTCCCAGCATATTTAGTTATATTAGCTGCAATCTGGTTGTACTTGGGATTGCCTTTTTCTTTTTCAGCTATACTGCATAATGAAAAGTTAAATGGACTGTTAAATTTTGATGTGAAGGTCCTGCATTAGCTACATAGCCATCAATGCTGCTTTTTATTTGAACCTTGGGAGTTCAGATATGGAACTGTACAAGAAATATGAAAAATATAATTTTCTTCACTTGTTGTGTTGCAGGATTCAGAATTGTTTATGATCTGAAATATCTCACGTGAGAAGCCAGAGAAGTAAGCAAGAGAGGTAATGGCTTGAATGCAGTAAAGTTTTGGCTGTGCATTTGGGCTTGTGCCATTTACAGTTTTGGTTGATATTGTATTTGCTTGCTTCAGGGATGTGATTGAGGTTTCAAAGTTGGAGCAGAGAGTTGAGAAGTGGTAATGGCGCATGTGCCTTCAATTTTGCACTCCCTGGTGATGTTTGACGCTGCTGCTCCCTTTTATCAGGTGAATACTACCTAAACTATAATGAGATGGGTCTTTTATTAGGTGATTTTAGTTATCTAGGGTCAATTTTCTTTCAGCTCTTGGCTGGACAGAACTACCTGATGCCCACCCAATGATTAATATCCGCGACCATTTTTTTTTTCCAGATCTGACTTACTATCTGTACACAAATAACATGTCAGGTTTATTGAAGGCTATCTACAGAAAATAGGTAATCTTATATAACTCTATGTTATTTTTGTATGGTTCTTCTGATGTGTTGAGTATATGAATGGTTTTTCCCTTTTGTATGGTTTGTAGGTGAACCTGGGAAATGCTCTGTTGGTAGTGCGGCAGCTACTTATGATGAGTGCCCTGAAGAATCCATTGAGGGTTCAATTTGTCTGTTCGATCTCTCCTCAATTTTGAGCAGTCTCAACATTATAAGCTGCAACATTACTCTTCTTTTCAAGCAAAGATTTATGATCAGGAATACAAAGTGGCCAGGTTTCTCTAATAAGGAGACACTGTGTCCCAAGTTTACTAGCTCAATGTACGTATATGTATATTGTATATACTTTGAAACAAGTGGTGATCCGAGCTTGTTCCTCTCTTCATTTCTTACGATCCACATAACTTCTTTCTTACCTGGCTGTCTATACCTACAACAGAAATATAAGGCATATCAATTTTTTTATGAACTGTCTGTTGGAGCTTTATTCCCTTGATTTTCACAAATCAGATGAAAGGGCAGTAATTTCTGGGACAACTGAGTGTTATTCTTAGTGTCTTCTCTAATGCATGCTCATATAAGGTGCTTTTCTCTGGCCTATCGTAAATCTGATCATATAGTGTCTCGGGCTTAATTTTGCTGGTGCTCATCATTTTTTCTCCATTTTGCTGTTTCTTTTTCGCTAGATTTTAGCACATGTGAGATGACAGTGCTATCTAATCGATAGGTACAAATACGATGGAAGACCATCTTGATAGATTCGGTGTAGACATTAGGTGGATCAGAGCCAGTGTATGCCCGTGAAGAGACTATGGATTATATGTTCCAAATCCGCGTGAGCTTTAGGTTGCCATTGGACATGAGCGGCACTCAATTCAGCGACTTAGGTGGATCAGAGCCAGTCGGAACGGAAAGTCGTAAAAACGGGAAGCCGGAAGTCGGAACGGAAAGTCGTGAAAAGCCGGGAAGTCGGAACCGGGAAGTCGTGAAAACGGGAAGCCGGGAAACCGTGAAACCGGGAAGTCGGAACGGAAAGTCGTGAAAACGGGAAGTCGGGAAGCCGGGAAAACATGAAACCGGGAAGTCGTGAAAACGGGAAACCGTGAAACCGGGAAGTCGGAACGGAAAGTCGGGAAAACGGGAAGCCGGGAAAACGTGAAACCGGGAAGTCGGAACGGAAAGTCGTGAAAACGGGAAGTCGTGAAGTCGGGAACACGTGAAACCGGGAAGTCGTGAAAACGGGAAATCGTGAAAACGGGGAGTCGTGAAGTCGGGAAAACGTGAAACCGGGAAGTCGGAACGGAAAGTCGTGAACCGGGAAGCCGGGAAAACGGGAAGTCGTGAAGTCGGGAAAACGTGAAACCGGGAAGTCGGAACGGAAAGTCGTGAAAACGGGAAGCCGGGAAAACGTGAAGCCGGGAAAACGTGAAACCGGAAGTCGGAACAGAAAGTCGTGAAAACGGGAAGCCGGAAAAACGTGAAACCGGGAAGTCGGAACAGAAAGTCGTGAAAACGGGAAGTCGTGAAGTCGGGAAAACGTGAAACCGGGAAGTCGTGAAAACGGGAAGTCGTGAAGTCGGGAAAACGTGAAACCGGGAACTCGTGAAGTCGGGAAGTCGTGAAACCGGAAAGTCGTGAAGTCGGGAAGTCGTGAAAACGGGAAGTGGTGAAGTCGGGAAGTCGTGAAGTCGGGAAGTCGGGAAAACGTGAAACCGGGAAGTCGGAACGGAAAGTCGTGAAAACGGGACAAAACGGGAAGTCGTGAAGTCGGGAAGTCGTGAAACCGGGAAGTCGTGCAAACGGGAAGCCGTGAAAACGGGAAGTCGTGAAGTCGGGAAAGCGTGAAACCGGGAAGTCGGAACGGAAAGTCGTGAAAACGGGAAGTCGTGAAGTCGGGAAAACGTGAAACCGGGAAGTCGTGAAAACGGGAAGTCGTGAAAACGGAAAGTCGTGAAAACGGGAAGCCGTGAAGTCGGGAAAACGTGAAACCGGGAAGTCGGAACGGAAAGTCGTGAAAACGGGAAGCCGGGAAGTCGGAACGGAAAGTCGTGAAAACGAGAAGCCGGGAAAACGTGAAACCGGGAAGTCGGAACGGAAAGTCGTGAAAACGGGAAGTCGTGAAGTCGGGAAAACGTTAAGCCGGGAAGTCGTGAAGTCGGGAAAACGTGAAACCTGTTTTGCATCAGATGATTAGGTAGCTATTTACATCCATCTGTGTCACCTGTTTTGCATCAGATGATTAACAATGTTATATTCTTAATTGTTTTTCTGGTTATTTGTTTTATTAATCAACCTGACTGGCTACAATATGATGCAGGATTATTTTGTTCTGTATGGAATCTAATCCATCAGAGAGACTTTCCTTATGGCAATCATCGGCTCGCTCTTAGACTTTCATGCTGCGTGAAGTAGGCGGCGTCTGCTATTCTACTCAGGCCACCTTATAGTCCGACCCTTCTAATGTGACTATGTTGTTAAGTTTGAAAGATTGTAGACTGACTTCCCTCAGCTATGTTATGTAGTAGACTCAGAGAGTATTTATTGCTGCATGAACCATCCCCGGCTAATTTGTTTCTGTTACCTCTTTAGATGGCAAATGCTTACTGCTTGCTCAACCTTATTTCCTCAGTATTTCTTTGAGTTATTTTGCTCTCGTTGTTTTGCTTTTCTATTTTGCTCTCATTGTTTTCTTTTTCTCACTACTTCAGGCGTGCGAGGAATATTGCAAGAAGCTAGCACTGAACCAGTGGCACATAATTTTTTCTCACATGATCTTTGATATAACATGTAATTTGACTATTAATATTAAATATTTGCATACAAACTACACACACCTTCAATTAATTATACACTTTCGTGAACAACTGTGAAATTATGTAGCACACTTAATTTACGTTTCTATGATGATGGCCACTGGAATTTACCGCTTCGAAAACAATTAACCTAAAATATTTAACTTAAGGCGACCCTACAGTTTTGCTTTCGGCACCTGCGCCAGTGGCGCAACGGGTCATCTAGTCTAATTAAAGTTCAGTGACCAATGGTGCGTTTATCTCTTTCGGAAAAGTGTTCAGATTTCAAAATTGTTCAAATTTTAAAAATCGTTCAAAATAATTTTCGTTCATAGAGTTTTTTTCTGTTCGCTATTTAAAATCATTCAAAATTAATTTTCATTCATAGACTTTTTCTGTTCAATTTTTAAAATCGTTCAAAAATCGATTTCGTTCACCGACCTTTTCTGTTCACTTTTAAAAATAGTTTTGAACATCTCGTATATGATCGTCGAAACGAAAAAAATTACAATATGAAAGTTGCGCAAAACTTGGATACTAGCCTACTCATCAAATGATATTTTAAACGGTCGACCGAGTGCGATGATTTTGATAAAATTTGGCTAAAAAGGTTTTGAACATCTATTCAAAATTGAAAAGTTACAAACGATGAAACTCAAAACTGAGTATAGGAATGAAACCTACTCGTCGACACGCATAATTTTTATGTACACATTTTTTAAATAGTTCGAATCGCATCTATCATTTCCCAAAAAGTAACGAAGTAGGTCGGTACATGCAGAAACAGGAAGCAGGAATCGACCAAAGGAACCAACACACCAACGTGGGCCGGCCCAATATCACGCAGGGGTGTGCGGAGGGTGTGTTTCCGTTATCGACGCATAGGTCGATATGTAGGCGCTCCCGGCTTGTTGGAGTTGCAAATAGGGCAGGCTTGTTGGAGTTGCAAATACGGCCGAAACGTTTTCGGCCTAGCCCAAGTACCCATCTAGAGATCCAGCCGAAAAGCGCTGCGCGGCGTCATCTTCGAGCGGGCCGGCTGGGTCGGTCCACAACACGATCACGCATCTCCTCGTTCGACGGCGAGCCGGCGGCGATGGCGTCGCGGAAGCTCCTCTTCGGCCTCGCGGCGGCAAGGCGAGTCCGCTCTCGCGCCCCCGTGCTCATCTCGGCCTCACCCCTCCCGGAGACCTCCACTTCTGCCTGCCACGCCGCCGCCGCCGCGACGAGGCCGTCAGGTGGATCGCCGTTGGCGCCGCTCTTCTCCTCCAGGGCCTTCTCGTTGACGCGTCCGGCGCAGCAACTCGCCGGAGATGCGCCCGGCCCATCCGCGACGGAACACAAGTTTGTTTCTCGTCCTTTGAGCTCCTTGTTGCGTCCGTGTCTTCAGTATTTGCTTTCTGTATAGTTTCTGCTTTCTAGGATAATTTGGTGCGTTGGAAAATGGGGAAAATTATAATCTTATAGTCACGGCAGATTTATTAAACAATCTGTCTTGTGGTTTTGTGGCCATTGCCGTCCTGCTCTGCTGCGAACCCCAACAGAACCTCGAAGGATCATACACTATTTTTTCATTACAACTTGCAAGTTGAAAGGGCTTAGTTATAGTGGATATTTTAGAAGCGACTGCTCTGGCTGGAGTAATTAAATGTGCATGCAGATAGTGCAATGTGAAAACTTGGGCTAAAATATGACCGCTAAATATGGAGCAGCATAATCCGTTTCTCTTAGTGATTCATATATGCTTTGTACGTCACATTGGATAACTGGATGTTCCTTGGTTTACATGGAACAGGTCGATAATGCCAGAGGACAAGTTCCATAAATTAGCAGATGATACGATACATGATTTACTTGAAAAACTTGAGGTAATGGATTCGTCGATAAGCTCTTCGTACCTTAGTACTTCATTGGAAGCTTCGCTAAGAAATATATCAGTTCAACCTTTATCTTTAGCTAACATTGTTCTCTGTTTCTCGTTTCAGGAATATGGTGATTCTCAGCAGATGGAGGGCTTTGACATAGATTACGGGGTTAGTTATAGTGAAATGTCATGTAATCATGCTAGTTTCACTATTTTTCACTTTTTTGTGTATTGGATCACTGATATTATTTTGTTCATTTCCCTGAATTTTAAGAATCAAGTTCTAACATTGAGGCTAGGAGATTTGGGGACTTATGTTGTAAACAAGCAAGCACCAAACAGACAAATCTGGCTATCTTCACCTGTGAGGTAAGGTCGTGTTATCTTATTCTGCTGGTCAGTTGATTGTGTGTGCTAAGTACCTGAATGTGAGCGTATTATTATCTTATCATGATGTACATTCCTTACTTTGAAGCTAGGCTTGCTATTATGTGACAGTGATAATTGTCAAAGATAGTTTACTGGATCAGTACCTTTTAAATTTGAAAGAATGTATATTTACATTCTATTATTTAGATCCTTATCCTATTTTTAATATGGCTATAAATTTTCTTATACTTGATTTCTTGAAAGATTCTGCTTAGATATCAAACTGTATAAGTTTAGCTGTCCATTACACATAAGCTATTCAATCTTGATCAATTACTGCCGATTCTCATCTGAAAGGGATGTATGTATGCAGTGGGCCTGCTAGGTTTGACTGGGATGCAGCAACAAACAGTTGGGTTTACAGGCGAACTGGAGTAAATCTCATGCGACTGCTAGAGGAGGAGATTGGTGAGCTCTGTGGTACTCCAGTAGATCTTTCGTAAAGGAAAGGAAAATGCCACATATCTAAGTTCGATGGAGCATACAGTATTTCACCGAAGTATGAATGAGATGACACCTTTTAATATGTTGATCCTGGGGAGTAAACCAAAACAATTGTTGTACTGCAAACTTTTGCACTATGTGCTCATTTGGGTTCCGTAATAAGTGTCTGCCCTTTGTAGATGTGGTGTTTTGATCAACTGCTTGCTTGAAGAAATGAGCTTTTTAAGTGTGATGTCCAGATATTGTGTTCCATAAATAGTATGACAGAGCCAGACTTTTATGTTTCATCAAGAGAGGAGTGCACAAACACTATGCATCTATGTCGTCATAGAGTATATCAGCATTCAAACATCCTACGTGACTCTTCCTCCATCAGCTCAGGGCTCAATCTAACCATGAGAACGCAGAACTCCATCTGATCCAGGACACCATCACCGTCTATGTCCCCTTCCCTCATCATCTCCTGGAGCTCTTCGTCCCGGAGCTCGCCGAGGCCCAGGCTGGCCGCGTTCCTCTTCAGGCTCTGGAAGGTGATCTTGCCGGTCCTAGGGTCCATGAGCAGCTGGAACCCCTTGCAGAGCTCCTGGATCAGCCCCTCAACACCGAGCTTCCTCGCCATCGACGGTAGGAAGTCCTCAAACTGCACCACGGAGCCCCTGTCGACGCCCATAACCACACTCGATCCGCGTCGACGATGGAGAAGATCGGAGAATCAAGTAGCCGGCCCTGTTTGCAACAATGGTAAATGGAGGATGGGAATGAGAGGAGGATGATGGGTGCTTAAATAAGGAGGGAATGGTGAGGGGAGACGAAGGAGTCCATGAGGTTCTGGGAAGCAGTCCCCCCATGCATGCCAGCCATAGTACAGGCAATTGCAGGCGTCGTAGCTAGCTATCTTTGGGAGGTTGCTGCGTCCGGCGGTTTTTGCTTGGTTTCTGGGAAGTAGCCAGCATGGGTAGGGAGGATGCTTCTCCAGCCCCGGTTGCTTGCAGGTTGTGATGTGCCGCCTTTCGCAGTACGGTTTCTCTCTGGGAGTCATTAAGAAAATTGATGGGTGGTCGAAAGTTCGTGTATGAACGGTGCCTTTAGGTCAATGTCTCTGTCTATCTGATAACAACAAAGAAACTTATCTCGAGGAAGGTGGCAGTATTTATATCCATTTTCTTGTCTGCCCGACAGGAATAGGATCACCCAGTTCGCTGGGTGATATGAAAGAAAGCGACGGCATTTGGACTTGGTCATGTCACATAATTCTCAGGAAATTTCCTCTCCAGTCTATGTTCGAGTTAATCCTGTGTTGTTGGTCGTCAATGACAACGCGCCCGAACATGCTTTAGGGGTCTTTTTGGTAGCCATTATTTCGAGTCGGAATCATGAATTCATTTGTGATTCTATATCCAACCTGTTTGACTGTCATGAAATTGGACATGTCATTTCATTTGGAGTTCGAGCAGATGTCTATTGTATGTTATGCCAATTTCTACCTGTAACCTTGTCATTTTACTTGTCAAATGAATTTACTTGTTAAAAGAAATGATGAGTGACAAACGAGCTCATTTTTTTTTTTTGATATGAACGGAATTTGCCGGCCTAGGTTTCATGCTGGCCAAGAAAACTACTATTAGGTGGTGAGGTTGCGTATAATTGTCTTATCTCGGTATTGCCAAAGTATGCACTAATGCACCCAACATACTCTACGCCTCTTTTAGACTATGTTTGGCAGACAGGAAGTAAAGAAGACCAGTATCAAGACAGAGAGTAAAATGAACAGTTTCAATCTCCAACACATTTTGAACAATACATATACTATTAGCTAAAGTAGCTGAGATAAATATTGTAAAAACCTAGCCTCCACTAGGATAAGTCGCTGCTTCTTGTCAGCAGCAGCACCCCGCCCCCCCTTGCCTTCGATCTAAGGCTAGTGAACCCTAGATCTACATTCGGGCTAAAATTTCTTCTGTGTTAGGTTTGTGATTTGCCGGTGACGTTGCCGCGACAATGTGAACATTCTAGCATGGTATAAATGCCTTATGACTCATTCTCTGCAATCGTGGCTGGCTGATATATGCATCAGACGATTTCTTGTACTTCACTTTGACATGTCTTGTAGTGGTGGTAACGACCATGTTATCGATTTGATTAGTAGTGGCTCATATTTGTGTGCTCAGAAACGTCTCCCGCAACGTAGCGGTTCGTACCGAGTTTTGCTTTACATGGCGCATGTCTCCCGCCATAGCGCGTTCACTTACTTTCTCACATGGGTGGAAAACTCGAGCGGTTCCTGAATCATTGAGGATAGTTCAACTTGTACATGTTCAGGCTTGTGCTGTTTTATCACTAGTCTAGACGAAATGTCAATATGCAAAAAGGGTGTAGCTAGAGACAATGTCTTGATGCAGGTTTTACTTTTATGAGTAATATTTGAAATTCGTGTATGTTTAGATTTTTCAATATGATGTTAATTTTGTGATGTGACTACGTCCACAAATATCATCCGTTTCTCTTAGCGCCAATCCTGATTTTTTTGATAAACTAGCCAGGGTATGTCAAGTCGAAGAAGGTGCACCGTCGCTTGGAGCACCATCAGTTAAACTTCCTTGACTTCATGCCCATTTCTGCGTCGTCCAGGCGGAGACGAGGACCCTAGAGCATTCTTGTATGTTCTTGGGCGGTGCTAGGCGTAGGTCGCCCTAACGCGCCCAAATCTAGGTCCCCTTGACCACCGTTAGATCCTCATCCAGCGTCCGCAATCATCCATGCCATGTTTTACATTGTAGTCCCTGAACAACTAGAAATAAACCCGCACTCCCGCCGCAGATCCACTTAAAAGGAAAGGGTATATCTCGTTGCCCCTAATCTTCCCAATATTTACAGAGAAAATGCCACAGCACTGTTTTAACCCCCGTATCGCAATAAAATCTTAGGTATTGCAACAAAATGCCACAACCCGAGTACAAAATAAATATATTACAACAAATCATTGCAATATTTCGACAAATAGTGTTACAAAAAGGTGGTTAGACAACATTTTTTTGTTGTACATTACTTTGCAACAAAAATCACTAACCGTTTCAACAAAAATCACAAACAATTACAACAAAAAAACATGTATTTGCAGCAATAAAAAAGGTGGTTGAGCCACAATGTGTTTTGCTAAAAAATCATTTGCAACAAAAAACATAACATACTTCAACAAAAATCAGAAACGATGACAAAAAAAAAATGTGTTTACAACATTTTGGTAAAACGTCATTGAAAAAATCCGAGAAAGCGCACAAAATTATAGAAACGCCCAGAAAAACTTGCAACATATTGTGTGTGATTTCGCAACAAAAATCGTATGAGTTTGTTACAATTTGGAAACAAGTATGCCACATCGAAAAAAGGGAACGAAACACAAACTTGTATCAAACGTCCAGATCATTTTGCAACATGTCGCATAATCTTTCTCAACAAAAAATGTGCGACTTTGTTACAATTAAAAATACGTTAGCAATATTGAAAAATAATATGATGAAGCTTTGTTGCTCGTATCTTTTAGCTACACAACAAAAACACCTTTGTGTTCTTTCCAAGAAACTTTCCAAATGATTCCCAAAAAAAGAATTACGTGCTACTCTGGCTGCTTGTACTGCCTGTACATGAGAATAAATTACAAGAACCTACCACAATTGTCGGCCAAACCACGAGTCAGTACCAACATTGGTGATTTTTTCATGTCAGTACCAATCGGGGACGAGGAGCAACAGATGGCGCAAATGGCTCATTTTAAGCGTTCTGACAGGGCTGGCCCGCTTGTCAGCGCTGACGTGGCCAAACGGCGCCCGTGTCCGCGCTTGGTCAAGACCGACCCGGTCGGAACCCGACAGAGCAGCTCCTCACTCCACTCCTCTCTCTTTTACCACGCGTTCGCAAATGGACGACGCGGCTAATACAGGTGGGTGCGGCGGGAGTGGCGGTGCCCACGGCGGTGGTAGTGCTCACGGCGGCGACATTGCTACCGGTGGAGGCGGCTCGAGTGCTGGATCTGGAAGCAGCGTCGACGACCTGGACGAGCTGTGGCCGCCGCCGTCGCGGGCATCGAGGGCGGCCATGCTGCTAGCTCAGATGTGGGTGGCCAATCCGGGGACGAGCGAGCAGTGGACGACAGGATTCGGCGGCGTCGAGTAAGCATCGACTCCATTTTCTCTATCCCTGTTGATTTCGATTTAGGGTTAGGGTTCAAGTACACAGTGTACAAATTTGGGGATTTAGGGTTTCCAGATTTCGGGTTTTCAGTGAATCTCTTTATATTGCGTTGCTTTGTAGTTTGGATCATGAGGTTTGGGAAGTGCGAATTCATTTCTATGGACTGAACAATCTGGAGAGGAAAATTGGCCGTGATGATGTCAGTTTTATGAAATTGCTTGCTCTGATTGAGACCCAGGGATATAGTATTAGAGATTCTATTTACTGCAGAAAGGGCTGGCTTGGAACTAGTTGACAATAATGCAAAAATATATGAACTGCTAGAGTATTTCAATTCAAGAAAAGTTCTAAATTTTACTGTCTAGAAGGGCAGAGCTGCTCCACCATCTCAGGCATCATGTGCTGCTCCACCATCTCAGGCATCATGTGCTGCTGCATCAGCTAGTATAATTCAATACACAGAACCAGTTGTGTATGATTTGAGTGCCCCTCCTGTTTATGTTGTTGATGATGAACGATGTGTATTAGAAAGTGAAGGAGGAACTGTAGGCAGTCAGACTGAAGCTAACCCTTATGTGTGCACACAAGAAAGCATCTATGTTGACAAGGGGAAGGCAATAGATGTGCCACATGATGAAGAAATTGGGTCAGATTCAGACTTTGACATGGGAGAGGCAGATTTTGCTCTTAGGGAAGAAATGAGAAGCAAGGGAGATGAAGAACTTGCTGAGAGGATTGAGGAGCTGAGAGGAGGAGAGAGGACCCCCTGCTGTACTGTGAAGGTGATACTGACATAGAGGATTTATTTGTACCACAAGATGAACCAGCTAGTCAACAAGCCAGTGAACCAGCACCTGGACGGCTGGACCTGTCATTGAACCAAAGAAGAAGAGAAATAAGAAAGTGAGACCAGGCCCCACTGTCAGGTCTCACTCCAGTAATGTCTTGATGGCGTGTTAACGGTAGAGTGTTTTATTACTTCCCAGCAACAGCACCAGAAGATCTGCTTGTTGACCGTGACAACACACGTTCGTTGGGAGACCCCAAGAGGAAGGTATGATGTAGTGCAGCAGCAGTTTTCTCTTGAAATATGACCAAGGTTTATCGAACCAGGAGGACACGGAGGTTCTTCAGAAGGTTGTCAGCGGCGCAACTGACGTGGAACCTGCACACAACACGGGCAAACTACTTTGCCCCAATGAAACAGAGAGGTTGTCAATCTCTCCGGCTTGCTGAAAACAAAGGATTAAACGTATTATGTGGAAAACAGTAATGAGTGCAGAGAGTAACAGAGAACAAATGATTGCAGTTGGTGGTTTTATCAGTATGAGGAAATGGACCGGGGTCCACAGTTCACTAGTGGTGTCTCTCCATAAAAGATAACTAACATGTTGGGTAAACAGATTACTGGAGGCATGAACCCACTATCTAGCATAAATACTCCCTCTTGGAGTTACAAGCATCTACTTGGCCAAAGCATCTACTAGCAACGGAGAGCATGCAAGATCATAAACAACATAAATAGATAGATTGATAAACAACTTGCTCATAGTATCAATATTCATCGGATCCCAGCAAACACAACATGTAGCATTACAATAAGATGATCTTGATCATGTTAGGCAGCTCACAAGATCTAAACATGGAGGTACAAGGTGGAGAGACAACCATCTAGCTACTGCTATGGACCCGTAGTCCAAGGATGAACTACTCACGCATCACTCCGGAGGCAGGCATGGCGGTGTAGAGGCCTCCGGTGAGGATCTCCCCTCCGGCAGGGTGCCGGGAAGAGCTTCAGAACCCTCCCGATCTAGGGTTGACGACGGCGGCGGCGACGGAACTTTTCGTGGAATATGATCGGTGTTTTTAGGGTTTTCGGGACATCGGGAATATATAGGCGAAAGGGCGGCGTCGGAGGGCACCGAGGCGGCCACGCCAGGGCAGGGCGCGGGCCCACCCCCTGCCGCGCCCTAGGGTGGCGTGGCTGCCTCGTGGCCCCACTCCGTCTCCCCTTCTGGCTTCTGGAGTCTTCCGATGAGATATTTGCACACGTTGATTTTCGTCCAATTCCGAGAATATTTTGCGACTAGCTTTTCTGAAAGAGAAAAACAGCAGAAAACAGGAACTGGCACTTCGGCATCTTGTTAATAGGTTAGTCCCAGAAAATGCATAAAAATGCTATGAAGTGTAAATAAAACATGTAGCAATTGGTATAATAACAGCATGGAACATCAAAAATTATAGATACGTTTGAGACGTATCAAGCATCCCCAAGCTTAGTTCCTGCTCGTCCTCGAGTAGGTAAACGATAAAAACAACATAATTTTTGAAGTGACATGCTACCAACATAATCTTGATCAAATAGTAATGCAAAGCACATGAACTGAATGAAGTGATCCAAGTCAATGGTCTATAGTTTGCTAACAAGTAAACAAGGAGTAAACAAAATGAATCATACAAGTGCAAACTTTCATGAATAATACTTTGGAGACAATGGAGCTATAAGAGTTTGCATAAAAGTTAGCTCACAAAGCAATAGATTCTAAATGAAAGTGTTTGACTAACACAAAGGAAGATTTAGTTTCAGCACTGGCTTCAACTTTAACATATTTATCTCATGGATATTGTCAAGGCAAAGTAATGCAATAAGTCAAACATATCATTATATAACAACTGTTGTACCAAAGTTGACACTAGTGTTTGCTTGTGGAGATAGAAAGAAGTAGGAAAACTGACTCAACAATAAAGTAAAAGAAAGGCCCTTCGCAGAGGGAAGCAGGGATTAAATCATGTGCTAGAGCTTTTTAAGTTTTTGAAAGCATATAGAGAGTATAAAAATATATTTTGAGAGGTGTGTGTTAGTGGTCAACGAATCAGTAAATAGACAATACTTTAAGTCACAAGTTAACCAGACCTTACAAGAGCGGCTCCCATGAAGGACGTTATTTCTACCAGCGGGTAGATCATCCCTCGTTCTCTTTTGTTTACACACTTATGAACATTGCTTGACTGATTTCTCAGGGGCAAAAAGATGTGAAGAGAATTAATGGTTAAAGTTGTAATTAATTGGGACTGGGCACCCCGTTGCCAGCTCTTTTTGCAAAATTATTGGATAAGCGGATGTATATGCCACTAGTCCAGGTGTAAAGTCTGATCAACAAGTGAAATAAAGACCATCTACCACATCCTCATGAGCTTGTAAACAGTGACACAAAAAGGAGTTGTAACAGTTTTGAATATTTTAAAGGTAGCACATGAAAAATTTACTTGGAATGGCAGGAAAATACCACATAATAGGTAGTTATGGTGGACACAGATGGCATGGATTTTGGCTCAAGGGTTTTGGATGCACAAGCAGCATTCCCGCTTAGTACAGAGTTTAGGCTAGCAAGGTTATTTAAGCAAACACAGACTGTCAACCGGTACAGCAAGAACTCATATAAAAAACATGCTTGAAAAATTACAAGACTCCACATTGTCTTCCTTGTTAACCAAAACCTTTCACTAGAAAATATCTAGACTTTGGAACTACCAATGATACAAATCAAATATCAACAAGCTTTACAGTAGTTCTTCACTAATAGCCTTTACTTACATGATGCACAAGTCTAAACATTACTTACTTGGTAACTCAAAACAATTGACAAGTATCAAATTACTCAAGACAGTGATCTACAAGACTTATGTAAGCATTTTATACCACTACCACATGCATAGCATTTTCTGTTCCAACCAAACACCAATCAACTTATTTGAACAACTCTCCAAACAAATATAAGTGAAGCAAGAGAGTACTTTCTTCAAAAGAAACTAATAGCTCTGACAAGAGATATATGAAAACAGAGAGCTAGAAGCTTTAGCAGTAGCTAGACAAGAATACTCAACAAATATAAGTGAAGAACAAGAGTATTCCAATGAAAAAGCGGAGCGTGTCTCTCTCCCAAACAAGAGTGCTAGGATCCAACAAGTATAGAGCAGCAAACAAAACAAAAACAAACTGAAAACAAAAGCACACTGACGCTCCAAGAAAAGTACATATAATGTGAAGAAATAAAAATATAGTCTCACTAGAGATGACCTGATAGTTTGTTGATGAAGAAGGGGATGCCTTGGGCATCCCCAAGCTTAGACGCTTGAGTCTTCTTGAATATATTGGGGAGATCCATGGGAGCTTCCCCAAGCTTAAGCTTTTCACTCTTCTTGATCTTATAATATCATCCTCCTCTCTTAACACTTGAAAACTTCCTTCACACCAAAACTCAACATTTTTCTCATTAGCGGGTTAGTGCATCAAAACAAATAATCTCACTTGATTCTGTAAGGACACAAATTCATAAGCAATCATTTTCAAACATTAGCTACTGTTACTAGGCTTAAGTGATGCTCTTTCACCTTAAAAGAAACCACTCAACACTTGTAAAAGAGAGAATGCAAAACAAAGACAGAATCTGTCAAAACCAGAACAGTCCGTAAAGATGATTTTTTCGGGACACTTACGTCGCTCAAATCGAAAAACTTTAGTCGTACGAAAGTTGCGTACATATCTCAGGAACACGCACAAAAATTGGCAGATTTTTTCAAATTTTCTGATTTTCTACGGCGAGAAACGGTGACGTTCCAGAAATCTGTTCCTGTGCAGTAATCCAAATATAGGTACCATCTTGTCATAAGAGACTTTTCTTGGCACAACAAAACAGCAAATAAAAGATACAAAGGAGTTTTACAGAAGTAAACATGCTCCTTGACTCAAAAAAAAAATAACAGAAAGTAAAAACAATGGGTTGCCTCCCATAAGCGCTTCTCTTTAATGCCTTTTAGCTAGGCATGAAACATGAATCAAGTATTGTCAAGACCAAAAACATCAACATTATAACTTGCCCTAACAATAGTATCAAAAGGGTGTTTCATCCTTCTTCTAGGGAAGTGTTCCATACCTTTCCTGAGTGGGAATTGAAATTTTATATTCCCCTCTTTCATATCAATAACAGCACCAACAGTTCTAAGAAAAGGTCTTCCCAACACAATAGGACAAGAAGGATTGCATTCAATATCCAAAACCACAAAATCAACAGGGACAAGGTTATTGTTAACCATAATAAGAACATTATCAACTCTCCCCAAAGGTTTCTTCATAGAAGAATCAGCAAAGTGAACATCCAAAGGTGCAAGATCAAGGATATCATAAAGCTTTTTAGGCATAACAGAAATACTAGCACCAAGATCACACAAAGCATTGCAATCAAAATCATTCACTTTCATTTTAATGATGGGCTCCCAACCATCATCTAACTTCCTAGGGATAGAAGCTTCACGTTTTAATTTCTCTTCCCTAGCATGCATGAGAGCATTGATGATATGTTTAGTAAAAGCCATATTTATTTCACTAGCCTTAGGACTCTTAGCTAGCTTTTGCAAGAACATAATGACTTCAGTTATATTACAACCATCAAAATCAAAATTATTATCATCAAAGGTAATGGAACCATTATCTCCTACACTCCTAAAAATTTCAGCACTTTTATCAGGAGCAATTTTAGTGCTATCAGGCAGTTTAAAGCTTTTTGCAGCAGAAGTGGAGACATTTCCAACACCAATTATCTTTCCATTAACAGTAGGAGGTTTACTAGCACTTGAGGTATCAACATTTTCAGTAGTAAAAATAGTGCAAACTCTAGCCACACTATTCTGTTTAGCAATTTCAGCTTCTTTTTCCTCTCTTTCCCATCTATCATGCAACTCAGCTAGCATTCTTATATTGTTATCAATTTTAACTTGTATAGCATTGAGAGTTTTGCTCTCTTTAACATCATGAGGCAGCACCTTTATTTTTAAGAAATCAACATCATGAACAAGACTATCAACCTTAGCAGCAAGAATATCAATTTTTCCTAGCTTTTCCTCAACAGTTTTATTGAAAGTAGTTTGTGTGCTAATAAAATCCTTAAGCATAACTTCAAGATCAGAGGGCACACTCTTATTGTTGTTGTAGGAATTACCATAAGAATTACCATAAGCATTGCTACCATTAGAAGGATATGGCCTATAGTTGCTATTACCAAAATTATTCCTGTAGGCATTGTTGTTGAAGTTATTATTTTTAATGAAGTTCACATCAACATTCCCTTCTTGTGCAACCAATGAAGCTAAAGGAACATTATTTGGATCAATAGTAGCATGACCATTCGAAAGCATAGACATAATGGCATCAACCTTATCATTCAAAGAGGAGATCTCCTCAACAGAATTTACCTTCTTACCTGTTGGAGTTCTTTCGGTGTGCCATTCAGAATAGTTTACCATCATATCATCAAGAAGCTTTGTTGCAGCACCCAAAGTGATGGACATAAAGGTCCCTCCAGCAGCTGAATCCAATAAATTCCTTGAAGAAAAATTCAATCCTGCATAAAAGGTTTGAATAATCATCCAAGTAGTCAGTCCATGAGTGGGACAATTCTTAACCAATGATTTCATTCTTTCCCAAGCTTGGGCAACATGCTCATTATCAAATTGCTTAAAGTTCATAATGCCACTTCTCAAAGATATGATTTTAGCAGGAGGATAATATTTTCCAATGAAAGCATCTTTACACTTAGTCCAAGAATCAATACTATTTCTAGGCAAAGATAGCAACCATTCTTTAGCTCTTCCTCTCAAGGAGAAAGGAAATAATTTCAGTTTAATAATATCACCCTCTACCTCTTTATACTTTTGCATATCACATAGCTCAACAAAATTATTAAGGTGAGCAGCAGCATCATCAGTACTAACACCAGAAAATTGCTCTTTCATAACAAGATTTAACAGTGCAGGTTTAATTTCATAGAACTCTGCTGTGGTAGCAGGAGGAGCAATAGGTGTGCATATGAAATCATTGTTGTTTGTGCTAGTGAAGTCACACAACTTAGTGTTTTCAGGATTACTCATTTTAGCAAAATTAAAACAGAACAAGAAAATAACAAACCGAAATAAACTAAATGCAGGATTTTTTTTTTGTGTTTTTGGGTTTTAACAGCAAACAAGATAAAATAAAATAAACTAAGCAAGACAAAAACAAAGTAATGAGATTGGAAGTGTGAGACTCCCCTATCTGGAGATTCCAGTGTCCCCGGCAACGGCGCCAGAAAAATGTCTTGATGGCGTGTTAACGGTAGAGTGTTTTATTACTTCCCAGCAACAGCACCAGAAGATCTGCTTGTTGACCGTGACAACACACGTTCGTTGGGAGACCCCAAGAGGAAGGTATGATGTAGTGCAGCAGCAGTTTTCCCTTGAAATATGACCAAGGTTTATCGAACCAGGAGGACACGGAGGTTCTTCAGAAGGTTGTCAGCGGCGCAACTGACGTGGAACCTGCACACAACACAAGCAAACTACTTTGCCCCAACGAAACAGAGAGGTTGTCAATCTCTCCGGCTTGCTGAAAACAAAGGATTAAACGTATTGTGTGGAAAACAGTAATGAGTGCAGAAAGTAACAGAGAACAAATGATTGCAGTTGGTGGTTTTATCAGTATGAGGAAATGGACCGGGGTCCACAGTTCACTAGTGGTGTCTCTCCATAAAAGATAACTAACATGTTGGGTAAACAAATTACAGCTGGGCAATTGACAAATAATGAGCGCATGACAATGCAATATATGACAAGATGATTATTATGAGATTTAATTGGGCATTACAACAAAGTACATAGACTTGCTATCCAACGCATCTATGCCTAAATAATCCACCTTCCGGTTAGCATCCGCACCCCTTCCGGTATTGAGTTGCAAACAACAGATTATTGCATGAAGTAAAGTGTGTAATGTAAACAATGCAAATGACACGTAGACAATGCATCATTGTTTTATCCCTAGTGGCAACAGCACATCCACAACCTTAGTCGTTTCTGTCATCTCGAGCCCAGATTACTGGAGGCATGAACCCACTATCTAGCATAAATACTCCCTCTTGGAGTTACAAGCATCTACTTGGCCAAAGCATCTACTAGCAACGGAGAGCATGCAAGATCATAAACAACATAAATAGATAGATTGATAAACAACTTGCTCATAGTATCAATATTCATCGGATCCCAGCAAACACAACATGTAGCATTACAATAAGATGATCTTGATCATGTTAGGCAGCTCACAAGATCTAAACATGGAGGTACAAGGTGGAGAGACAACCATCTAGCTACTGCTATGGACCCGTAGTCCAAGGATGAACTACTCACGCATCACTCCGGAGGCAGGCATGGCGGTGTAGAGGCCTCCGGTGAGGATCTCCCCTCCGGCAGGGTGCCGGGAAGAGCTTCAGAACCCTCCCGATCTAGGGTTGACGACGGCGGCAGCGACGGAACTTTTCGTGGAATATGATCGGTGTTTTTAGGGTTTTCGGGACATCGGGAATATATAGGCGAAAGGGCGGCGTCGGAGGGCACCGAGGCGGCCACGCCAGGGCAGGGTGCGGGCCCACCCGTCCGCGCCCTAGGGTGGCGTGGCTGCCTCGTGGCCCCACTCCGTCTCCCCTTCTGGCTTCTGGAGTCTTCCGATGAGATATTTGCACACGTTGATTTTCGTCCAATTCCGAGAATATTTTGCGACTAGCTTTCTGAAAGAGAAAAACAGCAGAAAACAGGAACTGTCACTTCGGCATCTTGTTAATAGGTTAGTCCCAGAAAATGCATAAAAAATGCTATGAAGTGTAAATAAAACATGTAGCAATTGGTATAATAACAGCATGGAACATCAAAAATTATAGATATGTTTGAGACGTATCAGTTATTGATGATGGAGTTAACTACATACCCTCATCAGATGAAGAAGTAGGTGGATTTTTAAAAGACAGTGATGATGGTGGTTTTGAGCCACTGTCCTAGGTGCTACCAAAGAGAGGAAAGAGTAGACCAAAGAAGAGGCCACCAAGAAACTGGTATGATGAGAGGAGGTTGCAGGCACATGAGCAATTGTGCATGAAAATGTGCTTCAGAGATGTGGAACAGTTCAGAGATGCATTGATTAACTTGCACATAGCACAAAGTAGGAATTATATCTACCACAGGAACTCCAATGTTAGAGTTAGTGTCTAGTGCATACATGAGGACTGTCCTTTCCACATAGTGGCATCTGAGATAAAAGGGGAGAAGACCATGTGCATTAGGAAGATGCTAATTGAGCATACTTGTGGGACAACAACTAAAAGCAGTAGGGTTAGTGCCAAATGGTTGGCTCACACCTATGAAGGTATGTTCAGATCAGATCAGTATGGTGTTGAGGTGAGTAAGATGATGGCCTACAGGGCAAAAAACCTAGCCCTTGATGGAGTGTTAGGTGATCACAGACTCCAGTAAGTTAGGCTAAGAGATTTTGCACAGACAGTAATTGATACTAATCCTGGTAGTAGGGTAATTGTGCAAACTATCACACCAGCACCAAGTGAAGAAAATCCACATCCTGGCCCCACTTTTCATGGATTGTTTTTCTGTCTCAATGGACCAAAAGAGGGATTTTTAAAAGGCTGCAGGCCTTTTATAGGAGAGAGGCAGTGCCAATATTTGTCTATGTTTCATCAAACTTATGTGCATCATTTAATTAGTGACTAACTTGTTCTCTATTTTTGCAGGTTTGGATGGATGCTTCATCAAACTAGCCACTGGTGCTCAGATACTTGCTGCAACAGGCAGGGATGGGAACAACAACATGTTTACCGCAAAAAGTTGGATCCTCAATGGAATCGGGAGTATAGCACCCCTCTCCATAATACTACAAACCAACAGAGAAGAAAATCGAGGCTTAATCGAAGTTGAATCAACGAAACTTTCAAATCACCAAATCAGAACCCTAGAACTAACCGTAACCCTAACCCAATGTCTCAACAATGACTTACCTCTCCACTTAATGGACCCTCGCTGGATGTCTCGCTGTCGCCCCAGCTAGGCATATCAACAGCGGCGCCACCCAAGCAACTACGACGGAGATGGGCGACGGGGCTCATCGGGCTCGGAGAGAGAGAGGAGTCGAGTGAGGAGCTGGTCTGTCCGGTTCCGACCGGGTCGATCTTGACCAGGTGGGCACGGGCGCGCGACGGCAGCGGCTAACGGCCATTTGGCCACGTCATCGCTGACAAGCGGGCCAACCCTATCAAAATGCTTAAACGAGCCATTTGCGCCATCTGTTGCTCGTCGTCCCACGATTGGTACTGACATGAAAAAATCACCAATGTTGGTACTGACATGAAAAAATCACCAATGTTGGTACTGACTCGTGGTACAATTGTTTTGGCCGACAATTGTGTAGGTTCTTGTAATTTACTCTGTACGTGAAGAGTTGGTAGCTAGCAGGCCACTATTGGGCTGGATTCGCGTGGGCTGATGAATTTGGTCGAGCAGCCTGCTCGCTAGAAGGCGCGGAATGATGACGTGAAACACACGTTCGTTGGGAGACCCCAAGAGGAAGGTATGATGTAGTCAGCAGCAAGTTTTCCCTCAGAAAGAAACCAAGGTTATCGAACCAGTAGAAGCAGCAACTCTTCAGAAGGTTGTCAACGGCGCCAGAAAAATAGCTGTTGCAGGGAGTCTAGACTGTTGACGTGGAATCTGCACACAACACAATCAAACTACTTTGCCCCAACGAAACAGTGAGGTTGTCAATCTCACTGGCTTGCTGAAAACAAAGGATTAAACGTATGGTGTGGAAAATGAGTATTAAATTGCAGAGAATGAAAAAGGAACAGTTTGCAGTTTGTGGTTGTTTAATCAGTGTAAAAGAATGGACCAGGGTCCACAGTTCACTAGTGGTGTCTCTCCATAAAAGATAACTAACATGTTGGGTGAACAAATTACAGCTGGGCAATTGACGAATAGTGAGCGCATGACAATGCATATACATGACATGTTGACTACTATGATATTTAATTGGGCATTACGACATGATACATAGACCGTTATCCAACAACATCTATGACTAATAATCCACCGCCGGGTTGTCATCCGAGTCCCCCGTTGGTATTAAATTGCAAGCAACGGATAATTGCATTAAGTAAAGTGCGTAATGTAAACAAACACATATGCCCGTGGACATAGCATCGTTAGGTTATCCCTAGTGGCAACAGCACATCCACAACCTTAGAACTTTCTGTCACTGTCCCAGGTTAAACGGAGACATGAACCCACTATCTAGCATAAATACTCTCTCTTGGAGTTACAAGCATCTACTTGGCCAAATCATCTACGAGTAACGGAAAGCATGCAAGATCTTAAATAACATATAAGATAGATTGATAATCAACTTGACATAATATTCAATATTCATCGGATCCCAGCAAACACAACATGTAGCATTACAATAATATGATCTTGATCATGTAGGGCAACTCACAAGATCTAAACATGATGGCACAAAGTGGAGAGACAACCATCTAGCTACTGCTATGGACCCGTAGTCCAAGGATGAACTACTCACGCATCACTCCGGAGGCAGGCATGGCGATGTAGAAGCCTCCGGTGACGATCCCCCTCTCCGGCAGGGTGCCGGGAAGAGGTTCTTAACCCTCCCGAGCTAGGGTTGACGACGGCGGCGTCTCTGGATCTTTTCGTGGATATTTGCTGAGGTACTTAGGGTTTTCGCGTCGGGGGAAATAAGTAGGCGAAAGGGCGGCGGCTGCGGACCCCCGAGGGGCCCACACCACCCTAGGGCGCGGCAGAAGGGGGGCCCGCGCCCTATGTGCGTGTGGCCTCCTGGTGGCCCTCCTCTGCTGCTCCTTCGCTCCGTCAGGCGTGTTCTGGAAAAATAGGCACCCCCGTGTAGCTTCGTCCAATTCCGAGAATATTTCCAGACTAACTTTTCTGGAATACAAAAACAGCAGAAAACAGGAACTGGCACTTCGGCATCTTGTTAATAGGTTAGTCCCAAAAAATGTATAAAAGTGATATAAAGTAGATGCAAAACATGTAGCAATTGGTATAAAACAAGCATGGAACATCAAAAATTATAGATACGTTTGAGACGTATCAGCATCCCCAAGCTTAGTTCCTACTCGTCCTCGAGTAGGTAAACGATAAAAACAAAATAATTTTTGAGGTGACATGCTACTATCATAATCTTGATCATATAATATTGCAAGGCACATGTAAATGAATGAAGTGATCCAAGTCAATGGTCTATAATTTGCTACCAAATAGATAATGAGTAAACAATGAATCACACAAGCTAAACGTTTTCATGAATAGTACTTTCGAGACAAGCATCAAACATTTTTGCATAAGTGTTAACTCATAAAGCAATAGTTTCTAATAAAAGGAATTTAATCAACACAAAGGAAGAATTAAGTTTCAGCATTTGCTTCAACTTTCAACATATTTATCTCATGGATATCATCAACACAAAGTAGTATAACAAGTCCAATACATTGCATATAACGCATGTTGTAACAAAGTTGACACTAGTGTTTGCTTGTGGAAGACAGAAAGAATAGGAAAACTGACTCAACATAAAAGTAAAAGAAAGGCCCTTCGCAGAGGGAAGCAGGGATTAAATCATGTGCTAGAGCTTTTAGGTTTTTGAAAGCATATAGAGATTGCATAAAATATTTGATACTCCTCCCAACCTTGCTAACACAAGCCATGGCTAACCGAATCCTCGGGTGCCTTCCATCAATCACATACCATGGAGGAGTATCTATTTTTGAGAGGTGTTTGTTAATTGTCAACGAATGGTAGCGGGTGAGAACAGTATTCTACCTGTCGAACGGACTTTTAAGAGCGGCTCCCATGAAGGACGTTATTTCTACCAGCAAGGCAGATCATCCCTCTTTCTCTTTGGTTTACACACATTCAGGTATTTCACTGTTTGTCATTGCTTACTGATGAATCAGGGCAAAAGTGTGAAGAGAATTAATTGGTTAAAGTTGTAATTAATTGGGACTGGGCACCCCGTTGCCAGCTCTTTTTGCAAGTTATTGGATAAGCGGATGTATATGCCACTAGTCCAGGTGTAAAAGTCCACTCGACAAATAGAATAAAGAATAACCACACTAATTCCTCATGAGCTAGTAAACATTGACACAAAAAGGGAATAATAACATTTTGAATAATTTAAAGGTAGCACATGAAAAATTTACTTGGAGTGGCAAGGAAATACCACATATAGGTAGTTATGGTGGACACAAATGGCATGGATTTTGGCTCAAGGATTTGGATGCACGAGAAGCATTCCCTCTCAGTACAGAGTTTAGGCTAGCAAGGTTATGTAAGCAAACAAGAATATCAACCCGTACACCAAGTTTTATATGACAAACATATTGCAAACGTTATAAGACTTCATACCGTCTTCCTTGTTAACCAAACCCTGTTATTAGAAAATATCTAGACCTTAGAGGTACCACCGATGCAAACCAAATTTTCAACAAGCTTTACGGTAGTTCTTCACTAATAGGCTTAACTCATGTGATGCACAATTTAATCATGATCTACTTGTTAACTCAAAACAATTGACAAGCATCAAGTTATCCATTTTAGTGATCTACAAGATTAAGCAAGTTTTTCCTTATACCAATTACCACATGCAACATTTTCTGAACCAACCAAACACCAATCAATTTATTTCATCAACTCTCCAAACAAATATAAGTGAAGCAAGAGAGTACTTTCTACAAAAGAAAGCTAATAGCTCTGACAAGAGATACATGAAAACAAGAGCTAAAAGCTGAACAGCGCTAGATATGAATACTCAACAAATATAAGTGAAGAATAGGAGTATTCTCATGAAAAAGCGGAGCGTGTCTCTCTCCCAATCAAGAATGCTAGGGTCCAGTCAAGCTTTATTGAAAATAAAAGTGCAATACTGAAAATAAAAGCACACAGACGCTCCAAGAAAAGCACATATGATGTGAAAGAATTAAAATATAGTTTCACTAGAGATGACCTGATAATTTTGACGATGAAGAAGGGGATGCCTTGGGCATCCCCAAGCTTAGACGCTTGAGTCTTCTTGAAATATGCTGGGGAGATCCATGGGAGCCTCCCCAAGCTTAAGCTCTTCACTCTTCTTGATCCTATTATATCATCCTTCTCTCTTGACCCTTGAAAACTTCCGTCACACCAAACTCAAAGTAGATCTCATTAGAGGGTTAGTGCATAATCAAAAATTCACATGTTCTATAAAGACGCAATATGATTTGTTACTTTAAACATTAGCTACAGCCACTGATGTTATGTGAAGCTCTTCCACCCAAAAAAGAATTTCACTCAACACTAGTAAAAGAGAGAATGCAAAAATAAAAAGGCATAATCTGTCTAAAACAGAACAGTCCGCAAAGACGAATTTTTTCGAGGCACTTACGACGCTCAGATCGAGAAACTCTGAACTAATGAAAGTTTCAGACATTCATAAAGATTACGCACAAAAATTTTCAGATTTAATTAACAATCTGGTGATTTTAGGAATTTCGTACAGTGAACAGCAAAAATCTGTTTCTGCGCAGCAATCAAAATTAAGCATCATCTTATCATTAGAGGCTACTCTTGGCACAACAATGCGAGAAAATAAAGATACAAAGGAGTTGCTACAGAAGTAAACAAACTCCTTGACTCAATAAAAGAAAAATTGCAGAAAAATAAAATGGGTTGCCTCCCATAAGCGCTTTTCTTTAACGCCTTTTAGCTAGGCACAAAGCATGCATCAAGTATTACCAAGTGAAGAAGCATCAACATTGTAATTTGTTCGAACAATAGAATCATAAGGTGGCTTAATCTTCTTCCTAGGAAAGTGTTCCATACCTTTCTTGAGAGGAAATTGATATTTTATATTCCCTTCTTTCATATCAATAATAGCACCTACAGTCCTAAGAAAAGGTCTTCCCAGCACAATAGGGCATGATGGATTGCACTCAATATCCAAGACAATAAAATCAACGGGGACATAATTGTTGTTAACCATGATAAGAACATCATCAATTCTTCCCAAAGGTTTTTTAATAGTAGAATCAACAAGGTGAACATCCAAGTAACAATTTTCCAAAGGTGCTAAATCAAGCATATCATATAATCTTTTAGGCATAACAGAAATACTAGCACCAAGGTCACACAAAGCATTGCAATCAAAGTCATTCAATTTCAATTTAATGATGGGCTCCCAACCATCTTCTAACTTCCTAGGGATAGAAGCTTCATGTTTAATTTCTCTTCCCTAACTTGCATAGAGCATTAGTAATATGTTTAGTAAAAGCCATGTTTATAGCACTAGCATTAGGACTTCTAGCTAGCTTTTGCAAGAACTTAATTACTTCAGAAATATTGCAACCATCAAAATCAAAGTCATTATTATCAAAAGTAATGGAGTTATTCTCTTCCTTATTGCTAGAAATTTCAGCATCTTTATCAAGGACAGTTTCAGAGTTATCAGGCAATTTAGGACATTTTGCAATAGAAGTGGAAACATTACCAACACCAACTATCTTGCCATTAATGGTAGGAGGTTTGTTAACACTTGAGTTTGAAGCCTTTTCAGAAGTAGTAATAGTATAAACTCTAGCAATATTATTCTTTCTAGCAATTTCATCCTCTCTTTCCCATCTAGCATGCAATTCAGCTAACATCCTCACATTGTTATCAATTTTAACTTGTATAGCATTGAGAGTTTTGCTCTCTTTAACATCATGAGGCATGTTCTTTAGTTTCAATAAGTCAACATCAAGAGCAAGACTATCAACTTTAGAGGAAAGCACATCAATTTTCCCAAATTTCTCCTCAACAGTTTTATTGAAAGCAGTTTGTGTACTAATAAAATCCTTAAGCATAACTTCAAGATCAGAGGGTACACTCTTATTATTATTGTAGGAGTTACTATAGGAATTTCCATAACCATTGCCACTATTAGAAGGATAGGGCCTATAATTGCTATTACCAAAATTATTCCTATAAGCATTGTTGTTGAAATTATTATTTTTAATGAAGTTCACATCAACATGCTCTTCTTGAGCAACCAAAGAAGCTAAAGGAACATTATTTGGATCAACATGTGTTTGACCATTTGCAAGCATAGACATAATAGTATCAATTTTGGCACTCAAGGAGGAGGTTTCCTCAACAGAATTTACCTTCTTACCTGTTGGAGCTCTCTCGGTGTGCCACTCAGAATAATTAATCATCATATCATCAAGAAGCTTTGTTGCAGCACCCAAAGTGATGGACATAAAGGTACCTCCAGCGGCCGAATCCAATAAATTCCTCGAAGAAAAATTTAATCCTGCATAGAAGGTTTGGATGATCATCCAAGTAGTCAGTCCATGAGTGGGACAATTTTTAACCAATGATTTCATTCTCTCCCATGCTTGAGCAACATGTTCATTATCAAATTGCTTAAAATTCATTATGCTACTTCTCAAAGAAATAATCTTAGCAGGAGGATAATATTTTCCAATAAAAGCATCTTTGCATTTAGTCCATGAATCAATACTATTTCTAGGCAAAGATAGCAACCATTCTTTAGCACGTCCTCTCAAGGAGAAAGGAAAAAGTTTCAGTTTAATAATATCACCATCTACTTCCTTGAGCTTTTGCATTTCACAAAGTTCAACAAAGTTATTAAGGTGAACAGCAGCATCATCAGTACTAACACCAGAAAATTGCTCTTTCATAACAAGATTTAAAAGTGCAGGTTTAATTTCATAAAATTCTGCTGAAGCAGCAGGTGGAGCAATAGGTGTGCATATGAAATCATTGTTGTTCGTGCTAGTGAAATCACACAACTTAGTGTTCTCAGGAGTACTCATTTTAGCAGAAATAAAAACAGTACAGAAAATAACTTGAAAGTAAACTAGATGCAAGTAACTAATTTTTTTGTGTTTTTGATAATTGAAAGCAAACAAGATAAAATAAAATAAACTAAGCAAGACAAAAACAAAGTAAAGAGATTGGAAGCGTGAAACTCCCCTTGCAGAAGACTGCTGTCTCCCCGGCAACGGCGCCAGAAAAATAGGCGTTGACGGGAGATAGGAGTCTGCTGAAGAAGTGCTTCCACTCCCCGGCAACGGCGCCAGAAAAATAGCTTGATGACGTGAAACACACGTTCGTTGGGAGACCCCAAGAGGAAGGTATGATGTAGTCAGCAGCAAGTTTTCCCTCAGAAAGAAACCAAGGTTATCGAACCAGTAGGAGCAGCAACTCTTCAGAAGGTTGTCAACGGCGCCAGAAAAATAGCTGTCGCAGGGAGTCTGGACTGTTGACGTGGAATCTGCACACAACACAATCAAACTACTTTGCCCCAACGAAACAGTGAGGTTGTCAATCTCACTGGCTTGCTGAAAACAAAGGATTAAACGTATGGTGTGGAAAATGAGTATTAAATTGCAGAGAATGAAAAAGGAACAGTTTGCAGTTTGTGGTTGTTTAATCAGTGTAAAAGAATGGACCGGGGTCCACAGTTCACTAGTGGTGTCTCTCCATAAAAGATAACTAACATGTTGGGTGAACAAATTACAGCTGGGCAATTGACGAATAGTGAGCGCATGACAATGCATATACATGACATGTTGACTACTATGATATTTAATTGGGCATTACGACATAATACATAGACGTTATCCAACAGCATCTATGACTAATAATCCACCGCCGGGTTGTCATCCGAGTCCCCCGTTGGTATTAAGTTGCAAGCAACGGATAATTGCATTAAGTAAAGTGCGTAATGTAAACAAACACATATGCCCGTGGACATAGCATCGTTAGGTTATCCCTAGTGGCAACAGCACATCCACAACCTTAGAACTTTCTGTCACTGTCCCAGGTTAAACGGAGACATGAACCCACTATCTAGCATAAATACTCTCTCTTGGAGTTACAAGCATCTACTTGGCCAAAGCATCTACGAGTAACGGAAAGCATGCAAGATCTTAAATAACATATAAGATAGATTGATAATCAACTTGACATAATATTCAATATTCATCGGATCCCAGCAAACACAACATGTAGCATTACAATAATATGATCTTGATCATGTAGGGCAGCTCACAAGATCTAAACATGATGGCACAAAGTGGAGAGACAACCATCTAGCTACTGCTATGGACCCGTAGTCCAAGGATGAACTACTCACGCATCACTCCGGAGGCAGGCATGGCGATGTAGAAGCCTCCGGTGACGATTCCCCTCTCCGGCAGGGTGCCGGGAAGAGGTTCTTAACCCTCCCGAGCTAGGGTTGACGACGGCGGCGTCTCTGGATCTTTTCGTGGATATTTGCTCAGGTACTTAGGGTTTTCGCGTCGGGGGGAATAAGTAGGCGAAAGGGCGGCGGCTGCGGACCCCCGAGGGGCCCACACCACCCTAGGGCGCGGCAGAGGGGGGCCCGCGCCCTAGGTGCGTGTGGCCTCCTGGTGGCCCTCCTCTGCTGCTCCTTCGCTCCGTCAGGCGTGTTCTGGAAAAATAGGCACCCCCGTGTAGTTTCGTCCAATTCCGAGAATATTTCCAGACTAGCTTTTCTGGAATACAAAAACAGCAGAAAACAGGAACTGGCACTTCGGCATCTTGTTAATAGGTTAGTCCCAAAAAATGTATAAAAGTGATATAAAGTAGATGCAAAACATGTAGCAATTGGTATAAAACAAGCATGGAACATCAAAAATTATAGATACGTTTGAGACGTATCAGCATCCCCAAGCTTAGTTCCTACTCGTCCTCGAGTAGGTAAACGATAAAAACAAAATAATTTTTGAGGTGACATGCTACTATCATAATCTTGATCATATAATATTGCAAGGCACATGTAAATGAATGAAGTGATCCAAGTCAATGGTCTATAATTTGCTACCAAATAGATAATGAGTAAACAATGAATCACACAAGCTAAACGTTTTCATGAATAGTACTTTCGAGACAAGCATCAAACAGTTTTGCATAAGTGTTAACTCATAAAGCAATAGTTTCTAATAAAAGGTATTTAATCAACACAAAGGAAGAATTTAGTTTCAGCATTTGCTTCAACTTTCAACATATTTATCTCATGGATATTGTCAACACAAAGTAGTATAACAAGTCCAATACATTGCATATAACGCATGTTGTAACAAAGTTGACACTAGTGTTTGCTTGTGGAAGACAGAAAGAATAGGAAAACTGACTCAACATAAAAGTAAAAGAAAGGCCCTTCGCAGAGGGAAGCAGGGATTAAATCATGTGCTAGAGCTTTTAGGTTTTTGAAAGCATATAGAGATTGCATAAAATATTTGATACTCCTCCCAACCTTGCTAACACAAGCCATGGCTAACCGAATCCTCGGGTGCCTTCCATCAATCACATACCATGGAGGAGTATCTATTTTTGAGAGGTGTTTGTTAATTGTCAACGAATGGTAGCGGGTGAGAACAGTATTCTACCTGTCGAACGGACTTTTAAGAGCGGCTCCCATGAAGGACGTTATTTCTACCAGCAAGGCAGATCATCCCTCTTTCTCTTTGGTTTACACACATTCAGGTATTTCACTGTTTGTCATTGCTTACTGATGAATCAGGGCAAAAGTGTGAAGAGAATTAATTGGTTAAAGTTGTAATTAATTGGGACTGGGCACCCCGTTGCCAGCTCTTTTTGCAAGTTATTGGATAAGCGGATGTATATGCCACTAGTCCAGGTGTAAAAGTCCACTCGACAAATAGAATAAAGAATAACCACACTAATTCCTCATGAGCTAGTAAACATTGACACAAAAAGGGAATAATAACATTTTGAATAATTTAAAGGTAGCACATGAAAAATTTACTTGGAGTGGCAAGGAAATACCACATATAGGTAGTTATGGTGGACACAAATGGCATGGATTTTGGCTCAAGGATTTGGATGCACGAGAAGCATTCCCTCTCAGTACAGAGTTTAGGCTAGCAAGGTTATGTAAGCAAACAAGAATATCAACCCGTACACCAAGTTTTATATGACAAACATATTGCAAACGTTATAAGACTTCATACCGTCTTCCTTGTTAACCAAACCCTGTTATTAGAAAATATCTAGACCTTAGAGGTACCACCGATGCAAACCAAATTTTCAACAAGCTTTACGGTAGTTCTTCACTAATAGGCTTAACTCATGTGATGCACAATTTAATCATGATCTACTTGTTAACTCAAAACAATTGACAAGCATCAAGTTATCCATTTTAGTGATCTACAAGATTAAGCAAGTTTTTCCTTATACCAATTACCACATGCAACATTTTCTGAACCAACCAAACACCAATCAATTTATTTCATCAACTCTCCAAACAAATATAAGTGAAGCAAGAGAGTACTTTCTACAAAAGAAAGCTAATAGCTCTGACAAGAGATACATGAAAACAAGAGCTAAAAGCTGAACAGCGCTAGATATGAATACTCAACAAATATAAGTGAAGAATAGGAGTATTCTCATGAAAAAGCGGAGCGTGTCTCTCTCCCAATCAAGAATGCTAGGGTCCAGTCAAGCTTTATTGAAAATAAAAGTGCAATACTGAAAATAAAAGCACACAGACGCTCCAAGAAAAGCACATATGATGTGAAAGAATTAAAATATAGTTTCACTAGAGATGACCTGATAATTTTGACGATGAAGAAGGGGATGCCTTGGGCATCCCCAAGCTTAGACGCTTGAGTCTTCTTGAAATATGCTGGGGAGATCCATGGGAGCCTCCCCAAGCTTAAGCTCTTCACTCTTCTTGATCCTATTATATCATCCTTCTCTCTTGACCCTTGAAAACTTCCGTCACACCAAACTCAAAGTAGATCTCATTAGAGGGTTAGTGCATAATCAAAAATTCACATGTTCTATAAAGACGCAATATGATTTGTTACTTTAAACATTAGCTACAGCCACTGATGTTATGTGAAGCTCTTCCACCCAAAAAAGAATTTCACTCAACACTAGTAAAAAAGAGAATGCAAAAATAAAAAGGCATAATCTGTCTAAAACAGAACAGTCCGCAAAGACGAATTTTTTCGAGGCACTTACGACGCTCAGATCGAGAAACTCTGAACTAATGAAAGTTTCAGACATTCATAAAGATTACGCACAAAAATTTCAGATTTAATTAACAATCTGGTGATTTTAGGAATTTCGTACAGTGAACAGCAAAAATCTGTTTCTGCGCAGCAATCAAAATTAAGCATCATCTTATCATTAGAGGCTACTCTTGGCACAACAATGCGAGAAAATAAAGATACAAAGGAGTTGCTACAGAAGTAAACAAACTCCTTGACTCAATAAAAGAAAAATTGCAGAAAAATAAAATGGGTTGCCTCCCATAAGCGCTTTTCTTTAACGCCTTTTAGCTAGGCACAAAGCATGCATCAAGTATTACCAAGTGAAGAAGCATCAACATTGTATTTGTTCGAACAATAGAATCATAAGGTGGCTTAATCTTCTTCCTAGGAAAGTGTTCCATACCTTTCTTGAGAGGAAATTGATATTTTATATTCCCTTCTTTCATATCAATAATAGCACCTACAGTCCTAAGAAAAGGTCTTCCCAGCACAATAGGGCATGATGGATTGCACTCAATATCCAAGACAATAAAATCAACGGGGACATAATTGTTGTTAACCATGATAAGAACATCATCAATTCTTCCCAAAGGTTTTTTAATAGTAGAATCAACAAGGTGAACATCCAAGTAACAATTTTCCAAAGGTGCTAAATCAAGCATATCATATAATCTTTTAGGCATAACAGAAATACTAGCACCAAGGTCACACAAAGCATTGCAATCAAAGTCATTCAATTTCAATTTAATGATGGGCTCCCAACCATCTTCTAACTTCCTAGGGATAGAAGCTTCATGCTTTAATTTCTCTTCCCTAACTTGCATAAGAGCATTAGTAATATGTTTAGTAAAAGCCATGTTTATAGCACTAGCATTAGGACTTCTAGCTAGCTTTTGCAAGAACTTAATTACTTCAGAAATATTGCAACCATCAAAATCAAAGTCATTATTATCAAAAGTAATGGAGTTATTCTCTTCCTTATTGCTAGAAATTTCAGCATCTTTATCAAGGACAGTTTCAGAGTTATCAGGCAATTTAGGACATTTTGCAATAGAAGTGGAAACATTACCAACACCAACTATCTTGCCATTAATGGTAGGAGGTTTGTTAACACTTGAGTTTGAAGCCTTTTCAGAAGTAGTAATAGTATAAACTCTAGCAATATTATTCTTTCTAGCAATTTCATCCTCTCTTTCCCATCTAGCATGCAATTCAGCTAACATCCTCACATTGTTATCAATTTTAACTTGTATAGCATTGAGAGTTTTGCTCTCTTTAACATCATGAGGCATGTTCTTTAGTTTCAATAAGTCAACATCAAGAGCAAGACTATCAACTTTAGAGGAAAGCACATCAATTTTCCCAAATTTCTCCTCAACAGTTTTATTGAAAGCAGTTTGTGTACTAATAAAATCCTTAAGCATAACTTCAAGATCAGAGGGTACACTCTTATTATTATTGTAGGAGTTACTATAGGAATTTCCATAACCATTGCCACTATTAGAAGGATAGGGCCTATAATTGCTATTACCAAAATTATTCCTATAAGCATTGTTGTTGAAATTATTATTTTTAATGAAGTTCACATCAACATGCTCTTCTTGAGCAACCAAAGAAGCTAAAGGAACATTATTTGGATCAACATGTGTTTGACCATTTGCAAGCATAGACATAATAGTATCAATTTTGGCACTCAAGGAGGAGGTTTCCTCAACAGAATTTACCTTCTTACCTGTTGGAGCTCTCTCGGTGTGCCACTCAGAATAATTAATCATCATATCATCAAGAAGCTTTGTTGCAGCACCCAAAGTGATGGACATAAAGGTACCTCCAGCGGCCGAATCCAATAAATTCCTCGAAGAAAAATTTAATCCTGCATAGAAGGTTTGGATGATCATCCAAGTAGTCAGTCCATGAGTGGGACAATTTTTAACCAATGATTTCATTCTCTCCCATGCTTGAGCAACATGTTCATTATCAAATTGCTTAAAATTCATTATGCTACTTCTCAAAGAAATAATCTTAGCAGGAGGATAATATTTTCCAATAAAAGCATCTTTGCATTTAGTCCATGAATCAATACTATTTCTAGGCAAAGATAGCAACCATTCTTTAGCACGTCCTCTCAAGGAGAAAGGAAAAAGTTTCAGTTTAATAATATCACCATCTACTTCCTTGAGCTTTTGCATTTCACAAAGTTCAACAAAGTTATTAAGGTGAACAGCAGCATCATCAGTACTAACACCAGAAAATTGCTCTTTCATAACAAGATTTAAAAGTGCAGGTTTAATTTCATAAAATTCTGCTGAAGCAGCAGGTGGAGCAATAGGTGTGCATATGAAATCATTGTTGTTCGTGCTAGTGAAATCACACAACTTAGTGTTCTCAGGAGTACTCATTTTAGCAGAAATAAAAACAGTACAGAAAATAACTTGAAAGTAAACTAGATGCAAGTAACTAATTTTTTTGTGTTTTTGATAATTGAAAGCAAACAAGATAAAATAAAATAAACTAAGCAAGACAAAAACAAAGTAAAGAGATTGGAAGCGTGAAACTCCCCTTGCAGAAGACTGCTGTCTCCCCGGCAACGGCGCCAGAAAAATAGGCGTCGAGGGGAGATAGGAGTCTGCTGAAGAAGTGCTTCACTCCCCGGCAACGGCGCCAGAAAAATAGCTTGATGACGTGAAACACACGTTCGTTGGGAGACCCCAAGAGGAAGGTATGATGTAGTCAGCAGCAAGTTTTCCCTCAGAAAGAAACCAAGGTTATCGAACCAGTAGGAGCAGCAACTCTTCAGAAGGTTGTCAACGGCGCCAGAAAAATAGCTGTTGCAGGGAGTCTGGACTGTTGACGTGGAATCTGCACACAACACAATCAAACTACTTTGCCCCAACGAAACAGTGAGGTTGTCAATCTCACTGGCTTGCTGAAAACAAAGGATTAAACGTATGGTGTGGAAAATGAGTATTAAATTGCAGAGAATGAAAAAGGAACAGTTTGCAGTTTGTGGTTGTTTAATCAGTGTAAAAGAATGGACCGGGGTCCACAGTTCACTAGTGGTGTCTCTCCATAAAAGATAACTAACATGTTGGGTGAACAAATTACAGCTGGGCAATTGACGAATAGTGAGCGCATGACAATGCATATACATGACATGTTGACTACTATGATATTTAATTGGGCATTACGACATAATACATAGACCGTTATCCAACAGCATCTATGACTAATAATCCACCGCCGGGTTGTCATCCGAGTCCCCCGTTGGTATTAAGTTGCAAGCAACGGATAATTGCATTAAGTAAAGTGCGTAATGTAAACAAACACATATGCCCGTGGACATAGCATCGTTAGGTTATCCCTAGTGGCAACAGCACATCCACAACCTTAGAACTTTCTGTCACTGTCCCAGGTTAAACGGAGACATGAACCCACTATCTAGCATAAATACTCTCTCTTGGAGTTACAAGCATCTACTTGGCCAAAGCATCTACGAGTAACGGAAAGCATGCAAGATCTTAAATAACATATAAGATAGATTGATAATCAACTTGACATAATATTCAATATTCATCGGATCCCAGCAAACACAACATGTAGCATTACAATAATATGATCTTGATCATGTAGGGCAGCTCACAAGATCTAAACATGATGGCACAAAGTGGAGAGACAACCATCTAGCTACTGCTATGGACCCGTAGTCCAAGGATGAACTACTCACGCATCACTCCGGAGGCAGGCATGGCGATGTAGAAGCCTCCGGTGACGATTCCCCTCTCCGGCAGGGTGCCGGGAAGAGGTTCTGAACCCTCCCGAGCTAGGGTTGACGACGGCGGCGTCTCTGGATCTTTTCGTGGATATTTGCTCAGGTACTTAGGGTTTTCGCGTCGGGGGGAATAAGTAGGCGAAAGGGCGGCGGCTGCGGACCCCCGAGGGGCCCACACCACCCTAGGGCGCGGCAGAGGGGGGCCCGCGCCCTAGGTGCGTGTGGCCTCCTGGTGGCCCTCCTCTGCTGCTCCTTCGCTCCGTCAGGCGTGTTCTGGAAAAATAGGCACCCCCGTGTAGTTTCGTCCAATTCCGAGAATATTTCCAGACTAGCTTTTCTGGAATACAAAAACAGCAGAAAACAGGAACTGGCACTTCGGCATCTTGTTAATAGGTTAGTCCCAAAAAATGTATAAAAGTGATATAAAGTAGATGCAAAACATGTAGCAATTGGTATAAAACAAGCATGGAACATCAAAAATTATAGATACGTTTGAGACGTATCACGGAACAATCCGGACAAGTATATACCTGCTTCCTCTTCAAATGAGCATGTAAGTTTGTTCCTTAGAAATATCATACTATAGTTATATTTTTCTCTACAAATTTTGGGAACAAAAGCTTGAGCTTTAATCTGAAAATATTTGTAATTTTTTAGTGAATACCCAATTGTCGTTACATTGTATCTCATTTACGATATCTGGTATGATGGGGTTTTGTAAATTTGCGCGCCGGCGTCGCGAACAAAACAACGCGCGCTTTGCTATTTCCCAAAATTTGAATTGGTCGATCCAAATACCTAGCGCAAAGATGGGAACGCCACTTTCTCGCTGACTTATAGGCCCCACATCTCTTCTATGTAATTGTTTACTTGGTCGATGCAAAATAGCTTACGCATAGTAGAAATTCCCAAGCAACTACGGCGGAGATGGGCGACGGGGCTCGTTGGGCTCGGGAGAGAGAGAGAGAGGATTCGAGTGAGGAGCTGGTCAGTCCGGTTCCAACCGGGTCGGTCTTGACCAGGCGCGGGCACGGGCACGCGACGGCAGCGGCTAACGGCCGTTTGGCCACGTTAGCGCTGACAAGCGGGCCAGCCCTGTCAAATAGCTTAAACTGAGACATTTGCGCCATCTGCTGCTTGTCGTCCCACGATTGGTACTGACATGAAAAAATCACCAATGTTGATACTGACTTGTTGGTACTGACTCGTGTTTTGGCCGACAATTGAAGTAGGTTATTGTAATTTACTCTGTACGTGAAGAGTTGGTAGCTAGCAGGCCACTATTGGGAGCTGATGGCTTTCAGCTGTAGAGCCGACAATTGTGGTATGCTGCTTCGTGATGTACAGCTGATGGCTTTGAGCTGTACGGTAATTTTTTGGGGCTTTCATCGATCGTTTTTTACATGCTACCACAGTAAAAATTAATTAAGGAGCACACTAATTATGGCGGAACGGTCTCTGATCTACTCGCGGCTACCAGTGAACAAAAGAACATTAGACTACATAGAACAAAATATCAGTATCCATGGAACAAAAAATATCTGCAACTGGAACAAAATTTTGACCACAATTAGAACACATGGATCAAATCATGAGGACACGAGGAACAAAATTGTATAACGAGTGGAACAAAAATTTAGAACATAGGAACAAAGCACAGACTATTAGCAGAACAGTATTTTCTGCCAGAGTGGAACATACTGTAGCACGTGAGGAAAAACAAGCATGTGCATGTGAAATAAATATTTTTGACAAATTGAAACAAAATCAAAACTAAAGGTAGGCCAAATAATATAGCATCCGAGGAACGAATCATATCTAAAAGAGGAACAAAACTATAGATGCCAAGAAACAAAATCCAGGTACAGGAGGAACACTTATTTTGACTAGTTGGACCAAAATCACGACTACAATTGTGACAAATACACGAGAACTAGATTTAAGCCTGTGGGAAAAAATCATGTCCGCGGGGAACAAAGTTTTTTGACTAATTGGAACAAAATCACGACTATAGTCGAAACAAGAATTATAGCATCCAAGGAACAAATCATATCTACAGGAGGAGCAAACTTTAGCGTCCAAGGAATAAAAACTAAGTACATCTGGAACAATTATTTTGACCAATTGGAACAAAATCACGACTATAGTGCACAAGGAACGAATCATGACTATATGAGGAACTAAATCGCAATTAAAAGAAGAATTAAATGAGGACAAGAGAAACAATATTCAAAGTACATCACAAAGAATATAAATTTAGTATTCACATTACATCTAAAAACAAATATTAAGTGGAACCAATTTTGTACAGTGAGAGAAACAATTTTTTCTACAGGGAGGAACGTGGGAACAAGAAAATACATAAAAGGAACAAACAGTGTAAACCAAGGAACAATTGTAGTGGAACTAATATTCTAGAGGGTGTGGAACAAATTTTTCTAAATGAAGAAACAAATAATTATACACATGGAAATAAATAATTATACACATGGGAACAAAACTTTAGTATTAAAATACATATAGGAAAATAAATTTAGTGAAACTAATTTTCTAGATTAAGAGGAAAAGAAGGAACAAGTGTTAATACACTTGGGAACAAAACAGTACATCCTAAGAAACAAAAATGTACATCGACAAACAAATGTTTCTCAATGAAAGAACACATATTAATAAAATGGGAACAAAAATAACATCATGGTGAATAAAAACAATATACAGGAACAACATTTGGTGAATCTAATTTGAAGATTTAATTGGAACAAATCTTTTGAATGAAAAAATACACGGGGGACAAAGAAATAACATCGCTAGGAACAAAATAATTGTGGAACTAATGTCTTAAACAAGAGGAACAAATGTTTCCAAGAAAAAAGGAACAAATAGTTATACAACTGGGAACAAAAAACAAATCCTAGAGAACAACTGCATGTCGGTTGTGTAGACGGACAAAAATGTGTGTGTAAAAAATCACGATTAGAAAGAGAACAAAATTTAAGGGTTCGTGGAACAAATCACGACTTAAAAAAGCAATAAAATTTTATCACCCCATGAAACAAAAATCACGACTACAAATGGAACAAAATTATAGAACCCACGAAACAAATCATTACTACAAAGGGAAAAATATTTAAAACTCGTGGAACAAATCATGAGTCCAAGAGGAACAAAATTTTATCACCCATGGAACAAAATCACGACTACAAAGGGAACAACATTTTAGGACCCGGGAACATATCACGATTAGAAAGAGAACAAAATTTAAGGGTTTGTTGAACAAATCATGACTTCGAAAGGAGCAATATTTTATTACCCATGGAACAAAATCACGACTACGAATGGAACAAAATTTTAGTACCCGTGGAACAAATCATTACTAAAAAGGGAACAAAAATTTAGTAACCGTGGAATAAATCATGACTTCAAAAGGAATAAAATCACGACTATAAAGAGAACAACATTTTAGGACCCGGGAACATATCACGATTAGAAAGGGAGCAAAATTTAAGGGTTTGTGGAACAAATCACAATTTCAAAACGAGCAAAATTTATCACCCATGGAACAAAATCACGACTACAAATGGAACAAAATTTTAGGACCCGTGGAACAAATCATTACTAAAAAGGGAACACAAATTTATTACATGTGGAACAAATCACGACTTCAAAAGGAATAGTCTTTTATTTCCCATAGAACAAAATCACGAGTACAAAGGGAACACCAATTTAGGACCCGTGGAACGAATCATGACTAGATAGTGAACAAAATTTTAGGTCTTCTGGAACAAATCACGACTTCAAAAGGAGCAAAATGTTATCACCGATTAATAATTTTAGTGGCGTGGAACAAATCATGACTACAAACAGAACAAAATTTTAGCACACTCAAAGAATAAATCACATCCAGGCGTGGAGCAAGAAAACATATCCAGTTGCACAAATAAGTTAACACACTGGAATAAAATCCCAACCACGGAAGGGATAAATTTGTGACTAATTGGAACAAAATTTATATCACAACTATATGTGCAACCAATCACAACTATCGACTAAAAAAATTAAACCTGCATGAGACAAATATAAAATTTAAGCTAGATGGAATAAAAAGTTAACCTACTAGAAAATGTAAAATAGAAAAAAGAATAAAGATAAAAATAGAACAAAGGGATGAAGAGACACGAAAAGAATGAAAGAAAAAAGAATGAAAATAAAAGTAAGAAAAATACATGAAAAGAATGAAGATAAGAATAGAAAAAAGAAAAGAATTTGAGAAAGAAGAAAAAGAAGAAAAAAATGCGTACATGAAAGGAAGTAGAAAGAACGGGCAAACATAAACTAGGGGAGCGTTGACCTTATAGCCTTCCAGGCCACCATCTCGTGCGTGCGTTTTCGTTCCAACTTGCTGCCAGCTCGACAGAGAAAAAAGAGACATCCAACAACGAAAGAAAAAGAGAAGCGAACAGAACCATAACGGGCTGAGCCCATGAAACAATTCGAAACCGTGCTACAAATCGTGCGAGCGATACGGAGTCGTTAGGCGAAGGGAACCCTTTGCGAAGGGCGATTTCGCGTACGAGCGATGTGCTGAGGCTTTCACGTGTCAGCTTCGCACCGACGTGAGCCCCGCGGTGGTCCCGATTGGAAAAGCTACACGACGGCACGCACGCGTACAAAGCCTCCCCACGCACGGAACCTCCGATCGATCAAGCGCGGGCTGCTCCGGCCGCCCGACGTACAACTCGTACGCGCCGGCGTATGCGTACAAGCAGCCTTCTTTTTTCCCTTTTCTGTGCGAAGTACGTACTACAAAATTCACAGAACTAGTAAACAAATTATGTAGACCTGAGTGTACACAATACATGACTACAAAGTATAAATTATTAGTAGTACAAAGTACGTCGTACAGACTACATAAAATAGGAAGTACAAAATGTACAGAAAAACAATGTACACATTAGCAGAACTAGAAGTATGGAATACACTAAGTACGTTGTATAGACTACATAAAACAGAAAGTACAAAGACAATGTATAACTAAAGAGACTCATGTTGTACAACTAAATAGACACATGTTGTACAACTACATAACACATGTTGTACAACTTGACAGACACAGATTGTATAGTCACAGGTTGTACAGCTAAACAGACACAAATTGTAAAACTTGATAGACACAGGTTGTACAACTATACAAACACAAGTTGTACAACCAGACAGACACGGGTTGTACAGACACATGTTGTACAACTAGACAGACATAGGTTGTACATATACAAGTTGTACAACTAGAAAGACACAGGTTGTACAAACACGAGTTGTACAGCTATATAGTCACTTGTTGTATAACTACGTAAACACAGTTTGTACAAACACAGATTGTACAACTATACAGATACAAGTTGTACAACTATACATAACCGGTTGTACAAAAAAAATTCGTCGAAACCTATCAACATGGGATCTAGTTTTGAAGATCTCGACGCGAGGAGCTCAAAAGTGAAAACGGTTCGTAATTCGGATAAACGGTTCTCAAGATATTTCATTTCAAAAATTTGATTTAGAAAAATAAAAGGGAAAAAGTTGCCCTCCCACCTCACTATCCCTTCTCTCTCATCATACAAAAGTATAGAAAAAAAGGAATTACAAAATACAGAGAAGTTGGAGTACAACAACACATAACAGGTTGTACAACTATACATAACCGGAAGTACAAAAAAAAGTTCGTCGAAACCTATGAACATGGGATCTAGTTTTGAAAATTTCGACGCGAGGAGCTCAAAAGTGAAAACGGTTCGTAATTTGGATAAATGGTTCTCAAGATATTTTATTTTTTAAAAATGAATCACAAAATAAATGCACATACAACCCTCCGCACGGAGAAGCAGAAATCCCACCAAAACTCTCTTGTGCTGCCACTTGTCACATATTCAAGCACCCACGGGGACCGCGTGAAAGGAGAAGCTGACACTTGTCATCACGCCACGGTTTGTTGGGTTCCCTTCGCAAAGGGAACCCTTTTTCTAGTGATTTCCAGTGTTTCCCCTTCGCGCAGGACGAGCGAGGCGAGCGACCTACACTTTGCTCGCGTAGGTCGCCCTATAGGAAGGCTCGACCCATCTGTGAATGAGGTTCGCAGTTCTGACCAGTCCAAATGCTTGAAAAAGAAACAAAAGGTCGTGCCAGCCCATGAATCCACCCGGCGGCGGGCGGGCATGCAGATTTGTGGGCCTCCTATACAAGCCCCTTCTTCTTCCCCAGATGTTATAAGATTTTTTTTAAAGTAGGAAGAGAGCTTTATATCTCAGCGGGGGTAACAGTGTGCATGTCGTGCATTAGCCAGTCAGCTCAATGCTCAATGCTGCCTAGGGAATTAGCCAGTTTTGCGAGGCGTCAACCACTCTATTGCCTTCTCTCTTGCGGCGTGCTTGGTTTCTTGGAAGGAAGGACTCGTTTTCCACCGTTCCGTGCAAGTTTAGGTCTATTTGGTAATCCAACCCGCTCCATGTTGTTGACCAGCGCGAACCTTTAAACAGTCCAGAGGCTGGGCCTGAAAAGCCGAGGCGGAGCTTTGTTGAAACAAAACCAGGCCATGACCCGCCCAACATTTTTAATTTACACTAAGTAGAGGCTTAAGTATATGCCCAATAGCCTGTAAGAATATTCACTACAACTAATGGCCCGCCCTAGAATATGTTGAAGCTCCGCCACCGGTTCCACTTCTTTCTGAAATTCCAGAAGTGCAGCCATGTGCAGAAAACTCCCATCTATTTTGCTGCAGGCCAGGTGCAAACAAATAAACCACACCTCAACATATCCACACAAACCACAACTGACGAGGAGCACGTACGCAGAGGTTAAAAATTCAATTGGGCTCATTGTCAACTTAACAACCTGTATTTGGATGATTTGATCGTCGTGGAACTGAAAAAAACTTCCCCGCAAAAAAAAACTGAAAAAAACTTTGCGGTACTGACAATGACGCCGAGAAGAGGTAATTGGCACTCTGGCAGCTAGCTTCGCTCGTCTCCTGGGCCGCTCAGGGAGTTGACCCGGGAGTCAGATGCATGCACCTTTTCTGGATCAGTAGAAATGATAGATGTGTAAAAACGTATGACATGTAGACCTGCAAAAAATTTACAGGATACGGAGTTGCTATATTTGAAAATTATGTTGTGTTTGTTTTATTTAAGTACATATTAGACGGAAGTCTCGAAATGAGATCGGATTTGAATTAACGAAGCCAACAACCGGCTAAGGGTTACAACTTACACATCTTACACTCACACGTTGGGGATGCCAGCTTTACAAGTCAGGAACAAAGACAACAGAAGACTACAAAAGATAAGGAACACAAGCAACTAATTGTCTTGATCCAGTCGAAGGAGTATTGTCTTGTCTTCTGTTGTACGGAAACAATGCCACCTTCAGACCATCCTCGCCCAGATCGCCACCCAATGCTCGAGCAAGCAAACAAGCAGAACTCGAGAATCCAGAGAGGGGGTTTCAGAACAACGCCTCCAAGGAGGATAACGGCGCCGAAGAGCGTCGTCGTCGCCGGTAGAGTCCAAAGACCTACAAAGATTTCGCCAAGACCCAATCCTCCAGCATAGAGCTCGACCATGAAAGAGGTCAAGTGGATTATGCCGACACTGCAACAGAAGCAAGCCACACCGAGAAAAGGGCAGGTAGAGGCGGAGGTGGAATCCAACAAGGAAAGAAGCTTCAAGGTGACGCCTTCACGAAGGAAAATGGCACCGGGAGGTGTCATCGTCACCTGCGATGGTCTCAACCATGCACAATTTTCACCGGAGCCCCAAGCATCCCTAACACCAGATGCCACCATGAGGTCGATGAGCCCGGACATTGCTTCCGATCTCCTTCCCAGAGAGGAGAGACATGGTGCTCCAGCTCCCACTAAGAACACCAACAACATACGCCAGAACCAGGCACACCAACCAATCCTCCGCAACGAACGACAAGAAGTCGCCGTGGCCCTGTCCAGCCGAGATCGAAACGCTGCATAACAGCATCGGACTGGCCTCGCAGGACGTTGGTCCCCGGAAGAAGGTACAGCGAGCCCGCACAACTCGCTGGGTGTCCCGCCATGGATCTGGGAGAGCCCCTGCATCCAAGCAGGAACGAGCTCCACGGGAGCGTAACACATGCGGTCGAGGAGAAAGCCGCACCGCCACCGAAGTGACGAGCCTATCTAGGCAAGAGGGACCGGGGAGCCCCTACGCCCGTCGGCCAGTAAGGCAGGCAGCCCTCGCAACGAGCGCGGACCGGGCAACCTAGATCGGGGCCCGGGAGACCACCAGCTACAATCACTCTCACCTACATTAAAGCCAGCCCGGCCCGGCCCAGATCCGGCCCAAACGGCTCAGGATCTGGAAGCACGACGGCCACCGGAGCACCACCGGGACCAGAGCAGCACCACGACCACGCAGCGCCGACCGCCGGAGCAGCAGCTCATGCCCATTGGCAGGCCAGCCGGCCGGCTGGCCGCCAAGCAGATCCCCCCAAGGATCTACTCGAGAGCCCCTCCATCCAAGCGAGGGAGAGCTCTAGGGCTTCTCGGAGCGCCGGCGGGGTCCGACGAGTGGCAGAGCAGGGAGAGGACGCCGGCCACGGCGCGCTTGCCCGAGGGGAAGGGAAGGAAGGGCCAAGCCCAGCGAGGGCCCGAGGCCACCCACAACGCACGCCACACCACACACGCACACACGCGAGAGAGGGCTCCCCGCCGCCACCGTCAGCCGCCGCGCCGGCGGCGTCCTCCGGCGAGGGTGGGGCCGGGGGAGGGAGGAAAAGGGGGGCGCGGCGGCTAGGGTTTTTTTCGCCGCCCGAGTCGCCCTCACCATTTAAGTACATATCAGTTATATTCTTGACAATTTTTTGCAAATACATACTATTTCATATCACATCTTGTGTGATTATTTCAACTTATTTTGTGAAATGTCAGAAGTGCAGCCCTGTTCAGAAAATCCCAGTCCACACCCGGCAAGGTGAATTCACCCGTGCGCGTTCACGCAAACCCCAGCTGACGAGGAATACCCACTCGTTAAATTCAATCAGCATATTGTCAACCTCGCAGCCTGTATTTGGATAACGTAGTCGTTGTGCAACAGAAGATAACTGCATGCTAGCTAGTATACATTATAATGGCGCCGAGGTGTCGTCACGCCTTTTTGAATTGTATCATGTTGCATTACAAAACAATATGTTCGGACCTTTTCTTTCGAACGTTCATATTAGGCCATTGATTAATATAAACCCACTTTTACCCGCAAAAATAAACAGTCACGAGGAAAATATAATAGCTGCTGACGTTGAATCTGGTCATAGTGCCGAACAGTCTGACAATGAGGTTTGGAAAAACAAGACAATGGAGTGGACGAAAACAATGTGGGCAGATAGACAGAGGTACCTCCAGGTTCTGATAATACTGGTTATCGAGTTGCCATTATTTATAAATTCTGCTATGTTTGTTTGCAAGTACATATTAGTTGCGTTCTTGGAAAAAAGAAATCTTTTTTAATATTCTATATCATGTCTCTTATGGTTATTTCCATTTCTTTCTGAAATCCCCATCTATTTTATTGCACACAAACTATATCAAGATTACAGAGAGGATCCGAGCACAGGGTAAGCAAATTAACACACATCACACCTTTCAACCTTCACAATGCATTGTCTACATTTAATGATTTTGGTGACATGCACGTATGAGATTGGGGTAGCAAAATCTTTTGCCTATGGTTCCGTGCAAAGTTGTATCTTAGCTAAGACTATTCATAGTGGGAGTAACTTATCTAATAACATGCAACGCCACATACACATTTAGATGATATGGCATTCAACCTATAAAGGTTCTAGCCTAACCGGCCACCCAAGCCATCCCCACGAACATGTTTCTGGGGCGTTGGATTCGTCTGCACAGTAATTTTTTCCCACAACGTTTGTTACTGGCATTGGATGCGGTTAATATTTTGTTCATTTCTAGCTTATCTGAATCAGTCCATGGGGGGGGGGGGGCATATGCTGATATGCATGCGGGGCCGGAGGTGTAAGGCACCTCGTCTGTGTCGGCCTCTTTTTCTCGGTAAGTCTTGCGCGTGGTCGAGAACGCAAGAAGTGTAAAAACCCTAGCTCCAAACCTCTTTCCTCCTCGAGCCTCACGCCTCAACCCGCTAGTTGAGCCCCCTTCTCCTCTCGTTCGTTTCTCTCCTTCTCCTCTACCCCTTCCAAATGGGTCGGAGGTCCTCGTCGTGGGAGAGCAGGGCAATGGGGCCTTCCTAGAGGAGTGCGGCGGCAAGGAGGGTGGCGGAGGCACACAGAAGAGCGTGGTGGAGGAGGAGCGTGGGTTTGCCCTAGCAGGAGCGAGCACGGAGGAGCACGGCGGCGAGGAGGGTGGAGGCGGCGCACCAATGGAGCCCCGGCGCCGTCGTGGCATGCTAGTATACATGATAATGCCGCCGAGGTGTCACGTTTCTTTAAATAGTACCATGTTGCATTACAAAAAAAATCAGTATTATGACTTGTTCTTTACCGTTCGTATTAGGCCATTAATTAATATCACGGTGAACAAAGTCAGAGCTTTGATTCGGCAAGTCGATTATAGAACCCCGTACAGACGGAGCATGTCGTGTAAACGTATATATACAGCTGTGTACTACTAGCCATCGGTTGTTAACCCAACAAAGTCAGCATTGGTGTACTAGGAGAATAGGAGTAGGAGTATTCTTCTCCGGGTGTGCGACCTGGACTGGAAACACAACACCTGAAGAGTCGGATCGAGCATCACACAAACCGCATCATCGTTCATGTGCAGCGCTTCGTTCGGACACAAGTGGCCGGCCGTTTGGTGGAGAGGAGTTAGACTAAGACTCGTCCGTCTCTGACTGTTGGGGAAAAGCCAACGCTGACACTGCCACCTTCTCGTTCGCCAGCCAACGGGGCAAATGGAAATCTATGCTCTCACCATCCACGACCGATTCATGAAGCGCGGTCCACGGATTTGGAGAAATAATCATCGCCGCACGCACCATCGATCACCACCAGAGGACATATGTAGACTTGCATTTCCGCGGCTTGGCGCGCAACCCCTAGAGAGCCATGGGGACGCGTGCGCTCCCTCTCCTTCTCGCCCTCGCCCTCACCGCCAGCTTCTTCTCCCCTTCCGTTGCCGCCACCGACACCATCGACCTCACCACGCCCATCACCGGCAACGAGACGCTCGTCTCGGCCGGCGGGGTCTTCCAGCTGGGCTTCTTTAGCCCACCCGGCGGCAAGACGTACCTTAGGTACCTCGGCATTTGGTACGCCAGCATCCCGGACAAGACCGTCGTGTGGATCGCTAACCGCAACGACCCGCTCATCAGCACCCCCGGCGTCTTAAGGCTTACCCCCGACGGCCGACTCCTCATCATCGGCCGCCGCAACGCCACCGTGTGGTCTTCACCGGCACCCACCACCGAGAACCAAGTAACCACGCGCGCCGTCGCCCAGCTACGCGACGATGGCAACTTCCTCCTCAGCTCGGATGGCAGCGGCTCCCCGAGAGCGTGGCGTGGCAGAGCTTCGACTACCCGACGGACACGCTGCTCCCGGGCATGAAGCTCGGGTAGACCTCAAGAAGCGCATGACTGGAACATCACGTCGTGGAGAAGCACCACGGACCCCTCGCCGGGGCTCTACACCTTCAAGATCATCCTGGGAGGGCTGCCGGAGTTCTTCCTCTTCCGGGGCACGGAGGTGATCTACGGGAGCGGGCCGTTCAACGGGGCCGGGCTCACGGGCGTGCCCAACCTCAAGTCCCCCAACTTCGTCTTCAAGGTCGTGTCCACCCCCGACGAGGCGCACTACAGTTACGCCGTCACCGACCCGTCGATACTGTCGCGGTTCGTCGCCAACGGCGTGACGGGGCGGGTGCAGCGCTACGTGTGGATCAGCGGCAACTGGAGCAGCTTCTGGTACTACCCCACCGATCCCTGCGACAGCTACGCCTTGTGCGGGCCGTTCGGGTACTGCGACATGAGCGCCACCCCGCTCTGCAGCTGCCTGCCGGGGTTCCAGCCCAAGTCGCCGCAGCAATGGAGTCTCAGGGAAGCGACCGGCGGCTGCGTCAGGAGCACCAATCTGGCCTGCCCCGGTGCCGTGGCCGGAGCCGGAGATGGGTTCTGGCCGATGAACCGGATGAAGCTGCCGCAGGCGACCAACGCGACAGTGTACCCCGACATGGCGCTGGACGTGTGCAGGCAGGTGTGCCTGGGGGACTGCAGCTGCAGGGCGTACTCGCCTCCAACATGAGCGGCGGTGTCAGCCGTGGGTGCGTCATCTGGGCCGTCGATCTGCTTGACATGAGGCAGTATTCGGGGGTCGTGCAGGACGTCTACATCCGGCTCGCGCAGTCTGAGGTGGATGCCTTGACCGCCGCCGCAGGTTTGTACTTCTCTGTTCTCACTGTTCTTCTTTAGTACTACTTGTTCTACAGTTCAAAACGAGCACACATTTTTCTACATGATCAAGCAGTTTTTCAATTATCTTGGTTGAACGCACCTATATACACGATTAAATCACTGTAAAATCGTTCATTTAATTTGATTCTTATATCTACCATCACTAACTATATGAAAGCTGAGCACTTTGGCGAGCTCTCCGCGCTCGGGCTACTGTTCTTAGGAACAGTAGCTACAGTAACATACAGTGTTGAACAGTGCGGGAAATTTACAAAAAAAAACCCAAAAGGACTAAATTGTAATTTTCACAAACGTCAGGGACTTCGGTGCAAAAACATCCACAGACCATCTTCTTCCTCTCCTCTCCCTCCCGCGCGGCCGAAGCGCGCCGCCGCCGCCTCGCGCTTCCCCGAACGAATCGAAGGACGCGGGAGCCTCCGCCGCCGCCTCCCCTCCCTTCTCGCCGCGGATCGGCAGCCGGGACGGCGCGTCCGCGACGGAATCGCCGCCGCCGTCTCTTCTGTCCGCCGCTGCACTTCGTCGTCGTCGGCGCCATTCCGGCGACCAAAACGCGGCGGCGCCGCCGCGTCCGGGCTCCGCGCGTCCGCGCGCGTCCGAGGCGCCCAGCCAGCCGTCCCAGCTCGCACCGGCGCCGTGCTCGGCAGGGCCGCCGTGGCCGAGGTCGGCCCCCGCTGACGTCATGTCGACGTCACGGTGGGCCCCGCCTGCCAGCGTTTTCCACTTTTTCTTCTGAAAAAAATCCAGAAAATGGTTAATAATGCAAAATTAATAATTTAAAATCTATCCATCAACAAAAAATAAAAAATATACCAAAATGATCACAAAAAATATACTAATTACTTACATTACAATGCAAATACATTCAAACATTTCAATTTGACGAGTATTTGGAGGCAACCTAAATGCATTTTCTCCACTTCAACAGAGTTGAATTTAACAAATGCACAGATAATGTATTTTCACTTCAAACGAAATTAAATATACTTAAGATTCGACAGCTTGCAATAGTACAGTATTGACATACAATATTTGGTCTTCGTGCTCATTTTTCGCCAACTATTATCATTAAGATTGTCACCTGATTAGTGATTCAGTAGTTATTCCCACGTTCTATATCAACTTCACGGGTAAAATAGACTGAATATTGACGCATTACCCAAGAGCTACCCCAAAATATATCAACATGCTCAAAAAAAAATGATACTTACTAACGCCAGAATACAAACAAACTTAAACAATTCAAACTGCCTAAAATTCGTATACATTGTAAGTGCACTTCATCTAATTATAGATTAAAAAGTAATAAATGCTCACAAAATACATTTCCTCTAATTATACTATGCAACCAAACAAAAATACCAATTATTATTTGCACTACTTATGGTATAATGCAAACATATTTCAAGATTTCAATTCAACGAATATTTGAAGAAAGCCCAAATTAATTCCCTCAAATTATGGATAAAATTTAATAAATGTCCATATAATGTATTTCATTTAATTATAGAATTCAATTAAATTTTCAAAGCAAAATACAAACTTATTATTTCTTCCCAAATTGTTTAATATTCAGAGATAATTTAGCTTAAATCTCACTAATTATGCGCATAAAAATAAAAAAGGTTCATCCACTAAATGTTTGCAAAAAATTAAAAAACATTCCCTCTAATTATGAATTGAATTTAACGAATTCCCTTACAACGTATTTCCTCAGATTATGAAGTTAAATTAAATATTTCGATATTTATCACAAATTACAAAGATTCTTGGCCACTCCAATTTATGGAATTAAATTAATTCAACGAATACTGTTTGTTTACAATAATGCACATTTTACTATGCATATGCAGACAAACCAAAAAAAAAATCCCATCTAAGTGATTTTGTTACTTAATCTTCTCAATTCTAAACCATTCCTTTAATACACTTTGAACATCTGCAATACTTAAAAAAAACCAAATGAATAAATTTGCATTTCCACCCATTATAGACTAAAATTAAAAATAATAATTTCCAAACATTCCCAAATTGCTTAAAAATTAGAAGTACTCTAAAATAAATCAACATGCTCATAAAAAAATAAAAATAAAAAGAAGAAGCCAACTATTTACACACAAAAAAATGAACATTTTGAATTGATGAATATTTAAAGAAAAAACAAATGCACTCCCCATAATTATGTACAGTTGAATTTAACAAATGCTCACACTACGCATTCCCTCCGATTATGGACTCTAATTGAACATCTCAATTAAGCAACATATTAGCAAAAAAAGTAAACTAACTTTCTCTAAATATGAAATTCATATGCAATTCCTCAAAATATATATTTAAATATTAAACTCAACTGCAAATCCACAAATTACATATTCACTTCACTAAATGCTCATATAATGCACATCTTCTGATTACGAAGCTAAATTACTTATTTATGCCAACATACAAACATAATCAAACATTTGAATTTGCCAAGTATTCGAAATTACCGTAGCATTTCTGAAAGTTCCAAATTATTCAACATTTGGATACAACTCGAATACATTTTTTCTAATTACAATTAAGAATTCATGTCAACAGATGAACATATTTAAATACTTCAATTTGCTGAATATTTGGATATTCTCTAAACTACATAAAAAAATGTTCAGAAAAATTCAACGCATAGTTGAACAATTCAAATAGTCAAAATTTGAATGCAACATATACAAACTTTCCCCATTTGTTAGCACAAATCGAAAAAAATGCAGTACCACTAACTACATAAAGCATAGTTGAACAATTCAAAATAGTCAAAATTTGAATGCAACATATACAAACTTTCCCCATTTATTAGCACAAATCGAAAAAATATGCAGTACCACTAACTACATACTTAACTTAAATATTATTTGGAAAAAAAGAAGCACATTTCAACATTTCAGATTGCTAAAATATTTAGCTACCCCAAAATATATCAACATGCTAAAAAAAAGGTACTTACTAATGCCAAAATACAAACAAACTTAAACAATTCAAACTGCCTAATATTCGTTACATTGTAAGTGCACTTTATCTAATTATAGATTAAAAAGTAATAAATGCTCACAAAATACATTTCCTCTAATTATACTATGTAACCGAACAAAAATACCAATTATTATTTGCACTACTTATGGCATAATTCAAACATATTTCAAAATTTCAATTCAATGAATATTTGAAGAAAACCCAAATTAATTTCCTCAAATTATGGACTGAATTTAATAAATGTCCATACAATGTATTTCATTTAATTATAGAATTCAATTAAATTTTCAAAGCAAAATACAAACTTACTATTTCTTCCCAAATTGTTTAATATTCAGAAATAATTTAGCTTAAATCTCTCTAATTATGCGCATAAAAATAAAAAATGATTCATCCACTAAATGTTTGCAAAAAAATGAAAAAACATTCCCTCTAATTATGGATTGAATTTAACGAATTCCCTTACAACGTATTTCCTCAGACTATGAAGTTAAATTAAATATTTCGATATTTATCACAAATTACAAAGATGCTTGGCCACTCCAATTTATAGAATTAAATTAATTCAACGAATACTGTTTGTTTACAATAATGTATATTTTACTATGAATATGCAAACAAACCAAAAAAAAATCCCATCTAACTGATTTTGTTACTTAATCTTCTCAATTCTAAACCATTCCTTTAATACACTTTAAACATCTGCAATACTTTAAAAAAAGAATTGTTCGCGAAATATTACAACAACATATTGCCAATAAAAATTTAAAAACTAAAGCGCGTCGTGACGACGCGCAAAATTCCACTAGTGTTCTTGAAAGATAGCGCGGTTGGGGATAAATTTGATTCTTATATCTACCATGTTCTGAACCGTGTTAGCCAGTACTGTTTTGTTTTGTTTTGTTTTGTTTTGTTTTGTTTTGTTTTGAAAAAGAGAGTTCCGTCTCCGATTTCTATTAATAGAAACCAAGGTGTTCAAACTACAAGTTCCAGAACAATGGATGAAACACCTAAAGATTTCAGGCCTATTTGCTTAATCAGCAGCTTTGCGAAGCTAATTCTGAAAGTCCTTGCCCGGCGTCTACAGCCGCGCATGAATGAGCTGGTTAAGCCTTGCCAGAGCGCTTTCGTTCGTGGAAGAACCATTCATGACAACTTTGCCTATGTGCAGGGACTGGTAAAAGCATTACACCAAAAGAAATACCCGGCCTTACTTCTAAAGATGGACATTGAAAAGGCTTTTGACTCTGTATCCTGGCAATTCCTCATCGATGTTCTGCGAGCAAAGGGCTTTGGGAGAAAGTTTATCAACCTGATTTGCGTACTGCTCAGCTCTGCCTCTACGCAGATTTTGGTCAATGGTCGCCTCTCAGACAGGATTCTACACAAGAAAGGTTTGCGCCAAGGCGACCCAATATCGCCACTGCTGTTTGCAAATGTGATGGATGTCTTAGCTGCCTGTCTGGCTGAAGCTGAAAACTGCAATATCTTGAAACCAATTGGCCGTCAAACTCTCAACTTCCGGGCTTCGCTTTATGCTGATGATGTGGCACTTTTCATAAACCCTTGCACCACCGAGTTGCTCGCTGTTAGGCACACTTTCAATCTGTTTGGTCTTGCCTCAGGCCTGCACACCAACCTCGCCAAGAGTTCCTGCATGCCAATACGATGTGATGGTATTGATCTCATCGCCACTCTTGGAGATTTCAACTGCCCAGTTACTAATTTCCCAGTGACCTACCTTGGGATGCCCCTCACCATTCACAGGTTGAGGAGGGCAGAAATGCAACCTGTTCTTGACAAGCTCAGCAAGAAGGCAGCGTCTTGGAAAATGCCCACCTCTTCTGGTGGCAGCTGACTTTAGTGAAAACGGTGCTAGCTGCGATGCCGATATTCCATCTCATTGTGATCCAAGCCCCAAAATGGTTATTTCGGATGGCCAACAAAATTCTTCGCAGCTTCCTTTGGGCAGTAAAAGATGAAGCGTCGGGAGGGAAATGCCTTGTAAATTGGAACTTGGTGTGTTCACCAATTTGCTTTGGTGGGTTGGGCATCCTGAATCTCCAGATGCACAGCAATGCGCTGAAGGTACGTTGGTTATGGCAAAGCTGGATGGAGCCATCCAAGCCGTGGCAGGGGCTACCCATAACGGCTGATGATTCAGTTATGCAGCTGTTCTTCACTTCCGTGGAGTTCAAGATCGGCGATGGCGCATTAACAAGTTTCTGGCAAGTGCCCTGGCTGACTGATGTTCCTTTCAAGGAACGATGGGCAGAGTGTTCAAACACTGCACAATGAGAAATCTGAAGATTAAGGATGCCCTGACCAATGATCGTTGGGTGAGGCACTTCAAAAGGGTGATGTCGCCGCTTGCTGTCAGGCAGTTCACAGAATTGTGGGAGGTTGTCCAAGGCGTTCAGCTCACGGTCGGCATTGCAGACTCCCTCCAATGGAAATGGACAAACGATCGATGTTACTCGGTTCAGTCTGCCTATCTAATGCAGTTTGAGGGGCGACTGCGCTCGAACATGCCTCTGACGGTCTAGGACTCCGATGCTCCACTAAAATGTAATTTTTTTTGCATGGTTGGCCTGCCTCAACCGATGCCTGACTGCAGACAATATGTTGAAGCATGGATGGCCCTGTGATCCTGTTTGCCCACTTTGTCGTTCTGCCAATGAATCAGGGCTTCATATCTTGCTGCACTGCCCTTTTTCATGCCAGGTTTGGTGTTTGGTACAGATCAAGCTGCAGTTAACTCTAAACCCCAGACCGGATACTGCATCCTCTCTTGCCCAGTGGTGGCTTGACCAGATTCGCAATAAACCAAAGACTGCTGCTCGCTCCTTGAATGCGGTGATAAATCTTGTCTGTTGGTCCCTATGGAAGGAGAGAAACACAAGGATTTTCAATGGGCTCAGTTCTCCAGCATCGGTGGTTTTCAGTAAGGTGGTCGAAGAAGCGGCGATCTGGATGGCTGCTGGAAAAAATAAGGCGGCGCAGCTAGCACGAAGACCACTGGAACCGGACTAGGTGTTTTCATCCCTTTTGAGCTTGCCCGCGTTTAATCCGCTGTTTGTTTTTGCCCATTCTAGCTGTACATCTTTACAAACTTTGTAACCTACACACTATTCTTTTTTCTTCTATACAAAAGAAAGCAGCGCTGTCTGCTTTTCGTCAAAAAAGAACAATGGATGAAGAAAATAGAGAAAAGCAAAAGGGCACGCTAAATCGGTACCCAAAGTTTCCCGGAAACTTTTCTAACACCAGACACGCCTGGGAGAGATAAAAGTAACTTCTAATGAAAGAGAACTAGAGCTGAAGAACTAAAGAACAAAGCTTCAAATTGGGTTCGATTCTCGCCATGTTTTGATCATTCGCAGAACATTTGTTACTTGTCATCCGAGATTCTGGGAACATTCACCCTCCATCCTAGCGCAACGCGGAAAACTTCACTTGCCAGCCGTTCGAAGAGTCTTACTCCAAGATCATTTCCTCTTTGTTTTCCTGTCTTTTCTGCAAAAAAGATCAGTCATTTAGCCAATGGCCAACCACTTTTATCAAAACAAAAGGGTCGTAAAAAAACCCCAAGGTACGAAAGAATCAAGGGAAAAGCTACTATAGGCGCCGCACCGCGCGTCCTCCCGTGCGACGCTGTAAGATTCGAAAACGCGTCGGTACACACGCGCGTTAGCATGATTCGGAAACGCATCGGTATGTACGCGTACACGAGTCATAGCAAAGCGGTGCCCGCGCTCCGTTGGGTACGAGAGGAGTCTCTCCAAGACTATTGAACGTGGCTGCTCACAGTAAAGTCTACTGCCAAAGCAGATGTTATAAAAATGGAGCTACAGTGTGATGTACCGGTACCTGTTACAGCATGCAGTATGCTACAGCCTACAGTAAGCCTGCATGCATGGATCTTCTACCTCATGCCTTCTCCAACTTGGTTAATTGACTGGTAATCGTATACGACAAAACGAGTAGCTTATACTACATGGCAAACAAATATAGAGACAACAATGATGTGTGCTTTAGCCTTTGGTTTGTTAAGGTAAACATGTTAATTAACGTTGTACAAATCGGACCAGAGATTTGATAGTAAATAATCTGACAATTGTTTTGAAAAATCTTATAACTATTGAAAACAATATGACATCTACACCGGAAAACCTAGAAGTTGTTTTAGAAAAACCTTGGTGTTCTATTACAACAACCCGGTAGCTGCATCATGCATTAGAGAGGTTGTTAGTTGTATTACAACAACCCGGAGAAAATAGCGAAATTCGATTTCATAAAACATGGCAGCTATATAAAATAACTTAGTAGCGGCATTTAAAGTGTCTAGTATTTGGTCTCGAAAAAATTGGTAGGTGCATAAAATCAATCTGATGGATCCATTTAAAGATCTGATATTTGCTCTCGTTAAAGCATGTCGCTATACCAAATCAATCTGGTAGCTGCATTTTAATATCCGATAATTGCTCTCGTAAACTGGATAAGTGTATCAAACCAACATGCTAGCTATATCTAAAAATCTAAAATTTACTCCCGAAAAGGGGTGTAAAATCAATCTAATATTACTCCGGAAAACTTATAAGTGTGTAAAATCAATCTGGTCTACTCCCACAAACTGACAGGCGTGTAGTATTTAGTCCCCAAAACTTGATAGGTGTGTAAAATCAATCTTATATTTACCCCAAAAATCTGATAGGCGTGTAAAATCAGTCAGGTATTTACTCCCCAAAACCTGATAGGTGTGTAGAATCAATGTGGTTTTTATTCCTGAAAACCTGATAGGTGTGTAGAATCAATTTGGTATTTACTGCTGAAAAGTTGATATGTGTGTATAATCAATCTGGTATTTAATCCCAAGAATATGATAGGTGCGTAAAATCAATCTGGTATTTACTTCTGAAAATCTTATACGTGTGTATAATCAATCTGGTATTTAATCCTGAAAATATGATAGGTGTGTAAAATCAATCTAGTATTTACTCTCAGAAAATCTAGTGGGTGTGTAAAATAAACATGTAGCAATATTTAGAAATCCGGTAATCAATTTCGAATGACTTGCTAGTTTATCAATCCAACCTGGGAGGACAAACGTGCCATTTGTTTTATTTTTGCAAACACACCCAGCTACCTATAGCAAGGCGGCAGTAGTAAGTGTTTTATTTCCTACTCATATTTCCCCTTAGGCTTGAGATGACGACCATCCCTATGCAACTAAGAAGGAGCAGAGTAGAGCAATTAATTTAGGAAATTGATTTTCTCTATTCTTTTCTTTCAATAATTTTCCGTAGGCTTATTTTTCGTGCTGCAAGATTTCCTAATGATGTGCTTGGTGTCTAGTATAAAGCCTGACCCTATCTGTCATGGCCAGAGATGCAGAGTGGTATTTCACCCGGCCAGTGCTACTACTATGCATGTATCTTTCAAAATAAAATATTAATGGGCTAGCTTTGCATGCAACGATGCACACGCGCGATTTCGCAACTGCATATGTGGTCGCTCGTGACGTCAGGTGCTGCATGCGCGCTCGCTCACGCAGGTGGGACAGGTATCTGTTGCCGCCGCACGGATCGACTAATATGCGGCGCCGCCGTGTAGCACAGTCCAAGAATCAAACTGTCAAAACCTCACAGGCTCGCTCTCGCGCCCAGGCAGGAACATGCCGCCACCCGTGGTCGTTCTCCCACCTCAGGCCACCTCCGGCTTAGCCGAGCATAGATCCGGAACCCTCCCGGCGTCCTCTATCCATCAATCTCAAAGCCCAGCTCCGTCATCGCCGGGGTCCGCAGCGGCAGTCGTCGTCCTCCGCGTCGATTCTCCGACCTCGAGCACACACACGGCTCCCATGTCGCCTCCCTGGCAACCCGGGGGTGACAACCCTAACGCCGGCGGAGGCCCTCTTCATGCTGCTCTCCTCCGCTGCTGGCTCAGGCTGTGGTGGCAGCGGGCCTCGTCCCCAAAAACGGTGGGCAGGGACTTATGGCTGCGCTCGTCGTGGTGGACTCCAGAGGTCGGGGCGGCGGCGCGGCGCACTCTACCGGCCGCGGTGGCACGAGGTGGAGTGGCGGAGGCGGCGGTCCTCATGGTATCTTCGTGATGGTTCACAAGCGGACCATGGTGGGCTCCTACTAGGCTGCGGCTTGGCGTGGTGCCCGGAAGCTGGGGCGGCGGCCCCAGATGGTAGTCTTTGTCACGGCGAGTGAAGAGGTGGCTCGGTGCGACGCGGTTTCTAGGCCTCGGCGCCTAGTTCCGATGGTGGCACAGATGTCGGGCGCGTGGGGCTGGCGGTCTGCATGCGGGTTTTCGGTGGTGGTCCGGCCGGTTCTTTTTAGGCGGGCTAGAGCTCTGCGAGTCATCAACAGGCGAAATCCTTGACCTTGTAGCCGTCTAAGGCAGGCTACGTTGAGGTCATGTTCTCGCTCTTCCGCCGGAAGCTTCCTAGGGAAACCTTGATCCCGCGTGGGATCGGGCGTTTCTGCGTCGTTTATCTCTTGAGACCTTCTCTTGGATGCTCCACCGGCAAGAGGGACCCGTAGACAGAGTTTATGGTATGCGGCGACGAGCTGCATGGCGATCTTAGCTACTTCAGACAGACGGACGCGGTTCCGGGATCGGTGAGCTCCGGGTGAAAACCTGCACCGAGTTGCCGGTAATGGCAGCGTTCTTGGGGTCGTTCCCCTCCTTTGAGGCATAGTTGAAGAGTCCATTCACCACCCTTGTCGTTTTTGCCTCGTTTGTGTAGTTGGTTTTGTCATGCTTTTCGTCATCGTTTATGATAAATTAAGATGTTGCGTGGAACCGTGCTTTATGATAAATTAAGATCAAGCACTTGGACTAGAAATACACATGTGTTCTATGGCGGCAGTGCTAGACCGGCTCACCTCACACGTTTGCCGCTACTTTATTTCAGCAGCCGCCCACCAGCGTCTAAAAAGGAAGAAGCTGCTGGTCGCCGTTGTCGCCACTGTTGCCGGCGTGCTCCTTCTCGGGGCAATTGTCTGCTGCTGTGTTTGGAGGAAGAGGAACATGGCAAGGAAGAAACTTCAGCCTACAACTACAACGGTAGCAACCACAAGTAGCCGGGGGCAACGGCCGGCTGACCAGCCGGGCAGCGAGGAAGATCTCGACCTTCCGCTGTTCGACCTGGATGTGATTCTGGCCGCAACAGAAAACTTCGCCGAGTACAACAAGATAGGACAAGGTGGATTTGGCAGCGTTTATATGGTAGGATAACAATCCAATAACAGTCGTATGAACACCTACTTTTTTTCGACTGATGTGGTACATATTAACGAAACTGCATGCAAATTTGGTGAGCAGGCACAGCTTGAGGATGGACAAGAAGTTGCCATAAAGAGGCTATCTACGAGGTCAGTACAAGGGATTGGGGAGTTCAAGAACGAGGTGAAGCTGATCGCAAAGCTTCAGCATAAGAACCTTGTGAGGCTGCTAGGCTGCTGCATCGACGGCGACGAGAGAATGCTCGTCTACGAGTTCATGCACAACAACAGCCTAGAGACCTTCATATTTGGTCAGTTCTTTTTCTTTTCTCAACCGAATTAACAGCTTTCGTGCTACCTGTGATGATCTGGTTAGATCTACGTACAATGTCTTTACCGCAAGTGAAATGTTGTGCAGATGAAGCGAATCGCGAGTCACTAGGATGGAAGAACCGTTTTGACATCATCATGGGGATTGCACGGGGTCTGCTGTATCTCCATGAGGACTCGAGAGTCAGGATCGTACACAGAGATATGAAGGCAAGTAATGTGTTACTAGACAGAAATATGATCCCCAAGATCTCCGACTTTGGCATCGCCCGTATGTTTGGAGGTGATCAGACAACTGAACATACCATGAAGATCATCGGGACATAGTAAGTATTATCTCTCAGTTAATCTGCACATTCAATAGCTTCCGAGATATGAGCTTTCCTGCTGACAAAAGTGAGCTGGTTGTCTTCAGTGGTTACATGTCTCCAGAATATGCAATGGATGGAGTTTTCTCTATGAAATCCGACATCTACAGTTTCGGTGTCCTGTGATAGAGATCATCACAGGCAAGAGGAACCGAGGGTTTTACGACAATGAGCTCGATCTCAACCTCCTTTGTTATGTAAGTACCAGCAGTATGATTAATCATTAGAACTCGGAAGTGATCGATCTCTGATTGTTTCTAATTCTAATACAAATCATGTCGATCCTTTTTCAGGCATGGACGTTGTGGAAAGAAGGTCGGGGTGTGGATTTACTGGATGAAGTGATGGTTGGCACCTTTGACTACAGCGTAGTGCTGAGGTGCATACAGGTTGCCCTCCTGTGTGTTCAAGTGCATCCTCGGAGCAGGCCACTGATGTCTTCAGTTGTTATGATGCTAAGCAGTGAGAATGCAACGATGCCAGAGCCAACTGAGCCTGGGGTAATCATTGGGAAGAACATGTCAGACACCGAATCATCTCTAACCCATACTGGAACCAATTTCACTGCGGGAGATGCTAGGTAGTTTTCTATATAGTAGTTTGTTGTAGGTTTCTTGCTTTAGTGGAATAGTTTGTACATCAGAGGAATTCTTATTTCACGGCTTGTCGCGATCTCTTGGAAGTGTAATCATAACAGGCAAAGGAAAACTTTTACGTATTATGTACAGAGTTTGTGTTGGCTTAGGGTCTGTTTGTTTGGGCTGCAGCTTTTGAGAAGCAGCTGTAGCTGTTGAGCTGTGAAAAAGTAGCTGTGAGAAGCAGCTGTTAGAAGCAGAGATTTGATGTTTGGCAGAGTGCTGTTGGCAGCTGTTGCTGTTGGTTTTTTGGTGAAATGTCTGAATGCCCCTAAGTGCTGAAGATGTTGTATAAATGCTTATTTGATACGAATTAGCTGATTCTGACTGTTTTGAACATAATTGACATGCTTAAGGGTTGAATTACCTTAATTTTTTTGCTAAAATAATTGTAAACACTTAAATTGTGACCTTTAAATTATTATTTGTAAATAACTTAATTTTTTTTTAGCTTTTGGCTTTAGCTTTTTAGCTTTTAGCTTATAATTAAGCCGAAGTTGTCAAAATAATTAGAGTATGGGAGTTCACCAAAATTCATATGCATACACCAGAATTCTCGGCTACTCAAAATTAATTGTCAAACTAAATCAAATCATTAGCAAAATCATTTATGTAATCGACTCATCACTCATTTGATCCAACACGTGTTAGCAAAAAAGTTGAAATAGAACATATTCCGAATAGCCATCCTATGCTTCTCAAATAATATCATACATCTAGTATCTTTTAAAATTAACAACAACAAAATACTTCAATCTTTAATTCACCACGACATTGTAATTGAAGTCAGTGTGCTCGTGCAGGTACTACTCGGGAACGATAAGTGGCAAAATCAACTCTGTAGATCAAATCAAATCAACACACGAGCACCAGCAGTAGCTCCCTCATCATTGATCGATACCCAAAATCAACACATGACGCTGCGGAGGCCGTGGCGTCGTCGTTAGTTGCTCGATCTGGGCGAGACAAAGGCAAGTAGGACGCACAAGGTCAACGACGACGGCCAGCCTGAGCGGAGGAAGATGGCGCCGATTCCCTTCGTCACGAACCAATTCCTTTGGAGGGAGGAGCAGCACAACGGGGCGGAGGAGATGCGCTGCTCGCCGGGATCCACTCTCACGGTAATGGCGGCGCGACGGAGGCTGCGAGGCGAGGGGCGGCCGGTCGATCCCGGGACAGTGTAGTCGGGAGAGGCCGGGTATGGAGCGGGGATGGCGCGGGTAAGGGTGGTGCTGGCGGCCGGGAACGGTGGCGGCGGGGACGGGTTGAAACCCTAACCTAGCCCGCCATGGCGCCATGGCTACCGGAAAGGAGAAGGGAGGAAACGGGTCGGGGAGTATGGCCTGTTAGGGTTATCCAGTGAAGGGAGGAAACGGGATGGCAAGATTCTCGTTAATATTTCGAGGTGTCGTGGGCATTTAGGTCCAGTGAACTCGGGAAGCGGGGAAGCGCCCGGGAAGCACCCCTCGCCCTGCTTCCGGCCTCGTAGTGTATTTCGCGAGCAGCGCTTGTCCGCAGCGCTTTGTATCTTCGGGTGTTTGTTTGGGCTTCTGCTTTTGGAGGCCTTAGGGCGTGTTCGGCAACGCCCTAGCTTCCAGATTCTCGTCGCTCCAAGCTGGAGCAGCGCCGAACATCCCAGATCCGCGAAGCCAGATTCGCGAAGCTGAGCAGAATCGCAGTAGAAAACGCGGAGCACCACTTTCCCAGCTTCGCGAATCAGCAAATCGCGAAGCAGCAGCTAATTACGGCCAAGTGAAAATGCACGGTTCGAGTCTTCTCTTATCTCTCCCGAGCGACAGCAGACAGCCCGAGACAGACAGAACCCACCCGTGGTGGACTGCTTGACCTAGCCCGCCGCCGTAGATCCGCCGCCGCCACCCTCGACTCCGGCGGCTGTAGGAACCACCTCGACTCGCCGCAGCTCCGGCGCCCACTTCCCCGACTCGCCGTCCGCGCTCGACCCTGCTTCCCCGACGCGCACGGCCCTGCTTCCCCGACGCGCACGGCCCTGCTTCCCCGACTCGCCGGCGCTGCTTCCCCGACTCGCCGGCATCCAGATCGAGTAGCTCCGGCGCTGTCCACTCCGCCACCGTCCCCAAGCTCCGTTCCCATTAAGGTGAGAAAATCGTACCACCTAGATGTGTTACCGTGAGCAGCTCGAGAGGTAGAGGTTCGCAGGGATTTGGGGCACAATTTGATATGCTCTGTACTTCTGTTTCTTATCATCCGAGATGTCTATTTTAGTATAATCATAGAGAAAATTGTGGAGGTTTATGTCCTCATATAGCAGTTTTGTCTGTTAAGAACCTAATGAGTTGGGTTGAGCTGCATGTTACTTTAGAGTTTACACTTTGCTCCACTCTAATTACTTAAATGATTCTTTCGTGATTGTGTGATCTTATTCTTTGCTATCTAGTAGCTTCCACAAAGGAGCCCTAAGCGATGTGCAGGCAGCCAAATGAAACTTGTAACTAGTTAGGCAACTAACAACTAGTTATATTAACTGGATATGCTCCCCATTTTGCTTTTGTTAAAGATAGCATTTCGAACAGATCACCCGGTCTTCATGAAATTTTGTTGGTACTGATATTGTTGTCTGATCCTTTATTAGTAATTGTATCTGAAAATTGCTTGCGAAATCATGATATAGAAGTGACCAATTTTGTAGAATTTTGTTGAGCATGGCTGCTGAATGGACTGACGACAACACTAGGATAATCTCGGATTTGTTTGCCAAGCAAGTGCGTGCGGGTAATAGGCCAAACACTTACTTGACGCCTAGAGCATACGAGGATGTTGGTAAAGAATTCCAAGTGATAACCGGACTGGACTATAAGCAGCCCCAACTTAAAAACAAATGGGACAAGCTGAAAAAGGATTACGTTGCATTCAAGAAGCTCAGATTGAGGGAGACTAGAGGGGGATGGGACAGGGAGAAGAATACTGTAAAACAAGATGCCGAATGGTGGAAGAAGGCAGCAAAAGTGAGTTGTCATGCTTATGTTTTGCTTAGTACAATTTAATTAACTTAGCTTATTGACATGTTGTTCGTGTTGTATCGCAGGACATTCCAGGTTGTGGCAAGTTCAAGAAGCAGGGGCTTCAAAATGAAGCAAACTTGAGCTTGATGTTTGAAGACATCACTAGTGATGGGACTGATCATTGGAACCCTTCTTCGGGTGTACCACCTCCTTCAACTGAAGCTTTAGCAGATGCTTTGAATGTTGACGCCATCCAAGATCTTAATTCCAAGGATGGTGTACTGCAGCCAAGTCCGGGAGCTAGTTCTTCGGCAGTCAAGAGGCTTGGAAAGTATGTGCATGATGGAAACAAGAAGCCCAAGAGTGCACTAGTGATGCAGGAGCAGATTACAAGGATTGGTGACATTGCTGAGAGATCCCAAGCCTCTTTTGATGCTTTCATGAACACTGATAATGATGCATCTGTCAAGACTACCATGGATGCGGTTTTAGCATGTGGTGCTGAAGAAGGTACTGATGAGCACTACATTGCCACCGAGTTGATGGCCAAGAGAGACCAAAGGGAGATTTTTATGCACATGAGTGAGGGGTCTCGTAAGGGTTGGCTCCGTAGGAAGTTTGATTACAAGTACTCGAAGTAGATGGTTTGTTTAACCATGTTATTTGTTCATGTGTGCACTTTGTATCAACTATGGCCACGAGACTATTTATTTGGCTTGTGTCAACTATTAGGATAATATTTGTGCACTTTGTTGAACCATGTACTATTATTTGGCTTGTGTCAACTATTTGGATAATATTTGTGCACTTTGTTGAACCATGTTCTATCATATAATTGTGTTTGATGCTAACTATTTGTAACTTGTTCATTGTGTATGTGCAGATGTCGTCTGACAGTGACAGCGAAGATGATAATTCTTATCGAATGAAGAGAAGAATGATTTGCCATCGTGCAAAAGAAATATCCATCACTTGTTCAAATGCAGCACACATTGCTGCAAATTTAGTGGAAATTGGTTGTTGAAAGCTGAGGCTAGAACATCTGTGCTGAGTGGGTTCGGATGGCTGCAAGAGACTATTGACACACCAGGAGAGACCTACACAATGCTAAGAATGAGTGCAAGGGTATTCTTTGACCTCCATGACTTGTTGGTCGATCGGTATGGGCTCTCACACTCCCCCTTTGTTAGCAGTTATGAGTCTCTTGCTATGTTTCTTTGGACGTTGGGTGGTTGTGAATCAAATAGGAGAACACAAAACCGTTTCAGACATTCAGCCGACACCGTGCACCGGAAATTTCATGAGGTTCTAAATTGTGTGGTTCGTATGTCCTCTCACTACTTGAAGCCTAAGGATCCAAATTTCCGCACCTTGCATCCTAGAATTAGGAATGATAGACGTGCGTACCCACATTTTAAAAACTGCATTGGTGCAATAGATGGGACTCACATTAGGGCAGTCATTTCTCCGTCCCAACAAGTGAGATACATTGGAAGAACAGGTGCAGTAACTCAGAATGTGATGGCGGTATGTGACTTTGATATGCATTTCACTTATGCTTCAATTGGACAACCTGGTGCTATGCATGACACAAGTGTCCTTTATCATGCACTTGACAAGGATAGGCTCACCTTTCCCCCATCCTCCAAAGGGTGAGCATTTAACAAATACTACGGTGTAATTATTTGCATGATGCAATATATATATGTCACAACTAAGATGCAATATTTCCTTTGTTTTGTTTAGGCAAGTACTACCTTGTTGATGCTGGCTATCCTAATAGAAATGGATATCTGATACGTCTCCAACGTATCCATAATTTCTGCTGTTCCATGCTTATATTATACCATTTGCTACATGTTTTATATACACTTCGTATCACTTTTATGCATTTTCTGGGACTAACCTATTAACAAGATGCCACAGTGCCAGTTCCCTGTTTTCTGCTGTTTTTGGTTTCAGAAAGTTACTTCTGGAAATATTCTCGGAATTGCACGAAACAAAAGGCCAAGTCCCTATTTTTCCAGCACGTACACGGAGTCCGAAGGAGAGACGAAGAGGAGCCAGGAGGTGGCCAAACCACACCCAGGCGCGGGTGGGCCCCCTGCCGCGCCTGCTGGTGGTTTGGGCCCCTCGGGGGTCCGCCGACATCGCCCCTTCGCCTATTTATCCCCCGAGATGTGAAAACCCTAAAACACCGAGCCATTCATCCAGAACATATTCGCTGCCGCCGTCGTCGTCAACCCTAACTCGGGGGGTTTCTGAAGCTCTTCCCGGCACCCTGCCGGAGAGGGGAATCATCACCGGAGGGCTCTACATCGCCATGCCCGCCTCCGGAGTGATGCGTGAGTAGTTCATCCTTGGACTATGGGTCCATAGCAGTAGCTAGATGGTTGTCTTCTCCACTTGTGCCATCATGTTTAGATCTTGTGAGCTGCCTATCATGATCAAGATCATCTTATTGTAATGGTACATGTTGTGTTTGCTGGGATCTGACTTATATTGATACCTATGTGGAGCTGAATATTATATTATCATGTCTATGTCATTTGTGATCTTTCATGCTCTCCGTTACTTGTTGAAGCCTTGGCCACGTGAATACTTGTAACTCCAAGAGGGGGTATTTATGCATGATAGTTGGGTTCAACCTCTATTTAACCTGGGATAGTGACAGCAAGTTCTAAGGCTGTAGATGTGTTGTTGCCACTAGGGTAAAACAGCAATGCTTTATTCAAGGATGAATGTATTGTTTACATTACGCACATTACTTAATGCAATTGTCTGTTGCTTGCAACTTAATACTGGAAGGGGTACGGATGTTAACCGGAAAGTGGACTATTTAGGCATAGATGCATGCTGGATAGCGGTCTATGTACTTTGTCGTAATGCCCAAATGAATCTCATAGTAGACACCACAGCTCACACATGCATGTTATATGCACTTATCAATTGTCAATTGCCCAGCTGTAATTTGTTTACCCAGCATGTTAGTTATCTTATTGGAGAGACACCACTAGTGAACTGTGGACCCCGGTCCATTCTTTTACATCTGAAATACAATCTACTGCAATCATTGTTCTCTACTGTTTTATGCAAACAAACATCATTTTCCATTCGATACGTTTAACCCTTTGTTTTCAGCAAGCCGGTGAGATTGACAACCTCACTGTTAAGTTGGGGCAAAGTAATTTGGTTGTGTTGTGCAGGTTCCACGTTGGCACCGGAATCCCAGGTGTTGCGCCGCACTACACTCCTTCACCAACACCTTCGAAGCAAACCTCGTTTTCCTACTGGTCCGATTAAACCTTGGTTTCATACCGAGGGAAAACTTACTGCTGCACTCATCATACCTTCCTCTTGGGGTTCCCAACTGACGTGTGACGTACAAGCATTGTTTCTGGCACTATTGACCTAGAGCCACCAATATCTTGCACCATATAAAGGAGAAAGGTATCATGTTCCTGAGTTCCATAGAGGTGTAGAGCCAAATACTCCTGTCGAGAAGTTCAACAGAATTCACTCGTCCAAGCGCAATATAATTGAGAGATTTTTCGGGGTATTGAAGATGAAATTTTAGATACTTCTCAAGATGCCAAAGTATGACATGGCTACCCAGAAGATGATTGTCACTGCGCCTATGGCATTGCACAATTTTATTCGTGCACATGATAGAGAAGATATCCATTTTCAGCGGTGTGATAGAGATTCTGATTATGTTCCTGAAATTCCGGAACGATACAAGCGGTACATTGTTCCTGCTGCTGCTTCGGATACGTCAGCTCCGGAAGCAAACGGTGCTGACATGGATGCGTTCAGGGATGAACTAGCTACCGCCATTGCTCTAGGATGGTGATGATCGTGGCATGTACATATATTTGTCCATGTGATGCTTTTGGACTTGATACCACCATCTGATGCTTTTGGACTTGATACCACCAGCTGATGCTTCGGACTCGTCAACTCCGGAGGCAAACGGAGATGATATGATGACTTTAGGGATGAACTTGCTACAGCCATTGCTAATGGATGGTGATGAGCAAGCCACGTAGGAAATATCTTAATTAGATTTGCACTAACCTGTTGCAAATGTGATGCTTTTGCACTTGCTACCACCGCTCCAGAAATATTACTATTTATTAAGTTGTAAAGATATGTTATCTTCCTAATGCCCAATTGGTATGCAATGTCAGCAATGCAATGCATCTTTGCCCTGAGGGAATCCAAATGGAGGAGGTAAGCACGTCCTGGGGATTCTGAATTGACCTGACCTTGTATTTGGTTCAACTAGTTCCCTGGCAGAAATGCAATGCATCTTTGCCACAAGCATCTTTTTCTGTCATAAAGCTGGTATGATGGCATCCATCAAAAGACAGGCACCTTTTGCTGGTAATATCAGGAACACGCTCGTCGTGTGTTGAGCAAACTAAGAAATTTACAAGGAGCAGCATATATGTTACTTGCAGTTAGCCTCGAAAGGAAACTAGTATATGTAAATATTTGCTATGCTCAAGTTCGCATTTTCTGTTTGAACAAAAAAATTAAAGCAGTACACAGTCTAGTACGTACAGGCAAACTCGTAGACTAGCAAAAAAAGCAAAATCAACAGAAAAAACAGCTCAGGCCACCCCCAGCAGACCATCCCAGGTGTAAACGGGCCACAGCCCAGCCGACCGAGAGAAGCTGGAGTTCCTTTGCCGAACGTTTTCTGTGCCGGACCAGAAGCTGGAAGCGGGCGTGCGGAGCAGGATCTTAGGATTTCAGGAAGCTGGGGAAGTACCGAACACGCCCTTAGTTTTGAGCACCAACTGTCAAACTTCACCAAGCTGAGCACCTTCCGAAGTCTCCCAGCTTCCAGCTTCCAAACTCCACGCGCGAAGCAGTCCCGAACACGCTAGCTCCAGAGCTAGATCCGGGAAACTGAGCCATTTTCGTGTACAAACCGCGAAGCAGCTAATCCGCGGATCTGGAAAACGCGGAGCAGTAGCAATTTACGCCTGAATGCCACCGCCAAGTGACCGAGCGAGCATTTCTCTCTCATGTCTCCTGTCCAGACACCTCAATCTCTCTCTTCTCGATCCCGTTTCCTCTCCTCCCTGCGAACTGGATGTCCGTTGGTTCAGGAACCCGTAGACCACCTCTGCCATCCCGTGCGCGTGGTCAGGATGGGGGTAAGGTAAACCAACGCTTCGACCTCGCTGGAGACGATGCCAACAAACCTCTGCCCGACGAGATCTCGCCCCTAAAATAAACAAAATCGCCACGTGCGAGGGAGGAGGAGGGCAAGGAGCACACAGCGGTGGAGGACCTTCGGCTGCATGCCGCCCTGGGCCAGGAAAAACTGGAGCGTCGAGCGCCCGTCCGGCGCCGCGCGGCCACTGCTGATGCTTATCGACCTAGAAGCGCATCGGGCCTTGAATGTGGCGAGGGTTGAGGTGAAGCTCCGACTCGCCGAGGTCGAAGGGTGCGCCGGCCGGGCCGCGACCGTGGTGAAGACTTGAGGCGGACTGCGCGGTTGCCTCTATCCCCGTGTGTTCCTTTTCGGCGAACAGAAGGCCTCGCTTGCCAGATCAGCCCATGCGTCCATCCGTCTCCGCCACGAGTGGTTGCCGCGGCAGAGGCGATTCCCGGTTGCCAGACCGTAGCAGCGCTCTTTGTTGGCGTCGTTTGAGCCGAGATGCCCAGTTCCCTCACCTTAACCCCGGAGTTTCGTCTTGTGTACTGTTCAAACTGTTGCGCCATATTTTCCTTTTCGCGATTCAAGTCGCGGTTCCACTTGGTTTGCCTGTTATGTTTAGCTTGCCTTAGTATTGCTTGCTGTGCCGTTCGAACTGGCAGGGCGATTGTATCTACTATGGAAGGGATTGAAGATTTTTGAAGGAACGGATCGTGCAAAAAGAATGGAGTCGGTGGAAGAGAAAGGAGCGAAGCCTCCCCCTCTTCTGTTCCCTTGGAAACGCTGGAATCCTGTAGGCCAAAACTGTATTTTAGCATGTTATTACCAACCATACCCTGGTCATGCAGCATACCATCAGATGCATCGTGCACACTTGCAGAATTATGTAAAATCAGTGAAGATTATCATCTTTGTTGCACAGGCGCGGCTGGTTCATTCTTATTGTAAAATCTGTTGGAGCTTTGTGGGCTTCAGATCTCATATTATTGTCCAAGTCAACCAGTCGGTCTCCGGTCAAAACTCAGGTGGAACCCGTGGAGGAGATGCCTCTAATTATTTCTACTCAGTGTGTGGTAGTCGTATGATTAGCTGACATAAAAGTCACATCCCAGCATTGACTGCAACCATCTTCCATGCTTGACTGACAATTGGAAAATTCGTTCATGGAAACTTCAAAAGCTGGCAACCCCGAAGGCTCATGATCTGCTGGAGAACATTTCACACCATCTTGCAGCGACTACAACAAGTATCTGCTTAACATGCTCCCCCCTTGAATCATTATTTCGAGAAGCTCACAGAGGTACGGATATTTGCTTATGTCCTCCTTTTATTAGAAATCTCTTTCTCTCTTTCTCTATCTCTTAACTATTTTGGTTTGCACTTTGCTCAGTTTATGCTTGCAGACAGCCATGTTTGTTGTAATAAGCTACTTGAAGAAGTGCACAGTTGTTGTTCTGCTAATTCATTCTGTATTAGCAGTAAGATGCTTATCAGCAACCACGGCAAGAACAGATAGCATCGCTCTGAATGAATCGATTTCTGATGGGCAGAACCTGGTTTCTGTTAGTAACAACTTTGTGCTCGGATTCTTTAGCCCTGGAGCTTCAAGCCGGCGATATATTGGTATATGGTACAACACTGGTCCAAATGAAACGGCTGTGTGGGTTGCTAACAGGAACAATCCAGTACAGGATAAGTCAGGCATACTTAAGTTTGATAATGGCGGTAATCTGATACTCGTAGATGGCAAAGGGAGCTTGTTCACAGTTGCTTCTGGGATGGGAGTGGCAGACGTGGAGGCTGCAATTCTGGATACTGGCAACTTTGTGCTGAGGAGCATGACCAACCCTTCAAATATTGTATGGGAGAGCTTTGCCTCTCCTACTGATACATGGCTCCCCAGAATGAAAATTACAGTTGAAAATTTGCTGACATCATGGAAGAGCTATGATGACCCAGCGATGGGGGATTACACTTTTGGACCGGGAGTAACTCACCCTGAAGTAACTAATGCAACACAATTCATTATCATGTGGAATGGGCATATATTTTGGACCAGTGCAGACTGGACTGGTGACATGTATTCTCTCATTCCAGATCTGACATCTATCGGCATCATCCCTGTTTCATTTCAATGTGACAACCTTACATGCACATACACTCAAAATCCTAATGACACAATGACTAAGATTGTTTTGGATCGAACTGGGTCATTGAACAAAACACAGTTTGATCCAGAAGCCAAATCCTGGACACTGTTATGGAGACAGCCAGCAAGTTGCGATGTGTCTAATTTATGTGGAGTTTATGGTGTATGCAATAACAGTATGCTGTCAGTATCAGCAGCAGAATCAGTATCAGCAGCAGAATCAGTATCTGCATCCCTTTGTCAGTGTCCAGAAGGCTTTGCACTACAAGACAGATCAAATTACAGGAAAGGGTGCACTAGAGAAACCCCACTGCAGTGTAATGGTGATAGGTTTATTGATATGCCTCATATGCAACTTCCTGACTGCACACAGCAGATGTCAGTTGTGGAAAATGGTGACTGTGAATCTGCGTGCGTGAGTGATTGCTCTTGTACGGCATATGCTCATTCGCCATCCAATGGTTGCAGCTTATGTCATGGCAATTTAACAAACTTGCAGTCATCTGGAAATGATGGGGATGGAGTAGGAACTCTTCATCTTCGTGTAGCTGCATCTGGATTAGAATCTAGCAGTCACTCAGGTAAGAAACATATCGAATTGTAAAGTATTAGTGCCACTGGGAGAGTATGTCATGATTGGGTTGATTTCAAGGAAAGAAAAACATCTCCGAGAGTATTATTAAGTCAAGTGACAAGCTTCGTTCTTTTTCAGGCCCCAAAATGATTTGGATAGCTTATGTACTTCCTTCAGCTGTGTTCCTTATCTTTTGTCTCGTTTCTTTCATTTGGATTAGGAGACGGAAAAGTAAAGGTATGCATTCTGAGTTTGAAAAGGTGATTCGTAGTTACAGAACAGGGCATCTCTTAGTCTGCAGCAGATAAAAACATGAGATGTCTCTTTTTGTGAACCAGGGAAAGGAAAACAGTATGATCACCCCCTCGTCTTGGCTTCAGATGTAATTAAACTTTGGGAGAGTGAAGACAATGGCTCTCACTTTATGATGCTTTCATTTTCACAAATAAAAGATGCCACAGACAACTTCTCAACTGAAAACAAGCTTGGAGAAGGGGGGTTTGGCCCTGTGTATAAGGTTAATTGTGTTCTTTAGCTTAGTTTGTTAATATGCTTGCTAGCATTTCAAGACAAAAATGGTACTCCTCCGATTTATAGTAAGTGTCGCTGAATTAGTACAAAGTTGTACCAAATTAGCGACACTTATTATGGATCAGAGGGAGTACTAATTATAATAGTTTCGTATGACGCGTGTAGTCAGCATGTATAACTTTGTTTTCAGGCTTATGTGCAGTAAATAAGAAATATATACTATGTTAAAAGGGGAAAATAGAGAGTGTGGGCTACAGAAGCTTGGAGAAGGGGGTTTGGCTCTGTGTACAATTTTAATTGTGTTCTTTAGTTTAATTTAACTGTTATGCTTGCTAGCGTATGAAGACAAAAATGGTACAACCTCCGATCCATAATAAGTGTCTCAGTTTTGAACTAAGCCCAGTTCAAAATTGCGACACTTATTTTGGATCAGAGAGAGTACTAATTATAATAGTTCATCATGAAGCGTGTAGTCAGCATGTATAACCTTGTTTTTTCTCTTAGTTCAAAACTGTGACACTTATTTTGGATCGGAGGGAGTAGTAATTATAATAGTTCAGTATGAAGCGTGTAGTCAGCATGTATAACTTTGTTTTTTCAGGCTTATGATTGCAGTAAATAAGAAATAGAGAGTATGGTCTAGAGAAGGGATACATGACACAATATATGGATATTCCATATTCTGCAGCACCCACATAGTTATACTGCTATATCTATGCTAAAAAATGTAGATATAGTTTGTATATATTTGTGTAGTGGCCCTGTAAAATGTTCATAGTTACAACATCTACCTTTGTTATTTATGTGTGGCAAATAAAATAAGTTATGTTGTTCTATCAAATGGTTCAGCAAATTCAAATAAACATCAAACCAGACTTATTTCCTTTTTTATTGTTTACTGGAGGTGAATCTATTTCTAAGACTTCTATTATCTAATGTCTCACTACGTTGAAAATTTGACACAATGCTGAATGCTCCAGGGCAACTTACCGAATGGGCAAGATGTTGCTATAAAGAGACTATCAGCGAATTCTGGGCAAGGACTACCCGAGTTTAAGAATGAAATCTTGTTGATAGCCAAGCTTCAACATAGAAATTTAGTTGGACTCTTAGGTTGCTGCATTGATGAGGAAGAAATGGTTCTAATCTATGAGTACATGCCAAACAAAAGCTTAGATTTCTTCCTATTTGGTATGTTCACTTTTAATATAAATATCCCTACTTCTGCAGCTATTTTTTCCTAGCATGCCTTCCTGACCCGATCAAGTTGTTTATTTTCACAAGAACAATCGAGAAGGGCTTTTTTAGTCTGGGCAATGCGTCTTAACATAATTGAAGGGATTGCACAAGGTCTTATTTATCTCCACAAGCATTCTCGTCTAAGAATTATTCATAGGGATCTGAAACCAAGCAACATTCTGTTGGACACTGATATGAACCCTAAGATCTCAGACTTCGGAATGGCACGAATATTTGATCCCAAAGGAGCACTAGCTAGCACAAAAAGAGTTGTTGGAACCTAGTAAGTACTTCTATCTATATTTGACATACAGTGGAGAATTTGTCTTGTTGAAAAATGGACATTGAATTTAATTATTAGATTATGTTCATTCAGTGGCTACATGGCTCCTGAGTATGCTATGGCAGGTATTTTCTCTGTCAAGTCTGATGTTTTTAGCTACGGGGTATTGCTTCTGGAGATTGTCAGTGGACTAAGAAATGCAGGATCTCACGGATATGGCAACTCTCTTAACCTCCTTGGTCATGTGGGTCCAAGTTCTAACAAGCTTAAATTGTTCTATAATTGTCATAGATGAACTTTTTAAAAGAAATTTGATGGCTACAACTGAACTTTGCAGGCATGGGAACTGTGGAAAGAAGGCAGATGGTCTGAGCTCATTGACAAATCATTGCACGGTGCATGCCCTGAGAATATGGTACTACGATGCATTCATATCGGCTTGTTGTGCGTTCAGGAGACTGCTACTGACCGACCCTCCATGGCTGAAGTGATTTCCATGATTACGAACGAAAATGCCACCTTACCTGTCCCAAAACAACCTGGTTTTCTCTCCATGTTGATTCCAACTGAAGCTGATGTGCCTGAAGGAACCTATTCCCTGAATAATTTGTCAATTACTGCCCTGGATGGTAGGTAGTACTATCTGCATTAGATGTGGCCTCTGCTTAAAAATGCAAGGCTGCCACATTTACCTCTGGATAGATGTCCAGGCAAGACAATCATATGAATTATCATGTAATCTTGCAAGCTACTACTGTAAGTCTGTATCACATGAACCCAAATTGATCAGCACTTTTGAGGTGATCCCAGAAACATCTTAAAATTTCTTGACGTCAAGATATTAATTGCCACAACTGTTTGACGGAATGTTGGCAGGAAGAGCTATGAGCCTATGATTGGCAGAGTCCGATACCTCCAAGTTTTGGGCTCCAGAACTGTTGTATAATCTGTGCCCAGAAACCACTTGCCAATTGTTGGTGCGGATTTCTGGCTGCGTAGAACATGTTAATAGCTTGGTTGCCGACTTGCAGTAGTTCGGATTATATGACTGTGTATCTCTTCTGCTCTTGGATAAAGATTCAACGCAATCAGTACCGGTATAGTGAGGTATCCTTCTTGCCAATTTCCTATCTATGTAAATCTATTCCTTTTCTATCAATGCATCAAAACGCCAAGCTTTGCGTTTTCGTGAGAAAAAAAAATCCAGGCGGGCACCGAATACGCACAGTACAACATCCTAGAGACAAAGTCCCATTAACGGAGGTATGGAAGAGCCAAAAGCGTTGATGGTTTCTCACGCGTCAGCATCTACATGGAGGCATATCCAGCTTGCATGCATCCGGCGCAAAACCTGCGTGTTGGTTTCCAGCGAAGCATGTAGTACACACATACTTCCGCATGCAAACGACCGCACCGCGCATCCCATAGCTAGGTGAGATGGCCCAACGTGGCACCCGGCCCGCGCTCTCTCCACGAGACCAGGCCACGCCTCCATAAGACGTACGTCCACTAAATGAGCACACACGCCTACTACGCTCTACGCCAAGTTCTATCCCGACTTCTCGTGGAACTGGGCACAACAGTGTGCGTACGTATGGCCAAGGTAGTACTCGAAGCACCCGATCTTCTTCTCTTCCCGTCACTTGTTCCAAGCGATTTGTATTGAGTTCGTCGTGATTCTTTCTTGGTGGTTTTCTCAATCTGTGGTGGCAGAGGGGGACAAAGAAGGCGGCGGCGGACGGTGGTGGGGGCACGGGAGGTGTCCCGGAGAAGGAAGGCGACACGGAGCCTGTGAAGGGCGGCGGCGACGGGGTGGTCGTAAGCGTGCCTGTGCACTGCGAGGGCTGCGCCAGGAAGGTGCGACGGTCTCTGCTACGCATCGAGGGTAATATATATGAAGCGGATTCATCCGTATAGCGTTCTGGTATCACTTTTACTGAATCTGTCAACTAAGTTCCTTGGTGGGATAAAGGGTTCGAGGAGGTGATCGTTGATTACTCGACCAACAAGGTCGTTGTAACAGGCCAGAAGGCGGTGGAGGACCCGATGATGGTGGTCGAGATGGTCGAGAGGAAGACCAGGAAGAAGGCAGTGCTGCTGAGCCCGTCGCCGGAGAAATTGCCGCCATCGGCGGTGAAAAGTAAGGATAAGAAGAAAGAGGCCGCAACGGCAGACATGAAAAACGATGTGGAGGAGCTGGATATGGTATTTACTCAATCATTAGTACAAGTTGTTACTGATCTTGCCTTTCATTTTAATATGCTTCTTAGTTCACTACCATGTTAGTTGTTCTTACCTTACTACCTTTGCTTATGTGAATTATGATTGTGCACCAGAAAATGGCTGTGGTGCTGAAGATAGAAATGCATTGTGAAGCTTGCAGCGAGGAGATGAAAAGGAGGATACTTAAGATAAAAGGTATTGATGTATGTTCATATTGCTAAACCACTCATCTACGCTATCCTTGCTTAATTTGTTTGTTTAAGTTCTTATATATACTAGTATATGGTGTTGCAAATTGTTAATCAGGAGTGGAGGAAGCCGTGCCGCACATGAAATCTTCACAGCTCATGGTGAAAGGGGTAGTTGAGCCAGCAACCCTTGTAGGATTCATCCACAAGTGCACGGGAAGGAAAGCTGCCATTATCAGAGCAGAGCCTCTGGATTCGCCGCCAGCAGCAACACCGGCCGCTAAGATGATGGACGACAAAGCACCAGAGGATGCCAATGCAAAGCAGCAAGAACCATCTGACAATCCGGACGAGAAAAATGAAGGAGGTGGAGGTGGAGGCGAAGAGCAAAATGTCGACGAAAAAGCCAAAACGGAGAAGCAAAATAAAGGGTATGAAGATGGAGCTGAGGAGGAAAAAACCCAAGTGCATATGCCAGATGATGCGACCAGTGGAGTTATAGAGGAGAAGAACCAGACGAAGGATCACCAGTTCCAACAACCTGTGCAGGCTGCGTTTGTTGCGGTAGCTCCGGAGACTGAGAAGATGGCCGAGAACAGCCTGCACCAATATTACTACCACCCACCCTACGCTTATCCATACCCCTACTATCCATATCCTCAGCAGTATCAATACCCATACGCTGGCTGTCCTGCAGCAATGTATCGGCCGTGTCCGCACTATCCACCGCAGACTCTCAGCGATGAGAACCCAGAAGCATGTACCATCATGTAACTGTCTGTAGCTTCCATGTTATAATACATGGAACAGTAAAAAATACGATAATGCTAATACATGGAATAAAATATGAGGCGGCCGTAGTGTATCATTAATCAAATATTCTATATATTAATGGTGTATATACAACATTTTTACAATATCTTTCACTATTGGTGGGGTTTATGGTTTAGATTAAGGGCCTCTTTGATTTAAAGGAAAGGAAAAACAAAGGAATAGGAAATGGATGGGAATAGAAAAGGATGGCGGCTGTAAAACTTACCTTGTTCTCGTTCCTTGTGCATAGGATTCAGAAAGACATTCTAAGGAAAATTTCCTTTACTTTTCCCTTACACCGTTCCTATGAATCAAAGGAGTGAATAATAGCAAGTTTGGAAAATTTCCTAACCCTGTACATTCCCTCCATGTTTCCTCCAAATCAAAGGAGGCCTAAATCCGTTCCATTTCCCAAGCTATATATCATGGATTCTTTATTGTAAAATTAAAATTTGAAGTTTACTTTACCCTTTATTCTACATTTAGTACTAAGATGGATTATGCCAACTCAGCTTTTCCAATTAGCTTTGTCTATTATATTGTTCTTTTGCTAACCAACTTTTTCCTAGTTTTGTGTCTATTTCTTACGCGGAAAATAAAAATAAGACCACCACGTCACAGACACATGCAGCTTTAGTCTATCAATCCTAAGAGCATCTCCATTCGTATGAATTACTCCCTCTGTTCCCAAATATAAGATGTTCTACCTTTTGTCCACATTCACATGCACACAAATGTATCTAGACACATTTCATGTGTAGGTTCACTCACTTTAGTGTGCATGCAGACAACATGTGTAACACCTAGCTAAAACATCTTACATTTAGGAACGGAGGGAGTATAAGTTAGGGAATCTCCAAGGGTGCACTCTCATGTACTCCATATGTTCCCAAATATAAGATGTTCTACCTTTTGTCCACATTCACATACACACAAGTGTATCTAGAAATATTTTATGTGTAGGTTCACTCACTTTAGTATACATGCAGACAACATTTGTAACACCTAAAACATCTTACATTTAGGAACGGAGGGAGTACATGTCATTTGTCCATTCGAGAGTATGCCAGACAATTTGGGAGGTAAACTTTTACCACACCCAAATGGACAGGTCCTGTTTGTCCACCTCCAAAATTGTCCACAACACGATTTTATTCCTAGCATATTTCTAACAACTTTTGATTCCACAATAATAATTGGAGTTTTCATCCATTTGGGGCATCTTTGGATTGTAGGAATTTCATAAGATTTTTGTAGGATTCTAATCCTTAGGATTTTTTCCTATGGATTGCCTTTGGATCAAAGGAATGATACTACCTAAATTCTTATGGATTAGATTCCTATGCCTCAATTACATAGGAATTTGAACATCCACTCCAACCTCTTTTTAGGTCTCAAGCGCGTAGGACTGAGCCACTTTTCCTATGTTTCAACCAAACGACTATTCCTGCAATTTTCCTGCGTTTTACAATCATTTGTTTTGCACAGGTGAACCTGTGAGATTCCTATGTTTTGTCTATTCCTATGTTTTTCAATCCTGCGATCCAAAGAGGCCCGACTGGATTGAGAGTTTGATCCATCATTGTTAATTGTCCTTTTCAAGCAAGATGGGGGTTCTTGGGTGATGCTACAAGATTCGTCCACTTGGGGTATCTGTTGATCTTGTTTCAACAATGAACCAACACAAAGTTCTCGTCAACATAGAAATAAAACATAGATGTACACATAGTGAAACATGTGAAGAGTAAATTATGATCGTGTAGCCTCGTGGATAAAAATTCAACGCGATCAGTATCAGTATAGTGGAGTATCCTCCTCGCCAATTTCTTCTGTAGTTTCAGCATTTTCTTCATTGTTATCGCTTTACAAGGGTGTCTACGGAGATGTCAGAAGTGGCAGGTACTTAGGTTCCTGCACTGCATGGAGTGAGTTTTTCTTTGTATTTCTCAGCACACTTTTGTCAGGTATTATGATGTGAAATGTACAAGATTCTCCTCCTGCTTAAGCTCATGATGTCGAGACTGCAGGATTCAGGCACACTAGCCTGGGGACAGAACTGCACCTAGCCATACATGCATAGCAATCCCATTTAATCCACATGTTTTCTACTTTTCTCTCTATCAGTTCTCTCGCATTTCTATACAGGCTGCGCAGGAGCTTCATGCCCTCATATCTTCACAGCTCAAATCCCTACAGCCGATCCAAAATAGCAGGCCTTCTCTTTTCTCCTAGGTCGTTCTTTTGGCGAGCAATTTATTGTTTCTCTCCTGTCACGGTGCCACGATCGACATGGAGCAAGACAAAAAAAAAAAAATGGAGAAACGAAACATAGAATCCTTACAGTCAAAATCGGTGCATAACCAAACCAAAAAAAATTACACAGCACAGAATATTCCAAACTAGTCTCATAGGAATCACAGATGAGATTACCGGAGATGTAAATTTTCTGAACGCCATGTCCACTCCATACTAACTACATATCCTCAACATAAGCAATGTCGCCCATACATAGGATGCCGTTTACAAGGCCCTTGGCCGGGTTCTTCTCGCCACATCCATCGCATCGACTGAACTTACACTGGGTACGCTATAAAAAGGCGAGAGCCAAGCGGTAATTCTCATCAGCCACCTCACCACCAAAGCAGATCAAGCTAGCCTCATAGGCTTTTCTGCACCTATCTATCTGCTTATCCTTCCTTTCGCGCGGCATCTGCAATGGCGAACCACGCAGCCGCCGCTCTCCTGATCGCGTCCCTTCTCATGGCGGTGACCCTCGCCGACGCAAGGATCACCTTGCAGGTGCAGCGTGGTAGCATGAAGGAAGGTAACGCGGTGATGACGTTCGCGAAGTCGGTGCCGGCGCTGACGTGCAACAAGGTGACAGGGTTCCAGGTGGGCGACACCTGCTTCGACGTCGCGCAGGGCGCCGGCTTGACCGAGGAGCAGTTCCTGGGCTTCAACCCGAACATCAACTGCGCCAAGGTCTTCGTCGGCCAGTGGGTCTGCCTCGACGCTTCCTCTGCCTAACCATGAAGCCTGACCTGCCTGCATCGATTGCTGCTGAATACGAATATATATGAATAAGGAGGCGATCTCTACCGTATTCCTCCACTATATATTTGTACTTCCCTCGCAAAATGAGGTGATCGCGTGTTGTCTGGAGTTGTCCGATCCAGTCTGTCTTTTTTTGCCCGCTTTGGCTTGAAAGTTGTTTCAATTGGTTGTGATTGATCCAGTGTTCTTCTATGTCGTGTTTGCTTGAACTTTGTTCGTCTGTTGTGGATAATGTGGCGATCTCCACATTACCATTTGTTTCACCTAAGTTTGGTTTTGGGACAGCCCGATTGGATGGCTGAACAGCCGTTGGATCAAGCCATCGAGCACCGTCGGATCAACTTACCATCAGCGAAATCGAGCTAGGTCATCCCAACAGCTAGGTGCTAGAGATGAAGCCCGCAAGGATTGTAACGTGTTTAATCCTAGGTAACTGAAGTCCTCTTTACCCTTTAAAAAAAGGAAATCAAGAAAATCGTCACGAGAGTCCTCTCACACACCCTCCTTCTTAACTTCACTACTTCGGTGAAACCCAAGAAATTGCATACTGCAACAAAAACATCAAGCATTGCAATATGGCATTGTTCATTTAGTGAAACATATTAAATTGCTCATGGTAACACACGGCAACACAAGAAAGCGAGCACCTCAACATGCTCAAGACTTGGTGAAATACGCTAATTAAATTACACACTGCTACATGAAAACAAGAAATATACAAATCACATGTGTGCAAAAATGAAATCATAAAACGTATGCAACATCTCAATACGTGATGCTAGAACAGCCAGACTTAGATGTGGGAAAATATCACACTTGAACATTGAATCTCAAAACTCCCCAAATCTCATCTTCCAGACATGCAAAAGTTACATGCAAATTCTCTGTGGACATCGCCAATATCTCCCCTACTTGGGGCCTCATCGAGTTACTACCGCATTAAGGATCTCATCGATTTACACCCGGAAGTATATGCTTTTGGTTTTTAAAATACGATTAAACTCATTTTAGAATGTAGAAAATCCGGATAAAAATGTCACACGTAAATCTCGACATTCTATGTGCTCATAAAGTCATCTCACGGAAACCGACAATTCTTTGTCATGTGGAAAAGAGAAAAAATTCGGTGCTAAAAAGGCTTTTCACGAAACACTTTTTTTGTCTTTTCATACATGAAACAAGAATAAGACGTTTTTCTCTAAAACTTGGTGCACACACACATAGAATGTTGAGATGTGTGTGCCAAATTTTTGTTTGGATTTTTTAACTTTTAAAATATTATTTCCGGTGGCAGAAGTATATACTCCTTTTTGAAAAATTACTTTCCCACAACACGCTCCATACCTGAGATGAGACAGATTGAAAGAGAGATGACACGTGGAGGGATTTAGGAGAGATACACGTCTACGAGCAATACATAGCATCGTGCCAACCTTCTTTGAAATGGAAGTGTTATAGAAAAAATTAAACGTGTGCACAATCACATGACATGTAAATCTCCAACAAGTCACAACATTTGTGAAGTACACAATAAGTGCATATTGAGTTGACATATTTCGAATTTTTATTTTCAGAAAAGTTTAACTTGTGCCTATTTGTGAAGTGCCTTTTCTCTAGAATAAGCCCCACAACCATAAGATGTATGTATCACAATGCATAGGCGATGCCAAGCAGCTAGAACAACATCGAAAACCTCACACACCTCTAGTCACAGCTTGCTCCATAAAACTAAAGGTTTTTGCTAACTCTCAGCGAATCTCAGACCATTGGGTGCGTCGTGATTCATGCTAATCATGAGTTGCAAAATAGGCTAGCTGTAACTAAGAAAAATGCTCAACCGTTGAATTGCTTCGTGATTCCTGCTAACCATGAGTTCCAACATGTCTTGCAACAAACAAAAAAATTTGAGCTGTTGGATTGCTTCGTGATTCATGTTACTCATTAGTTGCAACTGAGATTTGATAACGTCATCCGACTGAGAATTAACTTCATTCTAAGTCGAATGAGAATTAGTCACTCCCTAAAAACAAACTGTGGCTACTTATTTCTTCATAAATAGAACATTTATTATACTGAGAGTGTCGCATAAAGAAGATGCAAGAATAAAGACTTCACACTCAACATCTGCATATCCAGGATGCATACATCCGCTTACAAACACAAGAATGGTAAAGAAGGAAAATTACACCGACTTAAACATCTCAAACTGATCTAGTTGCTGAAAAACATATCACGAACGAAACTAGATGGTATTTCTGGGCCAAGACCCTCGAAATCTTAGAATCCGTCCGGTCCACGGTTATGTTGGCTAAATTGACACGCGTGCGGCTACCACCGAACTGGATGATGGCTCATGTTTGAGGAGGTTGTCCGCATGTTACTCCATGGCAACTGTGCTAGTGATGACGAGGGAGTCTTCAGCAGGGCGAGAGCTCGCTTCTCCAAGCCGTGGGATGGTTATTGGCGTCGAGCTAGTGGACACTTGTCATGCTTGTTTGGAATGAGCGCAACGCTAGAGTGTTTACAAATATTTCCACATTTTCTTCCATCTTCATCGCTCTAATCGAGCCAAGGCCACAAATTAGAGCATCACGCGAGCTAAGCTTTTCGAGAGCATCATTCTGGGAGAGTATATGTAAACTTTTCCTTAATAATAGAATGACCCTTATCTCTTACCTTCGCACACTTGTATGATGATGGATCTTGCATGTGGTGGCGGTACAGAGCAACTTTGGTGTGGTAGTGCTCTTTGAGCATTGGGTCCAAGGGTGAAAAGATCCGACCTTTATTGGTTGAACCTACGAATGTTGGAGTTCATGTGGCGTTTCCTTGTTGCAGGCACCGGAGTTATATCTGGCCATGGGCAGCCCGGCCCGAAGCCCGGCCCAAAATTCTCGGGCCTAGGCCTGAAATTTAGGCTCGACGCGTGCGATGGGCCGAGCCTGGGCTTTGAGTTTTGGCCATTTAGGTAAGAAGCCCGGCCCACGGCCCGACGGCCCGTCGGGCTTTTGGGCTTTTTGACAGGGCCGGGCCCGGGCCTAGGTTTTCTGTGTCGGGCTTTTCTCGGCCCGGCCCGAAGCCCGGCCTGGCCCGAGACATGGCCAGGTATACCTGGAGTCTGGTTAGACTTATCTTTGGGTGAAAACTTATTATCTAACCTCCCAGGTTTCGTGCGTCGTTCACTTTTTGAAGGCGTATGGATCACCCTCTTGTTTCTCCCGAGTTGTTATTATTGGTGGTTGATGTTAAAGTTTGCTTCTTAAATGGGTCTTCTTCTTCTTTTTCCGTTATTAATTTGGTTGTGTGCATTCTAGATGACTAATTATGTCAGTATATTCCCTTTATGGACAATAACAGTTTGCCTCCGTTTCAGTGAAAATTTGGATGAGTGAGAGAGAGGGGACCCAGCCATGTGCACGTGAATTAATCACACCTCACAAGGCGAATTCAGATGCGCCCGTGTCCACGCAAACCACAGCTGACGAGTGGTTAACACATTGTCAAACTCACAGCCTGTATTTGGATAATCCGGACTGTTCTGGAACAGAAGAAAACTGCAGGCTACATGATACTGACGCCGAGACCTCGTCACGCCTATTTGAATTGTATATCACGGTGCATCAGAAAATAATACAGTATCATATTAGGACGTTTTCTGAACGTTCATATTAGGCCATCAATTCCACGGTGAACAAAGTCAGATCTTTCGTTGCTGCGGCAGCCGGGCAAAGTCGACTTATCAGAACTCAGAAGTTTGGCCAATGGACCGAGAGGTCCCACAACTACTGGCATTGGGTACACGCGTATCGCTTTCTGTATTTATTCGGAGTTTCAGACGGTGTTTCAAGTCAGAAATAAGCTCGATCCGCCGAATCCCATTTAGACGGAAGCCGTCAGCATGTCGTGTAAACGTATAGCGAACTAGCTAGCCATCGTTTGGTTAGCCCATCAAAGTCAGTATCCCTCTGTGGTGCTTTTTTTCATAAATAAAATATAATAATATTGCGAAATAACTATTACAGCTAGCCTCTGCACAAATAAGACATCCGAATAAATTAAGAATGAACATAACCAAAAATGAAAAAAATAAGAGAAAAAATGCTTCGCCACTGTGATCAATCACTTCCAGCAGCACTCAAACTACCACCAAAGACGTTACCCGGACTATAAAAGAGGTTCCTTCAAAAGCAATGTTTCCAAGAAGGGAACAATGCACAACGTTATCCTCACCATATCAAGAAAGTCCGAGTTCTCGGAACAATGCCTTCAGCAAGACCACTACCAGGTACAACCAATAGAACCAATAGAGGTTAGACTTGGGTTTTCATCTGAAATAAAGACTCAGTACTAGAGTAGCAACACTAAAAAAATGTCCTCCGGTGCTCCCCCGGTTGCCGAAGCCGCTGGTGCAAGGCACCAAACACCAGACACACAAGTATCATATCCGGATAGGAACAGTGCCCCGCAAGTCAAATCCGTGCAACAACCTTTGCAGTATAGTTTTTATCGCATCCAATATATCGCTATGCCATGACTTTAATTCCGGCATAGAAGACCGAAACTCGTCGGCAGCAGATCGAAGAGGCCGACATCAGGTCGAACGATGACTTGTGTTAGGACCAAACCACCATTATTCTGTCCAATCCAGCGGCCCCACGCCGCCAGTCGGCTCCCTGCGCCGTCCGAAGCATGTGGGACTGGTCGTCTGATCCCCTCCCCCCTCCCCCACTGACAGCGGGTAGGCTAGGAGGCTAGAGAAGAAGACAAGGTGCGCCACCTGAAGGTGAAGGGACTGCCACGACCTCAAGCACGCCGGATGTTAGGCGCCACCACGTCGTCGATGCAGGGCTGCGTCACCTCGCCTGCAGGACCACGACGCCATGCCCCTCCCCTAGCGTCGCGTCCCCTCGGCAAACATGGCCTGAGCCGCCATCCTCCCCGGGATGACCACCACCAGCTCCCGGCGACGTCTCGGCTCCCAATCCCACCTGCCATCACCACACTGTCCAGGGCAACGGGTCGCAGTGAACCGAGAGCTCCCCGCGGGTAGTAGCCGCCGTGCGAGAAGGCAACCCGTCTTCACCGTCGGCCGAGCGGGCTTTGTCTGCCTGTGTCCTCGGCGACAGCGGGCCAGATGAGGGAGAAGACGCTGGGTCGGCGGCGGCTAGGGTTTCCGCCGAACCGCCTCCCCCAGAGACGATGCAGTGTGGGTTTTTAACTTGTTCTTTACTTTCTCCAATCCAAAATTCTTTCTGAAGCTAGATGTGGTGATGTACGTATCTTCTAGGAGTATTCTTATGTGGGTGTGCGCCCTGAAATTAAGCAGTGCATGTGCACCGTCCCTGAAGAGTCGGATCGGCCACCACACGCCGCACGGTTCATGAGCAGTGCAGCTTCGTTCGGACACACCCGTGCACAAGTGGCCGGCGGTTTGGTGGAGAGAATTGGACTCGTGGCTCTGACCACCACCTCGCGCGAAGGCGGGCAGCTCTTCTCGTCGACGGCCAACGTTGACCCTGCCACCTTCGCCAGCCTTTTTTTGCTAATAAACGAGGGAACTTCAATATTTATGTATGAAATGTGCTCTGCTTTCAGCCTCTCGCCACTCCACATAGTCCAAAGAAACTTCTTCTCTTCCACGACCGATTCAAGAGCGCGGATTTGGAGAAATAATTGGCTAGAGCCGCGCACGCAGCAACACGGCGCACTCAGCTAATCATCATCGCCTCACTCTGGTCGGTGTGTCACAGCTAGAGCATGTCCTGAGAGAGGAGCTCCCAACTCCGGGGACAGCTAGCATGAGGACACGCGTGCTCTCTCTGTTCGTCCTCGTCGTCGCCGCCAGCTTCTTCTCCCCCTCCGTCGCCACCGCCGACACCATCAACCTCGCCACGTCCATCACCGGCAACCAGACGCTCGTCTCAGCCGGCGGAGTCTTCGCCCTCGGCTTCTTCAGCCCGCCCGGCGGCAGGACGTACCTGGGCATCTGGTACGCGAGCATCCCTACCAGACCGTCGTGTGGGTCGCCAACCGCAACGACCCGCTTGTCAGCGCCCCCGGCGTCCTAAAGCTCACCCCGGACGGCCGACTCCTCATCGTCGACAGCCGCAACTCCACCGTCTGGTCCTCGCCGGCGCCCACCACCGGGAAGAACCAGATTACCACGCGCGCCACCGCCCAGCTCGGCGACAACGGAAACGTCCTCCTCAGCTCCGACGGCAGCGGCACGCCCGACAGCGTGGCGTGGCAGAGCTTCGACTACCCGACGGACACCCTCCTCCCGGGCATGAAGCTCGGGATGGACCTCAAGAGGCGCATGACCTGGAACATCACGTCGTGGAGCAGCGCCACGGACCCCTCCCCGGGCGCCTACACGTTCAAGCTGGTCCCCGGCGGGCTGCCGGAGTTCTTCCTCTTCCGTGGCGCGGTGCGGGTGTACGGGAGCGGGCCGTTCAACGGGGCTGGGCTCACGGGCGTGCCGGACCTCAAGAACCAGAACTTTGTCTTCGGGGTCGTGTCCAGCCCCGACGGGACCTACTACACCTACTCCATCAGCTCCGACGGCGACTCGTCGCTGCGGTCGCGGTTCGTCGTGGACGCCACGGCGGGGCGGGTGTACCGGTACGTGTGGATCCCTGCGAGCCAAGCCTGGAGCCCCTTCTGGTACTACCCGACCGATCCCTGCGACAGCTACGACACGTGCGGGCGGTTCGGGTACTGCGACATGAGCCATTCCCCGCTCTGCAGCTGCCTGCCGGGGTTCCAGCCGCGGTCGCCGCAGCAGTGGGGGCTCAACGACGCCACAGGCGGCTGCGTCAGGAGCACCAACCTCAGCTGCACCAGCGCCGGAGACGGGTTCTGGCTGATGAACCGGATGAAGCTGCCGGAGGCGACAAACGCGACGGTGTACGCCGGGATGAACCTGGACCAGTGCAGGCAGAAGTGCCTGGCGAACTGCAGCTGCACCGCGTACTCCGCCGCGAACATGAGCGGCGGTGTAAGCCAAGGGTGCGTCATCTGGGCCGTCGCTCTGGTCGACATGAGGCAGTATCCGTCGGTCGTGCAGGACGTGTACATCCGGCTCGCGCAGTCTGAGGTGGATGCCTTGACCATAGCAGGTTAGTACTACTTCTGACTGGTCTCCAAAACATTTTACTTTACTTGTTCTGCATTTCAAAACTAGCACACATTTTTTTCCCACAATCGAGCATTTTCAAAATTATCTTGGGTTGAATACACCTACTACTATATGATTACATCACTGAGAAACTTCTCATTTTATCTCGATTCACATATATATCTACCTTGATCTTCAAAGAGAGCCAAGTTTGGGATAATTTGGTATTGGAGTTGAAAACTGACCTGTTGGGCAGTACTGGATTCTGGAAATAGTGGTCTCCGATAAGGACCGGCCATCCCCTCCGTTCCATTTACAGAATCCAGCATCACATCACAAGAACATTTGCTGGTCTAGTTGAGCAAGCGTCCAAATCTGTCTGTCATGGTCCAAGATTAATGCATCCTCTATTCCTCTGTTTTCTTCTTCCCTGTAACCATCTGATAGCGAGGAAGCCGTGTTCTTTTGCACGGCCATTCCTCTCGGCCAACCGTTTGGACTTTGTATGTCCTAGTTGGCCAATCAACGAAGAAGTCGCACTTGATACTTGTGATTTCATCATCCGAATACAAGTCGACGGCTACATGCGAACAGAAGCAAATTAGCATGGGTCCTGTAGCCGAGTCGTTGGGTGATTGCAACATTCATCGATTTTTCTACTGATAGTACCCGCGTTCCTAACAAACTTGCTGAATTAGGTGCTGTGTGCAGTCCGCAAGAAAGATCACTCAACGAACAAATGTGGAATACCACCCAACTTGAAAGTGACGTAAAGTTATAAAAGATGTTCTCCTTGTGTGGAACCGTATGTAGATTGGTAGATATGATTAACTAACTATGAGCACTGAGCAAGCAGTTGGAATAGAAAAGCTAATAGAGTACTAGTTCACACAAGTTTATCAAAACACATGTGTTCAACTATGCAGTGTTAGGCCGGCTCACCTCACGCTCACCGTTGCTTGATTTCAGCTACCCGCGGGCGTCCAAATAGGAAGGTGCTGATCGCCGGCTTGGCCACTGCTGCCGGCGTGCTCGTTCTGGTGGCGATCGGCTGCTGCTGTTTTTGGAGGAACAGGGCGAGGAAGAAGCTTCAGACTAAAACGGCACCAACCACAAGCAGCCGGGACGACGACGTGCTTCCGCTCAGGTTCAGGAAACGCCCCCCGCTGGGCGGTGTATCACGGGATCAACGGCTGGAAGAGGGCCAGATGGGTAGCGAGAAAGATCTTGACCTTCCGTTGTTCGACCTGGACGTGATTCAGGCCGCGACAGACAACTTCGCCGACGGCAGCAAGATCGGACAAGGTGGATTTGGCTCCGTTTATATGGTAGGATAACAAACACTCTATAGCTTTGTAACAACCTTGATTAGTACTGATGAAGATACTAACGACATTGCAAATTTGACGAGCAGGCAAAACTTGAGGATGGACAAGAAGTAGCGATAAAGAGGCTATCCAAGAAATCAGTACAAGGGATTGGGGAGTTCAAGAACGAGGTAAAACTGATAGCAAAGCTTCAGCATAGGAACCTTGTGAGGCTGCTGGGCTGCTGCATCGACGGCGACGAGAGAATGCTTGTCTACGAGTTCATGCATAACAACAGCCTCGACACGTTCATATTTGGTCAGTTCATCTTTTTTTCAGAACCGGTTCTAATTACTTTTGGTCTGGTTAGATGTACAATGTGTTTACCCCAGTTGATATATTGTGCAGATGAAGAGAAGCGCAAGTTACTCGGATGGAAGAACCGGTTTGAGATCATTCTGGGGATTGCACGGGGTCTCCTATATCTCCATGAGGATTCAAGGGTCAGGATCATACACAGAGATATGAAGGCAAGCAACGTGTTACTGGACAGAAATATGATTCCCAAAATCTCAGACTTTGGTATCGCGAGAATGTTTGGAGGTGATCAGACAACTGAGCACACCATGAAGGTCATCGGGACATAGTGAGTTCTATCTCTCAATTAATATGCACACACAGACCTTTGAGGATATATTTGGGCTTTCCTGCTGACTAGTGAGCTGTTGGTCTTCAGCGGCTACATGTCTCCCGAATATGCAATGGATGGCGTTTTCTCTATGAAATCCGATATCTACAGCTTCGGTGTCCTGGTGATAGAGATCATCACTGGCAAGAGGAATCGAGGATTTTACGATGATGAACTTGACCTCAATCTCCTTGGTTACGTAAGTATCAGCATTGTCAGAAGTAATCGATCTTTTATTGTTTCTGCTACTAATACACAATAATGTTTCTCCTTTTTTCAGGCGTGGATGATGTGGAAAGAAGGTCGGGGTGTGGAGCTACTAGATGAAGCAATGAGCGGTACCTTTGACTACAGCGTGGTGCTGAGGTGCATACAGGTTGCTCTGCTTTGTGTTCAAGTGCAGCCTAGGAGCAGGCCACTGATGTCTTCAGTTGTTATGTTGCTGAGCAGCGAGAATCCAACGATGCCAGAGCCAAATGAGCCTGGGGTAAACATTGGGAGGAACACTTCAGACACGGATTCATCTCTAACCTTTACCGGAACCAATTTCACAGAAAATGCAGTAGATGTTAGATAGCTTTAGGGTAGTAATGGTTGTAGGTTTTTTTATCTACCTAGTGGAATAGTTTGTACAGCAGAGGCATTTTTTTCGAAGGTTGTCACATTCTCTTGGAAGTTTAACTGAACTAGCTAAAGGAAAACTGTTAAGTATTACTCATACAAAACATGTGCGTTCCAAGTGAACTATGTACAGAGTTTGTGTTCTCCTAGTTTTGAGCACCAACTGTCAAAGTGACCCAGCATAGTACTCTAGTTCCAGCTGAATATAAAACGTAGTTTAGCCTAAGAACCTTGTTGTGTTTGTGTCAAATATTGTGTACATGTTGGGTTAGGTTTGGACTTGGAGTTGTATTAGGTGTAGATAGGTACGAGTAGTGTTCGAGTCGAACTCTTGTAGACTGGGCCTCCCATATAATGAGGGGAGCACCACACGTGTAACCTATAACGACTTGATAGCAACAAGCACGCAGGGTGAGCCGGCGGCTTGTGCCAGCACATAGGGCGGTCAGGGTTGCGGTATCAATGGGGAGGTGCGCCCGTAGTCATGCCCAGCAGATGTAGGCGAGTTCGCCGAACTGCGTTAACAAATCTCGGTGTCGTCATCGTGCTGTGATTGTTTGGTTCTCGGTAGATCAATTATGCGCCTACGACGGTAACAATCAGTATCAGAGCCGGTTGAAGGCCACGGAAATTGATCTAGAGCGCCGAAGAAATTTGATCAGCGGGTCGGAAGATGCTATCGGCGATGCGTCGAGGAAAACATCAGGTGGCGTCGCACAGGATCATGGTTTGTCGGCGAAACGGAGAGCAATCGAAGACAGCAGCTGCGTGCGGTAGATTGGATCGATCCGATCGGAAGCGTGAAAGGGCGTGTGGCGGCGGCGACAGCGGATGGATCGCGAGGAGCGAGCACGCCACGTAGTGGCTATGGGCTAGAGGCGCAGGAGGGCCAAGGCCCATGCGAGCGGCACAGATTCTCTGATTTAGCCTCTCTAACTTTTCCCTGACTTTGAGTCACTGGTACGCGGGGTCCACCGAACATGGGGCCCACATGTCAATGAGCCAAAGTCAGGCTATACTAAGTCAGAGAATCCCTGCCGGCGAGCGAGGTCCAGTTCAGCGGCAATGCGGGCGAGTCCAAGTGCATGCACGTGAAGGTGCTGCAGGTCGCGTTGATGGATCGATCGGAATCTGCAGAAGCAGAGCAGCAAGTACGAGATTTGTTTGTTAAAAAAAAATTGTTGCAGGGCCACGCGTGTGCACAATTTTGGTGCATGGAGAAGCCATATTTAAGCATTGACAAGAGAATTAATTGTGCAGTTTGCACACAGGTATTCTAGGTCGGTTTGCTGAGGGTTTGGAACGCGTGACAGGGCGACAATGACGAGCGATGTGCGTATAAGGCTGGGAGCAGTCTAGAGTACGTCATGGAGGATCATGCACCAAAAGACGTCGATCATGGCACGTTGGTGCTAGGCTGATATGATGCGAGGTGGAGCATGATTGCAGTTGAACAAGTTCAGCTGGGTTGGACTGGACAGTCTGACGGGACAGAAGACGGTGAAGATCGGCGACGACGACGTAGGAGCGTGAAGGCTGATGGTATCCGAATTCTGTGGCGTGGAAACACGTGGCGCATGCCCAAGGGATGCGTGGTTTGACATGCGATGATGCGGGGTTGATTCAAGATGGCGCGCATATGAGATCTTAAGGTCGAAGCGGCGTGGGGTGGATTGATCATCTACCAAAGAATCGGTGACGATTCTAGAACGAAAATGGAGGGTGGGCTCAAAATAACGAATCAGTCGAATAAAAATAACTTAGTTGTATAATATCGGCGCAAGTCACCTAGATTTTTGTGGCATGATGGTAGTGATCATTTATTCATTTATATCTAGTGAAAAAGAAGAGAAATCCTTGCTTCAATGATCAATTCATAATTTTACACACTAGATAGAAAGAAATAGTAGAAAAATTAAAGTTAGAATTATACCGGCTCCATGGAGTCTGTATACTGCAACTGAATATAAGAACTAGGAACGAACGAAGAAACAAGAGAATCGCCGTCCGTTAGGGCTGGCCGTTCTTCGCCTGCGTATCCGGGCAATTTCCCAAGCCTCGGCGATTTTTTCTTGCGACCTCCGTCGGCCAGTCTCTCTGGACCTTGGCTGAATAGGAAGTTAAGAACTAGCGATCGATTGATGGAACTGCTCTGCACGGCTGATGCTACACGCTATTCCTTTTTTTAGAATAGCTACACACTATTCCTCCTAGGCAGGGCCACTGTTGGGCCAGTATCAACCATCAACGCACATAAAGCCCGGGTGGGAAAGCACTAAAAAAAGTTCCATCGCTAACTTTTCTTCCCTTTTCTTCTTCCTGGCTGAACGGACGAACGGAAGAAGCTCTCATCCATGGCTAAAGATTTGTAGCACATATATTTGATATTCTTTGGGGAAAATTGGAGGTAGGCTTGAGCCATACGAAGCCTACCTGGTAAAATCGCCCCTGCAAGGAGTCATGTTAAACGTGGAGCTGGATTCTTATGGAGAAGATTCCACTCGGCTGATGGAGGGGCTACGGCGTAAGCATGCGGAGAGTCGAAGCCTAGTCAGCGGGAAGGCGAGATGCACGTTGGTCGGACTGGACGTCAGGGTTCGAGAGATACGTGGAACTCGGCATCGGTCGGGTATGACTGATGGTTGTCTGCAGTGGGGACTGAGGTGGTGTGGGTGCGCGACCCAGTAGATCTTGGCCAAGATTGCGGATGCTCGATGCGGTAATAGCGGCGAGGCGTGCGGTAAGCACAGGACATGGCGACATACCAGGGCACAGGCGGTCAGACATGTGTGCAAAGGGGTGCTGAAACAGTGTTGGCGAGTATCGGATTCAAGTTGGTGACTGGGTCTATGGAGATTGACGCGTCAAGTGATGGACAAGAGTCAGCCGTGGGGAATCTGAGAAAGTGTTGGAAAGTCTGAAATGTCGGAAGTTTGGAGAGTACATGGTCGTATATTCTGTGATGTTCAGTACACATGGCAAGGTGCGGATGACTAGATACAGAAGGAGGCGGACTGCTATAGCTGTGGGACATGTAGAAGACTATCCAGGATGAGACGACTGTGAATTTGACTCAAGGTGACTAAAAGGTGACGGCGAAATTCCTTCAAGTTAGAAGCACTTTCACACAGACTAGTGGTCGGTGTGTGATGGTGTTGAATGGGAAGAAGGGACTACAGTTACAGGTAGAGTCACATGGAGTCTGGGAGTAGAAGCGAAACTCATGGAAGACAACTCAAGTCCGGAGTATATGGAGTTTTGACGCATTGACGAATTCAAGGTGGTGGAAAATATTCGCCAAGGTGGAGTTTGTTGTGTTTGTGTCAAATATTGTTTACGTGTTGGGTTAGGTTTGGACTTGGAGTTGTATTAGTAGTGGATAGGTACGAGTAGTGTTCGAGTCGAACTCTTGTAGCCTGGGCCTCTCATATAATGAGGGGAGCACCACACGTGTAACCTATGATGACTTGATAGCAACAAGCACGCAGGGGGAGCCGGCGCCTAGGGCGGCCAGGGTTACGGTATCAATGGGGGAGGTGCGCCCGTAGTCATGCCCAGCAGATGTAGACGAGTTCGCCGAACTGCGTTAACAAATCTCGGTGTCGTCATCATGCTGTGATTGTTTGGTTCTCGGTAGATCAATTATGCGCCTACGACGGTAACAAACCTAATTGAAATAATATTCGAGCTTTCAGCACTTGTCACACTACAAGACAGAAAACTAGCACATCTCATAGCAACTTAGTGATCTTATAGCATCTCCAGCTGATCACAGAAAAGGGTAGTAATTGTTGTAGGTTTCTTCCTTTAGTGGAATTTACTAGATCAGAGGCATTTATATTCCACCTCCAGTCACAATCTTTTGGAATAGTTTGTAGATGAGTTTTTAGTATTTTATTTTCAAGATATGATCGCAGGGAGTACTTTGATTGTTTTGATTTACAATCTTGTTCATCAAGTTTAAATAGAAACACCAACTCTAATTAAAACCAATAAGAGACAATGTAAATGAATTTTTTTGTTGACTTCAATTTTTGGCTTGGTAAAGCTAAGAGATAAACGTTCAAAATTCGCAAGACGTGACACTTATTATCTTGTTCCTTTAAAGCAATATCAATTGATTCAATGTCGTCGGATCATACGATAGAGGTGCGCCGGTAGGCGTGGCTCGGCGTGTAGCACGAGCGGTTTATCCATGAAGAGGCTGTGTTTGGACTCTCTAAGATGGAGGATCGCCACCCCAGCCGGCTTGGTCAAGGTGAAGCCCTGCAACAGCCTGCAAAAGAGCATGAGGCTCATGGCCGTCCCCAGCGAAGTCGCCATGCATCCACGACGACCGGTGCTGAAAGATATGAATCGCAACTCGCTCTCCGTAAGCACCACGTCCATGCCATCAACCATGTGGCGCTCTGGCTTGAAGTGGAGTGGCTCATCCCAGACGGTCGTGTTCTGGCCTAGGCCAACCCGGCTTAGGAGAACATGGCTTCCCTTGGGCACGCGATAGCCTGCGACGATGGCATCATCGATTGCAACGTGCGGGACGTTGAAGGGAGCGATGGGGTGCAGCCGAAACGCTTCTCGTATGCATGCTTTTATGTAGTTGAGCTGTGGAAGGTCCGATTCTTGTACCAGCCGCTCCCGGCCAACAATACGGTCTATCTCCTCCACGGCCTTGGCCAGCAACGCAGGGCTATTCACCATCTCCGCGAGCGCCCACTCCACGGCATTGGATGGGTTGTCTGTCCCCGCTAACGTTATGTCCTGGATATGGAGAAAAATTATGTGCATGAGGTGAGCTAACAAATTAATTGGTTCCTCTGATATAAAAAGGTACTTAATTTAGTCATTAACACAACTTTAAGACGGTACCTTTTCCTATTAGTTTTATTGCACCACATAAGAAATTTATGTTATAAAGTATACTTATGGTAAACATAGTTATACAAACATGATGTTTTGGATGAGATTGAGTCAACTGAGATCCAACAGAACTATATTTTTATAGATTAAACTTAGAAATATGTTTGACTCGTAAAACTACTAAAAGCTTCTTTGCGTAATCTTAATTTTTTTTTTTAGAACCATGCACGAGCGCTGCATGTATTATTATAGGAGAAGGAGAAAGGCTCGACGAGCCAAAGTTTACAGAGGCGCCGGAAACCAGCGAAGAGTAAAAAGTTAAAGAAACGACCTTACAATGACCCTATTGACTACAACAAGCCACGATCAGCCACTACTTAAAACCTCGCGACCTACAAGCATGAAAGAGCATCACTAGAGATTGTGGTCAAGTGAGATGCTTTCAGTCTGAAAAGATACGACCCTTGCTAGCTAAGTTCCATTGTTTCGCTTCGGTTTTTATCTGATCGAAAAGGACGTTAACCGGCTTCTGAACCTTTTCAAAAATCCGACTGTTTCTCTCTGTCCAAAGCGACCAGGCCGTTAGAATGACGATTGAGTCCAGCCTTTTCCTCTTCTTTCCTGTTAGCGAGATCCTAGCTTTTTGCCACCATTGCTGCAGCGTGTCATCAGTGGATGGCGTGAGATTTTGCAGATTGGCCCACTGCAAAACTTTACTCCAAATGATGTTACTGATTGCGCAGCCGATAAACAAATGTTGAGCATCTTCCTCTGTCGAATTACAGAAGGAGCATTTGTCGTTGTGCGGTAATCCTCTTCTTGCCAAACGATCTGCAGTCCATACTCTGCTGCGAATGAACAACCAAGCTGCAATCTTGCAACGCAAGGGGGCCCAAGTGCCCCATATTGCCGAGGCCAAAGCATTGGATGTTTTCGTCGCATGATGAGCTTGGTATACTGATTTTGTAGTAAACTTTCCTTTGGCCTCCCACGACCAAGTCCATTTGTCTTCCTCTTGGGGTAGGAGTTGAACCGAGTTAGACTCTTCCCAAATTGCCAGAACCTGTAGAAACAAATCAATGGTAATCGGCTTCTTGATATCATCAATCCATGTTCCGTGGGCTAGAGCTTGGGCCACTGTCCTCCGTGCTCTAGTTTCAGAATTTATGATTGCAAATATTCCTGGTGCAAAATCTTCTATTGTTTTTCCATTTAACCAGCGGTCAGTCCAAAAGTAAGTTCTTTCCCCGTTTCCGATTTGCACTCTCGCCGCAGCATTGAAGATGCTTCTCGTTTGAGCATCTGTAGGACTGACGAGAGCCACCCATGCCTTTTTTTCTTCAGCTCTAAGCGACCAAGCCCATCGAGTGTTGAAAGCATTATTCATTATCTGAAGGTCTAGAATACCAAGGCCTCCATTGGATTTTGGTTGGCATACTGATTTCCAGTTTACCAAACATTTACCTCCTTGGACGACCTCTGTGCCATTCCATAAGAAGGCTCGTCGTATCTTGTCGATAGCCTTGAAGACCCAAGGAGGAGGGTCTAAGGATAGGAGGTGAAAGATAGCCATGGCACTCAGAACCGACTGGATTAAAATGAGTCTGCCTCCTTGTGTCAACATATGCGTTTTCCATGCAGCCAGCCTGCTTCTAATTTTGTCTAACAAAATTTGGAAATCTTCCTTCCTTGCCTTTTTTATATGAAGTGGTAGCCCTAGGTATGTAATAGGTAGTGCGGCGACCTCACAATTTAAAACCCCGCTGACTTCTTGGAGAGTGTTGTCATCACAAAACAGAGCCGAGACAGAGCTCTTATTCATGTTGCATTTCAACCCTGAAGCTTGCCCAAAAATATCAAGTATCCTTTTGACAGCCGTTGCCTCACTCTTGGAAGCTTTGATGAAAAGGATCACATCATCAGCATATACCGAAAGGCGTTGTGGGACTGCTTGTGGCGCTTGGAACATATTTAGGGCACCAACTTCATCAGCTTTTTCAAACAATAAGCATAGGGCATCCATGACCAGTATGAAAAGCATGGGGGACAGGGCATCGCCTTGTCTTAAGCCTCGTGCGTGCCAAATGCGCTGCCCGGGAATTCCATTCAAAAGGATGCTGGATGTTGATGTAGACAAAAGCATGGCGATCCACGACCGCCATTTATTCCCGAAACCCTTTTTGGCAAGGACCTCTAAGAGAAACTGCCATGCAACCGTGTCGAAGGCTTTGGCTATGTCTAGCTTAAGCAGAATGCTTGGGCATTTTTTCTTTTTCAGAAATTTGGCAGATTCCCTGACAAGCTTGAAATTATCGTGTACAGAACGACCTTTCATGAAAGCTCCCTGGTTAGAGCCAACAAGCTGCGGGAGAACTTTGGTTAAACGGTTGGCGAGGACTTTGGATATTATTTTGGTGAGGCTGTGAATCAAACTAATTGGCCTGAAATCTGCCGGTTCGCAAGCTCCTGGTTTTTTGGGTAGGAGAACCATGTATGCACTGTTTATTTTCTCAAGATTGCGACCATCAAGATTATGGAAAGCTTTGAATGCCGCCAACAAGTCTTCTTTAATAATGTTCCAGCAGTTTTGATAAAAGGATATGATGTATCCGTCCGGTCCCGGGGCTTTCTCGTTCGGCATGTCCTTTATGGCTTCCCAAATCTCAGTTTCGGTAAAGGTTTCTTCGAGGGCATGCAGATCATGGTTTTTCATCCCGATGTAGTCCAGGTCAATGCTTGTGTCTCGGACGGAAGGTTTACCAAAGCGATCTCGGTAATGCTCCTCAAGTAGGTTCTCGATGCCCTCGTGTGACACGACCCACTGATCTCCATTTTTTAGAGAACCAATGAAATTTTTTCTCCTCCTGTGACTTGCGTGCTGATGGAAATAACTTGTGTTCGCATCTCCTTCAGCGAGCCAAGTGATTCTGGACCTCTGTCTTGCCATCGATCTTTCAACTGTGCATAAACCCAACAATTTCTTTTTGAGCTCTCTACGAAACCATCTTTCTTGGAAAGATATTGTTCTGATCTCTTCTGCCTGATCTAGCAGCGCAATAAGAGTATTTGCCCACACGATCTGCTGTTTTATTTCACCGAAAACTTTGGCGTTCCAACTTTGCAAGGCCCTTGCGGTTCTTTGAAGTTTGAGGCTGAAATTTGTGATGGGATTTGAGTTTTCAGGACCTTCATTATTTTGCCACGCTTGTTGTACGACCTGGGAAAAACCTTCCTTCTTGATCCAGTGAGCTTCAAATCTGAATCGCGTACATTTGTATGTGTTCGAGACGGTGGTTAGGACCAAGGGACAGTGGTCTGAAATCGAAGAAGAAATGCCCTGCAAAAAACAGCCTGGGTACATCGAGTTCCATTCCACTGACCCGAGTACACGATCGATCCTAGTGAGAGTTGAGTTGTGCTGATCATTGGTCCATGTAAAAGCGCGACCATTGAGTGCAATATCAATTAGGGAGAGATCGTCCACCATTCTCCTAAATTTACCCATCATTCTTCGGTTTAAATTCCTGTTGTTTTTGTCTTGAGCATCAAGGATTAGATTGTAGTCTCCCATGACAGCCCAGGCTCCCTGGCAAGTTGTCCTTGTGTTTCTAATTTCATCTAAGAACCGAATTTTATCTTGCTCGTCCTGTGGACCATAAACCGATGTGATCCAGAAGTAAGATGAGGGTGTGAGGGAGAAACGCACTGAAGCAGTGTATTCCCCGATGAAACCCGAATCTCCAGTAATTTTAGAGCTGTCCCAGGCAATTAAAATGCCACCCCGTGTACCAATGGCAGGAAGATAAAAATAACCATCATAAGCTGGACCGAGGCATTGCATCACGAGATACGGGGAAAAAGTTTCAATCTTAGTTTCCTGAAGGCATACAATTGTGGCTTTGGAAGAAACGACCAAGTTTCTGACCGCATCCCGTCTAGTTCGCGCGTTTAGACCTCTAACGTTCCAACAAAGGAAAATGATAGATGCAATATCCATGACAAACTAAGGAGGACGACCTGTAACGACCACAGTACAACTGAACCTCTAAGAGGCTCGCACGACCGGTGAGGCTGCATCTAGTTCGCATGCTTCTGGCACTATTATCTTGAACAATTCTGCCAGTTTGACGATTTCCTCCTGCGATAGCTCTTTTTCAGTTATCTCTTTCAGTTTGGCCATGGCCTCCTTCCACTTCAAATTTTCTTTAGTTTTCATGCCAGCCTTTTTGGCCAGGACGATCTGCGCCTTCTGTTCGGCAGATAGTCCATTTAGCGACTGTTGGGCAATTCGTTTGCTTTTCCTGTTCGGTGTTGCTTCAGTTTGGCTGTTCCTGCCTCTCCTCCTAGACTGTATTTCCGGCATGGGTAGGATAGGTGGATGTATCTCTTTCAGAGCTCTCCTAGAAAAAGCACCTAGTGCTTGCGAGTTTGCCGGTGAGACTTGCCCTCTCTGGACTGGGGAGCATTGACGCTGCATGGATGTGATAGATCTCGAGCAAGGGCTCTTGCCAGCGTTAACCTCATCCGAGTTGTTTCCTTCCTGACGCTCCTTTTCAGCATTTGTCTGAAGATTACGAAGCATTGGAGAAGCGACCAAATGGGTTTCCGGAACTGTGGATAGTCCACTAAGGAGGATTTGTTTGTCTGTTAGGTTGTGAGCCTCTGATTGGGCTTCTTGTGTCTCCGGGACACAAAATTGTTCATCTGTGCAGACCAAGAGTCTTGATGTGCTTTCCGCGACTTGTTGGGCTTTTGGTGACGAGGTGTTTTGGCCCGCTGCCTCTTCAATAAGGGCCAGATCAGTGGCCGTTAAACCAAGAGAAGGGAACGACCTGTGCTTTTCAAAAGTAGGATCCGCCTCTTGCGCTCCTGCCTTAAATAGGAGGACCTCGGGAACTCGCGATAGCCTTGATGGATGGCTCCCTGTCTTCCGCTCCGCACGCCCATCTTGGGCTAAGAGAAGTAGCTGCCCGTCATTATCTCCATCGTATCTTCTGGCATAATTGTGCAGATTTGAGCTGTGTGCTTGTGACCTTTCTCCATCAATAGTACCCATTCTAACTGAAAATGGGAACCTTCTAGGTCCGTGGTCTGACTCAGGAGAGCTGGGAATCCCATCGCAGCTGAAAACGTCGCTGCTATCATCCGATGGGTTATCGTGAGGCGAGTAATCCTCCACGGAGTGTAAATGAATGATTACCTTGTATTGCAAAGTGTCTATGCGGGTGGATCTTCTTCCTCTTCTGAGTGCGGTTGCAGCTAGGGCGGGGTCTGGAACGCGACCATCATGCTGAATATCCGGTTCAGAAAAACGGGCTAGCCTGAACTTGGGGATTTTGTAAGGGTTCTCTGTCCAGGCTATGACCTTGAAAGCTCGTAGGTCCTCTCTGTTAGCTGAGTCAGGATGGATGGATTCAATCCAACACGAGGAAGATAGAATTTCCGCAGCGTTTTCCCATGTCCAAGCATGATCTGGGATCCCCACTAAACTGATCGTGCATTTGTAGAACAAGGCCTTAGCATCAGCCTGTAGATGTCTGTTCCATGGCTTGATCATAAGGTGATGTCTAGGAGTTCTGATATCTCCCCCCGCAGTAGCTCTGTTCCTGTAACTGTACGAACCGAACAGAACCAAGAAGTCCGTCGGGTAGTGCCGAAACACTGAAATCGCTTCAGCAGGGATGTTCTTTTCTGTGGCAAATAACTGACGGACTGTCTCTCTAGATGTGGGTGGACGATTGCCTCCAACTTGAACGACCACTGCCCTTTGCAAACTGTTTTCTATCTGTTGCATTTCCGGTGAGAACGACAAGTAACATACATCTCCGTCCGGCCTCATCTGTGGATCTCCCGGAGGGAACTCGTGTTCCAAATCATAGATACCTCCTCTCCTAACTGCGGCATTTCTACGAGAGCTGTACTGACCGGTTGGTAAATCATTTGTTACATTACCCACATGAATAGGACGATCAGAACTGCGATGCGGCGCTCTCCTGGGCGGCGGTGGCAGTGCGCCCTCGCCATAGTTGCGGGAGCTGGACTGCCTTGCCAGAGGGTTTGGCTGAAAGCGATGATCAACACCTTGGGCAGTAAAACGCTGATCCTGAGCGCGACCGCGATGGGGAACAGGGGAGGATCGAGTACCCTCGCCCAACGACCTGTTTCTGGAGGTTGCAGCCTCACTGTTGTGCCTGTGTTCAGAGATTGGCCGCCCGTCTTGATGAGGATTAAACTGTCCTGAGCCAACGACCTGTGCAAACGACCTAGGAACTGGATTCCTGCTTGACTCAGCTTCATGTTGAATCTGGCTGCGCGCTCTATCTGCCACGACCCATATTTTCTTGCTGGGAGCTTTGATCCCTGCAGCTGGACCCAAAGTGCGTCTTCTATCCTCCTCTAGGTCAGAGGGATACCTGGTCTTCTGTCGCGCAGAAGGGCGGTTGTCCGCCATGGATGGACTTCTCGGCCTCTTGCTTGTGCACTCGTTCAGGCGATGGCCCGAGAGCCCGCACCCGAAGCAAGCAGGTGGCCTGGTGCAGTCCTTTGACAGATGCTTCTCCGAGAAGCAGTTGAAGCATAGCCCGTGCAGATCCGCCGGGACCGGCCTAGCCATTGAACGCTGTTCCTCAGGCTGCCGTCGCTGAGACTCTCCTTCAGATGATCTTCTTCTTGATCTGCGGTTACGTACCTGAATCCAAGGATTTTCTTTATCTTCATCAGTCGTCTCATTAGAAGGAGACGGAGCGACCACGATAGAAGCGAGTCTCCACGGCCGCCGCATCGCATTGGGTGCTTCGTCTACGCGGGGCCTGGATTCTGCCTCCTCGTCCTCAGCCACGATCTTCTTTCCTTTGTCAGCGGGGGCGACCTGGTTCTCCACTGAGAGAGGCCTGCGGCGTGAGGCTACCGAATCTGGGCTGGAGTCTGGAGAGCCTCCGCCTGTGAAACGACGGACTTGGGCTGCAAAGTCTTCCGACGAGGAAGTGTCTCTGTGGGGGGATGAGGGATCCATGGCGCTGGGAGGGCTTGGGATTTGGGGTGGCGGTGGGCGCCGGGCGCGGCGGCCACCGGAGGTGGTGGTGGAGGAGCCCTAGGTGCGGGAGGCTATGGTCTCGGAGAGAGCCCTATGTTTTTCTTGATTGTCTCTGGTAGCACTTTTGCGTAATCTTAGAAACGCGGGAATGTGAAAAACATAGGAATATGATAGATGTGCAATGAAAACAAATGATTGGAAAACAAAATTCCGTAAACTTGCCTGTTTCGTCCTCTGGAATAGAGAAAACAAGAAATCGAATAAACACAATCAATTCATAGTCAAACAACATGAAATAGTATAATTAGGATGCTATCATGCCACTAAAAACCTTCGTCTGATTTCTTCGTGCCAAGGGGATATGAAAAGGGGTCCAAGTGGATTTTGTAAGCTTCATGTTTTTTCTTTAGAACTGGGGTCAATATAATTGACCTCTGCTTTTCCTTTGCAATTTTTTTTGAACCAAACAGATGAACGGAAATTTTCTTCTATGTTTTTCTCCACTTTTCCTATGAATACGTTTTGAATTGGAGGAGTAGTAACTGTGGCACGTACGTGCATGCATGCATGGGACGAAACTTACGTGTTAAATACTGGACATTAATTAACGGGTTCCTCACCATGCACAATGCTTTGATCTCGTCGATGGTGAGCAACGGGTTCCCATCGCCGTCTTTGAGCGAGATGAGAACTTCGAGGAAGTCCTCGAGCTCCTCCTGCCTCTCGCCGCCGTTCCACTGCCTCCACCGCTCATCGATGACGGTGTCGTGCAGTCTATTCATCCTCGCGTTGGCCTCCTTGACCCTGTTCTCGTGGCCGTCGAGGTCAAGACCAAGCAGCCACGGGAGATAGTCGCTGACGCAGAAGGAAAACAGGTGCCCCAGGGACGTGAAGGTGGCGTCCATGTGCTCCACCTCGAGCGTTCCTGGCCCGCCGTCGGGCTGAGGCTCCCCGAAGTACTGCCTGCCGAAGACGAGCCGGCGAATGACGTTGCCGCAGTAATGCCGCGCGACGTGCCTGACGTCCACGTCGTCGCCGGAGGCGCCGGTGAGGCTGTAGACGTAGCGCGTGAAGTTGTCGGCCTCGTCGGCGCGCTTGTCGTGGAACCACTTGTGACGGGAAGGGCAGGCAATTTCGGAGGTGAGCACCCGGCGCATCTTCTTCCAGTGGTCACCGACCGGCGAGAGCACGGCGTCCCTGTACCCGCGGCTGATGACGCTGGAGGCGAAGCTGAGCGGGCGGGACGCGAAGTTTGCGTCCTGCGTCTTGAGCACCTCCCTCGCGATCTTGGGGCAGGTGATGGGGACGACGTGGACGCCGCCCAGGCGGAAGCAGGCGATGTCGGTGCCCATCTCCTTCATCACGAGATGGATCCACCGGAACGCCGGCTTGTGAAACATCATCTCGGGCAGGTTACCCACCACTGGCCACGGCTTTGGCCCCGGCGGGAGCGGCACGGTATTCACAGATGAGGATGTACCACCAAAGATCTTGTTCTTTGGTCTAGACCTCTGGAAGAGGTATATGAACACTATCACGACGAGCAGCAGGGACACATAGGAGCAAGCTCCCAGCATTTCGCTAGCTGCTAGCCTGCTACTGGTACTAGCTCAGCTCCTGCCCACAATTACTGGTTAGTTGACCGCACTTGGCCTGGCTTGGTTGTTTAGGTATTAGTGGCAAACAGGCTTGCTCATGTACCCATAAACTTGAGAACTCGAGGCCGGAGGCACCTATTTATACCCCGTATATGGAATTCAAACGTACCCATCGACCTGAAAGGATGGGTACCTAGGATGTCGAACTTGCCGTCAGGCTGAGCAGGAGGTTTTTGTTTGAAGAATGTTAAGACTGGTTTTAGGAGTCTGGCCAGCTTTGCCAGTGGCCGTGTTGTCCCCGGATATGAGTTTGTACAACTCATATGGCGCGCAACCCGTATCTGGGCCGTCCGTTTCGGCGATCCGACGGCCCAGATTCGTCGTTGACCACGGACAAAAATTGACCGGTCCACGGTGAATCTGGGCCGTCGGATCGCCGAAACGGACGGCCCAGATACAGCGCGGGGCGACATGTAAAACGGTACGGTGGAACCAGGGGTCAGTGATCGTAGTCCTCTGATTGAGAAGAAAAGAATCTTTACTGCTAACCGATGGAGTAGACCAGACAAAATTGTCTATACCCCATATGGATGTAATTTTTTTTGGCGGTGTCGAACGTGAATGGTATTGGTGAAACGAAATAGGAATATAAAATAATCTTGTTGATGATATCCTAGTAACACGTGCTTCATACATAAAACCCTTGGACGATAAGACTCTCTCGTCCACACGAGATCTGCCTGTCTCGCTTGTGCGCATGTGGATATTATTATCGGTTTCCTTTTTCTTTTCTTTTATGTGGTAGCTCGAATGTTCCATGACTTTTTTGGATTGTGTTGCATTCCTTGTTTGAGCTGTGTGGCTGAGCCTGTTCGCAGCCATAGATCTTTGCCTCCTAGTGCAATTTGTCCGTAAAGAGTGGAGTAGCCTCTATAATCTTTGTATATGCAGACGCAAAATTGTAAAATACTATAATTATCGGTCTATGAACTAGCCCTTAGAGCATCTCCATCGGGGGCCTCCAAATTCGCGTCCGGCACCTATGAAAGTGAGCGACATTGTACAATTACTGGGTTACAGAGTGGATTTTGCAGGGAGAGAGTTAAATCATGTCAATCAAATAATTGATAAAAGGTATTGGTTATTATGAGGATACATCAAAGACCTATAATAACATGATGGTTAAGGTTTTGTGGTAAAATTAAAAACATTATTTGTTAGATGACTTAAATAATTTGGTGACTGACTATGTACCATCCAGATCTCTTTTTAAAATTAGTGTGTTACATGAAACTATGAGCCATGTAAGTCCATGTAGTCATTTTTACATGAGAAAAAACATGTTTCACTGAGAGAGTTCAATGAAGAATGAGGGATGACAGGAAGAGAGTAAAAAATATATCAAAATAGCACTGCCTCCGGTTGAAAGTAATCGTGCTTATAGAATATGTGACATGGATTTTTTTCTAATATTAGAACACATACTCTCCATAAATTCAAAGATCACATGTATGTCTGATTTTCTCTGCAATAATTTCCGACAGTCACATGATCTCTTATTTAGATTTTGGTATTTTCCGGTATCTATAAAAGCAAGAATGTACATTAGTATATTCAATATGTTGAAGATGATGCCCTCGTGGGCATATATATAGGAGTACATGATCTACTTGGAGTACAAGTCAAGGTAGAATAAATCCTACGCTATCCTATGTTTCCTAAACAGACACGATACTCAACATCCCCCCGCAGTCACAACGGTAGCGACGCAGACGGTGAGACTGGAGAAGAATCCGAAGGTGGAGCCGACGGACATCCCCACCACGGTCGTAACGGTTGACGCATCGCGGAAGTTGTGGCTGGAGCAAAGAACTGACGAGGTTGTTCAAGCAAGGAGGTAGCCCTTTGTGCCGATGTCGAGGTAGCCAAGAGCGTAGGGTGGTGTAGCCATAGTCGAGGTAGCCGTGCAAGGGGCGCCGTGGTCGATGTCGAGTCGGGGTTGCCGGAGTCGAGGGAGCCGTCAGGAGCCGCGGGCGTAAGGGAGCGCCAGGTAGTCAGGGCGCAGTGGTGCGCCGGGTAGAAGATGACGTGGACGAGGCGTCGCGCCAGGTTGCCAAGCCTGGGAACACGTCGTGGACGAAGACACGCTTCGGTGTTGCCAGCACCGGGCATGCGTAGACAGAAGTTAGTTGGTGTTGACGAGGCGCCGCAGCAGGTTTGCCAAGCCCGGGGACAAGTCGTGGACGAAGGAACACGTCGGTGTTGCCAGCACCGAGCATGCGTAGACGGGGACCAGTACAAGCTGTACACCATGTCGAAGGGGCCAGCAGAGGAGGACTCGACGACGGTTGCGGCGCCAATCAGAGTGGGGTAGAAGGTGCCGATGTCGCCCGTGGTTGTCGGAGTAGATGAAGTGGTCAGGGAAGATGACGGTGACGCTGTCGATGAGCTTGTACTTGGACGAAGACGAAGACGTGGTCGGCGACGACGGCGGTAGCCCGTGAAGGGCCACGGCGGTCGCATGTAGAAGCGCGACAACGGCGGTAGCCTGTGAAAGGCCACGGCGGTCGCGTGTAGAGGCGCGGCAACGGTGCTCGAAGGAGGCGAAGAAAGCCCAACAACATGATGAAGACCAAGCACGGACGGTGGCATTCCGCGCCTTTGTGGCGGCGCGGCGCATACCACGGAGACGTCAACGCGCGGGGACGGCGAAGCGGACCGCGTGCCGCGGCGCTACGGCCAGGAGGGGCGCCGCAGCGGCGACGCGCATGTTAGGGCGACGGCGGGGTCGACTTTGGAGCGGTGGCGTGGACCGCGTGTCGCGGCGCTACGGCCCGAAGGGGCGACGCAGCGGCGACGTGCGGGTTGGTGCAGCCGCGGGGACGGCCTCAGGGCGGCGGCGTGGACCGCGTGCCACGGCGATGTGGCCCGAAGGGGCGACGCAGTGGCGACGAGCGTGTCGGTGCAACCGCGGGGAGAACCACGGGGGCGGCGGCGCTGTGGCCCGAAGGGCGTCGTAGCGGCAGCCCGTTGCTCGATCGGTGGATAGGCGCACAAACTCGGGGACGATCTTCACGAGAACCTAAGAAGGCGCACGTAGACGACTGTACAGGTCGACCGCGCGGCGCGGATGGAGTGGATCACGGGCGAGCGGGTGATCAATCCGATCGCTCGCAAGGTGGAGGAGGCGACGCTCGGCGTGAGGAGTACGACAGGAGGTTGGGCGGCGAAGAAGCCGAGCGGCCAACGTAGCGTCGGCGCTCGGGCGGCCAACGCAGCACCGGCGTGAGGGAGCCAGGCGCACGGCGGAAGCGCCCGAGCGGCAGACGCGCGGAGGGCGGCCGTGTCGGGCCGCCACGGTGAAGGCGGGGTGCTGATGGAGGTGTCCCGTTCGGAGCTGGACGACAGCGGCCGCCGCAAACCGACAGCTGGCAGACGCGCGAAGGGCGGCCGTTTCGGGTCGCCGCGGCGTGTGAGGCCACCTAGTCGGTGAAGAGCACATGCGAACGGCGGCCGTGCGGGCCGCAGCGTAGCGCGAGAGGCCGCCATGTCGGAGTAGAGGCGCGCGAGGGTCGACGGCGGCGGCGGGCGACGCAAACCGATCTTAGATCGGAAAACTAAAAAAGGAAAACGCCGATCAAAACGACCGGCGAGAGAGAAAACGCCAACAGTCGTGGGGTTGTCACGGCAGATGTTACCATAGGGTAACTTGAGTTGTTGGGCCAGGCGAAACTAGTGTCTGGGAGTTTGTTTAGCTCTGCGAGGACAAAGGATTTACCCAGGTTCAGCCTCTCCATTGGAGATAAAGACCTTCTTCCTGCTATGCTATTATTGATCTCGATCTCGATAACCCGGCTACGACAACAGAGCCGGATCTCGATCTAGGTTACAGGGGGCGCTTGGTAGCGATGATCTCTCTGGCCAGTACAAACTTGTCTCGTAAAGGTTCTCTCTCAACTATGACCTAGGAGCCCGTTTATATAGATGACCGGGTCTCCTGGTTCGATACAAAGCAAAGCCGGGTTCCACCCGTACTCGGAGTCCTACTCTACATCCTCTAATCTTCGTGTTCTCCAAGTCTTGTATTCCATAACGTGTACCGCCTCCGGGTCTTCTAGAATCTTCCCTGCACAAGCCGGGTCACCGACAAGCTTGCTGGCCAATCGACGTAATCCGGCCCATGCTGATGGTTAGCTGTCCTGGCCGGGCCTTCTGCCTGGCGGGTCACGCTTCCCTCTTACAGGGCCTATCGGGTTATTATTCCCCCATCAGCGGACGAACCCTAGGTACGGGCAGCGCGGCCCCTGCGGAGATCATGGAGATCGACCTCCCCGGGGGCGCACGGTATGGAAGTGGCGGCGGCTAGGGTTTAGGATCGAGGTAAGGCCGATACCATTTAGAAGGAATAGAGAGGGATTGGTGGAATAGTTCGTTGTATTGCTTGAGCCTCGTGGGCATATATATAGGAGTACATGATCTACTTGGAATACAAGTCAAGGTAGAATAAATCCTACGCTATCCTATGTTTCCTAAACAGACACGATACTCAACATGTTCAGCATTATCTACCCTTAGAATTATTGTTTTAACTTTATTGAAACTTAAAAATCATGACTTTCAATTAAAAAACGGGTTTCATGGAGCTAGGGTTTCATTTGCACTTTCCAAATCAAACTTACATATCGCACTGAAAGGATGGGTGATGGGTCCCTAATTGAATGCCGAGCTACCCTCTGCTAGCCACACATGAACAGAAAAAATCCCCAACTCTTACTACCAGCGCAATATCGAGGTCGCACAAAGGCACAACCCCCATCCCTTGATGCATGGCCTCGCCCGTCGGGTGCAGTTCGCCGCCGGCAGGTAGCGCCGCCGCCGATGGTTGCACCGGCGGACATCGTCGGCAGCACCGACGAACACCTACAGTAGCAGGGCCGCATGGTCCATGTAGTGCTCGTCAATTGCAGCAACATCGTCTGCTCGTCGTAGCTCTGGCAGCCGGCGCCGGTAGCACCGCCACCGCCGAAGGGAGCATGGGCGGTGGTCATAGGTAGCACCGACGGACACCTACGGCAGCAGCGTCGCATGCTCCATGTAGCAAGGTGGCCTGCGCATCGTAGCTCCGGCAGCCGGCGGCGGTAGCACGGACGGTGGTCGCCGGTAGAACCGACGGACACCTATGGCAGCAGCGCCGCATGTTCCATGTAGCAAGGTCGCCTGCGCGTCGTAGCTCCGGCAGCCGGCGGCGGTAGCACCACCACCGAAGGTAGCACGAGCGATGGTCGTTGGTAGCACCGACGGACACCTACGGCAGCAACGTCGCCTGCTTGTCGTAGCTCCGGTAGCACCGCCACCGCCGAAGGTAGCACGGGCGGTGGTTGCTGGTAGCACCGACGGACACCTACGGCAGCAACACCGCCTGCTCCATGTAGCAACGTTGCCTACTTGTCGTAGCACCGACAGCCGGCGCTAGTAGCACCGCCCATGCTGACGGTAGTATCGGCGGTAGCACCGACGGATAGCTGCAGCGCGGCATGCTCCATGGAGCAAACTGCGACCACGCCGTCATCGACGGTAGCACTACTGGACACCGCTGGTATAGCAACCCGCCATCGCCGGTGACAGCATTACTGCTGGCTTCGCATCACCCATGGCCGCAATCGGAAGAGATGGGGAGCAGCGGGAGACGCGTTGAGTGGGGGAGCAGCGGGCGGCGCGTTGGTGGCGGAGCAGCCGCCGACGTATGGTGGTCGAGCGGGAGAGGGGCGGGTGGCGGCGCATGTCTAGCAATGGCGCACCGGAGTTGGGAGAGAGGAGGAACTTTGCTCGCGTGAGAGAAGGAAGAAGAAAATGAGTGGACAGGAGAAGCAGAAGGGAAAGGATAAGGTGAGAGGTGGGCAGCAACGTGGGTGGGCCAAAGTGCGGGGGTGTTTTCCTCTGCCACGACTGGGACGCGTGGCGCGCAACGCGTGCGGAGGATGGAGAGGCGCCGATCCCCCGGATGATTACAATGCTTTTCTCTTTAGGAGTCTGCCCCGCTTTGCCGATGGCCGTGTTGTCCCCGTGGAATCATATAGGCCGGCGTATGTTCCAAAACCAAAGCAGTACGGTGGAACCTAGTGACCCTCTGATTGAGAAGCAAAGAATCTTTACACGTAACCGATGGAGCAGACCAGACAACATTGTCTATATCGCACATGTATGTGATTTTTTTTGCGTGGTCGCACATGGTAAGTGATGGTGATATGACATTTATAGGAATATAAAAATATGTTGTGAAGTTGTGGATGATATCCTAGTGACACGTGAATTATACATAAAACCCTTGGACGATAAGGCTATCTCGTCCGCAGGAGATCTGGTCTGTCTCGCTTGTGCGCGTGTGTGGATATGATTTTCGGTCTCCTTTTTTTCTTTTTCTTTTTCTTTTTTGAGGTAGTTCGAATGTTCGATGCCTTTTTCGACCGTGTTTCATTCCTTTGTTTGTGCTGTGCGGCTGTGTCTGTTCATAGGCTTAGATCTTTGCCTCCTAGCTCAATTTCGTCTGTAAAGAGTGGAGTAGCCTCTACGTACAATCTTTATATATGCAGACGCGAAATTGTAAAAGACTATAATTCTTGGTCCGCGAACAAGTCCTTAGATATTGTTTCTCGTCTGGATCGCTAGTGCAGCTAGCCACTCGACATGTCGATCGCTCTATCGGCCGGGAGCCGCCCCATTTTTTAGTTCGGTCCAACGACCTCTTGCAGTCTTGCTTGCCCATTCCTTTTTCTTTTCTTTTTTCAGTGGTTGCCCCTTTTTCTTGTTCTTCTTATTCCTTTTTATAAAACACCTGTTTGCATTATTAATGTTATAGTATGCTGGGCTTCCAACAAAATGCCGGGCCTTGAAAAGTTGCATGGTCCTAACATCAAGTTGCACATATACTAGTATTCGTTTCAACTCTTGTCTTTCGAACGTGCGGTTGATTGAAAAAATTAAATGAAAATAACGGTTATAATACTCAGAAGTAAATTGTGTAATGCATGTGTTTTTATTGGGGGTGCATGAGTTAGATCTTTTACGTACGACTAAGCGCCGTATGAAGTGCTTCGGGTCCCATCCACCGCCCCGGCCGCCCCGCCCTCCTAGCGTTGGCCTCCCTAGCCACGACCCGCCTCCTTCGTGTAGGTGCACCCATGGGTCATGGGAGAGCTTGGACATGGAGGTGCTTCCATGAGACTGCGAGCACGGCCACCCCGCCCTGCTTGGGCCCTCGCCTGACTCTCTTAGACTGGCCTCGCCCGCCTTGACCCGCCCTTCTACCATGAAGGTGCTCCCATGGGGGAGCTTGGCCATGGAGGTACTCGAACAAGCCACGATTTTGCAGGAATTTAGTCAGAATCGAGTCTCCTCAATCCGATTGACGTCGGAGTCGAGTCTCCTGGCTGCGGAATCGATCTCACGAGTCGCCGGCGCCGAGGGGAGCGTTGACTCGTTTCCCATTCACCCCAAAAATCGACTCCAAAACTGGTTCTATGAGGTATCTAGGTGATAATATCCGGGGAACTTGAATTTTTTTGGGTATATCCCGTTTTCGGATCTGTTCTATGCGTATTTTTCAACTGAAACTGAAAAAATTCACATTTGACCACTTTTACGGGATCTACTAGAGATGCTCTTATCATAGCCACATGTACACACATCCTTTGAGATCTGTGAAAACAGAATGTGACAAATGATTTCCCAGATTTTTTGATATTGAAAAGACGACGTAAAGGACAACGCACATCCAATGAAAGTGCCACGTATGCCCACTGGGACCTCAGGAATTGTGCGCTCACTACAAGAGGAGCTATATAGCAATGCATACTCCGCAACACTTTGAATATGTGTTTCCATTTTTTATCGTACGTACGCATATATGCGTTGCTGAGTGCATCCGTTGTGCGGTACATATACTGCAACATTTTACAAGTAGGAGAAGTTAAGATCGTTGCACCTGAACAAAAGATCACATGGCCAAATCAAAAATTGTGTTAAAAATGATACTCACTACGACATAGTAGAGTTTAGGTAACACAATCATGTGATAAATGGAAAAAGGTGTTACAAGTTTAGAAGCAGGAGAAGTCAAGATCGTTGCACCTAAACGAAAGATCACATGGCCAAATCAAAAATTGTGTGAAAACATGATACTCACTACAACAAAAGAGAGTTTAGGTAACACAATCATGCAACACATGGAAAAAGTTGTTACAAGTAAAATTGCAGTAACACAAAACACATCATTTATGTTGCATAGACAGTAACATATACTAAGTAAGATCTGAAAAGGTGTTACAAAGATATTATATTATAGTAACCTACGAATTTGAGTTGATTTGGTTGTGTTACTGACGAAGATTGCAGTAACACGTAACATGTGTTACATGTTCTGTATGGAGGAATGACAAAATTAAGTAAATCAGTGATACTCAGAAATAATAGGACACACTAAGGCCAACATGTGAAACAAAAGGAAATTATGTTGCCTACAGGAACCGAACCAGCGACCAGCATTTCAACTACCAACCTGCTATCCATCAAACAGAGCCTACGTGCATGATCTGAGAACAGTTTTTTTTTTTTTTGGCACAAATCTGATAGCAGCTTTGACTGTATATATACTATATTTATTTGGCTATTGGGCCGCACGCTAGGCGTAAAGCAGCAATCTGCATTTTATTTTGGTAAATACTATAGATCAGAACATCGACGGCCCAAGGGTTCAAAATCTAACCAGGCCGAGTAGGCTGGGCAATAAAAGAGAAAGGCTGGACAAATAAAATATGGGCTTCAAAAACGTTTTCGCCCAAATAAGTGGAGAGCGATCTGAATATATTAATTTATGGGAAAACAGAAAACTTATAGATTAAATAGATAAAAAATCAACTCAATAAAATACAAGAAAAATTCTACATGTATTATATATTATCGAAAAATCAAGAAAAATAATACTCACCTTCACCGTCGCCACACCTCCACGTGAATGAAGATTTAGTGATTTCACTCTCATTTTTCGTATCGCCTCAACCCACGAAAACATTTTTCTCGAAAATGTATGACGTTATTTTATGTCCGAATAATATGTTAATCTTATTGGAATTCAAATCTAAGAGGCATGACTTGAACAAGATCAAATACCATTGAGTTTGAATTATGTGAGTACATTCACCGTCATTTTTGCATCTAAACTCAGATTTATAGAATCACAAAATCAATCTCAATTGTATCTTTTTAAAGAGCCCAAGTATGAAAAATATTACCCTTTGAGTCACATGTGTCGCGGCCCACGATGAGCTCATTCCAATGATAGTGAACAATCTGTAAAACTATATGATGCTATTTGAGATATTTGAGTAATTTCGCCATTAGTGCAAACAATCTTAGATTGAGGCAGCACAAGATCAGTTGTGTTCCCAACACCGAGCTGCAAAACCTCCATGTTAATGAATTCTTCATTTGACGTAGTCTCAAGTGTATCTTCTTTCATGTACCCAAATACCACAAGTGTTTATCTTTTTATAAAGGTTTGTCAAGTATTAATGATTCGAGTGATTTCACAATCAAATTTTCATATGAGCTCGGATTAGGAATAAAAAAGAAGAGCAACGGGAGATCGGCCATGGACTTGAAAACCCATGTACGTCTCGGACTCGGCGACGACGTGCAGCGTCATCACCTCATTTGGTTCGTAGTGGAGCTCTATTTTCGTTTATGTCTCGGTGTCATCGACATGCAATTTCAAATCCTTTAACAAAACCCCTTCGGATATGGTGTGGAGCGATTTCGGTTGTCTCCTAGTATTTTGTACACGTGCCTTTGTTATCACCATTCACGCCCCTCGTTAAGGCTGGCAGGATCAGCGCTCCACGGCGGCCCTTTCCGGCAGCGGCAGGATATTAGAACGGTCACGTACTATGTACGTATTGTATACATGTATTGTAATCCTGCCAAGTCTATAAAGAGATAAGGTAGAGGCTTTGACCCTACCGAAACCCTAAATCACTCTCCTTAACTCAGGATTCATCACTTTGTATCGGTTTGGTCGTGTGGTTTTATTTATAAAGCGGGATGAAATCCTATTTCAAGCAATTTTTTGCATATTTAACATCTTAGAATCAACTTAATATACATCATACTAGTAGAAATACGATCGGTGTTTGTATGTAGGGAGATAATATTTTTACTAAGTCCTACTAGCGTGCATGGCTAAAAAAATTCAACCAACGCAGCAGGAAAAACATACACTTAGATGAAAATTCATCTCCAGAAGGTAGGCCCGCAAGCTGGCACCTCCGCTGCAAGCCCCCACCATTCTCCACCGCTCTCTGCTGCGCCCTCCACCGTACGCCGTTGCTTCAAAACCACCCCGTGCCGCCCGAGTGACGTCGCTCTCCTGCGCGAGGGAGGCTTGTCGGGCAGCCTTCGACGACCATCTACAGAGCCGCTCGCGCGAGCGGCCCCTGAGGGAGTTCTCGCTCGTAGTTGGCCAGATAAAATTATGACTGTTTAGCTAGTTCACAATCAATCAATCAATCAATCAATCAGATAGATACCCATAGATTAGTGTCGCGCTATTATAGACTAAAAGCAAGCTGCTTGGCAGCCGGCCTGAATTAAGCAAAGCCGTGCGCTTCTCGACTTACCAAATGTGAACACCGCTTGCACATGTTAGATCGGATGGGCTCTACTTTCAGTAAGTCATTGCACAATCACATTTGGTCTGTGTGGGTGGCATACTGGTACGCACAGATACACCGCGAGGTTGAACACGTCAAACGTGCAAGTTTTCTTTTTTGCGGTTTACCTTAGGTCTTCGTCTCTTCGGAGACTTGGCTGTAAATAAACACTCTTTTTCTATCTAATTGAAAGGCAAACGGCTGCCAGGTCCTCAAAAAACGTGCAAGTTTGTGACCCGCTGAGCTTTCATGTTCCTATATATACGTTTTTTCGAAATGGTCAAGACGGTGTGGGAAAGACCGGTGCCTGGTGCTACCCCAATCCAAAGGTGGAATAATAAAATAAGCGCATTGCGTAAACAACTGAAAAGTTGGGCTAGACATATGGTGGGTCAGCTAAAAAATGAGAAGCTTCGTTTGTCATCTATTATAGATGAGTTAGAGACTTTGGCGGAAGTCAGACCGCTATCAACACAAGAGATCGATCTAAAAAATCGATCTAATGGCGAGATGGCGGGAATTCTTCGTGAAGAGGAGCTCAAATGGTATCAACGATCAAAGACCCAATTTATTTTGGAAGGAGACGCGAATACAAGATACTTTCATAGTCTTGCCAATGGCAAACATAGAAAGAAACTCATTCACTCTCTTGTCCAGGAGGAGGGTACGATTGAAGGCCATGAGCAACTAAAAACCTACATCACGAAGTATTACAAAAAAAAAATTGGGGAACCAGAGGCGGATAATTTCTCGCTCGACGAAACCCAAACAAATGATATTCCGCAAGTATCCGATGAGGAAAACGCCCATCTTACAGCTGCTTACTCTGTTGAGGAGGTGAAGAAGGCGGTATTCCAAATGGAACACAACAAAGCACCGGGTCCGGATGGTTTTCCTGCTGAGTTTTACCAAACTTTTTGGGATGTAATCCAATCGGACTTGCTCGGGATGTTCCATGCTTTGCATGCTGGACAACTCGAGCTATTTCGCCTAAATTTTGGTGACATAATTTTGTTGCCAAAGGTTAATGGAGCAGAAAGGATTCAGCAATATTGACCTATTTGTCTTCTAAACGTTAGCTTCAAAATCTTCACTAAAACGGCTACTATTGGGCTTAATTCGGTGGCTGATCATGTTGTGAGACCAACTCAAACTGCTTTTATGCAAGGTCGCAATATCCTTGATGGGGTTGTGATCCTACATGAAACTGTTCATGAGTTGCATCGGAAAAAGCTAAACGGAGTCATTCTAAAAATTGACTTCGAAAAGGTTTATGACAAAGTCAAATGGTCTTTCCTACAACAAACACTCAGGATGAAAGGTTTTTCAGATGAGTGGCGTGCAATGATACATAATTTCGTTTCCGGAGGAAGTGTCGCCATCAAAGTCAATGACGATGTTGGCAGATACTTCCAAACGAAAAAGGGATTATGATAGGGCGATCCTCTATCACCTATACTATTTAATATAGTTGCTGATATGTTAGCCATAATCATTGAGCGCGCGAAAGCGGATGGGCAGATTGTTGGAGTGGTTCCGCACCTAGTGGATGGCGGATTATCTATTCTCCGATATGCTGACGATACAATTCTTTTTATGAAACATGACATGGAAAAGGCAAGAAACCTGAAATTAATATTATCAGCGTTCGAGCAACTTTCCGGTCTAAAAATTAACTTCCATAAAAGTGAAGTGTTTTGTTTTGGCGATGCTTAGGACGAGGCTGACCAATATGCTGAGTTGTTTGGCTGTGGGCTTGGCCAGTTTCCTATTAGTTATCTTGGCATTCCAATTCACTTTAGGAGGCTAACGATAGCTCAATGGAAGCATGTTGAGGAAAAACTACAAAAAAGATTGAGTAGTTGGAAAGGAAAATTATTATCCCTGGGTGGTAGGTTGGTTCTCATAAATTCAGTACTTACCAATATGGTGTTGTATATGATATCCTTCTTCCAATTACCAAAGGGAGTCTTGCATCGTGTGGACTACTTTCGATCTAGATTCTTTTGGCAAGGAGATAATGAAAAGAAGAAATATCGGCTGGCAAAATGGGATGTAGTGTGCCGCCCTAAGGACCATGGCGGTCTTCGGATTCATGACCTCGAGGTCAAAAATAGAGCCCTTCTCGGTAAATGGCTGTTTAAGCTACTAACCGAAGATGGGGTGTGGCAAACTCTTCTTCGGAGGAAATACATTGGCTCAAGTGCGTTATCACAGGTTTCTTGGAAACCAGGTGACTCGCATTTTTGGGCTGGCCTAATGGCGACGAAGAAATTCTTCTTCCCATACGATTCTTTCTCCATTAAGGATGGGTCGGAGATAAGGTTCTAGGAGGATATGTGGTTGGGTACTACCCCACTCCGAGATCAATATCCAGCCTTATACAATATAGTCCTTGGACGTCACAAGAGCGATACGCTTGCTCAAGTATTGGTTAATAATATTCCAACTGTGACGTTCAGAAGAGATCTTATTGGTCCCAGGCTGGCGGCGTGGCACGAGCTGCTACAACGCCTAGCTAGAGTCAATTTGACACAAGGGTCTGATGAGTTTCGGTGGAATTTACACAATAACGATAAATTCTCAGTGGACTCTATGTATACAGCGCTAATCCAGCCAGAAGTGCCGGTTGATAACAATAAGAAAATCTAGAAGATGAAGATTCCACTAAAAAAATAAAGTTTTTGCGTGGTACCTTCGTCGAGGAGTTATTCTTACAAAAGATAACCTTGCAAAACGCAATTGGCATGGAAGTAAATAGTGTGTCTTCTGTCATAAAGATGAGACGATCAAACACTTATTCTTCGAGTGTAAGTTTGCTAGTTCTATATGATCCATCATCCAGATAGGTTCTACTATATACCCACCTAAAAGCGTTGCCAATATTTTTGGCAACTGGTTGAATGGGGTGGATAATAGGTTCAAACAACTTATTATGGTGGGAGCGCTTGCCGTAATATGGTCGCTTTGGCTATGTAGAAATGACAAGGTTTTTAATGATAAAAATTGTTCTCTTATGCAGGTTATCTACAGGGCTACTGCTACTCTCCGTTCGTGGTCTCAGTTGCAACGTGTGGGGCATCGAGACCTGTTTATGGAGGTGTGTACCAGACTGGAGGATACGGCGAGCGACTTTTTATCCCAACATAGATGGAAGCATAATTTGCGGATTGGCCCTCCATCACCATAGGCGTTCTTACAATTTCTCATTTTGATATGTAATTCGCCTTTTTATGTTTCGAACTACAGACTTGTTTCGGCTGTGTGCTTCTTGGTTATGCAGAGGCTGGGTGTAATACTTAAACCTTTTAAGTAATAAAGCTCTCTTTTTCTAAAAATATACACAGCGACGAGGCAAGCAAGTACAGTAGCTGCGAGCAGCTCAATTAGCTAGCCACCATAGCTGCCTGCGCGAAACAAGAAACACCTGAAGCGGTGAAGCCATGGCCAGTAGACACAGCGCTCCACTCGTGGCCTACGTCTTTCTCATGGGCGCCGCTGCCACGGTCGTCTATACCGTGATACGTCCAAAACGTATCTACTTTTCCGGACACTTTTGCTATTGTTTTTCCTCTAATTTGTGTGATTTGAATGCAACTAACACGGACTAACGCTGTTTTCAGCAGAATTGCCTTGGTGTCTCGTTTTTGTGCAGAAAGTTAAAGTTTTAGGAAAATTCCAGAAAAATTCCAGAAATTCTATTTTTCCAGAAGACTCACGGAGCCAGAAGACGAAGCGAGGAGGGTGCACAGGGCACCACACGCACCCCGGGCGCGGGTGGGCCCTTGCCGCGCCCAGGGGTGGTGTGGCCACCCTGTGTGGCCCCCGACGCTCCCCTTTGGACTACTTAAAGCCTCTGACCTAAAAACTTCGGGGGAATTGACGCTTTTTCCAGAAAACTTCTAGAGCTCCGCCGCCATCGAAAACCCTATTTCGGGGATCAGAAACTCCGTTCTGGCACCCTGCCGGGACGGGGAATTGGAGGAGATCATCGCCATCATCATCACCGCCACCTCTCCATCGACCATCCATGACTCCCCCATCCATGTGTGAGTAATTCCCCGCTGTAGGCTGAGGGGATGGTAGGGATTGGATGAGATCATTCATGTAATAGTTGTGAGATTTGTTAGGGCATGGTGCCTAGTATCCATCAGTAGTGCTTATTGTCATTGTTGCAACTTATTATGCTTAATGCTTGTCACTTAGGGCCTGAGTGCCACGATCTCAGATCTGAACATGTTATTGAATCATGATGATAATTATTGTTTTGGATCATATCTATAAGTTGTATACACACGTCACTGTCCGGAACCCGAGGCCCCAAAGTGACAGAAATTGGGATAACCGGAGGGGATGGTTGCGACGTGAGGATCACATGTGTTCACGGAGTGTTAATGCTTTGCTCCGGTGCTTTATTAAAAGGAGCACCTTAATTACCAGTAGTTTCCCTTGAGGCCCCGCTGCAAACGGGCTGGTAGGACAAAAGATGTTGTGCAAATTTCTCATTGCGAGCACGTACGACTAAATACGGAACACATGCCTATGATTGATTATTACTTGGATACCTTATTATTTATCTGCAATTACCCTATGTATGACTATTTCATGAATTATCTTATCCATGCAACGCCCGTTCATCCATCCCTATGCCTACAGTATTTTAATCCTGCTGTCTACTGCAATTATTACTGCTGTCTTTATTTTACTGCTGCTATTATTTCACTACTGATACTGTCATAAAACTGTTGCTACTGATAAACTGTGTCGAGCAAGTCTAATTCCAGGTGCAGCTGAACTGACAAATCATCTGTCAAGGCTTATAAATATTCTTTGACTCCCCTTGTGTCGAATCAACAAATTTGGGTTTTACTTCCCTCGAAGACTGTTGCGATCCCCTATACTTGTGGGTCATCAAGACTATTTTCTGGCGCCGTTGCCGGGGAGCATAGCTCTATTTATAAGCTCACCAGGGAGTCATACTGCTCGCTGCAATTCATTCACCATGGGTAAACCTCGTGATGATAAGGTTCGCATATTGCCATCCACTACAAGGAGAGGTACAACTCTGAACACTTCTGCTGCTCTTGATTCACCGTCTGTTATAAGTCAACTTGTCACACCACCACATGCACATGCTTCACGTGCTGCTACTTTTGCTGAATCTGATAATGTTTCTGATGAATTTGATGATGCTTCTACTGTGCTTGATGAAAGAGGTTCACTAGGTCCTTTTCTAGATGCTACAATTGCTAAATCTAAACAACTTGAAAATACTGAAACACCTAATGAAACTCCCGTTACACCTGCTTATTCACCTGAAACGAGAGAAACTACTAGTGATGATCTTGAGTAAACTTATGTTGAACTTGATGATGACTTTATTGATGAATGCATGAATTGTGATACCTCTAAAGATGTTAATGCTATTAAAAATCTTCTTCAAAAACGTGCTGTCAACTATAAACTTTCTCCTGATGCTAAATTCGCTACATCTCCCATAAATATAAAGATAAAGACTATGATTTCTCTGTGGACTTGTCTTTTATAACTATTGCTGAGAAAGAACCTTTTCGAGGAACTGAAAATGAAAGTGCTGTAGAACATATGAACACTCTCTCTACTCTAATTAGTTTGTTTTCTGATGATATTAAGAAACGCAGTTACTTTGTTACTAAAATTTTCCCTTTCTCATTGAAAGATGAAGCTAAAACTTGGTTTAATGATTTATCTCCTAGATCTATTGAGAGCCCGATGGGTTTGGTCAATGCTTTCTTTCAGAAATATTTTCCTGCCACTACAACAAACTCATCCCGTAGGGACGCTATATATGAGACGGATTTGTTTTCGTCTTTAGGATGATGGAGCAGATCAACGTAGGGATGTTTCTTTAGACGTTCCATATAACGTCTCAAAACAATCATCTATTAGCTAGCAAAATAAATAAAAGTTATAATTCACGTTTACATAGGGACGAATCTTGAGACGTTTCGGAATGCGTCTACACAATTAACATTTGGGAACTCCAGAAATTAATATTATAATGGGTCAAAAGTATATACGCGTCTGAAATACACGCCCTGGTGAATAAACGCCAGCGGAAAATATTATAGCACAAGCAAAACTCGAACCCTTGACAAGCACCGACCCTCCTAGGCTGCCAATTTCACAATTTGGCTTCTCCAGTTATACATTTTTATATAGAAATAACTTATTAGAACCTTCTTTTTTATATATACAAAAATAACCCTTCCGTGTCCGTATTGGACTACTCCAGCCAAAGGAACAAAACGCCCCCAGTTTCCAATCAGATCTACAATATCTCTTATCGGACGCTGCCAGGCTAATCTCAATTGATCTCAATTGAGAGCCTGAGGATAAGGGACGAGATTCAGCTCGTCATCCCGGCACTCCGCCCCGGGTTCTTTGAGCTCATCAAGGATCCTGGCAGGCTTCTTCGAGCTCATCAAGGATCCTGGCAGTCGTGTAGAAGGCAATCGTTTCGGCCGGGCTGATAGTAACAAGGTATATATGCTTGTCTAAATGCATCTGAAAATCTCATGTGGATCGTTGTTTACACATCGTTGCTTTCCTGAGACAATGGATCTTCTTTTTTATAACATAGCCTTTTTTGGACATTGCTCTGATGTCTCAATGACGTGAAGCTTTTTTGCTTGTACATTGCCTGAAAGTAAAAGAGATCACTTGTTTAGAATTTTTTGTGCTACATAATTCGCAAAACTCCAGATTATTTGGTGACCAAGTGCCTCAATTCCGATGAGCATGTACAGCTTTGCTTTTTCTAATTAGAAACTAGGAATGGTGAGATGGGTACTGCTAGTGTCAGGCTTCAGTTTCAAAAAGATAATGAAGGAGCTTAGTATAGATTTGATCAGGCAACATATATATGTACAAACCAAAACAGGTAATAAAATCTAGTACGCAAACAGAAGTGAATTTGGAGAAAAGGCTAAAGCAAAGTTTTGTTCGTGTAAAACATAGCGTTTCAATTATAGTATTGCAAGGTCAAAGTGGTATAGCTTCATCAGAGAGAAAACTATGACAGTTTCAGTACTAATAGAGCAAGTCCATATGTTTTTACATGATTTTAGAGAAGACAGAAGGGCGCAAGTTCAGTTTTGCAAGGCCGGACGTTGATAGGTTAAATGTATATTTTCTTGGCCTGGTTTGTGTTTAATTTAAAGCTTGCGCCTGGATCAGATTTTACACCTAACATGGGTGTTGCTTTCATGCCGAGTGGAATCTTTTAGGACATATAATAACTCATGTACTTTTCTTTTATCCCCACAGCATACTGAAGTGTGATGGATCGAGAATGGATGAGTAAACCAAGAGCAAGCGTCGATTATAAACATGGTGTTGAGGAATTCCTATCTTTTGCATACCGTCATGTTCCACTTGGTGAGAAAATCCTTTGTCCATGCGAAAATTGTGCAAACAAAGCAAGACAAAATTCAGATGAAGTGAAAACCCACCTGCGGTGTGATGGCATTCTTCAAGATTAAACTAGATGGGTTTTCCATGGAGAGGAAGGTGATGCACCATCTGTTGCATTTGCACACATATCAGAGAACAATAGTAAATTTGCCTTTTCTGGTATTCAGAGGAATAATTCTGTACAAGATCATGGCCACAAAAGAATGGACGACATGCTAGGTCTCGTAAATGCTACATTTGGTACCAACTTCAGTAACAACTATGAATCACTATAAAGCCCATCTGATGGCGCTCAGTCCGAGTTTGGCAATATGGAATCAGATGTGGCTGACAGTTGGAATGCTCCATATGAAAAAGGTGATGGAATGAAAGAAAGCTTCTTACACGATGCTAACATAAAGTTGCATAATGGATGTGAAGAATTTTCAAGGTTATCATTTCTAGTCACTATATATCACTTGAAAGTCTTACATGGTTGGTCGCAGAAATCATTCACGGCACTACTTGGTGTATTATCTAATGCACTTCCTCAAGAGGCAAAGTTACCAAAGAAGTATCATGAAGCCCAAAAGATCATTCGTGGTTTGGGGCTTGAGTATGAGAAGATGGTGTACAAGGTCCTCCAGAGATCGATAATATATTACCAGGGTTGCCTCATGAATCTACTAGCCCAATTAAGATCATTTGTAAGTTTTGCTATAACTTTTTCAGGATACATATGGCTGTCTTTTGCCAACATTCTATGCATCATTGTTATATTCCTACGTGCAGGGCCCAATGGAGACATGCGACAAATAGTGGGCAAATTTCGAAGTCAATTTTTGGCGAACTTAAAAGGAGGAAAGATAATTGTGGGGACCGATCAAAATGGAGTTCCAAATGAAAGGTCGGGTTCCATTCTTAGCAGTTATCTTACCGAACTAGCACAAAATTCGACAATTGCACCATTGCATATTCCAAGATGGGACAATGCGATGTTTGAGCCAAAACAACAGGAGATGATCAAACTTGTGGAGGTAAATATTCACAACACAATTTTGTAACATAAATTATTATGATCATACATTTAACAATACACTTGGCTTGCTGAAGGTAAAATTTGTGTACCCTCCTGAGACAAAGCAACTTACACGAGACTGGATCCTAATGACACTTGCAAAAAAGTGGAGAGCCTACAAATCTCGCCTAAAGAAATAATATTACAATCGTAATACATGGTCTTTGGATGAAATTGGGAAAGATGTTCCACCTGGTATTAATGAACATCAGTGGCTTACTCTTGTTGGAATTTGGTGCCAGGATTCCCACATGGTACTACGTTTTTATTTTCTGATATTTAAACTGGGTTCCAAACAATCAGTTTTCTAATATTACTATTGTGTACTCTTCCTTAATTGCAGAAAATAAGTCTCAACAATTCTGAATGTGCAAAGCAACAGAAGAATTCACACACAACCAGAAGAAAGGCCCATGCTCGGCTCCTAAAAGAGATGGTTTAAATTTTTATTGGAAAAGACTGAAGATTTTCTAACTGGAATAACATTTCGTAACCATGTAATTTTCTTAATTTGTTTTACAGGAAACTGAAAGGAATGGAAAGGTCAGCAAGATTGAACTATGGGATGAAGCCCATAAAAGAAAGGACGACAATAATGATTTTCACAATGTTGACACAATAATGGTATGACTCTACTTATTACATGTGTTTAGAGAAGAAATGCAATTGGTTTCATTATATAACGGTAGTATTTATTTCAAAGGATACAACCCATGCTGAGTTATCTAAAAGAACATTGGATGACAATGGAAGTATTTCAGCCAAAGATCATAGTGAAGTGTCTAAAAGTTTACATGCAAAAAGGTCAAAACTTCGAGGCTTTTATCATGATAAGTATTGGAGCCATGTAAAGGTTTCTCAAGGAATGACTTTTGTGGAAGATTCTGAGCGAGATAAGAATGTTCATTTCAAACTGCGAGCTATTGGAGATAATGTAGAAAACATGCAAGATGATTTCCAAATGATGCGTGCTTTCATAGCAAAAAAGTTCCCATGAGAGGATTACAGAAATGTAATGGAAGCTGCCGAAAATAATAAAGTTAGCACCTCAACTAATCTCTTTGTGGAAAGATAAATTAATAATCATCTATATACTCTCATCATATTTGTGTTGCAGGTTGACCTTCATGAACGAGCTGTTAATACAAATATCCAACATGAAGTGAATGATGATACTCAAGAATCAACCCGCATTATGCACACTTCATCAAAGACTTTTCAGGTGATGCAGTAGTCTGATATTTAATATTTTCTTAGTTACCAAGTATTTAATGGAAGATCCTGCATTCCTCAAAGTATTATATGTTGTAAGCAGGAATTGCTTCCAGTGAATTGTACTAGAATAAAAGAGGGCTGTGCGAATTCTTCCTTACCACATGAGGACATGAGTACTAAGGTATTTTCACCGCTTTTACTCAGTTAATAAATTATGCCTATTGTTCTTAGCATGAACTGAACTGGGCTTCAATGGTAGGAAGCATACCAGGAAACTTATGCTGAAGAACATCTGGGTAGTGTACCACGTGATCAGGTTACCAAGCAGGTATATGCTCTTGTGAATGTGCATTTTGGAATCAGTGTGGTTGTATTTTCCACGAGTAATATTATTAATTATGTCTGTTCATTCACAATTGTAGCAACTGCGTCTTGAAAATTACAGCAAAGAGAATTATGGCAATTCATCATTAGGACGTCGACGCATAATTGCTACGTTGCAAAAGAACTTTCACTCTGTCATCAAGACCACATCTAGATTTTATTTGTTATGTGTAGCTAATATGATCTTTGGCCGCAGAAAGCAAATAATGAGAAGTCCACTGAAGCTGGTCAAGATTGTGATGTTCATCTTTACCACATAAGCAACAAAACAACAAGGTATATGCAAACAGCCTATCTCAACGGTATGTTGTTTCCTACAACTAAATGGTGTCATTGTTGAATGTGGTTTATTTCTTCAAGTTACAGGATAAATTTGAAGTATATTTGTTTTCGGCAAACCCAAGAAACAGAAATAAAGTTGTAGCGATCGGAACTTTAGTGAGTCAAGATAAAACATATGTGGTTGGAGGAAACATGCTTGGAGATGAATATTGTGGAGTTCTTATTAAACATCCTACAGAAATTGCGGATGAAAAATTGCCTAGACCATATCAATATATTCAAACTGTCAGAGACGCTTTTGGTCATGTTATCGCTTGGCCTAAGTTCATTGTAAGTGCATTTCATATGTACAAGCACTACATTCCCTTCACTTTTGATGCCAATTTTTTCTAATGAACTCTGTACGTCGTAGGTCAAAAAGAAGAAAATTACCTCAACCCAGACAAACAACAACCTGGTATGTTACACTTATTTTGATTTTTCTTCTGAAGGGGAAGACTAGTACAGACCTAGACTTTGTGTTCATGTCATGCTTGATTACACCACTTAGTGCTACAAGATATCTCCATTGCCTTTTAGAAACACAGTTAGACCTGATACGGTATACAAGCACATTTAGCCATTCACGCCAATACTTCTTTTTGGCGTTCTCTTCCAATAATTCGATTTACAAAGATACACATTTTACAATGCTAATGAATTCATTTTGAGACTTGGAATGTCTCACCTTTGTCCTGACTTGCTTTTCAGGTTAATCGTGGAGCTAAACAAGACTGAACTGAATGAAGATGGAGGGAATAACACATTAGTTTCTGCCTCAAGAAAAAACTATGGACTGGTTACTCTCAGTCTAGAAATTTAGTTGATGAATATATAGGATATTTTTTGGTTTTCCTGTTCACGATCTTTCCCAATGTATCTCCAACTTATTACTATGATATATTATTCAGTTCCAATTTCACTATTGCAATTATTCGAATTTACGTACATTTGCACTGTTCGCTTCCTATAATGGTCCTGGCTGGTACGAAATATAGGTGCATGAACCTATATATATAATCATTTTTCCTTCAATTTCCGAAAAAAATTATACCAGCATGTGTTGAGACGTTGTATCAAAAGGGCAACTAAAATGTCGCAATTTTTCTTCTAAAATGTGGCTATTTTTTCTCTAAAATGTGGCTATTTTTTTCTCTTCAATACATATATATATTTTGTGCACAAGATGGATATACCTAATGTGTATGGAATACGTACAAACTCACGCATATACGACTATAATATGTACAAAAAAAGCATCTCTAACCCCTTTTTCGACGCAAATAAGGCGTGTCTATATTAGTAGAGACGTTTGAAAGGCGTATCTATTAAATCGTCTTTACATGCGTAGACATGCTTTGAAGCGTCGCTTTGAAGCGTCTTTAGGTATGTAGACACGCCTAGGCAAGCGTCTTTATATCATTTGAGACGGTGGATAAGGAGACGCTCCAATAACGCTTTATAGAAGCGTATGTATAGTCATCTAGAGATGAAATATCGCGTCTCTTGTTGTCAAATTTAGCGTCTCTACGTGCCTACTGTGTTGTAGTGTGCTAGTGCTCAACATGCTGCTTTACAGAAAATCTTTAACTTTAAGCAAAATGAGGGAGAGAAAATGCCTGAATCTTGGGCAAGGTTTTGTTCTTTACTTAGAGCTCGGCCTGGACATCAACTAGCTAAAAATGAACTTCTTGATATATTTTATAATGGACTAACTGTTGAATCTAGGACATACCTGGATAGTTGTGCTGGTTGTGTTTTCAGGAAAAGAACTCCAGATGAAGCCGAGGAATTATTGGCTAAGATAAGCCAAAATCATGATGATTGGACCCTGCCTGAACCAACTCCGGTACCTACGCCGAGGAAAAGAGGAGTAATTGAATTGAATGATGAAGAAATGAGAGAAGCCAAGAAATCTCTTAAGGAGAAAGGTATTAAATCTGAAGATGTGAAAAATCTTCCACCTATAGAAGAATTGTGTAAGCCAATTCCTCACTCATCTACAGTTGAGGTACACTCTCTCCAACGCTTTGATGATAGAGATATCCCTTATTCTAAACCTCCTGATCAATGCTTAGATGAGTTTGATAATTTCATTGTTAAGCAAAACAATTTCAATTGGAGAATAGAAAATAGCTTCATAAAGAATTCTCATGTCATTAATCATTTGCATGATGTTTTGGAAAGAACTTCTAATGATGTTAAAATACTCATTAAACATTTTCGTATGGTTCAAACTCAAATTGAGCAATTGACTAAAGTGCAAAAAGATTTGCTAGGTAATGCTTCTAGAGAAAATGATAAACATGCTTTTGGTATAGCAACTAGAGGTGGTGCTTCCACTCAGGATCCTTTATATCCTGAGGGACATCCTAAAAGAATTGAGCAAGATTCTCAACTAGTTAATGAAACTACTACTCCTTCTAAGAAAAAGAAGAAGAGGAATCTCCTGAACCTATTAAAGACAATGAGCATGTTAATAATCCAAATAGTATATCTATCTCTGATGCTGAAACTGAGAGTGGTAATGAACATGCTAATGATAAAGATAAGAATGATGCTTCTGATAAAGAGGAAAGTGAAGAGGAACCTGAAAAGCATTCTAAAAACAAAAAGTACACTAAAGAAGATTTTCTTGCTAAGAAACATGGTAATGAAAGAGAACCTTGGGTGCAAAAACAAATGCCTTTTCCTACTAAGAAACTCAAATCTAAGGAAGAAGAACATTATAACAAATTTTGTGAATGGATGAAACCTTTGTTTTTGCAAATTCCTTTGACTGATGCTATTAAGTTACCTCCCTATTCAAAGTACATGAAAGATATTGTCTCTAACAAGAGAAAGATTCCTAATGAAGAGATTTCTACCATGCTTGCTAATTATTCTTTCAATGGTAAGGTTCCAAAGAAGCTTGGAGATCCAGGTATACCAACTATTCCTTGCTCAATCAAAAATAACTATGTTAGAACTGCCTTATGTGATTTAGGTGCAGGGGTGAGTGTTATGCCTTTTTCTCTTTACAAGAGACTTTACTTGGAAAAATTGATACCAACTGATATATCTTTGCAAATGGCTGATAAATCTACTGCTGTTCCTGTTGGTATATGTGAAGATGTTCCTGTTCAAGTGGCTAATAATTGCTTGATATTAACTGATTTTGTTGTGCTTGAAATGCCTGAAGATGATAATATGTCTATTATTCTTGGAAGACCTTTTCTTAACACTGCAGGGGCTGTTATTGATTGCAACAAAGGAAAAGTACTTTCCATGTTAATGACAAAGAGCATACTGTTTATTTTCCCAAGAAGCTGGACAAATATTTGGAGTTAATACAATTACCAATATTAAAAGTATCAAAGTGGGAAGTATTGATTGCCCTATATATGAACCTCATGAAGAACTTCAATATTATGATTGGATCTATAGCTATACCATTTAAGGTAACATGATTGTTCAATGTGGTTTAATTCTTTTATGTCATATAAAATGTATTTGGTGGCAAGACTTGATCAACCTTGTTAACAAATATGTTTTACATGCATAAAATTGCTAAACAACATATTTTTCTTTCTCACTTTGTTTTACCTACTGTTTTGCTACTGTAATTTGCAAAGTTAAGTAATGCTTGGTCTTTACATAAATTCATTTTGTCTAGTTTTCATTGTTTAAAGCACCCAGAAAATGTCAGAAATAAAAGTTTTCAAAAAAATTCTGAAAAAATTCTACAAGTCCTAGTTTTTAAAGAGGAACGTGGGAGTACCAGAGGATGACCAGGGGGACCCACCAGGCCACCACACGCCCCCGGCGCGGTGGAGGGCAGGCCGCGCCCTGCCCTGGTGTGGGGTCCACCTGGCCCTCCACTCATCATCTCCTCCCACTCCTTTCTCTCTCCCGACCAACACACCACCATTGCTCAAACTCGTGTTCTTGCTGCTCTTGCTCGAATTTTTCGATCTACTTGCTCAGCCCATCTTTGCTGCTGAAATTTGGATCAATTGCTCTCCGGTATGTGACTCCTCCGATTATCCAAATAGAATTTTGTTTAGTTGCTTATATCTTTGCATTTTGGTACTGTAGGTGACATGTTATTAGAGCTTGCATGCTTGTTCTTGTTTAGATTAACTAGTTTTGATGCATGTTTAGTCCTCTAGCAAGTCTCCCTAGTGTTTCCTTGAATTAATCACTCCAAAATCATTTTTATGAGGTTTGTTTAAAATTTCAGAAAAGGAAGATGGATAAACACACTTATGGAGAAATCTTTGAGAGGCAAACACCATCCTCCTCAAGGGAAACAAGGGCTTCAAGATCAAGAGGTGCACCTAGGCCATCATACAATGAGGATCTTTTGGCACCAAGAATCGGTGAAGAGGAAGATGATGGTGTTCCTCATCCATCTATTTTTCCATGCTTTAACTTTATGAGAGATGCAGGGATTTATGATGACTTCATAAGGATGATTAACAATGTTGGCTTGATGGAATTTATGCAGGATGAGAGGCCACAATATGCTAACCTCACTAAGATTTTTGTTGAAAGCTTTAAGTTTAATAACTCTACTTTTAACCCCACTGTTGAGTTTAAGATTTATGATCGTGCATGCAACATGGACTTGAAAAGATTTTGCAGGGTCATAGGTGTTGCTCCATCTGGGACAGCAAGGAAGATCAAATCACAGCCGCCGAGTTGTTGGATCTTTACCATGAGCTGAGCTATGATGATCACCGTAGAGTGCAGCGTGGTAAGATAAGGAACATTCAATTTCCAGCCATCAGGTACTTCACATATTATCTTGCCACGAGTGTCTTGCTAGAGAGAACACTAGTAATATTTCTTGCTATCATCTAGCTTTTCTTGCTCATGCACTTAAAAATATAAAACCTACAACCTTGGTGCCTTGATTGCTCGCCGCCTTGCCGCCAAAGGTCCCATCTTTGGAGGCATTATTGCTGCACGTGTTTTAGCTGATCTTGGTCTTCTGTGATCCTTCTGATGAATTGTTGATTCCGAAAGACTTGATCTTGCTGCCATGAAACTTCATGATTTTGTTACTACTAATTCATCTACTGGACATTTGATGTATAGAGTTGTTTTTGCTAATGGACCTGAGCTAGAGGTCCGGCTTCCACAGCCTAGTTTGTTCAGTGTTTTCAGGGGTCCTCTATCATATTCGAGGGAGGATTTGGACAACCACCTCGGTGCACCGGATTTCCATTTACAGCACTACCCTGAGCACCGACAGGAGACCTTCGTGGCGCCCCCTGAGGACTACACCGTGTACTACGGTGGTGCATCCTCGAGCTTTTACCGGACGAGGAACCCTCTACACTGAGGGCGCGCCTAGCTGGCGGCCATGGGGATGATTGGTCTCCCACTTAGGCCAAAAGCCTAAGCTTGGGGGGAGGTATGCCGACAAGTTCACTCATTTTATCATATTCATATCATGTCGGTACTTTGTATATCCATGTTTTAGTTTGTTTCTTTTCTTTTGTTTCTTGTATCCATTTCATTTTCGCAAAACACCAAAAGACCAAAAATATTTCCTTTATTTCTCTTGCTTTTGAATTTGTAGTGCTAGTTTACTTTATTTTTCATTTCGGTTTGTTATTCAAAAATCCAAAAAGATTTTGCTTTGTTTGCTTGTTTCTTTCTATGCTTGCTTTAATTCGAAAACCCAAAAATATTTGTTGTTCTTCTGCTGTTTTGTATAGTTGTTTCAGGAGTTCAAAAATTTCCGTGGTTCCACTTGGGCTTGGTTATCATTTCACATCATTCAAGCCACACAAGTGAAAAGCAATAATGACGATCTACGACAATCGGATGTGGTAAAAGGCTGGTATGAACTCTATTTGTTTTTCATTTTTGTAAATATACCTACTCATGTGAACATGCTTAGCTATCATGGTAGTGGTTATGTTATTTAATGATTACTTAGTAGTTCATGTCTTCTTATGACCAGTACCAAATTGCTAATAGCGAATAACATGTCATATAGATATTTACATGCATTGTTCTATTCGTAAAACGGTATGGCAGGCTGGTATCCTCCTCTGAATAATTCACTTGATTCGACTTGGCACATGCTCACACATGTTATGACTGAAAAATAAAAGTCAATTAAGCCTTGATGATCTATTTTGCCTCAGAGTTTTAGTATCATCTTTATGCCTCCGTTAATTTTATTTTGTCGCAAGCATGATTATGACCGTTATCGCTCTCGTGGTTGTCGCTTCCCAGTCTATTGCTAGCCTTCACTTGTACTGAGCGGGAATGCTGCTCGTGCATCCAAATCCTTTAAACCAAGTTATCCCAAAGAGTCCACCAAAAATTCCTATGCATGGTATTTCAAGCCATTCCAAGTAAATTTGCATGTGCTACCTTTAAAACTTCAAAATATTTCCCTTTTTGTGTCAATGTTTACTAGCTCATGAGGAATTAGTGTGGTTATTCTTTATATTTGTCAAATGGACTTTTACACCTGGACTAGCGGCATATACATCCGCTTATCCAATAATTTTGCAAAAAGAGCTGGCAACGGGGTGCCCAGTCCCAATTAATTACAACTTTAACCAATTAATTCTCTTCACACTTTTGCCCTGATTCATCAGTAAGCAATGACAAACAGTGAAATACCTGAATGTGTGTAAACCAAAGAGAAAGAGGGATGATCTGCCTTGCTGGTAGAAATAACGTCCTTCATGGGAGCCGCTCTTAAAAGTCCGTTTGACAGGTAGAATACTGTTCTCACCCGCTACCATTCGTTGACAATTAACAAACACCTCTCAAAACATTTTTACCTCTGTTTTTAAAATAAAAAGCTCTAGCACGTGTTAATCCCTGCTTCCCTCTGCGAAGGGCCAATCTTTTATTTTTATGTTGAGTCACCATCCTTTCTTTGAGCACTCTTCGAGAGCATAACTGTCGTTCTTAGTGTAATGTGCTTGTCCCAGGATACGATTAATTGAGGTATAACTATGATACTCTTATCTTTGATATTTTTATATCTAGTCTTCACTTGAACTTCAGAGGTGCCTTGGCATTTATGTTTTGCCCTTCAAACAAAGGCAAGCGAGATACCACTTTGTCATATCTTTTTACGAACATTGCAATTCTTGTGGATAGATGTATGCTATGTTATTCATTCTTAGTACTTTGGTATCTTTTCATGATTTGCATAACTACTAGGTGTCATTATTTGCATGGTTCCTATTATGAATTGTCTAAGTAATTGATCATATAGTAGGTATGTATACATCATATGAAGCAAATGTGTTCGTAAAAGTTTCTTTTATCGCACTCAGTTGTTAACTGAATTGCTTGAGGACAAGCAATAAGCTAAGCTTGGGGGGAGTTGATACGTCCAAAACGTATCTACTTTTCCGAACACTTTTGCTATTGTTTTTCCTCTAATTTGTGTGATTTGAATGCAACTAACACGGACTAACGCTGTTTTCAGCAGAATTGCCTTGGTGTCTCGTTTTTGTGCAGAAAGTCAAAGTTTTAGGAAAATTCCAGAAAAATTCCAGAAATTCTATTTTTCCAGAAGACCCACGGAGCCAGAAGACGAAGCGAGGAGGGTGCACAGGGGCACCACACGCACCCAGGGCGCGGTGGGCCCTTGCCGCGCCCAGGGGTGGTGTGGCCACCCTGTGTGGCCCCCGACGCTCCCCTTTGGACTACTTAAAGCCTCTGACCTAAAAACTTCGGGGGATCGACGCTTTTTCCAGAAAACTTCCAGAGCTCCGCCGCCATCGAAAACCCTATTTCGGGGATCAGAAACTCCGTTCTGGCACCCTGCCGGGACGGGGAATTGGAGGAGATCATCGCCATCATCATCACCGCCACCTCTCCATCGACCATCCATGACTCCCCCATCCATGTGTGAGTAATTCCCCGCTGTAGGCTGAGGGGATGGTAGGGATTGGATGAGATCATTCATGTAATAGTTGTGAGATTTGTTAGGGCATGGTGCCTAGTATCCATCGGTAGTGCTTATGTCATTGTTGCAACTTATTATGCTTAATGCTTGTCACTTAGGGCCCGAGTGCCATGATCTCAGATCTGAACATGTTATTGAATCATGAGATAATTATTGTTTTGGATCATATCTATAAGTTGTATACACACGTCACTGTCCGGAACCCGAGGCCCCAAAGTGACAGAAATTGGGATAACCGGAGGGGATGGTTGCGACGTGAGGATCACATGTGTTCACGGAGTGTTAATGCTTTGCTCCGGTGCTTTATTAAAAGGAGCACCTTAATTACCAGTAGTTTCCCTTGAGGCCCCGCTGCAAACGGGCTGGTAGGACAAAAGATGTTGTGCAAGTTTCTCATTGCGAGCACGTACGACTAAATACGGAACACATGCTATGATTGATTATTACTTGGATACCTTATTATTTATCTGCAATTGCCCTATGTATGACTATTTCATGAATTATCTTATCCATGCAACGCCCGTTCATCCATCCCTATGCCTACAGTATTTTAATCCTGCTGTCTACTGCAATTATTACTGCTGTCTTTATTTTACTGCTGCTATTATTTCACTACTGCTACTGTCATAAAACTGTTGCTACTGATAAACTGTGTCGAGCAAGTCTACTTCCAGGTGCAGCTGAACTGACAAATCATCTGTCAAGGCTTATAAATATTCTTTGGCTCCCCTTGTGTCGAATCAATAAATTTGGGTTTTACTTCCCTCGAAGACTGTTGCGATCCCCTATACTTGTGGGTCATCATACCGCCTTCCCCGTCTCCATAAACCCATGCACCTACTCTCTGCCGAGAGAGCTCCTCACTGTCTCCGGCCTCGACCCATGCATACATATTACATCGTCTCATGCGTAGGCGACGCCCTCGCCGCCCCACTCTACGACCAGGGGCGGAACCAGGAATAAAGCTCAGCGGGGGCCACACATGCTTATCATCCATTAGGGGGGGGGGCAATCACTGTGATTTTCTCTAAAAATTCTTTCTAACCGTGGCTTATGTATAAAAATTAGCTTGGTGTAGCATGCCTTGGGGGGGCCGTGGCCCCTGCTCGCCACCCCTTGGTTCTGCCGTTGTCTCCGATGGCAAGAATGTCGGTGGGCCAATCGTGACCGACATACGCACGTGCAGTAAGCCAACGCTCCCGCTGCATCCTCTCCCTCCATTCTATTGCTGTCCGCCGAAGCCGGCGTCGGAGCCAATCAACTTCACGCTCCCGGACCTGTCCGAGCCGCTGAGGGTCCGGTGGCCGGCGCGCCGTCGGGACGGAGCACATGGCCAAGTACGAGCGCGCGATCGCGCTGATGAAGGCGCTGCCACAGACAGTGGCGGCGCCAGGAACTGGCGCCTGGGTATTCATCCCAAATTGTTTTTTCTCTAAATGTAGTATATAAACCAAACAGCACAACACTAACAATATATGAATAAAACAATACTAGCATAATGACAATAGCAATATTTCAATGTATCGACCATAACGACATGATTACATAGGTACCTTTTGATTGATAAAGTGATGATATCCCATCTTACAATATAACTTTGCGGTTGCCTTGTTGGAAGAGATTGATGATATTCTCATCCTTTACTTGATTTTCAACAAATGTAACCAAACAATGTTTCAAATAGTCATCACCCATTTTGTTCCTTAGCTTATTCTTCAAATAGCTCATTAAAGAGAATATCCTTTCAACACTAGCAGTGGCTACTGGCAGAATCAATACCAACTTAAGAAGCTTGTAAACAATATGATATTGTTCATGCTTCTTTGTCTTGACAAGCATAACTGAAAGCTGACACAGATTTTTCAAGTTTTGAAACCTTTCATCTCTACGCAAATTAGCAACATACATGTTTAGTTTCCATGGAAGTCTTGCCAGTTCCTCACTTGTAAAATCAGAAGCATAAAACTTTGTAGCCAGCTTAACCAACTTCTCTTGATCATAAGCAGCAAATAGATGAAGTGGACTGAATGCTGCCGTGCAAATAAGTAGCTCTGTGTTTACCTCATCAAATCTGCCATTCAGCTCACCAATTTGCCTATCAATGACACCCACAAACATATCAACCTTGAAGCGGTGGTAATTGATCACACCATTACATAAACCCCTTCTAGGCCGGCCAACGGGAAATTAAGAACCCTCCATATCAACAATTTTGATCTTATGCTTTGTACAAAAAGATGTGACCTTTGTGAGAAAATCATCCCATCCGGCATCAGACCGCATTGTGCGGTGTTTGAAGCAATAGACTCCCAAATTGATGTTTGTGGTGTAGTGAACCTATCATACTTCTCTTGAGCTTCAGCATGAGCACTACTAACCTCACCTTCATGTTTCTTCAACCTCACCTTCATGCTCCAGTTATTAAATCCCTTCTTCACAAAAGCATCTCCACCAGGACATCTTGTTTTATCCTTGAACAAATAGCAAACAAAGTAGAAAGCTCTATCTTTTTCCACACTATACTCAATCCATGAAAATTCTTTAAACCAAGAATTACAAAAGCAACGCTCACTTCCACCTTTATTTGTAAACACAAACTTATGATTCTTTGGTAGACATGGCCCCATCTCAATATATCTTCTTCTTACTCTATCTTGGTCATTGACAGCATACATTGAGATGGGAATCCGCTTCCTAGGATCATGTTCGAGTGCCTCCAAATCTGCTCGCATCGGTTCATCATCTTCATCAATAGATTCATCATCTTCTACTTCTACATGAGGTGTTTAGGTTTCTCCTCTACTCTCCGGCTCTTGCCATACAACCATTTGCAAATTGCTCTCAAGATGAACAACACTAGATGCAGCTGCTGTCTGATTCGGTGTGGATGATTCATCTATTTTCCTTGTCTTTGAAGCCTTTTCCCACATTGTAAATATGCTACTGCGAGCAATCCCCTTCTTCTTCATCTACATTACAACAAATCAAGGGAAATAGAAAATTAAAACTTGTATTTAGTCAATTAGACCTACTATTTCACCATTATAAAAACTAGTATGAGCAAATCAGATGAACTAGCGAAGCCGGCTGTACCTTGCTCGCTGCTGCGTTGGGCTGAAGAGGAGGGGCGCGGGTGGATGGCCCGCAGAGCGACCCGCGGAGCTTCTACCAGATGGCCAACATCCACTGTGACTACTGCACCAGCTCCTACCACCAGACGGGTAACCCGGAGCTGGCCGTGCATATCCACTACTCGTGGTTCTTCTACCTGTTCCATCGCGCCTACCTCTACTTCATCGAGAGCATCGCGGCGAAGCTGCTCGGGAACCCGACTTCGCGTTGCCGTTCTGGAGCTGGGATGTGCCGGAGGGGATGCATTTGCCGGCCGAGTTCACTAACTCGTCGTCGCCGTTGTATGACCCCGTACGGAACCTAAGGCACGTGCCGCCGGCGGTCGTGGACCTACAGTTTTTTTTCGAGATTGACGGGGGAATAAATCCCCACCGCTTGTTTCATTCATCGAAAGTAGCCTGGCGGGCCATGTTCTTACAACAGATGGAGAATTACAGGGGATACAACGGAAGACAAGACACCGAAAAAACAAGAAAAAATACAACTAGAAAGGAAACAGCAAGAGCCACCAAGAGAGGCACAAGAGGTGAGGGGTGCAGTCGAGGGATCACAATGCCAAGACTCGGCAATCAGCCTCACGCACCGCACCGGTGTGCGACTCGAACCCCACGACACAACTCAGGAGCACCACCATCATCATTGGCGAGTGTCAAGCCTAGCACCTAGCACAACCTAGACAGGGAGCTCCGCCACGGAGGTCGAGACGAATAGCAGGTGGGGGAGGCACACATTGCGTCGTCATTGAGCAAAGATGAGCCGAGACGCCACCAAGAGCACGAAGCTCCCACACCGCAACAGTGACCACTGGAGGGTCTTGGACAAGCAAATCCATGCATGTGATCAAGACCACATGAAGGCTTGCCGAAGTGAGAAAAACACACCACCGTCGGCCCCAAGCTGGCCGAACCAACACCACCACAACGCAGCACCGCCAACACACGCAGCAACAAAAGCCAAACTTTTAGGATCTCCAAGATGACGCCTCCAGGGAGGTTGTGTTGTCAAGGGCACAATAGCAGTCATCTGACCCGACGAGCCGGGTCCAAGGTTTTCACTCGGAGACCACCAAAGTACTGTAGGTGCTGGAGCTCCACAACGGCACCTCCTGCGAGGAGACGGCGTCAAAAGACGTCGCTGCCGCCGGCAACAACAAAGTCGATGCAGGGTTCTCACCCGGAATTTGAGAAACCGTACAGAAGAAGGCAGTCGACCACCACCAGCCATCACCGTAGCCAGCCGCACCTCACGGAAACCACACATGGCCAAACTCCAGCACAAGCGCCAAATCCTCCAAGGCCGCCGGACGCAGCGCCAACCACCCAACCTGCCGAGCACCATGCCGACAGAGGCGGAGGAGCACTGCCCGAAGTCCAGAACTGCCATGGCCCCGGGCTGTAGCCTGCAGCATGCGCTGACGTGCCCCATGCACGCCATCGCGCGGCTGCCTGGGGGCGGATTTGCGCCCAAAAGCTGTAAAGATGGAGCGCCCGGCCCATCGAGGCCTAGATCGGGCCCGGACGGGCCGCAACCTGCAGAGCACCACCATGCCGAACGCCACCACTCGCTGCGCCGCCGCCGCTTGCCGCGCCATGCCACCGGAGAGCCCGCAGGAGCACGCCAGGAGGAGGACGCCGGCGCGCTGTCGAGTTGCCGGTCCGGCTGAGCCCCGCTGCCCGGGGACCCAGGAGGCCACGAGGAGATGCCCCGCCGCCGCCGTCGGCCGCGCGAGCTTAGCCCAGCGGCTTCCTCCGGCGGCGGCGCGGGCGAGGAGGTGGGGGAGGCGGCGGAAACTAGGGTTGGGCGAGTCGCCCCCGTGTCGCCCTGGGCGAGAGCGATGCGGGGGGGGGGGGGGGGGGGCAAGCTGGGGATCCTAGACCGTGGACCTACAGTTTGATCACAGAAAGGGAGAGAACAACCTCACCGACGGGCAGCAGATCCAGCAGAACCTCAGGGTCATGTACAAAGCGGTGGGTACTGCGCTACGTGACTTCATACATATATACATTCGAACTTCAGTTTATCGATCTTACATGCATATCGTTCATACGTAGAGCGGTAGCTAAGATTAAACTGATCTTCATGTTTGAAAATTTCAGATGATTAGCAATGCCGCTCTGCCCTCCCTCTGCCATGGCTAGCCCTTCCGTGCCGGCCAGGCTGACCGTCCAGTCGCCGGACGGTGGAGCTGCACCCTCACAACACGATACACAGTTGGACCGGCGACCTAGCTGAACCCCACGTGGAGAACATGGGCGTCTACTACTCAGCCGGCTGCGACCCTATCTTCTACCCGCACCACAACAACGTTGACCGCCTGTGGGATGCCTGGAGGAACATTGGCGATGCCCGCGGCCACCGTGGCCATGTGGACTTCACAGATATTGACTGGCTCGACGCCTCCTTCCTCTTCTACGACGAGGAGTCCTGCCTCGTTCGCATCACCGTTCGTGATGTGCTCGACATCGACAAGCTCCGGTACAAGTTCGATGGCGTCGACATGCCGTGGGTCAATGCACGGCCGCCTACAACTCCCAACGTGAACATCAAAAAAGGCTTGCTGAAGTCCGTCAGGTTTCACTAGTACAGAACGACACATCGGATACCCCTCTATGGAAACGGCAGGCGTTAGGCGACGGAGAATCGCGATTTTAGCGTTGCGGACGAGGCCTGGCAGAGGCTGGTCCGTCAACATTGGTTACGGAGAATTTTATATCTCCATTACCAAAAGTATTGGCAACGGTCATAAATTTGTCTCCGTTTCCAATATGTATCTCTATGGCTACGGTTGTTTATGTATATCCGTTTGCGATGTGCTTGGGAAATTGCAGTTGCAATCTGGAAGCGCGCCTGTTCAATGCGGCTTAATTCACGAGGGATTGGAACCGCCTAATCGACACTAATAAAATGTGACTGGAACCGCGCGAAGCCAGGCAGGTCCCGCATTCTCCCCTTCGTTCTCTCCCACATTATCTACCACACTAGCACAACCGCCATGGAGAAACCCTGGTGGCAGAACGAGGAAGTCCCGAGCGACGACGCGAGCGCGGAAGACCGCGGTGAAGTTCCATGGTGGGATCAAGACGGGCCGCCGGACTCGGACCCCGACGACTCGGACCCGCCATCTTCACGCTCTGTAGAAGACGACTCCGACGACTCGGACCCGCCGTCTTCACGCGAAGGAGAAGACTACTCCGAAGAGGACGAGTCGTTGAAGGAAGAGGAGCCGAGGACCCGCCGGAGCCGTATTATTCTAGCCAGGAAGAATACGACGCCGCCGCCGACGACGACGACGACGAGGAGGCGTCGGAGGAGGCGCCGGAGGAGGACGCGCCGGAGAAGGAGGATCACGCTCCGGAGAAGGAGGCGCGAGAGGAGGATTCGCCGGAGAAGGACACATGGCCGGAGAAGGAGGAGCACGAGCCGGAGGAGGAGGAGCACGCGCCTGAGGTAAAGGCAACCGGCAAGAAGCGACGCCGCGCCGCGGATGACAATGGCGCGGAGGCAGGGCATAAGCAGAACAAGTAGAGTAGATAGTTAGTTCAATTACTCTATCGATCCTTTGTAAGTAGGCCCAGTGTGTCAGTGAAAAAATTAGAGGAAACGGTTGTTTATCGCCTCCGTTTGCGATGTTATATGCTATAAATGTGCCACTGCGGCAACCCTAATGCTCTCGCTCTCACTCTCACTCTCACTCTCACTCCACACTCATAGTGTGGCGGCGGCTCCAGACCTAACCCTTATCTCGCAGATCTGAGCGGCGCGTCCGGCCGGCATCGCCGCCGTGCATCTTCCCCCAGCGGCGCGTCGGTGCATCTTCCCCCAGCGGCGCGTCGTGAGCCGCCGCGCATCCCCCCTAGCGGCGCGTCGTGAGCCGCCGCGCATCCCCCCCAGCGGCTCGTCGGCGAGCCGCCGCGCATCTTCCCCGAGTATGTCGCCGACGTGGATCTACTGGTCTATTGCCGTGCATCTTCCCCGGGTATGTAGCCGACTAAATCTTACATTTTGTTTAAAGTAGCACAGAAAACTTGTCTAGTATTTGAAGTCTAGTATTGTGTTCTGTCTAGTGCTGATGATGAATACACCCCTCGACACTAGATCTTACATTTTATTTAAAGTAGCATCTACCGATCTAGTATTGTAGTACTGTCTAGTATTGTAGTATTGTGTTCTGTCTAGTATTGTAGTACTGCCGATGATGAATACACCCCTCAACACTAGATCTTACATTTTTCTTAAAGTAGCATATAAAACTTGTCTAGTATTTGAAGTCTAGTATTGTGTTGTGTTTGTTTTTAGTATGCCGATGATGAATACATTACCTTCAACTTGTCTAGTATTTAAAGTCTAGTATTGTATTGTGTTTGTTTTTAGTATTTGAAGTCTAATAGATTAATTTCAACCCTTTGTCAATGTGCTAATCCTCGTTATGGTTTTGTGTAGCTAGTGTATGAAGTAATAGTATATTTCGGCGACAATGCATAAAAATGGTGAGACAATTGAAGGTAACATCACCTTCAAGTTCTGGCTCCAAATCGTTTCGATCGGACAGCAAGCACACGGATATAGGCGCTTAAGGTGTAAACTGTTTTCATCTTAAATTGTATTTATGTCATGTAGCATCATATTTGGCTCTTTTCTAACTAGACATCCATGTATTTTATATGCAGAAGCGCCATGCAGATCCAAACAAGCTTTAAAAGAGCTAAATACAAAGTGAGATCATATCCGTGAACCGTCGCTCTTGTGACGTTTCGCTGCACTGTTCAAAACACTTTTTTAATTAAGAGTGTCTTGTACAGTGTGGCCGAAATGTCACAGCGGTGACGTTATTATATTTCGGCAACACCGTCCAAGATGGAGCAAGCCTCGCTACGAAGAATTTGGCAAGATTAATTTGCTAAGGAGGCTTGCGAGCTCGGTGTGGTTTCTTGTTTTTAGTTTCTCCATCTATTTTGTGTATGTGTGTAGCAATTTGGCTGCAGATGTGATTTGGAGAAGCATGAAACCGCTACTCGAGTCTTTTGCTAGGTCGAATTCCGTTTTCGGCGCTTCGGAACTGAGGAAGAAGGTGGAGCTGGAGAAGAGTAGAGTGTCATAAAAGTTAAGTTTAGTGAGGCATGAGAATGATAGGATTAGCGAGGCATGTGTAACTCATCTTTTGATGCTATGTAATGATGACAATTCTTATATACGTTATGAATGGATTTGGTAGCAACTTTGTGCTTCTGCTGTGAGATTTTGAATGTAATTTGGCAACCGAATTGCTCCTGTAGGCTTCTGAAAGAACCTCAATGCAAACGAGTAAAATAGAATCTCCGTTACTGATGCACCGATACATCAGAAACGGAGATGGGTCCGCAACCGTAGCCAACTTATGCCTCATCGGTGACGGTTTTTTGCCTCCGTTACCGATGAAGGCATTCACATCAGTGACAGAGGCGGGGACACGGACCCTTTCTCCGTTGCCGAAGGGAGTTTTTGGCCCGTTTCCGATGTGTCGTTCTGAACTAGTGTTTCCGGTGTCACTCGACGATGTGGCGGTGACCGCGGAGGTGAGGCGGCCACGAGTGCTGCGGAGTCGGCAGGAGAAGGACGTGCAGGAGGAGGTGCTAGTGGTCGAGGGCATCAAGACCGACGGCACAGACATGGTCAAGTTTGATGCATACGTGAACGCCGCGGAGTACGAGAAGGTCGAGCCAGGTGGGCGGGAGATGGCCGAGAGCTTCGTGTGCTTGAGTCATCCCAGCATGGACGGCACGGGCAAGGGGATGGCGATAAAGACGAGTATGAGGGTGGCCTTGAATGAGATCTTAAAAGACTTGGGCGTCGACGGAGACGAGACAGTTACTGTGACGTTGGTGCCGAGTCGTGGAATGTTTTTGTTTTTTTGTTTTTGCGGGAGACAAACGATAATGTCAAACATCCGAACTTACAGAAAGGTCCAGAAACAAAGCAAAATTACACAACAGTCCTGCTGGACCTCGACGGCACCAACGAAGCAGAGGCCGTCGATGGTGCACCGCTGCCGCTGTTCCGCTCATAGCCTTGGACAGGAGCCAGCCCCTGGCAGCCGGGAAGTCGTCGAGCGCCGGATCCGGGGATCCTACCACCTGAAACGCCGTCGTCGTCGCGGATGTCTTCAACACCATCGCCGTCTTCAAGATCACCAACCGGATCCACCGTCTGGCCAGATCCGGGCGGGGCTTGACGAGCTTGGCCGATGCGTCGATCGGCGAGCTCGAGGAAGTCGACCGCCAGGCGCCGAAGCTCCAAGGAGCGCCGCCGCCGAAGGAGAAACGAATCGACACCAAACTTCGCACCACCGGCACCTCCACCTCCATGGCGCCGCCGGGCGAGACCCTACCGTACCCTACACTATGTACAGGCCGGGATCCGTGGATTCCCCAACCTCCCGCCGCCGCAGCGGCCGTCGGAGGCGGAGGGATCCACGAATCGCCGGCCGGCGAGGTGGGACGACGGGGAGTTCTACAAATCGCCTCTCTCGCTTACAGTAGACGGGGAGAGGAGCGGTCCAAGTCGAGTCATGGAAAGGTTAAGATCGAAGGCCTAAGAATAGTGTATATGGTGGAGTGAGATTACAACACGACAAGCTGTATTGTTAATCTCTGTTGTTCTTTTTCGAGGTAGATTTTTGGATAATTTGTTACCGCGCATGGTATGTTTGTATGTTGGATTAACGCCCTACCCTTAATCGATGCAAAGTTCATGTTCAGTATTTGTGAAGTTGCGCGGCATACGGCAAATGTCTCATGTGGTCATCACTTCATGCATATCTATATATCTGAGTCCGTAGTACCAAAAAGGGAACCCTCGGCTTCGTTACCTAGGGTGCACTCAGCAACGTCGAAGCGCCGTCATGCTCTATGTGTTTGACATAATGCCCAAGAGAGAGAGTGTGTGTGTGGTGAAGATGATGACACGTGGGCCATATGTAACGGCGGCGTGAGTATTTGGTGCTTGTTAACACTTAGAGAGGCATCACCGATCAGAAAGAGCGTTAACACTGCTAAAGTGTTTTTGCAACGGTTCGACTTGATTCCGGTTGTAATTGTGAAATACGGATCCTAGTGGTTTTTTGATAAAGTTGGCCCAAAATGTGGTGGTCTTTTTGCAGTTTTTTTCTAGACCCATATTATTCTCAAACCCATGCTTGAACCAATTTTACAGAACTGCAATGGATGCTACGTAGTTTGGAGTAGAATTCTTGTCAATTTCTTACTCGAGTGGAATAGTTTGTACATCAAATCAATTTTTGTAGACGGTAATCAATTTTATTTCAATGCTTGTCACAATGTATTGTAAAGTTTACTTACAACATGCATAGAGCAAAAAATTGTTAGAATTACATCCAAAAGCTCTATCTTCTTGTTCTAAGTGAAGTGGCTATTTGTTCTTGGTACATATGGTGTTTGTGTTTGCTTCAGAGTTTCGACAAACATAGCACCATTTACAGTCATCAAGTTCCAACTAAAAGTTGAAACAATATTCAGTTTATTAGCACTTTCCACTTTAGCGGCAGAATCCAAACACAGCTGCTGGTTATTTACCATGTTACAGTTTCAAAATCATCTACAAGGATAGGAAAAAAACTCACATCACTCCACTTCCTAGTCACCAAATTGCAAACAATTCAAAGTACCAAGATTGTGCTCGATGTGGCTGTCACCGTTCAGACAGTTTTTCCATAGCTTCACGATCCCACGGCAGATCACCTTGATGTCGAGTCTGTCTGACCACATCTGTTTATCCAGCACATCATGATAGCAAATAATCGAATGCTTAATATTTTGTTTACATTTGTTCCCCGATGAAAACTGATAAATCGACTAAAAAATTCCAATGTTTACTTCACGGGATGAGGAGGGGCCGGCCTAGGGCTCGGTCTTGTGGGCACCGCCGGTGGTACCGAAGTATGGCAACCAAGGCGTGGTATCGTTCAGGGGTACAGACCCCGAGGTCCTGACCCTCGGAATCCCACCCAAGGGCGCGATGCTGGGAGCGGGCAATCGCCAACGTATTGTCGTCCGTAGGTCACGGCTCGTTGGAGCGGAATGCGACGACGGGGTAGCCACAGCGCGGCCTAGCCTTTGTAGCGCCGCGTGCAGAGATTGGATGCGGGTGTGGTCAGAAACTCAGAATGGCGCCTGAGCTGGGAATCTCCGGGCTCCGGTGCGCGAAGTGGCCGGAGTTGGCGCAAAGAACGGCGCGAGCAGGAGGCAACGACAAAAGGAGATATGTAAAATGGTAAGGAAACTTTCCGGTTGTCTCCGTAGGTAAAGGAAACGAAATGAAAAAAATGAAAAAAATGAAAAAATGGAATTTATTTTATGGAAACAAAATGGAAAAAAATATTCTAAAATATAAAAACGACAAAGGAAACGATATAGCATATTCCGAAGGAAACGGAAACAGAATTTCCGAAGAAAGTTGCCGCATACACACAACATATATACAAGATGTAAGAGCATCTCCAGTCGCGGCGCCCAAATGGCCGCCCAAATGCCTTCCGGACATGCCCTTTGGGCACCGTCCGGACTACCTTGCCCATTTGGGCGCCGTCGATCCCCACTCGCGGCGCCCAAACTAAAAAAAATTAAATTTAAACTTCGACGAATTTCATTCAAATTTTAAGAAATTTTACAGATTTGAATGAAATTTAAAAAAACTAAACCTAAATCTACTGGCGGCCCCGGTAGCGGCGGCTGAAGGCGTAGTAGGGGTCTTCGTCCTCCTCCTCCTTCTTCACGCCGCTTGTTCCTGCGCCGTCGTCTTCCTTCTTGACGCGGCTAGGGCCGGCGTCGCCGTCGCCGGTGAGGTCGACGAACGGCACGCCAGTTTCAATGGCGTGCATGTACGCCGACCAGGCGCAGGCAGATGGCCCGTCCATGGGCGGCACGTCCTCCATGGACGCGGCCTCCGCGGCCCGCAGTAGCTCGTCCTCGTCCTTGGCCGCCTGCGCTGCCAGGAGCTCGGCGTAGAGCGTCGTCGGCTTCGCCTTCACCTTCATCGGCTCCGGCTTCGGCGAGAGCAGAACGCGGGAGAGGGAGGAGGAGGAGCGCGATGAAGACGCTCGCGAGGAAGACGCCCGCGACGACGACGCCCGCGACGATGACCCTGTCGAGCGCGAGGAGGGCGACATGCGCGGTGCCCACACGTTGGCTGGCGGCGCCGGAGGCGGAGCGTGGGGCCACTCCAGCAGGGAGCCGCCGTTGGCGATGTGGTCCATGACGGCCTGGAGCGTGCGGCCGTGCACGCTCTAGAACGCCTCGCGCCCGGCGACGTTCTTGTCCCTGGGCGCCGGGCCGGGGCCTTCCCACCGGTTCATCTCCTCCTCGAAGAGGCGCTGGAACGCCTCCTCGTACCGGCGGCGTTGCCCGGGTCCTCCGGGTTCTAGCGCGGGTCGTCGCGCATCTCCGGCGTCAGTTCGCGCCAGTAGTGCGCGATCTGGGCCGCGTGGAAGTCGCGGTTCGACCGCGTCAGTGGCCGCGGCACCGGGATGCCGCGGACGGAGATGGCGTAGCCGTGGCCAACGCGCATGTCCGGCGGCACTGGGTAGCCGTTGTCGCGCAGCGCCTCAGTCTGCTCCTTCAGCAGGGTGCGCGGCGCGAAGCCGTTCACCGCGGCGCCACCGGTACGTCTCCAGTTGTTGTCGGCCATCTCTAGGGTTTGCGGTGGCGACGAGTGTGGCGTGTGGGGAGAGAGGGGAGCGGTGGCGGCGAGTGTGGCAAGTGAACGCGGGGGCGACGGCCTTTATTGCCGCCGGAGAGCGGTGGCATTAACGCCGCTCGCCTCGAAAAGGCGCGCCGCATTCACTCCGGCGAGCAGAGGACGCGACGGCTCACTGGCCGCCCGCCGGCCGTGAAAACGAGGCGTCGCCACGCGGCACGCGCCTTTGACCACGGCCGGGCGTGGCCGTGTGTCACTGCCAGGCGTGGCCCGCGCGTCGGAGGCGTGCGTTTCCTTCCGTCCGGGGCCGCCCCAAGCCTCCCCAAGTTGAGGGCGTGGGCTGGGCGTACCGGACACAAAACTGGGCCGCGCCGGACCGAATTCACGTTTGGGCGCCGCGAGTGGGCGCGATTTTGTGTCCGGCACGCCCCAAACGGCTTTGGGCGGCCGTTTGGGCGCCCCGACTGGAGATGCTCTACCATGCAATACCAGGGGAGAAGGACTCTGTCGAAGACGGCATAAAATTGAATTGATGCGTTCCTAAAGCCTATATGGTGCTTTATTGCTGTTATATGATAAATTTTCTACGAATATTTGTTTTAGCATAATGAGTGTACGTGAAACTATTTTTGTAAACTTTCATGCTTATCAAAATGTTAAACTATGTGTGTGACACTTTATGTTCAACTGTCGCCCGATGAGGTTGTGCACAATTTTTGTCTTGTTAGCTTCTTATGTATGTGTGTCTTTTGGGATACATACCAACGAATTATACCGATATTATGTTCCAACAAATGTTTGATTTCATATCGTATCCATCCGTTTTTTTCGTACCGTATTCATTTTCGGTGATTTCCACTTGGCTATTAGTTTCCCGGATTTTCGATTTCATTTCCGATTCCGGCGAGACAAACGGAAACGAAAACGATAAAACATGTTTCCACACCGTTTGTGCCCTTGTGGAATGTGGAGATAGTGGCAGCAACGCAGTGAAGGATAGAGAGGTCAAGATCGCAGTTCGCAGTTGAGTCAGAGCATGCCGATCCGGGCGGCTCCAAGCAGAGGGGCGGCTTACCAGGGGAGGGCTCCTGCAGGTAGCACCAGAGGCGCGCGGGAGCCCCGGGCAAGTGAGCATGGCCACAGGAGTGGCGAACGAGCCGGAGCTGAGGCTTCGGCAACTGGGATCCATGAAGAAGGAGGGCGACGGGCGACGGAGCTGAGGCGTCGACGCGTCGTGCAGCCGGGATCCAGGGAACAGAGGGCGACGGGCAGTGGAGCAAGGTCAGAGTGAGAGGGGAGCGACAGGGAAGGGCCGGCATGGTCTGTATCCGCGCGCCGCCATGGCCTGGCTGTTGTGCGGGAGTGCTCTTTTTTCACGTGTGCCCAAGGCTCTCAATCGAGGATAGGTTTTACAGGGGCAATTTTGGAATACCCAACAAACTGACAAGGCACTAACGTTTTGACTCACGGAATTTCCTTGACATCTAACGGCAGTGTTATTTTGGCTAGAAAAAACTGAAAGGAGTGGTATTTTGGCAAGTTGATTTTTACTAGTGGTATTTTGGCTATTCTCTCCATTTTCAACCCTACATCCCCCAGTGTGGAGGGGCAGCGCCCCAGATTAGACAAAACAAACCCGAACCATCAGCTCCGAGCAGAAAGGACAGGAGGTGTCCGAGGCTCTTCCCCGCTCTTCTCTTCCACCGACGACCTCCTCCTTTTGCTCCCCTAGATGCGAAATTCCTGTGCCGCCCCGCTGCCTCCCCCTCGCAACCCACCCGACCACCGAGCCGCCTGCCTCCTCTTCTCCGCCTTCTCTTTCCCGGTCCCTATCACATCTTGGTTGGCCTAGAGAAACTCCGCCAGGATTGGGATTTTTCTGGTTCATTTTGGAACCTGTGGTGCCTTGATGTTTGACGACATTGCCAGATGGAGGAGGTAGGGAGGGAACATGACAGCTCCGTGGTGGTGGCCGTGGAGGATTTCACCGCGGCCAAGGTCAGTCACTCTAATCCACTTGGTTGCTTCCCCCTCTCTTTTTGTGCCAATCTATTTGTCATGATTGCTGTGAGCACATGCCCAAATTGGAATCAGCCTTTTATGCCGTGATGATTTATTTTTTCTGGAATGGGTCAAATTAGTCTTCAACGTAAACGCAGGATATAAACTAGTCTGGAATGCAATCCATTCACACCCTCCGTTTTCCTGACATTAACCATCGGCACTCGAACTCTTTCAAATGCAGGATATATCAAGCGCAAACACAAAGACTACAAGGAGATATCCGCTCACCTCGTTGATCGCCATATTGGCCTTGACCACGCTTGTGGGTGTATACATATTTTCGTTGTCTCTGAACCAAAATGGGATGCTTTTTGGACTCAAGCAGACAAACATGATAGAGAAAGAAAGGGAGCAGCCTTGTCATAACTCCAGCGTTCCAGAGGCCGAGATGCCTTATGTGCACTATCCTTCACCGGATACTTATAGTAGGTATGGCGATAAACTTGGCCATCTAAGTTTACATTTGTAGGATGGCGAGTAACTTGTTCTTTTGCTTGTTAGGAAAGAATGTGCGTGCACACCAGTTAGATTCTTTGCTATCTTGTCGATGCAGAGGTCAGGGAGTGGATGGTTCGAAACTCTGTTGAATAGCCATGAGAATATTAGCTCCAACGGGGAGATTTTCTCTGTCAAAGAAAGGCGGAGTAATGTCACAGCGATCACCAAGACGTTGGATAAATTGTACAATTTGGACTGGGTCAGCAGTGCTGCTAAAAATGAGTGCACCGCTGCTGTGGGGTTGAAATGGATGCTCAATCAGGTACTTTTTGGCATGACAGTACTATTTGATTAATCCACGCAAGGTGGGGAAAATCCCTGCTTGTTAGTTTTTTTTTTTGTTACAGAACATCATTCTATGGCTGAAGTATATATGTTCTATAAATAGTAGTCTGTTTTACAATGTGTCGTTACATTCTTTAAGTAGCTGTATATTGTTAACAAGGAATTTTTATCGTGCGTGCGTGCGTGTGCAACAAGGACTTGCCTGCTACTGCCAGTTTTTTTGGAACCGTGGTCTGTAGTTTTGGCTTTAAGGATTGCTAAGATTTGTTGTAGTGTAATTAATTAATACGGTGCATCTTTTTCAATGATCTTAGCCTGCCGTTTTACTGACTTTTTTTTGGAATTACAGGGTCTAATGAAAAATCATCAAGAGATAGCTGAATACTTCAACCGAAGGGGTGTGTCTGCAATTTTCCTTTTAAGAAGAAATCTCCTCCAGCGTTATGTCTCTATATTGGCAAATGAATACGATAGAAACACCAAACAACTAAATGGAACCCACAAAGCTCATGTGCATGACAGAGGCCAGGTTCACATTTTCTCCCTTAATCTTACTCAGAGTCCAGACTGTGATAATTTTTTATTTTCTGTCTGCAACTTTTGGTTTCACAAAGCAATGATGAACCCATTAAGTCTTACCGTACCTTTAACTACTTTATCTGTTATAGTATTGTAGATGTGCATGCAGAATAAAAGAAAATCCTTTTGTTTTCACTGCAGGCAGCTGTTCTTGCTCAGTATAAGCCAACAATTGACACAAAATCTTTGATTGCTGAACTGAGGAGATCTGACAAGTTGGCAGCTGATGGTTTAGTGAGTTTCAAGAAGATACGGAATATTGTGCTGTACTACGAGGATGTGATCAGCAATCGCACTGTGAGCCGCTTGCATTATATCCTTGTTTGGGAATTAATCGACCTTTATTTCTCTAGATAACATCTGCTTTTCTTTATTTCTTCAGAAGCTCACAGATGTGCTGGATTTTCTGAAATTGCCAAAGGCAAAGCTATCCAGTCGGCATGTGAAAATCCATACTAAGCGATTGCGTGATCATATTGATAATTGGATTGATGTTTATAACACTTTGAATGGCACACAGTATGAGAGCTTCTTGAATGGCTGAAGGTGACCAAATTAGCTAAAGGTGTAAATAATGTTGTAGTTGGTTTTCCTTCTTTTGGCCCCTCCCCCTGCTGTAGCTAGCAGAGTAAGTCAGAGTTGGCACTTTTATCCATCATGTGCTAAGCCAAAGGGCTCAATTTATTTTCATATTACACCCTGACATGCATATATCTTAGCTGATTAAATTAATAACCATCATACAAAGTTATGATCGTCTTTACACTTCTCAATCCCCTGCACTTAGTTCAGAGTGTATATAGATGGATGATAATTACATCTTATTTCTGATATCAATTCACTATTCCTAATTATTGTACGCCTAAGTTTGGGTAGCTGGTAGGAAATAATAATTTGATGGATATAACTGATAAATACGGAAGTCCTGCAAGAGGTGACATAGTGATCTAAGCTAGTTCGCTTGGTGGCATATCAGATTTTCATAACTTCAGGACATAAGATGACAATGGATACCGTTATGACTGCTGAGTACATTACTTACAACCGTTTAAAGTCATTTGAGTGCATCATTTTGTGTTGGAGATTGATATCCGTAAGGATTCTTAATCCTCCATTGCACATCTGCTCAAGCCTAATTCTTTCTGCTTTTGTTAAGATTTTTTTGAGAATTAAAAATCTCTCCCATCTCTTTTTTCCAAAAATTAAAATCAAATTAAGAAAAATATCCTAAGGAATTGACAGTTTGAGACCACCTTCAGGACATGGAATATTTATGGTGCATGTGTGGATTTGAAAAATTACCTGATAACAGAACTTAGTTTCTCTTGTTACTTTTCACCAATGACCACTATACCCTCCGTTTCATGAAAAAAAGTGATGTTTTAGATATTGACATGGTCTTCAAAATGTTATTTTGACCAATACTTATAATATTCTGAAAATACTTGTCATGACAAATCTGTGCGTATGATTTAATTTTTTCATGTAAATATTTAAAACAATATCGTTGTCCAAAGTTTGACTTAAGACATATGTAAAACGTTGTTTTTTGTGAACTGGAGGGAGTACAATTTAAAATCACTGCTGAACTGGATCAAACTTCGTTTTAGTTTGTCACTTGAAAATATTGCCAGATAACAGAATTTTATTAGCTTCTGTTGTTACTTGTCCGCGATGACTACTACAATTTAAAGTAGCTACTTAGCAGAAGCAATCTTCATTCTAGTTTGTGGTATTATTCAAAATTATGTACTTCCTGTGATGAGATGCACAAACTGATAATGCGCACCCCCCAAGTAAGTTCAGTATGCAACTCGGACTCCTATCGACCTTCAGTTATAGTAACTGCCCCGCTGTTGAATATGCTGGAGTCTGGTTTGCTTGATGACGAGTCTGTCTCCATTAGAATTCTTCTAGCTGCAAAGCCAGGCTGCTTAGGAGTTGGCAATGGGGCAGTATCTGTAGCAGCTAACATCAGAAGCACTTGAGACATCAATGGACGGTCATCTGGGTTCTCTTGCACACACAGGAGTCCCACTCTGGTGCATTTGAGTACTTCATCGGAGTTGAACGAGCCATTCATGGTTTCATCTGCTAATTCTATGCCTTTCCCTTCGTTCCATAAGCTCCATGCCTGCGGAAAAAAATGTGACCAAGTTATTTTGAAGTTGTACTGAGAAACACAAATAGTATGTGTTTGATGAGGTATATTCTCACATGTCCTAGAAGATTTAGGTGATTTGAGTAGGAATACACCCCTCTGTTTCTCCTACCGCTAATTATTTCCAGCAGTAGTACTCCGAAACTAAATACATCTGATTTGACTGAGAAAACTCCATCCATTGCATATTCGGGAGACATATAGCCGCTACAGAAGAGCCATATCAATATGAGTAATACTGGAAGCTCATTTATATACTCAAATATGGTTTTCATGTTACCATACTTACTATGTGCCAACCACTTTTCGTGTATTGATTTCTGTCTCTTCACTGCCAAATATTCTTGCCATACCGAAGTCAGAAATTTTGGGTGTCATCTCCTTGTCTAGAAGAACATTACTTGCCTTCATATCTCTATGGATGATTCTGTATCTCGAGTCCTGGTGGAGATACAGTAATCCTCGAGCAATGCCTTCTATGATACAGTATCGTGTTTGCCAATCAAGCAGGATACTGTTGGATTTTTCTGTTAACATAGGCAAATACATAATTTCCTCTGAGAATATTGTCAGCCAATATTAAAGGTCAGAAAAGAAAGGTTGAGAGGTTACCAAATAGGAAGTAGTCCAAGCTCTTATTTGCCATATATTCATATACAAGTATCCTTTCTTGTCCACTAATGCTGTAGCCAAGAAGCCGAACAAGGTTCCGATGCTGGAGTTTAGCTATTAACATTACCTCATTCCTGAACTCATCGAGACCTGTACCGATGTTTTTGAAAGTGTTTTTACAGCTATTTCTTGTCCATCCTCGAGCTTACCCTGTAATTTTGAAGGAAATAGTTTCAAACTTAGACATGGAGTAGCAGGAGATCATGATGTCCAAATTGCCATACTTTTAGTTGTTTTTCTTTTAAAATGCTTGTCTTAACCTGTAATTGCCCCTATACAAGAAACCTAGTAAGTTAGTTACTCCATTTGAAATCGTGAGCTTCCATTCGATTGAGTTATATAGATTTGCATTCGTATGGGTTGAAATTCATCCATGAGAGTGCTACCTTATAAACTGGTCCAAAGCCTCCCTCGCCAAGCTTATTATTGATAGAGAAACCATCAGTGGCCGCCGCAATTGTCGCCAGATCAAATATTGGCAGTTCCAAGTCATCATCGTGGCTACTTCCCTCGTAACGGCGGGGGTTGCTGCGTGAACCGCCGCTCCATTTACTCGATCCTGCAGTCATGCAAGTCAAAATAACATTCAGAAATACCACTTTACCTTATTTGCCCAGGTTCACTTGATGGAAGGTCTACTGGGTGCTACCTGTTTTTCTTGCTAGCTTCTTCTTCCTTGACCAGAAGAAAAATCCAGCAAGTGCTATCAGGAATGCCAGTGCGGTGATGCTGGCAACGACTGCGACCACCATGTGTGTCTTCTTAGATTTGCTTGTTAAACCTGTGTAAGATCTCGTGACGGTTAGTTTGATGATGCACATGCCTTGACATTCATTTGGAGGAATATACATGTGCACTCAGGAGTAGCGCAAGAAATGCTACATGATGCTCTTGCCAAATACGTCCAAGCTTTCAGGAGCTGCGACCTGAGGGTGAGCTTTCTTCCAGTTCCAGGAATCATGGTGAATTGGTGACAACGAGAAAATTGCAAAAAGCCACCACAATTGGGGCTAGGTTTTCAAAAAACCACCAAGATGTCATTTTTTTTAATCAAAAACCACCGGTATTGCGTAATGGGTAACAAAAAACACTGACTGTTGAGTTTACGAGAGTTGACTATCTTTTCTGATGGTTGGACCCCACTGTACGTGGCATGCCTATTTTCTGAGAAAGCCATTTATATATTATAAATTTAAATTTCAGGGGCTTCTTATCCTTTACCCAGCGCAAAGAAATATGTGCATCAGCGCCGCCGGGTCGAACACAGCGCCGCGCAGTCCCACAGCCTCGACTCTCGAGCACACGACCTCGAGCAGACGGGGTCTGGGAACTCACCACGAAGTAGAAGCTGCAATCGGGGAGGCCTGTCGGGGCTCGCAGGTGACGCCACGATGGCGACGGTGGCCGCCGGAGCAGGGACACGCCGGGCAGAAGTTCGCGGGCGCGAGGCTCTTTGTCGAGGACTTTGGAGGCTTCAAGAGCACCTCAGGAGGTCGAAAAACTAGAGGTGGAAGCCCCAATCGAAGCGTTGGAGGAGATCGACGGCTATACGGCTCGGTACCGGAGTCGGAGAAGACAACCACGGCAGTGGCGACAGAGGGTCGGGGCGCTCTATTATTTTGAAGGGGAGAACCAGGACGACGATCGTGCTAACAGGCAAGGGGGCTAGGCTTCGCGAGGTCCATGGCGGCGGGGCGGAGCAGATGGCGATGGCGGCGAGCTCGCACGGCAGGATCGGCGTTGAGTGTGGGGGGGGGGGGGGGGGGGGGGGGGGGGGGGGGGGGGGGGGGGGGGGGGGGGGGGGGGGGGGGGGGGGGGGGGGGGGGGGGGGTCGGTAGGGGCGTCGAGCTCGGCCGCGAGCAGGGGCGTCGAGGTCGGCCGCGAGCAGGAGCGGCGACTTTTTCTACCGGCGACGAGGGAGCTGCAAGCGTTGACAAAGTTGACCCACCAGGAAAATTACAAAAACACCCGAAAAGTAAAACACCTCTAGCGTATGTGTCCCTAGAGTGCTTACCACATGCCACGTCATTCTGACAGTAGGCCCAAGTTGTCAGAAACAACATTAGCTCGTCTAAACTGACGAATCAGTGTTTTTTGTTACCCATTACGCAATACCGGTGGTTTTTGATAAAAAATGGCGTCTTGGTGGTTTTTTGAAACCCTAGCCCCAATTGTGGTGGTTTTTGCAATTTTCTCGGTGACAACACATGGAATCAGTTTGTCGTTGCAGAAAGTTCACTGCTTTCTTGCCAGAGCCTCCTAAAAAGTCTGATTTGCGTCTAGCATTTTTACCTTTTTATGGGGTGTTCTAATTTTAGAATTTTTTGAAACTCACAAATATGATTTTCGAATTTTTTAAACGGAGAGAGAACTGGAGCTCGGGAGCAAAGAACAGTTTCCGGTTCAGAGGTCCCATCTTGGGCCGATGCTGCTGCTATTTGGTGAGAGATGTGGTTGTCTGGCTTTCTGGCCAACTAGATACAGTAATCCTCGAGCAGTGCCTCTTATTAGCTTTGGAGCACGGCAGAGTGGTGCCGGGCGACTAGTCCCACACACGTTTCTTGGTTGCGGGTACCCCGACCTACCAAAAGCTCTGCCTGTCATGCAGACAAAATTGTCTGACGACGCCTCTGGCGATTCCCACGAGATTTGGTGTGACTGAACATGTACCATTAGTGCAGGCATACTAGGCCAGTGGTTAGGACGTAGTGTTTAGGACTTAAGCATGGAATTGCCTCCGGGCATCAGGGCGGCTGGTTTTTTAACTATGGCATGGTGCAACCCCCTGCTCAAGGTGCTGAACTTTGGAGGTCGCATAAATTCTGTCCATCGATCTGTCAATTAACAATCGGCATCTTATCACTAGAGCTGCCCGCCATGTTCCCCTTTATCCTCCCCATGAAATTTCACCTGGCAAATGATACGATACCCTCACGAACGGACATGTGCCTCTCTTGTGGCCTACAAAGGTCATGCGACGCTAGTCTAATCAACATCAGGCATATGTCAAAATTAAACGCATTTGATTCCTCCAGGGAGGGGGAGATCTCGTCGCATCCCCCATGTCTCCTCTCGCCCATTCCATTGGTGGAGCAACATGCCAAAGCATCGATTGTGGAGGGTGCACGTAGAAGCTCGACAGGAACCTCACAAAACCAGTTGGGGTTGTTGGAACAGTCGGCGGCAACAACCAGTTAGCTTGGGATGCCAAGCATGCAAGCATTCAGACGCCCTGCCTCTTATATTCAAAAGAAACCTTGTCGACCACTGATCCAGGTTTTTGATACCGGATGGAACTTTGTTTTACAGAGAGGTCTCGGAATTTTGTAACCGTGGTTACCGGAAAAAGCCGGACAATTACCGCCCGGATTTTCTCAGGAAGTGTTAATTGCACGTAAAACTCTATCGATGCAACATCGTGGTTGTAACACAGCGGTATGGCGCTATCCCCTTGTTGGGACTTGAACGGGTGACCTCGAGCACAGAATGAGATGAAGCTAATTGTTCCATATGTTCAAGTCATCAATGAAGAGATACGTGCTATTTATCTAGATTTGTGGGTATAAATTCAAAAATTTCAAAAGAGCTCGGGATTTTTTGCTCGGTGTGCCTATTTACCGAGGGTGCTCGGGAAATCCGGTAACCAGGCGGTAACCAGATTTACCGCCCGGTTACCAAAACCTCACCTCATACACGAGCGGTAATCCCTGGCCCTCGGTGCACTAGGGAAATTAGCAAGCTACTGGATTTGTGCGAAAACGAATGCCCTAACATTTTGCCCGTGAGTGGGCTACATTCAATTACAAATCTAGACCGTGTATGAGGTGAGATCCACGGTGGGAGTGGAGATCTCATTTCGTTTCGGCGGCTGTTCTAACGTACTATTACTACATAATTGAGCTTGCATAATTGAGCTTTTGTTGTGGCCTCAGAAATAGAAGTTTGCTACTTTTCGGATGAGTGTATGGCCCTGCTTTTGGAAGTAAAAGAACTTGGGACCAATGTGGTCACTGCCGAGTTTCAAAAAGCTCTTTTCACTTCCTTTCTCTCTACTGTAGCAGCTTATATTTTCCACCCCAAAAAAAGCAGCATCAATTTTACATACAGAATAAATAAATTGAAAATGATACGACGAGCTAAAGAATGAAAAGCCTATCTGCCATGTTCTTGTACTGATAACTGAATAGGCTTTGCAGTTGCATATTGTCACTCGTATGAATGTAGCAATGTCATGTTCTTGTAATACGTACCGAGATCGGCGGCGGCGAGGCGGACGAAGAGCTCCTGTCCGAAGTCCAGGTACACGCGCAGGTCGGTGAGCTCCGAGTTCCACATGACGCAGCCCTCGCCATTGCCCCGGCGGTCGTCGCTGACATTGCCGCTGGCGTACGCCGTGCAGGAGCAGTTCCTCAGGCACGCCTGCCGGCACTGCTCCAGGGTGAGCCCCATGTCCAGCACGCTCCGCGCCGTGTCGGGCACCTTGGCGTGCCTCACCGTGACGAACCCGTCGCCGCCGGCGCTGCTGCTGCCGTTACTGCCGCCGCAGCCGAGCGGCGTCGACCGCACGCACCCGTCCCGGCCGTCCCGCAGCGCCCACGCGGCCGGCGACCTGGGGACGAAGCCGGGCAGGCAGGAGCAGACGGGCATGCTGTTGGTGTCGCACACGCCGTTGGGCCCGCACGGCGACACCGCGTCGCACTGGTCCTTGGGCGCGTACCAGTACAGGTTCCACGTCCCGGATGCCGGCACCCACGTCGACCGCTGCAGCAGCCCGTTGTTCCCCGTGCTGTTCAGCCCCAGCCTCGAGATGATCGACTCGTTGTGCACCTAATAAGGCCGTGAATGAACTCAGTAGCATAATAAGCAATTGATTAACAAGTCTATACGTGTACCATGCATGAGCAGACAAAGTACGTACATGGAAGCTGTATGTGACTTCCTGGGCGTTGTTGATGAAGCTGAACGTGAAGTCGTTGTAGGTGACGGTGTCCGGCACGCCAGTGAACTGGACGCCGTCCCAGGGCCCAGATCGCCAGGCCACTTCATCGCCGTTCCAGATGAACACCTGGGGGTCGCCGGAGGTGACCATGGCCATGACCACGGGGCCCGGCGAGGGGTCCGACGGGCTCTTCCACGCCGTCATCGTCCTGTTCCGCCCCGTCACCAAGTCCACCCCAGCTTCATGTCCGGGAGCAGCGTGTCCGTCGGGTAGTCGAACCCCTGCCACGCCACGCCGCCGCCGCTGCCTGCATCGTCCGCGAGCACAAGGTTGCCGTTGTCCAGGATCCGCGCCGTGGGGCTCGCCAGCGCCGATGCCGACTTGACGGACCAAACGACCGTCGAGTTACCCGTGGCAATGGCGAGCGTGCCGGTGGCGGACACGGAGAGTGTGGCGCCAGGGTTGGCCGCGACGTCGCCCGGGATGGGGTGCTCGCGGTTGGCCACCCACACCACCGTGCGGACGGAGACCTTGCTGTACCAGACCCCGACGTAGGTGTTGTTGGCGCCCGGCGGGGTGAAGAAGCCGAGCACGAACTTGGCGTCGGGCCCCGACAGCAGCGTCTCGTTCACGCCGAGCGGGCGGCCCGGAGTGACGGTGTCCCTAGCATAGCATGCCGCGGGCACGAGAACGAAGAGGAGGAGGTACCAAGCGAATGGCGCCATTACTCTAAACTGTGGGTTGTACGCTGGCGTTCTGGAGTCTGGACGGGAAGTGCAGGATACATGTCGTGGAGTGGAGACTGGGACTCGTTTTTAAGGGAACAGGGCTGCTCCCGGCTCCAATTTCTGCCACAAATTTTGTAACATATTCGTAGCGCCTCGTAGGAGATGCCTCATGGAGCAATGCGAACATATAAGTTTGCAGAATTGCAGGGAGCCAGCGGAAGAGCTTTTCGAGTTTTGTGGCTCGCGTCTTCAGTCTCTGCGGCTCTACAGAATTATGAGAACAGCGGACAGTGACGGATGGACCGATGAAGCCTGAGGAAAGGTGAGGACTTTCGGGTGCCATGGCGATTCCATGGCGATTCTGCCCCTGAGGTAAGTCCGGCCGCCCCTTCTCCCTCCCCAGCTGGCCATGGCGGCGCCTCCCGAGGCTGCGCCCCTCGCCGGGGTGGAGGACCTGGGCTCCCTCTGCGGCCGCCGCTGGGCGGACGTCGCCGATGACGAAGAAGAGGCGGAGGAGATGCGTTTGGAGCTGGAGCGGCGATGCTCCTCACCGGCGCTTCCGACGCTAGGCGAGTTCATGGCGGTGGCGCGGAGATCTCCGGCCCGAAGGCGCGTCCCGTCGCCGAGGCATCCCGCGAGAGGGTCGCCGGCGCGACGAGCTCCGCCGCAAGGCCCGACGCCAAATCGCCCGCTGGTTGCTGGTGGGCTCCGCGAGGGGCCTACAAGTGATGGTCTGGCCCGAGAGGCTGCTGCGGAGAGGACCTCTGCGGCGGCGCTCCAGCCGGACCTCACGCAGGCGACCGGCGGCGAGATGGTGGCGCCGTGGAGGTCGGGGAGTCGCGCGATGCTGGCCAGGGATGAGCGTCCGTCCTTGCTGGGCCGTGGGCCGGCCTCCCCGGCTAACCCTAGGCCCACGGAGGGATCCTAGGCCCAAGGCCCATTGTGGCCTGGCGCAGCCAGGACGCCCGCGCGAGCCGGGCCGCCCCGTCGAGCCGTGGGCCGAAGCAGTCCAATGGGCCGGAGTCGGCCTGGTTGTGGATACACAAGGGTGCCTCTGACCTAACCCTAGCCCAGGCCGCATCGACCCAGCAGATCACTCGCTTCGGACGCGCCGCCCGTCGCATCAGACTCGCGAAGCCGCCGGCGCCCCTGCGCCACTCCTACGCCGCCGCGGTGATGAAGCGTCGCCGGAGTCCCCCCCGCCTCGCCGGGCCGCCCGATCTCCGCCGCCTCCACGCGCGTCATCCCCTCCTCGCGCCCAGGACGTGTATCGCCCTCCGCCCCGTCGTTCCCCAGAGCGGCCCGCCCCTGGCAGGCGGCCGTCCCCTCGCCGGGCGCGCTCGCCGGCCGGCCGGGAGCGGCGCGGGGCTCCTCCTGCCCGCAGCCCGACCAGGCATCGCTCCCCTCCCCGTCGCACCTCTCCGGACGGTGAGCGTCGGGAGGCTGAGCTGCGGGCCCAGCTGGGTGCTCGTCAGCGCGACGGCCCCAGGGGACGGGCGGACGGCAGCTCCTGGCGTGCGGACAGGCCCAGGTCTCCTCCTCGCAGGGACCCGGCCGTCTCACCTCGGGCTGGTCCAGCTCAAGCGACCCAAGCCCCTAAGAAGAAGAAGAAGACTAAGAAGAAGAAGAGGCCAGCGGCGGCTCCGGCCGCTGGAGTGATCCAGCCAGGAGCCGGCGCGCAGGCAGCAGCTCGCGTACGCCCCATGCCGTCCGTCCTGGAGTTCTACGGGCATGGCATTGATGGAGGCTTCTACTACGTCGATACTGGCGGTATCAAGTTGGCTGCTCCAGCACACTTGGCCGTGGTGACGGTGCTTCCCGACCAGCCCGTGGATCCTTCGGTGGTGATCTCAGCTGAGACCATCCGCTCCGAGCTTGCGGGCTTGGAGAGTGGGTGGACTTGGGTGGTGAGGGAGAGCTCCCCGACGGAGTTTGTAGTGGCGTTCCCCAGTGCTCAGCTCCTCACCCACCTGTCGTGGAGCCCGACCATCACCCTTCCGCTTCACAACATTCGTGTTTCCATCAGGCCCTCCGACACCGACCCGGACGCGCCAGCTCCTCTTGCCGAGGCTTGGGTCCGGATCCACGGGATCCCATCTGAGCTGCGGAAGGAGGTGGATTATGTGGCGCTCATCGCCCAGGCCGTTGGACGCTTTGAGGAGGTGGACGTGAGCTCTCTGCCAGGGGATGGCCCCGTTCGGATCCGGGTCAAGGCCCCGGACCCGAGCAAGCTCAACATCACCCTGCCCACCTTCTACTTCGACGGGGTAGGCAGGACGCTGGTGGTTGAGCTGGAGTCCGAGGTGGACCGCCCGCGTTCCACTTCCCCACTGGCCAGTCGCTCTCCGTCCCCTCACCTCGGCCCTTCCGACGGCGGGGAGGGGGACTCTTCGGAGGACGACCCGTCTGACGGAGACGTCCCTTCCGCCGCGGACGCCCGGCCTCCTCCTGCGACTTCAGCTCCACCTTCTTCAGCGCCACCGTCCACAGGGGCGGCATCTCTTGCAGGGTCCCAGGTTCAGGCATCTTCGCTTGGACTGTCCGACGCCCGTCTGGCTCCTCCACTGTCTTTTGGATTCCCGCTCTCACAGTACGGCTCCAACCTCTGTGAGGGGCCGGGATCCATAGACATCTCCGGCCGCGTCTCTTCTGCCTTGGGGATTCAGTTCCCTCCTCAGGCGGACGTGGAGGACTCAGACGACGCGCCGAGTGTGGGGTTGGAGGTTATGGCCCCCGACACCCCGCGCTCTCCGGGCGCGGTCTGGTACACGCGCTCCCCAGGCACCCCGGCAGCGCCTGGCCTGGAGCCAGTCACGGTCTTCCCCGACACTCCTGTGACTGGCACCAGGGGGCGCCCTAGGCGCCATCGGTCCTCTCCTCCCGCCCCTGACACTCGCCGCCACAGCGCGCGCTTGGCGAGGGCCAGGACTGGAGGTGAGGCAGTGGAGCCTACTGTCGCGATGGTGGCGTCTCGCCGTCGCGAGGCGCTCGACTGCGGGATTGGTACGTCTCGACCTACGCCTACTCCTACTCCTACTCCCCCCCCCTTCTCCTCATTCTGGTTCCCGTTTTTCGGTTCTCGATTCTGTTCCGTTGGATCATCTAGCTCAGGTTGCGGGAGACTGTGACATTATTTTCCGTGGAGAGCGAGGACCTCGCCTTGAGCAGATTGCGGCCATCAAGGCTAAGGAGGTCTATGAGGGGGCCCTAGCGGCAGCTCGTGCTCAGGCTGAGCATGAGCGGCAGGGGCCCCCGGCTCCCGCTGGACCTGTGCAGGAGACACAAGGGTCCGGCAGTGGAGCCCCTCCTAGGCCTGATGGTACCACAGATGCTGCGCCTCCTCCCCAGACGGGAAGAGGCGCGGGAGGCCCCCAAGTCAGCGTCCCGGCCCTCGACCTCTGGTAGGGCCCAATCGGTCCCCCTTAAGGGGACCAACCCCAACATGGTTTCCCAATGAATGTCCTCACATTTATTTGGAACATGAGGGGGTTTGGGCAGGAGGGCCGCCGCGCCAGTTGATCAACTATCTTAGAGACGAAGATGTGGACATTGTGGGGTTGCAAGAGACGATTCGTCAGGATTTCTCGATCTCAGAGCTAGAGAGTCTAAGTCGCCACAAGTTCTCGTGGCATTGGCTCCCGGCGACGGGTCACTCAGGGGGCATCCTCCTTGGGCCAAGGAGGATACCTTTGAGATAGAAGATATGGACCGCGGGGAGTTCTTTGTGAGCATGTCGCTCACCCATAGACGGTCGAACCTCAGTTGGGAGGTGATTATTGTCTATGGCCCCGCGGACCACCGGAGGTCCGCGGAGTTCTTAGCTGAGCTCAGGTCAAAGGTGGAGCGATGCCCCACTCCTGTGGTGGTGGCAGGCGATTTTAATCTCATTCGCTCCCCTGATGACAAGAGCTCAGATAATGTGGACCTCCCTAGGATGCGTATGTTTAACGACTGGATTGCTGACCTGGCTCTGAGGGAGATCTCGCGTGTTGGGGCACGTTATACGTGGTCCAACAACCAGGCCGTCCCGATCCGGAGTGTGCTTGACAGGGTCTTAGTGTCGGTGGAATGGGAAGTTGCTTTTCCTTGTGCTCGCTTCGTGCGGTTACTAGGATTGGCTCAGACCATTCCCCCTCCTCCTCTCGACTGGTGGAGGGGCCCGCCAAGGTCGAACCGCTTCCACTTTGAGGAGTTCTGGCTTGGTCAGCCGGGATTTGTGGAAGCGGTTCGCCAAAAGTGGGACTTGGCGGTCGCGACTCCCCCCCGCGCCTATAATGCGGTTGACATTTGGCACCACTGTGCTAAGGTCGTGCGCCAATTTATGAGGGGGTGGGGCGCGAATTTAGGCGCAGAGGTGCGTAAGAATAAGGCGGATATCCTAGCCCAGATTCAGACACTCGATATGGCGGCTGACTCGACAGGCTGTCCGCTGAGGGATGGTTAGAGCGGTATGCTTTGGAGAACTCCTTAATGGAGATCTACAAAGGCGAGGAGATATTCTGGCGACAACGTAGTCGCCAGAATTGGATTCTTCGTGGAGATGCTAATACAGCATACTTCCATGCCATTGCGAATGGCGCGTCGTAGGTGCTCGATCCCTTGCTATGGGCGGATGGCCTCCTATTAGAGGAGGCCAGGACCTTTCCGACCATATATACTCCTTCTATAAGGAGTTATTTACGGAGGGACCCCGCACGGGTGTGGCGTTGGCCGCGCACTTCTGGCCCTTAGGGGCCTTAGTCTCGGATGACGAGAATAGGGAGCTTACTCTCCCATTCAGTCTGAGGAGGTGCGCCGGGCCATTATGGGGATGAAAGCCAACTCGGCCCCGGGTCCGGATGGTCTGCCTGTCTCCTTCTTCCAGAAGTTTGGGAGTATATTGAGGCGGTGATTATGCCGATGTTCCAGGAGTTCTATACTGGGACACTGGTCATATCTCGCCTCAATTTTGGAGTGATTACCCTATTCCTAAAGTTGTAGGGGCCACGGATGTTCGTCAGTTTAGGCCGATCACGGTGATCAATGTCATCATGCGTCTGCTCGCCAAAGTGTGTGCAACACGCTTGGCGCCAGTTGTGGAGCGCCTGGCTCACCCACATCAGTTCGCCTTTCTCAAGGGACGATTTATCCATGATGGGATTCTGGCTCTTCATGAGGTTGTTCATGAAGTCAAGGCGAGACACCTTAAAGGTGTCTTTCTTAAGCTAGATTTCCAGAAGGCATATGATCGTTTGGACTGGGCTTTTCTACGCCAGGTCCTCGAGCGTCGTGGGTTTGACGAGCGCTTCATATCGTGGGTTATGCAGATTGTCATGTCCGGGAACACGGCCATAAACATTAATGGCGACATTGGCCCTTATTTTAGGTCTTCGCGTGGGGTGAGGCAAGGGGACCCGATTTCCCCTCTTCTCTTCGACCTTGCTGGTGACGCCCTGGCGGCTATCTTGGACAAAGCCAAGACGGCCGGTCACATTTCTGGGTGGTTGGGCACCTTATCCCTGGAGGTGGGATCACCCACCTCCAGTATGCGGACGATACCATGATCATGGTGGAGGGTTCGGAGCTTGACATTATTAATCTCAAGTTCCTTCTCCTCTGCTTTGAGGCCATGTCTGGCCTCAAGATTAACTTCGACAAGAGCGAAGTCATGATCATGGGATACTCCCCAGATGAGCAACAGCAGATAGCGGACAAACTTAATTGCAAGTTGTCTACCTTCCCTGTTACTTACCTGGGGGTGCCCATTAGTGATTCTAGGATCCTTATTAAGGACTAGAACCGGTCACCCAGCGTGTCAAAGCCAAGGCGGAGCCTTGGCAAGGACGGTTCACCTCTAAGGCGAGCAAAACTGTCCTGATTGACGCATGTTTGTCTAGCTTCCTATGTTCCTGATGGGAGTTTATATACTCCCAGAAGGCACGCATGCTCATTTGACAGGGATCTCTCACGCTTCTTCTGGCAGGCGGCCAATGGGCGTCAGAAGTACCACATGGTCAAATGGGCGGATGTGTGTACCCCCAAAGACATGGGGGGCATTGGTATCTTATCCTCCCGTAAGATGAATGTTGCGCTCATGCTACGATGGGTATGGCGGATACTTAGAGAGGAGGGGGGACTTTGGCTGCAACTAATCAAAGCGAAGTATCTGCAGGGCCGCCCCCTTTTCTCCTGTGACCGCCAGGATGGATCCCAATTTTGGCGATCCATCCAATCCATCAAGCATGAGATTAGGAAGGGTGTCCGCTTCTCCATTGGTAATGGAGAGGACACCCTCTTTTGGCTGGACCCGTGGCTCGATGGGAGCCCGCTACAGCATAGTTTTCCGCTTTGTTTGCTATCTGCGCGGACCCGATGCAGCTGGTGGCCGCGGCGATACCTGATGGGACGTGGAACATCTCGTTCCGACGTACTTTCGGTATTGCCGAGGCGACAGCTTGGGCAGAGCTACGGAGTTTACTTCCAGAGTCACTGCCAGGCGGTCGTGACCTCGTGTCATGGCACCTGGCACCGTCTGGGACGTTCTCTGTAAAGTCGGCCTATCGGAGTCTCTTTAGTTCCCCAGTTAGAGCGTGGACCTCTCCACTATGGAAGGCCCCATACCGTTAAAAATCAAAATCTTCGTGTGGCAGCTTCTTAGGGACCGCCTCCCCTCAGGGGTGGAGGTTCGCAAGCGACAGGGGCCGGGTGATGGGCTCTGCCCCATGTGTGGGATCCCCGAGACGGGAACCCACATCCTTTTCACTTGCCCCGCTGCCAGATTTCTATGGAACTTCGTCCACGAGGCGCTGGGGCCTGCTTGGCAGGCCTCAGACCTGGGCGAGTTCCTAGAAATCCAGGCGAACCGTACCGGTGAGAGGCGACGCCTCTTCTGGTTGGTGTTTGCCGCGTTGATGTGGACCTTGTGGACAATTCGCAATAAGATGGTGATCGAGCGGATCTTCTCCGACGTGCTTCTGACTCGATGTTTAAATTTCTGGCTTTCTTGCAGCAGTGGCATCCGTTGTCTAGGCAACGGGACAGGGGACAGCTGGATGACATGATTGCTAGGCTTGTGGAGACGGCTCGGCGCATCTCCTCCTCTGTTTCCAGCTAGCGCCGGAGGGGCTTAGTCTCTTTTGTTCGCCCTTCCCTTCTATCTCTCGATGTACCTCTCACCGCCCCTCTCCCCCACCACCGCTTTTCTTGCTTTTTTATGTGGGCTTACTTGTGCTGCGCCCCCAGCAAGCGGCCTTACCGCTCTTATGTCTGTAACACTGTTTGAACTTGCTTGGCATGTTGCTTTATTTATAAAGCGGGGCGAAAGCCTGTTTCGAGGAGAACAGCGGACAGTACGAAATGTTCAGACTTGCAACGTATAGCGTCTACAGAATACAGGAATGGCATCTCGCGTGGACTGACTTGACTGTGCACATGAAAGCTCAACTTTGCATCTGAGTCGGGCGGCACGGCCGGGCCCTTTCCCGAGCTTCTCTTCTCTTTCTTTTTTGAAAAAGATACTGTACTTTTTTTTTTTGACACTAAAAAGATACTGTACTTGGTCCATTCACAATTGCACAGAGTTCATATTAATACGTACCTCAATGTTCTTACAGTTTTATACTTCAACGGGTAAAGATTAGTTATCAGTGGAAAGTACATCGCTGTTCGTCAGCTAGCCTTTACCTCGTTCAGAGTTCAGAACGAACGACAAACGCAGACAAGATTTAAGCAAAGGATAGCGAGCCGGGACTGCAGCAGGAAACCCGCTGAGAGAGCTTGATCTCGAGCAAAATACGTACCTCAGTGTTCTGACAGTTTTATAGGACTGAGGTATTAAGTTAGCTCCATTCACAATTGTCTTTTACCTTATCAAACAGATCTCATATTAATACGTACCTCAATGTTCAGACAGTTTTATACTTCAACGGGTAAAGATTAGTTATCAGTGGAAATTACATCGCTGTTCGTCAGCTAGCCTTTACCACGTCGATAGTGCAATGCTTGTCAGAATCATACTTCCAGTACCAAAGAACAATATGCCGCACACAATTTTCAGCATCAGCACTTTATTTTGGCTTCAGATTACTGGCGATCGTTGTGTTGCTGGTATATCAGTCTGCGTGACCAAACCAACATCTCCAAGAGTTTTTTTCTTAGGAGAAATCTCTCTTAGAGTTAGTGTGATTTCGGCCTCTTCTGAATCAATTGCGGGTGGCCCAAGAAGGAAGGAAGCAGCCTGGTTACACATGCGATTGTGGGCTCACCAATAAGCAGTCTAGACTCTTCAAAAAAACAAAAGCAGTCTAGAACGGGATTGCTCCCTATCGCGTGCGCGATTTGTACCCAGGGACCGCTCGCAGCCGGTACCGGAGTGATACCGGCCAAAGGCACAGGTAGTTTCCTAATGATACACCTTGTACTCTCATGGCACATGTCTGATGACGAGATGTCAATAAGTTTCCGGAAAGTCATTTTGGCTTCTGAGATTTAGTGCTCTCTCTATTTAAAAAAATTAAAAAATCTAAGTTTACAAGAATCTGAAAAAATTCTACATGTTTTTAATGATGTATCTCACAAACGTGCAAAATTAAGATTTGAAATATTTTATATTCTGATCTACACAAAAATGGCAAAATCTTTTATATTTTGCAGATTTGAAAGAGTGTACATTAAGATCGACACATTTGTTTGTTATTATTATGTAGCTCAAAATATAAATTATTTAAATTGATATTTTTCACGTTTGTGGGGTACATCAGGGAAAACATGCAGGATTTTTTTTTTTGGATTTTTCTGAAAGTTAAAAATATATTTTTGATTTTTTAAATAAAGAGATCACTTTAGCCTAGGAGTAAGAAAAGGATCTGTGGATTGTTCTTTGTTCTGTTTCTTTCGTTTCTTTTTTCTTCTTTTGTGATTTTCCTTTGCCATTATTTTTCGCCAAATTGTATGGTTCTTTTTAGGTTAGATTTTATACTCTATAAGCTTGCCGAAACGTCTTATAAAAGGGGACACGGGAAGTACTTTTTGAGTTTCGTGTTTTTTTTTTCTAAATTTATGTTCCATTTTATTTAGTCTAAAATGTTTCTTTGCATTTGTTTCATGGCTTTTAAATTGGATCTCTTTTGTTTCATGGCTTTTAAACTGGATCTCTTTTGTTTCATGGCTTTTCAATGTATTCATCTCATCCGAGCACAATACAATCGAGGGATACATAAAATGGACTACATGGACAAATCAATTGCTAGTACTACTTCCTCGTCCTACAAACGACACAACATCAACTAATCTAGTGTCATTTTAACGAGAAAATCGACCAACCTAGTTGGATTATCCCAATCGTATATAATAATCCTAGCTAAACCGCACCAAAACCAAGCCGCGGAAAGGTTGGTGGGTTGTCCAGGCCTCCAGGGCTTCTTTATAATCGAAGCTTCGGCCGAAAGCATAGATCTTGCTCCGACCCAGGTGCATTTTTTTAGATAAAGGGATTTTATTAGTTAAGAGTTTTAAGCTCCGACCCAGGTGCATGCAACAACCTAAATATGTAGGACGGGAAAGCTTGGAGCTTTCGATTTGGATCGAACCACCACCCTAAACACAAATTTAATCGATCGGTTCGGCAGCCACAAATCATTTTCGGTCGCTTCACCCAGATCGTGGTCTAGACGGTTTGCTCGATGCGACGCCAGAATCGTGTGCTCTGCTCGTCATGCTGCGCTGTGCTAACATCACTACACTAGATGGTCACTGGTCTCAGGCTCTTCAGCTCTCAGGACCGCCTCACCCTGCGGCCTTAACCTTCCTACTGTATGAGGCTATGACTCTATAGGCCGGATTCTATATTACTGTACCAACTAATCAATCGCTAGCCAGCTCCTCGATCGGTTGCTATTGTACATTGATGACACACTCGTCTCTCGTTAGGTACTTTGATTTCAGCTTTAGTTTATGGTAAACAGATGGCGTGATCTCTCGAGCATTTGCGACAGATGTAACGGTTCAATATCACGAGCGAGGAGTCAAGGTAATCTAGTCAGCTCAATCACTTTCCCAATTACCAGTAGTTTCCCGCGAGAGTTTGACGTGACGTCACGTGTTCCTGAAGTTTCCGTGCTCCTCCGGCGCCTTCGTTCCCCAGCTTCTTGATGTAGCTTTACTGACTTCGGCTCAAGGATAGACACGGCCACACAAGGAAACTGAACACTCTACTCCACGTGTTGGCACGTTGGTAGGACAAGGCAGGCAAAATAGCCTCCACCTGAGAAGATCTATTCTCCTGAGAGCACCATTTTGACTCCTGAGTTCGCCTGCTTCTGCCCCGATTCAAAATTCAGATTTTGTAAACACTTCAAAAAAAATCTGAACAAAATGGACAACAAACATATAATAGCTAGTGCACTAAGTATGTGTAAATTTTCGTGGTGAATTGACATTTGTGTTGCTCTGTAAATAAGAAAACAGTACTCATGTGTGGCAACAAACATATCCCGAGATGAGCACTGATTTTGCTCTTTTTGCACAGAGCACTACACATGTCATTTCACGACTAAAATTTGAACATAGTTAGAAAACTAGCACATGCTTGTTGTCCTTTTAGTTAATATTTTTTGAAGTATTTTCATATCTTTTGAAATTCGAAAGCGGGCAGGAGCAGGTGAGTTCGGGAATCAAAGTAGATTTCCATATTCTCCTTCGATCATTTGCCTGAAATAGTGAAACTTCTCGCTGGTGCTTCGGACCACTAACAATGGGTCGTCTCCTACGGCGGTTTTCCGGTAGTATTTTATTTCGATATGCTTTCCATTTTTATTGTAATAGGTCCATTTTAAGTATGATTGTCCAATCGGGTAATTGTATGAGCGTTAATGCTACATACACGATGTTGGCGTAGAGACCGTGTATTAGACACAAGACAACTACACTATCTCTCCTCATTAATTTATGCACATAGACAAAAAACAATAATGTGACAACTACTCCCTCCGTCTTTATTTACATCGCGTTCGATTTTTTAATCAAACTTTTAAATTTTGACCAAGTATTTAAGAAGAAATATCAACATCTATATAATAAAAAAGATATTACTATATTATATGTTGATATTTTTTTAATACATGTTTGGTCAAACTTTATAAATTTTGACTAAGCCTAAACTCAGAACGCACTTTAACTGTGAACGGAACGAGTAAGAGACAATACGACAATGGAGCATAGGAAACGACCTTAGATATTACGAGATATCACACGGTAGGTTATTAGAACGTGTTATGTGTAGCCATGAAGGTTCGACTCTCCTTTATATTTTCACCTGTTGTCAAGCAAGTTTTGCGCGTGTAGCTCTAGCTTCATTGGAGAGTTCGGTCTTGAAAACTTGTAATCAACTATGTGCTCACCATAGTAACTTTATTGTTCACTGAGGAAAAATGGTGCAATCTTAAGCAATAATTACTCTAGACAACCTAGGTGGCAAAAACACAATGACACATGGTGTCTGATCCTCTTAGTTAGTTGTACGAGCTCATGGGCGACACTATTTCGTTCGATGCTCACCAAAGGGTTTTAACTTTAAGCAAGATGAAAGCATTACTGGATCTTACAACACAAAGTACTTCAAAGTTAAGACAGTCGAGACTCGAGACGGGGTCTTCGAGTTCATCCTTGCGTATATCTTAGCTGCGAGCTTGTTTGGCTGGTGGAGGACAGGCGAGGGACATTGTTCAACTTGTCTGCGTATAACCGTTGGCGTTTGTGTCCATTATCTCATGGGTTGTTTGAGGCGCTTTGATCTCACCATATGGAAGGACTTTGAGTCACCAGCCTCTTCTCCCACATTTCCCTTTGTTCGCTGCTTGGTTGACCAACCCTCTCCCCCCCCCCCCCCCCCCCCCCCCCCCCCCCCCCCCCCCCCCCCCCCCTCCCCACTCCCATACTATAATAATCCCTTCTAGATCTTAAGGTTTCCTCCCTCTCCCCTTTGCTTTGGTTGGTCAATCAAAACCGCTAGAGAGAGATCCGCTAGTCCATAGATTTGTGTCTTTGTTTCCCTTTACATCCCTCAACTACTACTCAGACTCCAATATTCTTTCCTTTGTTTGAAAAGCTAGTTTTTCCGATTTATTTTCTAAGCCGATGGTTTGGAGTGTGTTCTGCATGGTGCATAATTCATTCTTCCTATTGGAGTAATTACTTGCTTGCCTTGATGATATGTTCTTTTTTTTTCTATGCCGAGCCACCTGACCCTTTTATTTCACATTCTTTTCCGATCTTGAGCGCCGATGGTACAACCTCTCTGCTACCAAATCCTCAATTATTTTGGTTCATTTTGGTCGTGCAAATCCCAGTTGAGCGAGTTCGTTAAAAAAGGGATGAGTTGATTATCCATCAACGGTTGGTGTTGTATGTGTCTTCGCAGGTTTAAAAAAACTAATTTTGGTTTTTTTGGGGGTGGTTCTGTAATTAGGGTGGTTAAGTACTAAATTTGTAATTCGAACTAGACGTAGGTGTTGTTGCAGCCCCGCTCTAGCAGTATCCACACGTACACCGCGCCAATTCGTTAGCGTTTCGCCGTCCAGAGCTACTTGCAACCGACGAAGAGAGACTGCCTTGCGGCGTAGTTTAGGTGGTTGATCTAATCAAACTTGATTAGAGCAATATGAGATTAGAGAGATCTAATTCTCAACACATGAGATCTACTAGAGAGAGATTAGAACAATGTCTAATTAGAGCGCCGTCTAATTAGAGCATCCTCTAATTGCACAATATCAAGAGAGAGAAACTTGTGCTTTTCTGTTATATCTCAACCCATGGGGTTGGGGTTGTTTATATAGGTGGCCAAAGGGGAAGGGTGCTTTGGGAAGGGGCAACTCCTCCCCTTGCACCGCCGCACCAAGGAGGGAAGGAGGGGAGTCCTTCCCCTCCTCCAACTCGGATTGGGAGGTGGAGTAGGACTCCCCTCCCCAAACCGCCTCCACCTAGAAGTACTCCACCTCCCAAACCGCCTCCACCTAGTGGGCTTAGCCCACTAGTGTTTCGGCCAAAGGGGGGGAGTCCCCCTCCCAACCCGGTTTGGCCCACCCGCCCCACATGTGGGGTGCGGCTGCCTTGTGGGCCCCATGGGCCCACTTGGCAGCCCTCTTTTGTGGGCTCCAAATAAAATCTTTTATTCCATATTTTCCAAAAAAATAATTAATAAATTAATATTAATAAATTAGTTAATTATTTTGTTTAATTAATTCCACTTGTGAATATTTCCTTTTACAGAATATTCCCAGAATTAATTACTTATCATATAAAACACTTTTACATGATCCGGGACACCCAGTGTCCGCTAAACAAAATACTCCGGATAAATATCCTTCACCATATAAACCCTTGGAATAAATCCAACAATAATAGAAACACTTCCTATTATCCCGAGACATGGAATGTCTGCCTTCTCTTTCTCTATTCATTCATTGGAACTTGTTCCAGTGACATCGGAGCTACTCCGACAATATCTCATAAACACTAATACTACATCTTTATTCTCTCAATAAAAGATTGACTCACAGCTTAAGTGTGTGACCCGAAAGGTTCGTTAACACATATGTCCGGGAGCTTACCAGACAATAACCAACATTGGGACCTAGACGTTTGTACTGGCTCCTATGCATTACCGAGTGAACGACAGAACCTCTTTATGTTTCTCATTACGCTAATCCCCTTACGTACACGATACCAATGATATCTAGAGTGTGAGACAATGTGCTCTAGTTTGGTCAAAACCCTTTGATCATAACATATATAAAACTCGTACCAATATCATTCTCTTTCTCATTCCGTATTATCAATGTCCTGTGATAAATCACACTGTGTCTGGCCAGACGATTGGGGTGACATGATTATACTTGAGATGGCCTAGAGGATATATCTCTCCATCGCCTGGAGGAGTAAGTAACCTTCTTGAAAAATCTTTGTTCCATTACTTATTCTAGTTCAAACCCAATAGCCACTGTTATGGTCCCCAGTTACGGCCGGACGTTAGATGACAATCAAAGCGTGAGTGTCGAACAAGCGGTCACTAGATGTTCTCAAGGTATAGGAACTAACTAATGAAAACTCTGTATGATCTTTGCTATTCTTCATCTTGCCGATTTGTCTCATAGCAAGATCATAGGGTGGGTCGTTTCAGTACTATTATCATTCTGATAATAAACTCCTATAGTTATATGACTTATACAAAGTCCATGATCAGGAAAACATGATCATCAGATAACAAGATAGGCTAGTTTTAGAGACAAGACTAGGAACGCTTTTCCTTTTTCATATCTCTACACGTGCATCGGAGGTTTTCCTCTTGAATACTTTGTATTCGCTATTCATGTACCCAATGTAGTTGTAGCATAAAGATATAAACTATTAATAATAAACTTGGAGATAGAATATACTAAATATTATTGTCTCTAGGGCATATCTCCAACAGTTGTTTGCCAAAAAAATATGTTATCTGACTGCTAACCACATGTTAAAACCTATTTGTTGGTTTCTATCGAACCTTGCCAATGATGTATGAACCAATAATTCATCACAGAATCTTCTCAAAGGTCGTCGCGACCCATTATATGTTGATTTTCTTATAAATGGGTCTATTTCACAAACAAAACTATCAGTCAAGTTTTTCTTCTAGAAAACTATAAATCAAGTTTAATTTTGTGATCAAATTATAAATAAGATGAATTAATCATTGATATTTTTTAAAAGAAGTATTTTAATCCCTGATCTCTATTTAAAGTGGTTTGAGCGATGATATAGGAGTGATTTCGCACATGCGGCAATCCCATCAATTATTTCCCGAGAGTTATTCCATAAAGGTACAAGTATGAAAATTATTTCTCAATTAAAGTTTTTAAATTAATTAAAAATACTAGGAAAATACCTTTGCATAAAATATTTTGAAATCCATTTAAGAACCAGAAAACATTGAAAATTGGTAGTTTCAAACAAATATTCTAGCAAAGATATTTTAAAAAATCTAGGAATCTTTTAAATGGACAATTCAAAATTCTAATAAAGGAAAATATGTATATTAGGGAAAACAAGGGAACATATCCATGAATGATCCTAAACTTTGTCCCTATATCTAATTTCCATTTTTTCGTTTTAGAAATATTGTTTGTATTTACTTTATTTATTTATTTCTCCAATTTTCCGTGTTGAGTAGACTGACATGTGTGCAAAATCACAGTTGTCTCGTCCATGAAACTGTTTTGGGTCAGTTCGACCAGCAATAGGGATACAGAAATGGATTTTTTATGTATATACATACTTCATCATTTCAAGTTTTCAAGTAAACTAGAAGGTGCTTGTTTGAAAGGAGAAAAAGGTAAGCATATTCGTGACGAAAACTTTTCTTAGATCAACAAAAAGCCTGCGTTGGTTGTTGCCAACAGAAAAGAAGGAGAGTGCCTGAATATAAAGGAGAGACGAAGAATATAAAGGAGAGACGAAAAAAAAGGCAAACAAGAGGGGTTAAAGGGGTGAGAGGAAGAAAACTTGACCAGTATTGGTGGTCAAACCAAATCAACACCGCACTGCCTATAAATCCTCGCCACTCCCAGCCTCCCACAACTGACACAGACGCACCAGTTCAGGACACTCGCCTCCTATCCAATTGTCAGATCTCCAGGCCCAGAAGCTCCGAAGCCTCTCCAATGGCGGTCAAGGTCTATGTCGTGTAAGCATCCGCCCCACCATCTTCTTCTACCTAGGTTCCACATCTTAATTAACTTATTTTCTTGGTCTTGTTTGGTGTATTCCCAATCTTAAATTTGGTCTGATGCAAGAACTGATATTGTATTTTCTTTTTAAGGATTATGATATTTGATAATCCCAAAACCCTTACTAAAATTACGCATTGGGGATAATTCTCGAGATTAATTATCACTTTTCAGTATGTTAGATGCCGCATGGCTCCGTTTTTTTAATCGTTAGATCAGTAGATTGGCGATTGTAATTTCGTCAATAGGCGCAAATTATTTGATCGCGAGAGGGAGTAAATGCGTCGGAGGAAAAATTGATCCTTCTACTAATAAATCTAAAGTGTTGATTGTGGCTGTCAGGGTCTCAATCGTTCGGTAGGTTTCGGTTACTGATGGAATTGATGCGTCAAGTGGTGGGCTCCGGCGTTGATTGTCCTGCCCTCTTTTCTTGCTTTCTTAGTGCGCACACGGCGATTCTGCCCCAAATTTTCAGTCCCGCTGATTGGCTCCCAAATGAAATCAGTGACACATTGACACTGTCAGATTAGAGCCTCATGTTACGTATCAATTGGGCAGCTATTGGCATGATTTAATTCTGAATTGAGATATTTAAAAATAGTTTCTCGTACGATGTATGTATCAACTTCCCCCTTCGCGAAGGATGGCCTAGGTACTAGCAGTGAGAGTGAGGCTATTTGTTCACGTTCGATGAGGTAAAGGCCAACTGATACATACAACTAATTAAAAGAGCAGTAAGTTCAGTGTTTCAGTTAAATGATGACTGAAATGTCAAATAGTCCAAAAAGCATATTTGAGTGAATTATTTTTCCAAATGAAGTGATATCCCATGTCCTTCTGTCTGAATCATATTTTTACTTCCAAACAGTGTTTGTGAAGTGACAGATTCCTTTTTACTATGTTATACCCTGTGTTCAAGTTGTTAATAAAATAATTTCAGCAAGCAACTAACCGTTTCAGCACTAACCACTAGAGGTTTTTCTGTGGCCTGCCTAATGCAAGTTTAGACCCTTAGAACTATGTTTATCGTATTATTTCTGAGATGGAATTTGAGCTACCAATGTTGGAACGCGAAAACCTGCAATTTGGAACATTCGGATATTACAATACACATTTACACCTGAAAAAAATTCGAATAATTTAAAATGTATTTTTTATAACTTCCTTGAGATTTTATTAGAGTCTTAGCTATAATGCACTTTTGTGGGTCCATGCATGTTATGCAATGTATTTATGAACAAAAGAAAATGAAAGAGATATGCTCCAAGTTATGTTACGGTCCTCGTCATCAGTTGTGGTAAACATAATAATTTTCAAGGTATGGCTTGGATGCACATATATTATTTTCTTTTTATTGATTGAACTCTTTCCATCGCTTGCAAATTAAGGCAAAGGTCTAAAGCTAGCTTTACTGAGTAATTAAATCATATGCCACTATGATGTGATTATATTAACATAGGCACCTTTAAATATTCACAATCGAGAACAGTAAAATATTTATGGTCATACAGTCTATGAAATGTTGCTTGTATCTTTCTACTTATAGATAAGCATAATGACACCTGACATATGCAGTATAACTATGGAATTCTCAAAGGAAGAACAAATAAATAACAATGTCAAATCAAACAAGAACCTAATGCATTGCTTCTTCCATAAAGCAAAATTGGTAAAATGCACAACTGATTATTCCACAGGTACTACTCCACGTATGGTCACGTTGCTAAACTAGCTGATGAGATCAAGAAAGGTGTCTCATCAGTTGAAGGTGTAGAGGCTAAAATATGGCAGGTTGGTACCTATCATCTTTGTAGACTAGTGTCTTATGGCAGGTGCCTTCAAGACTAGTATAGTGTACTAAATTGTTAGAATGTTTATAATGTAGAAAACTAGTAATGGTTCATACATGACTCTTCTGACCATCTGAAAGGTGCCTGAAACTCTTCCTGAGGAAGTACTTGAAAAGATGGGCACACCTCCTAAGCTTGATGCTCCAATCATAACACCACAAGAACTTGCTGAGGCAGATGGGATCCTATTTGGGTTTCCTACAAGGTTTGGCATGATGGCTGCGCAAATGAAGGCATTCTTCGATGCAACTGGTGGCCTGTGGAGGGAGCAGAGCCTTGCAGGCAAACCTGCCGGCATCTTCTTCAGCACTGGAACCCAGGGTGGTGGGCAGGAGACTACAGCGTAAGTCCCAATCCGCATCGCCGTGTTTAACATTTGAAGCCTCATACTGAAAATCATCACACAATCTCCTTGTTACAATTTCTTTTTGGGCTACTTACCTCAGGCTGACAACTGTAACCCAGTTGACTCACCACGGTATGGTGTTCGTGCCCGTCGGGTACACCTTTGGCGCCAAGCTGTTTGACATGGACAAAGTTCAGGGTGGCAGCCCATACGGTGCAGGCACATTTGCCGCTGACGGTTCAAGGTGGCCATCTGAGATGGAGCTGGAGCATGCCTTCCACCAAGGCCAGTATTTTGCAGGCATCGCTAAGAAACTCAAAGGCTCTGCTTGATCTTGTTGACGCATCGGGCCTCCGACCGCACATACCGTAGATAAATATTTACAACTTCACCGTATCGTTAATAGCTTTCTCTGATCTTTTGTGGTGCTTAGAAATTGGTGTATGGCTTTGTGGAACTTCTGATGCCGCGTGTGTGATATATGTACTTTGATGAATTGGCTGCAAGTTATAGTTGGATTGTGTTTCCCATATATACTGATAATGCAAAGGTCATTTTCTCTGTCACTCGTTAGCATTCTGCTCAAGATGTCATATGATCAGCATCCCAGAAATCCACACGCTTCCATGGAAAGACTACAGTGCTAGCTTAAGCCTGCTAGTCTCTTCAGGGTTTAGGTTTACATATTATTTCAACTCGTAAATGGAAGATCAAGTTAAACAGAGTTTAGACGGAGGTAGATTTAGAGTAAAATTACGATATTCTTCAAGTCGTAGGATTATAAAATTTAAAGAATACCCAAAACTCAAGATTGCGTCGTCGTGTTCTAGTCTTTTCTCAAATTCGCATGATCCTAAGACAAAGGAACATCAAAAAAATCAAGATTGCATCATCTTAAATGGATGTCTGATTGTACCATGGGAAAACCATACAAATGTTTGAACGTTTTATGCATTGCAATCCTACAAATACAACAACTCACAGAGAAAAATATTCTAAAAATTACAGTATCTCAAAATTCATACATATGGCTGTAAAAAAATGCATACGTATGAGAATACTGAAATTCAAAGAGACTCTTCATGTTTGGGTCGATTACTGCAGATTAACTGGACCTGCTTCTCAGCATGTGTTTAAGCTAAACCTAGACTTACTGGACAAAATCCCATATGGCCATCTCAGTTTCTCCCGTTCCGATACTTCGGACGGCCTTTACTACTGGACTGCCTTAACCCCAGTCCAAAGTGACTCTGACCTCACCATGACGTTGTAGTGAGGTTGCCATCGCCTCGCTCCCCAAAATAAAAAAGAAAACTAGAGACGAGTCACCCTCTCCGCGGTTCAGCCTACTAGAGGTACAGCCTACACATCTCTAGATGCACTGGAGTTGACGATGAAGCATGAGCTGCTACGAGCCTACGATCAAGTTGACAATGAAGCATGAGCTGCTACGATCCTACGATCAAGTTGACAGAAGAATTAGGGCGCGGTTTGGTGGCCTGCAGACGCCCATACCAGGTCCACCAGCTGCAATATCCTGGCGTTTGGATGCCTGCACGAGCTCCTGGGCTAGGCCATCACGCCCATCAATATAGCATCGGGCCAAGCCCGAGAGGCACGCTCAGATCGACCGTGCCTGTGGAGCCAGGCTCCCGGGGTGCGACCTCGAGGAACGCCGCGTGGGAGCTGCTGCAGGCGCCGTAGCGGTGGAGATGGCGCGCAGGCGAAAATTGCGGCGGGAGAAATTTGGTCACCGCCGCGAAATTTCCCCTCACCGGCGCGCTATTTCGTCTTCCTATTTAGTGCCACCGCGTTGGGAATGGAAATCCAAAACACCATTTCCCCCCTTTCGAGCTCCATGGCGACGACGAAGGCGGGGTCTTCTTCTTCGAAGGCGGGAGAAATCCCTTCATTGGAGCTCGTCCTCAGCAACTCTTCTCCTTGCAAGATGGCGGCACATGTCGACGGCGGCAAGGATGGTGGGCGCAAGGAGGTGATGGATCTCATCGGCAACAACAGTGCCGCCAAGAAGATGGTGCTGGATCTCGTCGGTGTCAACTCGACTCCTACGACTTCGACTGTAAGACCCTCTACGCCTTGTTCTTCTATGAGATTTGCGGTAGATTGAATAGTACTCTGTTTTTTGGGTTAGTTCTTTGCCTGAGTCCGGCCTAGTATCATCTTCTTTTTCAACATAGTTGCTAGTTGTATGATTTCGTCGTGTTCGTCATCATTGTAGGACATCTTTGGGCTTTGCTCTCCGGATCCTGATCTCTATGCTCCGTCAGTTCGCCATGCTACTCTATCGGACATGAACGCTCTTCCAGCGGATGAAACTGCCAAGCCACTGCCTGACTCCTATGACAATGGAGTCCCTCTTCGTTTTGTTCCCCGACCTCAAATGGTGTGGTCAGCTTCAATGTCCCTATTTGTTCAGAATAGGGTTTGTGAGCTCGTCCGCAAGGGGATCCGTTTTGACAGAGGGTTCAAAGAGCACTACATTAACAGAGTGAGCATTGATGTTTTTGACTTCACTGGGATTGCTGTAAGCACTACGCAGATCTAAAACCATCTGCGGAAGTGGAGACAGAGGTGGATTAGGATCACTCGTCTGGCCAAAGTTGAGGGGGGTGATTTGGTGTGAGCATTCCTCGACCTTGATGATGGAGGACGATAAGTTGATTGCGCACACCACAGTAGATCATCTCGAACTCTTCATTTCTATTTCGTATGTTCAACAACCTTCACGAACTAACATTGTGACTCCTCAATTTTAGGTTCATCCGAAGGACGAGGAGCTGCTGAATAAGCCCATCACCAACTATGAGCAGATGAAGACTATCTACTCAATGACGAACATGCTAGCTCCTACTGTCTACAGTCCGGCGATTGCGATCCAGGCTTTGAACTACCTTGCCGATCACGAAGAAGAGCACTGCCTCTACGCGGACATGACAGACACGGAGAGGAGGTCCTGGTTGCGTGCCTACTGCCAGCAGCAGTACGCCATTGCCCCTTAGAACATGAGTAGATTTCGTTCCTGGTTTGTAATATTTTAGAGGGTGGTATATGTTAACCCCTGCACTGATGAACTTGAGATGAAGCACGACGAGTTCGTGCTTCACTCATGCTGCGAACTTTGCTATGATCCTGACGAACTAGACCCCGCGGTGGGGCTATCTCTGCTCTAGTATGTCATTGTGAATTTGTGTGTGCTATGTTCAGTTTGATTTTGTCTATTTGTTGTTCATTTCGTGATGGGTAACCTCACCACTAATGGTAAGAGATAACCACATCATATCATTGCACGGAACCAAACAACAAACAACTAGTACTTGCACCGTGCATAGCCGAAATGGATCTTTGCACACAACCAAACAACAGGGCTCCTGTTTTACTCATCGTGCAAGGAATGGACCATCGAGCAACCAAACGGCATGCATAATATGGTCTAGAGCCTGCATAAGTCAGACCAGATCCTCCACAGCCTAGTCTAGCGGGGCGCGAGAGGAGCTGCATGCTACCAAACGCGCCCTTAGTTTGCGTTTTGACGTTGGCACCCAGCCCCCTGCTGCAATATATGGCGCGGCCGCGCGGTGCTCATAATTAAGCTCTGTATGTGTGACGCAAGTTAAGCTCACGCATTTTCACTTTTACTCTGAATATGTTTTACGTTGCCGATCACCTAGATTAGCACAGGGTGGAAACTAGTAATACCTGGTAATCAAAAACCACAATCACAATCTCGAAACAAAAACCACTATCATACTCTCGCAAGAAAAACAAATTGTACCGACGATATCGTAGGAGAATGGCGACGTGGTTTTAACTATGGATGGATTAACCGTAGAGTGGTGATCACTGAGTGAGCTCGCGCGCGTGCTGTCTCCGTTCTGACTCGTGCACGGGCGCGCTACCCCAGTGAAGAGGAGCTACTAGCTAGGAGCCTTGGGAGAGAGGGAAAGAGAGAGATGGCCATGGACTCGTTCATGATTCAGCCGTGGCCCGGCACCCATACCCTCCTCCTGACTCTGCAAAATTTGCATGCAGCGCCATCTTCTCGTCAGAAAGGCACCGAGGCCGCAGGAAGAAAACGTAGATCCCGCTGGCGTGAGCCCATCGATCAGCTGCCCGCGAGCACCCACATGTTTTCCAGTGTATCTCACGACCAAGAACTCAAGCGTGCAAAGCTCATGCCAGGCAGTTTACAAGAAGAATGCAGGGTCCAGGCTGCTGTTATGCTCTCATTGGTTGATGTTTTGGTTTTCTTTTGTTTGCGGTGATTACTCATTGATCGACGGTGCGCAAGACTGTTTCGGAAATTAAGCTGTTGCAGGAGATTTGTGATCCCTCCCCGTGCGGCTTTGCACTGTCGATCTTCACCGCGCGTGCATATTTGCTAGCGAGTGGAGCAGTGGTTGCTAGCTCGATGTACATTGAACGATCGATGAATGTCATCGATCGTTCAATGTACATCGAGCTAGCAACCACTGCTCCACTCGCTAGCAAATATGCACGCTTACGTGTTCCGGACGTTTTGGCCGGAAGGCCATGTCTTTGTAGTCATTTCAACTTTTTCTTACAAGCAAAATATGTTAGTGTCAAGTTGATACTAATTACAAGTTTACAACGAGCTGAAAAAGAAGAAGAAAAATCCACTAAGCGATCAAAAACTTGCAAAGCTTTTGCGTGTTTACTCGCCAAGAAAGTTCGGTCTACTTGCGGCGGCCACGGTGGTCTCGGTTGGAAGTGGAGAAAAGGCCCTCTTTTGGAAATCATCTTGGGTTCTTGGACAAAGACCAATGGACATCGCCCCAAGAATTTTCCTCATTGCAAAAAAGAAAAACTCTACGGTTATGAAGACTCTTGAAAACAATTCTTGGGTGAGCAACCTTGATATCCAAGCCGGCCTTGACCTTGAGCAAATACAACAATTTGCCACACTTTGGGAGTTGCTCTCCAACGTCTCCCTCACTCCCGGTGTTCACGATTCTATTCGCTGGAAGTTTACAAGTGATGGTAATTACTCCACCTCCTCGGCATACAAGATGCAATTTGAAGGCACCATTGTTTCCGACTCGAACAAAGTGATTTGGAAGACCTGGGCTCCTCCCAAATGCAAGATATTTGCTTGGCTTGTGATGCAAAATAGAATATGGACATCGGACCGGCTACAACGAAGGGGATGGGATAATTGTGGAAATTGCCCTCTTTGCAATCAAACACAAGAAACGGCGACTCACCTCCTCTTCAAGTGCCGGTACACGTCTAGAGTTTGGACGGCTATCCTATCATGGTGTGGATTTGAGGGCATCTCCCCGGCGAGTTGGTCAAATGAAGCTAGTGTGGAATCGTGGACGGCTATCCTATAATTTCCTTTGGAAAAGCCCGTCAGCTAAATCAATGCCGACAAATGATTTGGTGCTCTCTTTCGACGTCATGACATCGATTTCAATGTCATCCTCCAAGATTTTGGGGGCAAGCTGTTGGGTAACATGCTACGCAAAAAAAACCCGTACATGATACAAACCAAGATCCACTATCGAGATGCTGGTAACAAGATTATACGTCGACGATCACGTCAACGCAGCGGGCATGTTGGTGAAGTCGATAAAGTCCTCCAACTCTTAGAACTAGATTTTTAGTTCCAGCTGCTAGAGTCTTGTCCTCGCGAAAGCTCGCTCGATCTAGTGTCTAAGAGTATGACGCCTCCGAGGTATCCACGCATATGAAAATAGCAACACCGCGGTAACGTGTGGACCAGCACACCAAAGCAGAGAGGGAGTGAGAGGACGGTTGGGGCCCTAGAGTTTGGTGCGACAGGGGTTGCTGCCAAAGGGGTGTAGCTGGATTGCTTGGGGTTTCACCTTGGTACACCCTCCCTTCCTAATATAGGCCAAGGGGGTGGCACGCCGACCATCCTAGGAGTAGAACTCCTAGTTGGAGTGCAACTCCAGCAAGGGGGGAGTTCGGCTAGCCCCCCCATCCAGACGCCTTGTCCCCCAAGGCAAGGGGGTACAACTAAATAGGGGTCCCTTCGAAACATTTCGGAATTTATGATACCTAAAATTTCGGATATCACCTAAACAATCTCGAACCTTTTGGAGCAGTTCAGAGATCCCCCTATACACTTTTGGAACCCTTCTCTAGTTTTCCATTCCATCGTAGCATTCATATATGTCGCTAACCTTTAAGAGTGTGAATCTATAGATTATATCATACGTGGACATTTCCGGAGCACTTTTTGGTCAATAATCGTCAGCGTGATCTGGACACCCATAACGACTCCCACGTATCATTTAATATTATAACCGAGTGAACCTTGTATTATGATGCGGCTACAACCGCCCATTGGAAACCCCAAGAGGAAGGTATGAAGCAGCACAGTAGTAATTTTCCCTTGATTGCAAAACCAAGTTTATCAAACCAGTAGGAGTTGGAAGAGGTGCAACACGGTGTCAACAACAGCGCCGTTGAAATGCTATTGACGTCGACCTACGCACACACAATCCAAATACTTTGTCCCAACGTAACAGAAAGGTTGTCAATCTCCCTGGCTTGCTGAATACAAAGGGTTAAACGTATGGTCTGGAGAATTAAAGGAAATGCAACAGTGGACATCAAGCAAATGATTGTAGAACGTAGTGGAAACGGTGTTTGTATCAGTGTAACACTAGTACAGAACGACACATCGGAAACGGGCCAAAAACCCCTTCGGCAACGGAGAAAGGGTCCGTGTCCACGACCCTGTCACTGATGTGAAGGCTCTCATCGGCAACGGACACGAAAAACCGTCACCGATGAGGCTTGATTTTGGCTACGATTGCCATCCAGTCTCCGTTGCCGATGTATCTGGACATCAGAAACGGAGATTCTGTTTTGCTCGTTTGCATTGAGGTTTTTTCATAAGCCTACAACAGCAATACAGTTGCCAATTGACATTCAAAATATCACAGCAGAAGCACAAAGTTGCTAGCAAAACCGTTCATAACTTATATAGCAATTGTCACCATTACATAGCATCAAAAGATGAGTTACACATGCTTCGCTAATCCTATCATTCTCATGCTTCCCTAAACTGCAGCTAAGGCTTGCTCCCTAAACACACATCCACAAAATAGCCGGAGAAACTGAAAAAACAGAAACTACACCAAGCCAAATTGTCAAATTCTTCGTACTGAGGCTTGCTCCATCTTGGACGGTGTCGCCGAAATATAATCCCACTTTATAAGTAGCACATTTAAAGTTTGTTCGGATCAGCTTTGTGCTTCTGGATAAAAATACATGGATTGATAGTTAGAGAAGAGCCAAAATATGATGCTACATGACATAGATATAATTTAATGTGAAAACAGTTCACACCTTTAAGCGCCTATATCCATGTGCTTGCAGTCCGATCCAACGATTTGGAGGCATAACTTGAAGGTGATGTTTCCTTCAAGAGTCTCACCATTTTTTATACAGTGTCGCCGAAATACTATTACTTCATACACTAGCTACACAAAACAATAACGAGGATTCGCACATTGAGAAAAAGTTGTGACTGGATCTATTCATCATCGGTAGTACTACAAAGAGTTGAAATTAATTCACCCTACTAGACTTTAAAATAGTGCAAGATACTAGACAAGTTTTCTATATACTAGACAAGTTTTCTATGCTAGACTAGAAAACTAGACAGAAATAATAAAGTGCAAGATACTAGACGAGTTTTCTATATACTAGACAAGTTCTATATACTAGATAAGTTCTATATAAAACCAATTGATGAACTAGTTCATGAGCTGAGCGATTTAGACCTCACATTTTCTTCTCCGTGGACGGCGCCTCGAGATCGGCCACCTCCTCCTCCGTGGACGGCGCCTCCAGATCGGCCACCTCCTCCACCGTGGACGCCACCTCCTCCACCGGGGACGTCGCCTCCAGATCGGCCACCTCCTCCTCCGTCGACGGCGCCTCCAGATCGGCCACCTCCTCCACCGTGGACGCCACCTCCTCCACCGGGGACGTCGCCTCCAGATCGGCCACCTCCTCCTCCGTCGACGGCGGCCTCCAGATCGGCCTCCGTTGACGGCGGATCCGCCACAACTGCTGCATCACCGCCCGATGAATGATCTGATCCAGCTCCGCGTGGCCCAGAGGACGCGGGGCATCACCGGAGGTGATGAGCCTGACGCGCTCCCACACCTGCCGCATCACAGCCGCCTCCAGATCTGCCCTATCACGAACAGATAGAGCTAGATCGGTGCGGCCGCTAGAGCCGCGGCTGCGATGGCGAGATCTAGAAGCGCCGACAGAGGAAGCCATGAGAGTGAGGAGAGTAAAAAGCTACAATGTGCGGCGGCTAGGGTTGAAAGATGGACAGTGAGGGATTGAGAATGAGACTGATGGGGCTTGCTTCGCCAGTACATTTATAGGCACCCAATTGGCAACAGATTTTATATAACCGTTTTCATTGGATACAAGTTCACAACTACTATGTGCTACTGATTTCCGTAGCTGCATACGAACATAATACATTCTAGTGATTTTCAAAGTGCATACGAACCTAATACATTGTACTGATTTGCATAGCTGCATACGAACCTAATACATTCTACTGATTTTCACTGCTGCATATAAGTTCACACCTAACAGCAGCACACAAACACACAAAATCATTCTAGCAATGCTCACAAGAACATTTAACTGAGCTATTTCTGTTCCTTTATGCCGCTCCTTGCGCACAGCAACAACATGGTCAGATTTAGTCGAAGTGTTTGTTGGGCTCCATGCCAAACCAGCTAGAGCTGCTGCAGTGTGCGGCTTCATCTCCATGTTCGCCTTCTTGACTATCAAGGCTACATTTTCCAGCTCTGCAGCTTCCACTTCGACGCCATTAGCAAGCAGCATCTCAACATAATCTTCAATCCAAAAAAAATAATCACAGCTCCCAGAATACTCTTCGCCCCTCCCCTGCCAAATGGTAAATCGAATCCAGAGGCAAATCAGCATCACACATAGAATAGAATCAATCAAAACTGGTCGAAGCGTCGAACTAACCCTGTGATTTGGACACTTGAAGTAGATCCGGCATGGGTTCAGATCCGAACGCGACACTCGACGAATCGCGTTCCGACAGCGGCAGCAAACGCACTTCACAAGCGGCAGATCTGACCCGGCCCCGGCGGCGCAGGAGGAGGACGCATTCGATCTCCCCGACGAGCTCATGCTCTTGGCCATGGAGGACACGAGTGCGGAGTAAAAACAAGTTGGAGCGGAGGAACAAGGGTGAATCGACAGTCTTTTATAATATCCAAGATAGTGCTAAAAAAGGAATTTTATATAAGCAACCTCGCCAACGGTTGTATACAAATGTCCGATGCCATTGAAGAACATATCGCAAACGGAGTCGAAAGAAACTCCGTTACCAACATATCGGCAACGGTTAATAATTCGCGACCGTTGCCTATGAAGGCGGGACGCGGGCCAGCTTGCCTGGCGGGGCGGGTTTTCTCAAGCGGAAAGCGTGATTCTCCGTCGCCTATCTCGTGCCGTTTCCATAGAGGGGTATCGGATGTGTCGTTCTGTACTAGTGTAAAATAAAGGACCGGGGTCCACAGTTCACTAGATGTATCTCTCCATAAAACAGATAAACTAACATGCTGGATAAATAAATTACAGCTGGGCAATTGACAAAGTGCAATGGCATGACAATGCATATTATGACAAGAACATGTTCATTGTGAAATATATGGGGCATTACAACAAGATACATAGACCGCTTGCTAGCTGCATCTATGACTAATAATCCACCCGTGAGATAACTTCAGTGTCTCCCACAAGTATTAAGTTGCAAGCAACAGATAATTGCAATAAGCAAAGTGTGTAACGTAAACAACGCAAATGACACGTAGACAAAGCATTGTTGTTTTCTCACTAGTGGCAACAACACATCCCCGTTCTTAGATGTTTCTATCGATCGTGCCCAGACTCACGGGAGGCATGAACCCACTATCTAGCATAAATACCCCCTCTTGGAGTTACTAGCATCTACTTGGCCAAAGCATCTACTAACAACAGAGAGCATGCAGGAACATAGATAACACATGTAGATAGATGGATGAACAAACTTGATCATAACTTCACAATTCATTGGATCCCAGCAAACACAACATGTAGCATTACATAAAAATGATCTTGATCATGTTAGGCAGCTCACAAGATCTAAACATAATAGCACAAAGTGGACAGACTACCATCTAGCTACTGCTATGGACCGTAGTCCCGTGGAGAACTACTCACGCATCACTCTGGAGGCAGGCATGGTGGTGTAGAGCCCTCCGGTGATGATCTCCCCTCTGGCAGGGTGCCGAGAAAAGTTTCAGAACCCTCCCGATCTAGGGTTGACGACGACGGCGGCGACGGAACTTTTCGTGGATTTCTGATCGGGTGTCTAGGGTTTTCGGGGACGAAGTAATTTATAGGCGAAAGGGCGGCGTCGGTGGAGCACCAGATGGGCCAGGCGCCCCTATGGCGCGGCCCCACCCCAGGCCACGTCGTGGGGTCGCCTCCCCGCCTGGTGGGTCCCCCGGACCTCTCCTTCGGGCGGTGGCTTCGTTCTCGTGCAAAAATAAATCACGTAAATTATGGTCCAATTCCGAGAAATTTCCCCGACTAGCTTTTCTGAAACAAAAATACAGCAGAAAACAGGAACTGGCACTGTGGCATCTTGTTAATAGGTTAGTCCCACAAAATGCATAAAAATGGTATAAAGTGTAAATAAAACATGTAACATTTGGTATAAAACAAGCATGGAACATCAAAAATTATAAATACGTTTGATACGTATCATATTACCGCATATAATTCACTTTGCCTCACGATAAGCTAAACAAACCGAGGCGAGACTTTGATGGTATCCCCATGGTCAACACTTAATTGCTATACCTACTTATCAACATTACCAGTTTGTACACTTTTCTTGTTACCGTATTTCTGTATTTCCGTGACTAACTCCTTAGTCACAATACTTGGCAAGACGATGCTAGACACCATAATACCGAGGGAGAATCATAGTCTTGACATGTCTAGCACCATGAAAAAAAATTTAGGTGCACTTGAAAGTGTCGTTTATAATTATCCTCTTACGGTGTAACATTTGGAGACCCTGAAGCAACCATCTGATGTCCATGTCTATGTTAGTCTCATGGTCTAAGGATTAAAGGAAACATTAACACATTTTTAGAAGTTACCGATAACATACTGACTATGTGATCTCGTAGTGTCTCATAAAGGGGTCGATCCAACACCGTTGTCACCATAACAACATGCACCCATTATTGTTGTCATCCGTGTTACATTAACAATGCCCATAATAAGGAAAATCGGATCATCAACAATACATGATCTAGTTTAGGGTGTTGAGTAGAGATTTGTTTGGTGCTTATTATTTCTCACGTACAATTAGGTTTTGTGCAATCTCTCATTCGCGAACTAATGCAATTAGACACTAGAGTCAACAATCTAGTTAATACTTAACCACATAGTGGGAGCTGATTCGGGCCACTCCAATATTCATATTCAGACTGAATAGCCGGACTGAGTGCCAAGGCTAGCCAAATGCACGGAATTGAGGTATTCAGGTTCGAAAAAAATTCTATATCTAATGCCAAGGCTGAATACAAACATCCAAACATGCCACGAGTTTATCGTCAAGAATCTAAACCACGACCACAACGATGCAGAAATTAATCACATCATGCTAGTTCTAAAGTTCATAGCCTTACCTCACACAACACTGCAAAGGAGATACATACACACATAGGAGAAGATATAATCAAAAGATTTTTTTTTTCAGTTAGTTCACCACGTACGGTTTCACAAAAAATATATAATATTTTCATTGTTGTTGATTATATAGCCACAAAATTAGTTTTTTAAGTCAACTGGATTTCACTTAGATATCTTGATAAAAAAGGAATTATACATGTGTACAAAAATGTAAAGTACATCATATTATTGATTGAGTAACCATGATATTCTTATCATTAAAATTGTAGCACGTAATCATTTTCTAATCTAATATTTTACTAATGCCAACTAATATAGTAGCTTTAGAGCTTGCATAAATGTCTATCAAAATACTAGTAGTCCCATTAGAAATCAAATGTGTCCCAAGTCGCAACTCAAATTCTACAATTAAGGTTTATAGCTATGACCTAAAAGACCATATTTTATCACTTCAATAGTTATTTATTTATGTTAATAAATTTATTTTAATGCATAGTTTAGATATACACGTTCTTATTATCTTCCGTAGATGTTGGTAAAATTATCACGTCAAGCAATCACAATGAAATAGTATATTTGTAATCCATTTTTAAACCTGTGTTCTCTAGAGATGAGTGTCGGTAGTATATAATATCTACTTTTATTGCACTCCGTTGCTTTGGTTTGATGATCATAATATGTATACATGTAAGAAATGAATAGGAATTGGAAAACATGTTGATTCCATTGTACGTTGCACAACTTTATATAGGAAATTTCTACGATATGATTATATTACTTGAAATTATTCTGTAAAACTTTCTATCCATAGAAGGTCCTTTGTTACCCGAATAATATATGCAATCCACCTTAAAAAAAAACAGCCACCCAAAAACATTAATTCCACACTCAAGACTGTCAGACACAAACACAACACTACCACAAGCATTATCGTTTGCAATTGGTTGTGTATATATGAGTATAGATGCCCTCCAGTCGACAACCTCAAATCATTCTCTTTTGCACCTGTCCAACATTTGTATACTCATGCGTTAAAAAAAAAAACATTTGTATATTCATGTTAGCCTGTCTTTGAAGGCTCAGCCTCCATAATCCCCCCTTTTCCCGTTGCCAAGTATCTTTTGATTGCTTGGATGATTATCCCCTTGCTTTTCTTTACAGACTAGCTAGCTACTAAAATTATGTTTGACGATCACCGTTTACATACATATCTTAGTACCCTAGCAACACGTGGCTTTGCTTTGCTTTAGCCTCAATGCAATGCTGTGTTTGTTTGTAATCTGGACATGTACAAATTTCTTAGCACGTGTACAGGCAGAAAGCTAATTAAGCTACCTATACATATCTCTACCTAAATGTGCCTCCAAATGTTGGGTACCAGAATTCGGGCACCGTCTCGCTCGCAACCGTGTATGTCGTTGCTACCGGCACAAGGCACAGGCCTCGGCTTCGGAGATCCTTCTTCGTCTCGCCACTGGCGTCCTTTGCGTTCTCGGAACCCTGCACTTAGGACCAAGAAATGCCATGAGAAAATACATTCAGGAAGTAACAGAAAGATGGATCAATTATATCGAACTTAATTTGTTACCTTGTGCTGGAACTGCTGTACTGAGTTCGCATTCTTCAAGTACGGGTACGTCAAAGACTGCAGGAGTTGTTCAGTGACGTCGTGTACATTAGCAAAGTTTGCAAATGAACAAGAAAGGTCTATCGACGTAGCGAACTGCAGGGGCGTGTGATTTTGGACACTCACCGCAACTTGGTCATGGAGGAACTTGATGTATTCGTTGGCCTCGTGAAGAACTGATGCGGTATCGGTCTAATTAAAGTGCGAGGATACCAGCGATAAGTTAGGTCATTATCGATCTCAGAAGAGTTTTGTACAGGAGCACTTGTTCTCATCTCCGATAATTGGAACGGTGCTGAGGAAATATAGGAAGTTGATTAAGAGCAGAAGGAACTAATACCTTTCCAAAAGGCGAGACTAGTTGCTGGAGAGCAGTGATTCTGTCCCCTAGCTTCTCTTTCCTCACCTGCAGCACAAAAGCACAACACAAAAGAAAATTTTATGCAATCCAAAAGCCATCATTCATCGATGCTCAGAAAAGAAAAACACCAGCCATCGATCGAAGCAACATAAAGAGATCCTGAAGTGCAGAAAGATATATATCTGGATCATGCCGTACCTTAAACGTGGGCAATGGCGATGGCGCCTCGATCCGTGGCCTTTTCGCTGCGGCCGGGCTGTTGGATTCACTTTTCCTCGCCGCCGGAGAGCAAGCGTGTTCGGTAGACTGCAGCAGAAATTGAGGTTATGCATATCTTGAGGAGTAAATAGCACCCGCGGGCACTGAACTCGTCACTCGGGTGCACTTAAGTCACTCAACTCCAGATTCTTGTGAACCCGTCACTGAACTCGACAATCATGTGCACGCGTGGTCACTCGGCCGTTTGTTGACCGGTTTTTTACCAGAATCTTGCAAATAAACCCTCGTCTTTCTTTCTTTCTTTCTTTCAGATCGGTCCAGGGCCTCCTTTTCCTCGCGATGGACCGATCTGAAAGAAAGAAAGAAAGACGAGGGTTTATTTGCAAGATTCTGGTCAAAAACCGGTCAACAAACGGCCGAGTGACCACGCGTGCACATGATTGTCGAGTTCAGTGACGGGTTCACAAGAATCTGGAGTTGAGTGACTTAAGTGCACCCGAGTGACGAGTTCAGTGCCCGCGGGTGCCATTTACTCTATCTTGAGGCTAGTGATCAATAATTCATATATTGATGCGCTTACCTTGACCATGAGATTAGAGCTGTAGCTGGTCTTGGGCTGTAGAGCTTGCAAGAGAAGCTGTGACGACGATAGAGCGGCGCCACCGAAAGGCATGTAGCTGCCGTACCCTGACGAGTACTGCGGTTGGGCGCCACCGCCTTGCATCTGCATCCCGGCCGCACTGGCGTCGTAGCTCGCCGAGTACTGGCACTCCCCGAACATCGGAACGTTATGCGTGGCCGCCACCGGCGCCGCAGCGTTATCGAACATGCCTTGCAACGGCGCCGTGCCGTACGGAGATGACGCTGCAGGCGCCTGGTCCAGCAAACCGAAGCCGTGGCCCATGTCCCTGAATGGGTTGTTCATCACAGTCTCGATGGCCGCCGGCTGATGAGCTCGAAATAAGGGCCTCGCTGTCGTTGACGCCACCATGTCGTCTTGAAGCACGCCTTGGAAGCTAGCGTCGCTTCTCCCGCTCCTGAACACGATCATGCAAGGACGTTTTAGCCATCTCCACGGGCGGCTAGAAACATAGCTATCTAGAAGCATAGCCTGATGCATGTGGAGGAGGAATGGAACTTACAAGAAGGAGTGCGTCCAGTCCATGTGTGGATCGCCAAGGGAGGAAACGGCGTCAGAGGAAGGCTGGTGAGAACTGGTGCTGCTCCGGCGGGGGTCCTGGAAGGTCACTGAGCTTGTAGACTCGGCGGCGGGGGACGTCCAGCCGCATGGGGCTGCATGGCCGGTGCCTATGAGTGGCGGGGCGGAGCATGCCGACGTGCCGTGGCTCCTCTGAGAAGCACTCCACCACTCGTCGGCCATCGAGAATTGGAGATGAAACGGTCGATCTCGCTGCCTCTTGTTGATGCTGTACTGCTGTTTCGCTTGAGGTGTAGAAGTAGGATGGAAATGGATGGAACAAGAGGGAAAGGAGGAGGGGAATCTAGGTATATATGAGGGGTACACTGTGGTATGGGGCTGTAGCATCATTGCATCAAAACTAGTGGACTTGCCCGGGGCAGGCTGACCACTGAAAGGAGACAAAAGAGGGTCGCTGTTAGTCATCAGGGTCTTTTTTTTTCGATGCATGTGAGAAGAATTTCGTCAGTTCGATCATCAAATAGGCGGGCCTATTTTATTTTTTGAGACACACCTAGTTGATAGCAAGATGCACATACACGACACACCACAACAAGCACGGATTCACAAGCGTCCAACAGATTTACGAAGCTTTAAGAACAGGGTTAGTGGTTGCCTTGTGGAGTTATTATCGTGAGACACACGGACTCAGGTTATCTTTTCGTGATGCAGAGGCCGTGGTGACCCATTTCTAAAAAGATATCTTTTTGTGATTGAATTTGTTCGCCCATTTGATTTCGTATTATGTATATTATAAATGTGTAATTGATGCAGAGACTAGGATTATCCTTCTTTTCGGAAAAAAAAAATATACGGTGGCTCAAGTCTATCTACACATACCTTATTAAACTCTTTCAATAAAAGGTTTTGAGTCAAATCTAAGCATACAGTTCTTTAAGCCAGTATACGATCACATTCTAGAAAATATCGATAGCCAGAGTTGTAAAAGTTTGACTAGACATATTTCCAATACACCTATTATTTCTTTCTGATTGAACATGCCTGAACTTTTGATATCCTTTATTTTGCCTTCATTTCTTACCAGATTTTAGTTTAACTTACACAAACTGAATGCAGAGATCAGCCGAAGCGTATTCTTAAACCCCGTCATACAAAAATCACCCATATCCTTTGTTTATAAGCATGCATGCTAGCTCTCTGGTGGCCAAGATGATCATTGACTTAACCCTTCAGTGAATGCACAAAACTGAAGGCATTTCGACGACCCTGTGCTAAATATTCTACTCGGCAGCGTGCAAGTTATGTAGTGCAACATGCGTGACTAATGTAACGTTATTATTATTATTTTTGAACGTAGATAGCATCCTCCTAGCCTCTAGATCATGCGATGGATATGCGGCAAATATCATAACGCGCGTAGTGCCAACATATGATATAAGTCACGCATTTATTCCATACTACGATATATCTGTTGATCAGACTGGGTGCCTGAGAGGTGTAGACTCCAAAGTCAAGAAAATCTATATTTCCAAAACATGGTCAAAAGAGAATGTATCAATTGTGAGATGCGTTATACAGCTGGTTGTTCACTTGGAGAGAATTATCTTTTGTACTCGTTGAACCTATATAGCTAGCTCGCTAGCCCGCGAGGTTGATTGATGCGTATTTGCTTGGGTACAAAGGGACATGATATCGCTGCTTTAATTACTACTTTGTAAAAAGCACGAATGGGATGGTTAACTCAGTCATGGCCTCATTTCGTGCTTACCACAAACCATCCGCAATCTACAAGTTACTCTACCGGCTCGTTTATTTCGCCAGCCAGCACATGTCGCCCATGGAATGGGTATTGAACTTCCTTGGCATAAATAAGAAGCCACATTCTTGCTTGAGATGCATCGTCATGACATAAGTCAACCTATATATAGCTCATGAAGCAGGACAGACTCGATCTGACCTACTCACTCCGTTTTTTAATATAAGATGTTTTAGATCTCTCTCATGTTAACTAGGTGTGAACCCAAATGAGTGAACATACACACTAAAACATGTCTAAAAAAAAATTCGATAAAAAAACATGTCTAAATACACGTGGACACTTGTGAATGTGGACAAAATTTTAAAACATCTTATATTTAAAAACGGAGGAAGTATTAGCAGTCTAACCTATCTGCTACGTACGTGGACGCAGCGCCGGTCCATAGGACGGGCAAACAGGGCGATCGCCTGGGCCCCGAGAGGTGGAGGATGCAAATACTAAATTATACTCAGAAATATCGTATTGTTCTCCATTACGTCCAAATAATTATTGAATATGTGAAAGTATAAAAGACTCAATTTGCATGATCGATCAAGTTCACCCTATAGGCGATAGTGAGTTTAGTTTGATGCTAGTCTCTTTCCGATAGATGTCATGTATGTTGTACTGAATTGTATCTTACTTTTTATGGAAAAGGGAAAATACCTTGACCTCTGCGTCAAGCGATGCAGACAACCATGTTTATTGCAACATTACCATTCAAAGTGTTAGTCATAGAGAGTGGATACAAATATCAACCAAAGAAACATGTAACTCTTATGGATCATGGGATTCTATTATTAGACCGCTATCCACACTGGTTGAATAAATCACGTGCGACTGTCTCCAAATGGTTGCAGCCAGAGGCCATCAGCTCGCGCTCCTCCATAGAGAGACAAGACAAAAAATCTATGAAAAACTAGATATCCATGTTTAAGAGCACTTATATACAATGCATGAAACCAGACACATCATAGACGAGCATACCAAATAATCAAAAGTAGAATCTACTAAACTTTATTTTCATCAATTATTAATATAATATACACCATTTCAATTCCATTTACAGAGCTGAACCCAACTTGCAAGACCCATTTTTTCATGGTTCAATTTATACTCTAAAAGTTTTTATAATTATACTTACCTAATAGTATACTAGAATCACTACTAAGATATTTTTTGAATGTACGTTTTAGAGATTTATATCATAATATTTAGAGGTATTTAAATATATACATTAGCACGTATATATACATTATATAATTTATAAAATTATAAATAACATAGTTCTATAAGAACTTTTATTCCAACATAATATAAATCTAGCACTCACCATGCAATATAGGTAATAATAAACCATACAGATTAACACAATGACATCATAATAATAGGCGTAAAAGAAGTATAAAAGTCTAGTATAAAAGATATCTATTTATATTAAATTTGCCCCGAGTAAAAAAAACTGTTTGGAATGGCTTATGCATGGCTGCTCTTTCACAAGGCGTGGTAGCGAAAAGTGGTCCCTTCCGTGTGAGGTCGACCAGGAGAGTCCATACGTATGGACCCTAGTTCGGTAAAAACAATATGTACCCTTCCATGTCATGTCAAAGCGTTACAAGCGAGCAATCGACTAATTAAGTTGGCATCACTTAGGTGGAAAGCTTTTTTTTTTAGAACCTGCAGGAGATCTACGCGTTACTTTATTAAGCTTATCAAGAGAGAGAACAACAGTGCAAATTACTTAGGTGGAAAGCTCATAATGTGCCATGTGTAGTGGAAGAAGCGGATTGGATAGGACAGAGAGCTGACTTGAACCGAGATCCAAATAATTTAGATAATGAACAATCTATATTTTTGTTACATTTATCTACAATTAATCCAAATAAAAAGGTGTGGATATACGTACGAGCTTGGGGAGCTTTCAGAATTATATATCAGTATTAATATACAATCACTACATGCATAGATATGTTTAACTTGAGTAGTCCATTTAACTATTAAGATTATTCATTGTCAAACGAGGACTTGATTTTGTTGTTGGGACGCTTTAAAATATTCCCCAGGTATTGCTTCATCAAGAGACGACCTCCATTAATTGGACCACAACTAGATAAGGAAAAGAGGGGACCTTGAACACATCATGGCATGCTGCATCCAAAACGGAGATGTAGATCGATTGCTAGCTTCGTACAACTAATTCTTCACATGGAGGAAGAACAGTAGCCGGAATATTTACTGGGCCGCTAACTGGTGTAGATTTCACCATTGATATGTACTTCAACAATCGCGTCGCGTATTGAAATCTCTATGGAACATTGATTTTTCAGGATCTGTACGAATGAAACTCCTGAAAAACTAACGAGACTATTAAAGTTCTGTGAAGACGTAATAGCAAACAGGCTATCCACGTTGTCCATAAAACTCAATGTCATCTCATGTAGATCCGGCGAGGACAGACGGAGACTGTCTCACGTCTCCCGGGAAGCGTGAAAGGGCCCGGCTGCCCACGACTATCACACACACGTCGGACTTGCTTTGGGTTACTGACTGGTGGCTCGTTCGACCTTTCGATCTCACATGTCAGTGACCCAGGGTCAGTTCGATGTCCGTGAGAAGATCCATGTCCCCCGCAGAAAGTTGCATCCTTGGGGCACGGCGTCACGTGGAATCAGATCCCCCACCAACAACGTTGTTCGTACACGAGACATCTCCGTTCGGTCACGTTGGGGCCCGGGAACGCGAGAAACCGACTCTCTAAATAATAACATCGTACATTTTCCCTTGCCGTCCGGTCGTGTGGCGGAGGGGGGAGGGGGATGTGACGTGAGGTTGGCTTTCCCTCTCCGTGAAGTATGCACACACGTCTCTGTGAACTGCGCCCAAGTCGGGACAGGACGCACTCCGCATGGCTGTCTATTGCTCCTCTTGCTGCCCTGTTGAGACAGTTGCACGCTGCACATCTTTGTGCCACACTTCTCCTTATTAGATTTTAAAGAGGGAGGGTGAAGCACACTTCGCCAATAAACGTCGCATCGTGCTCTATTTTCTTCTGAATTCCAAATGATCCTTCCTTCCCTCACCCCCAAATGCAACCGCCTTCGTTCTCGGTAGGGTTGCCTTTCTAGCTCCCACCCAAGCTCTTCTTCTCCCCATGACTCTAAACCTCTGATTCTCGCCGTGTGTACCGGTATCCCCTTGCCCTACTGGACCTCTTGGGCCCTTTCGGGGCCATCCAAGAGGGATTAGGCTGGTAGATAACACTACGCCCGGAAATGTGCGTGAGAGGCTCATTGTTTGTCTCCGAGATACGTACTTCTCTCCTCGCCACATGCTTGATGTACATTTTCGTTTATCAAGTCGACTTCTTGGGCCTTCTGTTCGCTCGGAGAGAGGTCGGCTTGGAAATTTTATGCATTTGAAGCTTCTACAATATTTAGCAATTTTAGTAGATTATTTATGTTTTTCTGTAGCATCCATCCCCTCCCCGCATACGTACAATTAGTATATGTCTCTGAAGTCTGAAGCCATCGGCATGTCATTGTGAAACAACTTTTATTGAGAAAAGGGACTAAACCTTGATAGTTTTGATGTTTGAGTCCTGTGGGACAACATATATCTATATTGGAGTTAAGGGCAGGGATATTTCAACGAAATGCCCGAAAATATTGTCCCAATTTCAATGGGTTCTGAAATATATATCTCGTGAAATGTTTGAACTATAATCACACCAAATCCAAATGACGTTGGAAAATGATTAGATTTTGTTAAATGGAATGAAATTTGGATAAGATAATTCTAAAATAATTTTCTTTTGGAGATTTCAGTGGGTCTCATGCCTAAACTGAAATTCAAAACCCTTGCTGAGGCAGCAAAGTTTGACATTTACAATAGTTGAGAGACAAAAAATATATTATTTTCCAACGAAAAGTAATTTATCAAGCAACTGGCAAGTAGCAAATCCGAGTATTTTGACAGTATCAGTACTCATCAGGGTTTCGGTTACCGGCCGGTAACCGGATTTATCCCCCCCCCCCCCCCCCCCCCCCCCCCCGGTAATTGTGTTTCTCGGAAGAAAAATCCCGGAATGGTCAAATTTGGACCAAATTCATGCTTCGAAAATTTGAATTTGAATTTTTTTCGACGTTTTATGTTTAAATCCTAAATTCGGACCGAAAGTTTGGGCCGGTAACCGGCCGGTATTTTCCGGTAACCCCGGTTACCGGAAATATCGGCCCCCTCCGGAATTTTTTTTGAACCGGTAACCAAAACCTTGGTACTCATACATATTGACTTGCCTTTATTTTTCTTAAATAAATCTTGCCTGTTTTTATTTCGACAAGAGATGGATCTTGCATGTTGCACTTTATATATGAGAGTTTTATCGATTTGGTCCCTTCCCGGTTAAATGGCTTGAGAGGTATAATCAAACTAGCATATGTTAAAATTTTGACTATAAGCTAGGAAATATCACCTTTGAGCAATATAAGGAAAGCAGCATATACTTCTTTCTGTTTCCACTCTTCCTGCTCCTCCCTCTCTTAATCCAAAGCACAACTGCCCATATTTCTATGAGTAAAGCGGCCTGAATCCGTGAACGCTTTACCTATATACTACTATCACGTACTGCCTGCAAGCAAATAATCTTTGAGGAGCCAGCTGCAGCTTTCGTGCCGCAAGCTTAAGAGGTTTTCTGCTCGATCAAGGGGGCTGATATGACAATTGACATTGTTATGTTTTACTAGCAAGGCCAGGAATTGAGGCCCTTGTCTTGAGGTGCAGAAAGACGGTTGAGATTTGGGCCATGGATCCATCCTGTTCGGCCCCTCACCTTGAGCTACAGACAAATGCAAGAAAACAACAAAAGGGATGTTCCCGAGCTGCCTCAAGATCTAGTTTATGCATCGGGGCCTCGACTTTTCCTTGCCAATGGAGCCCGCCTGCAGAACAGTTATCAAGGCGTTGATCATTGGGGTCCTTTTTCGTCGCACTTTGTCATTGTTTTCCAAGTTTTTCGTACTGCTGTTTGCAATGGAACAAAAATTTATAGGATGCCTGCGTTCCTCATCGTGGGAGCTGGAGCCGAGCTAAAAGATTCAGTGGGTTAAATCAACGAGGAGATGAATGCCGCGCGAATATCACGTTCTGCACTGTTGTGCGATCGGCGGCGGAGATCGCCGGCGGCGTTGCTGGATCTGCCGGGATGGCGACGTCACGCCGACGTCGAGCCCACCGGGTTGTGAGCTGGGCCCGTCCCGGCGCACGCGTGCCCCCGGGCGTACCTGGGCACGTGCCCGCCCAGATTCGGGTTGCCGTCCCATCGAGGCCTCATGCAGTGCAGGGCCGTGCCAGGGACCCAAAAGCGACTGCGCGTACACGCATGGTCATCTCATCGCCATTGCTGCCTCCTCCGCTAGCTTTCGCTTGGTCGTTGATGCCTCCGGCTGGCGACGATCGGAGTAGCGCCGATTCGGCGTACGTGACAGGAAACAACAGAGGCGTGCCGTCCCGCCCGCGTGCCATGCCGCCCACTATCCCTTGCCAGGCATCTTCTGGCCCTTGTCTTGAGGTGGGCCGCCCAATGCTGTACGATCGTAGCGCACTTTTTGTTGAGTCGGTAAAAGATACAGGGGCCGGAAAAGAACTAGACGTTTACGGTGCCTGTCAGGGTGTTATTTTCTTCGAGATGCTGCATGCTTGTCTATTTCGGTTGATCTTCTACTCTACTCGTGCTATACTTTCTCGTTGCCGATCATGGCTCCCGATCACTCTCATGTGTGATACCACAGCTGCTCAAATGGCAAAAGCTAACACGTAGCAAATCTGGATGGGTTGGTTCCGTCCCCGAACCGGAGTGGATCCAACGAACTCGATTTTCCAACCACAGACACCGGCCGGCTTAATCACAGGCAGCATAAACAAGCTAGCTAAGCTACGACTAAACAGCAGCATCTCAGTGAGCCGGCGCCGGGCCAAAAGCAAGCGGCGGCGCAAGCTACCAGAACCCGCTGACGAAACGCTACCAAATCTCCGTTTGGACCTAAACTGAAAAACAATGCCAAGAGCTGGCTACAGAATTGAAAACCGCCGCAGGAAGACATCGTTGTCAAGGAAGACAAAAAGAGACGATAGATAGGCTCCGAAATTCCTAGTTCCTTCCTGCTACTCCGTGGAACGGACAGTGTTAGTTAAGGGTAGGACGCAACTAATGCGAAGCTGCTACCTGCCTTCCCTAAGCTTAAGCTAGCTGTGGAAAACGCTGCTCTGCGCTACGAGCTCGGCACTAGAGATCGCATCGCGGAAAGCGCTGCCATTTTTATAGTAAGGAGTTAGTTAGGAACTTGTAGAATCACTTATGTCAATGCGTCATGCGTCGGAGCTTGCTATTGCGACCTGAGAGCACCCTTAATTATATCCTGAGCTAGTTAATTGCTCCGGCTGATATCCCGGTCGACAGGAACAATCCAAACCGGTCTTCTTCTCCTATGTCATCATTCGTTTTTTGGCGATTCTATAAGTCAGTTTTGGGGCTTAGTTTAGATTATCGGCTGTGTGGCGATAGGTTTTGATCTTAAGCTAATTCTGACGGTGCAACTGTAGCCATCTTGATCGATTCCCTGGGATTAACAGTGATCCTCGTCATAAAAAGAGCCGGCCATCTCTGGTTCCGCTGAGCTAACCATTCGGCTCGCTCTTCACATATGTTGCCGAGTATACTATGATCTCCTAGCTAGCCAGCTAGACGAAGCTGATGCTGACTGCAGTTTGTCAACGTAGAACAGGCGTATCAACTAAAGTTTTGCTGTCCATTCAGATGATGCACTTAACCCCAAGACACTCGTGTAGCAATTGGCGTAGGTGGCTCTGCCCCAGGAAGGGCCATAGACGATCGACCCATCGGCCTAGTATCAGTTAACATTCTGACTTCCGTTATTTCCATCATAAAGCTACCATTGATTCCTCAGGATGTGATCGGTTGCACCAAAAACAGTCTTGCGTCCTCAGCAAGAGATGAGGTGTTTGACTACAAGTATCTAGACCTGTCTCACTTTCAAAACCCTCACAGTACGTCAATTCATCTAGCGGGTGTAACATTTGTTACGTCAAAACCCTAGATGACGAGATGTCAAATTATTACATTAGGCAGAGAAGTGCAATATTACTTCCCGTTGTTTAATAAAGGTGTAGCATCACTTCATAGTCTTATCTTAACATCCCCTTCATGTAACGTCAAATTATTATGTTTTTGGAAAGAGAAGTTATATTACTTCCTGATGATTTAGCAAATGTGTAACATCGCTTCTAGTCTGATCTGAACATCGCCTCTCATTTTTTAACTTCTCTGAAGATAACCATATGGCCTTTTTTTTAGAAGCCTCATGGGCAAGAAAGGCCGGGGCAATTCGGCGATGGGTTATGATCTTGGGCCGCAGGCTCCTCGGCTGCTTCTGGCCTGGGAAACTTAGGCTTGGACCGTGATTGCCTTGAGTAGATAAGCCGTGTCTGGGAAGTGACACTATAGGCCAGGGGCGTAGAAACGTTTCTACGGACTTTCATCTTTCAGAACTGGGTTCCCATAAAAAAAAACCAATTCAAGAGTTGTTTTTTTTTTGAAAAATAACCATTTCAAGAGTTGGCTGATCCATCAAAGTGTGCTGTATTTGTACTGGTACCTAATGGGCCAAAGGGAACAAAATTTGGACTTCTCCATTCACCAGTGAGCCCGAAGAAAAAATTAAATTGGATAGAGCTTCACCTGGGCTAAGGCCTACTGGCCCATAAACATCTTCGAATGATTAATGTTCAGTTGTGCAACAACTCTATCCCCATTCCTGTGCCCCCCTCCCCCACCCTACAGAAAGAACCATTTATTCTACCCAAAAGAATACATATATAGGTATGATCAATTGTAGCCCCATTTTTGCATTTTGCCAATGCAAAGATAAGTAGGAAACTATATAACTAATGCTTTGTTTATCCGGAAAACACTTTTGGCTTCTGAGCTCCAGTGCTCTCTCTACTTACAAAAATTCAAAATCCATATTTGTAAGTTTTAAAAAAGTGAAAAATCCTGCATATTATCAATGATTTATCCCACAAACGTGCAAAATCTCGATTTGAAATAATTTATATTCTCTGCTACACAAAAATGGACAAATGTTGTATATTCTGGTGATTTGAAAGTGTGTACATTTAGATCCACACATTTCTCATTTTTTGTGCACATCTGAATATAAAGTATTTAAAATCGAGATTTATGCATGTTTGTGAGATATATCATTGACAACATGCAGGATTTATGCTAGATTTTTCTAAAACTTATAAATATGATTTTGTTTATTTTTTTAAGTAGAGGGAGATTGGAGCCCGGGAGCAAGAAATCTCTACTCTTGTTTATCTTTATAATTTGACATATCTAATGAGAGTCACTAGAAGGTGACTGATTGACAAGTGATGATCCAAATATGTGACCTCGTGAACCGGAACTAAAATCTCTTTCCCTCATGCGCTATGTTTATGTACTTGCACCATCTATTTATATGATACCATTTATTCGTCTTTTAAGTATATCCTGATACTTTTCTCTAAATTTTGTTAAACTTTAGCAACTTTTACTTAAAGCAATAATTCATGGTCTTGTAGACATACTAAAGAGAGTAAAAAGTTTTAGAAAATATATAAGTAATATAACTAGCAGATTGGCAATCGAAAGGCTAAAGAAATTGCCAAAAATGTCTCCATTTCACTAGTGACTAGCAAATAGATCAGGAATTTTACAGGTTCAATTTGTCTTAACTTAGACCAGTCCACCTAGCCAACTTATTGTATTTATGAGTTGTGTACCCACTCTGATAATACCATACTCAATTGGGTTAATTAGATAAATGTCACTACAATTCATGCGAAATCGAAAAATGTCACTGTAATTTTCAACTCTTTGAAAATACCACTGCAGCCATTTCAGCACACATTTGGTCCAAATTTTGTCAAATATTCATCTAATTTTTTATGTTGGACGAAATTACCCCTGGCACCAATTACACCTTCTTCCTCCCATTCCCCAAATCTCCAGGCTCCAAACAGGTTGGCGACGAAGCCAGCAGCCATGGCGCCCCCATCCATCTCCTCCTCCCACCTCCTCATCCCCTTAAACTACAACCGTTAGGTTCTTGTACTCGACATCGGTCTACTTGTAAGTTTTCTTCTAACATCCCTTGAGCCTCCTGTGTATCCATCTTCCTCTAGTGTTATGTATTCGCCATGGCAATAAGAAAAATATGAAACCTTCTTTAAATGGTTTAACGCGCTAGGACTTTATAATAGATTTGCATATGCCTCTTTGCAAGTATACTATCTCGCATTAGGGAACACTACATTTCTCAATTAAACGATGAAATGTAAAATATAAACTTGGAAATTTCTGTTCTCGAAGATAACACATGTACAAACTTGAAAGATAAATAACCTGAGGAGCCAAATATGCTTTATGTTATCTATTTTAGAGAAATACCCATGCTTTCTAAAAATATAAGAAATCATTCATAATAATGATTCAGTATTACTCCTCCCGTCCCCCAATAGGTGACTAGATATGTAGAAGAAAATATCAACATTTATAACATTTCATAAATACACTATGAAAATGTATCTTATGGTGAATCTATTGATATTGATTTGGTAATATACATCTTCATATTTATATATATATATATAATCTCGAATGTTATCAGTTCCGGTACGTAGACCAAATAATACAATGCAAGCAACAGTTCCTAGATTTATGGAGATATAGACCAGCATATAAGTTATCATGCTTCCATATCCATCATTTGAGTCTCCAATAATTACATATCCGATTTTCCCTATGGACGAATATGCAAGCATATGTTTCATGCTAATATCCAGTCAAACTAAAAATATGTTGACTTGGGACAGAGGGAGTATGTACAGCTACAAATTTCTGTGCAAGTTTTTGTATATTGTGATATGTGCAAAATTAATAAAATTAGAGCACATAGATATTTAATTTTACGCTCTCCTGTATAGACTACAACTCAACTCATTTTTTCACGAAATTTTGTTAAGGCATAGATAATTGTATGTCTAAATGTTGTAATTTTCGTTTTTGTTAAGATGTTTTATACGTTTCGGTGTTTCTTTTAATACCAGGTCCTTTTTCACAAAAAAATGCGAGCTGTTTTTGGAACTTTTCAGTACACCCTACAAACACTCCCTGCAAAGACACTCAACCTCCATGCAGTGTCGATTGCCCCCGGGCTGGCGTCATATCCCTGGATCACATAATATGGATCACTGAAACCACCAACAAAACCGTGATTGACCGATGGCGACGGCACACGCTGGATCGGCCATAACCCCGTGTCCTCCGCGAAGAAAGCGAGCCTAGGCACGTACCGGCACAGTACGCTCAGTTTATGTCCTGTTTTAACTAGCGCATATCATATCTTCCTTGGTGTCTGAGCTAGCTAGCAGCTACGCCTATTTTTTTTTGTAGCTTTATTTGCTGTTTGGGAAACAAGACTTATCCCGTTATCCATATCTCTTGCATGCCACCTTTCTCTCTGTCTGTCGACCTCTCTCGACTTGTCCGTTGACTCTCGATCGGTGCTTGTACATGCAGCCGGCCGGCGGGCAGCAGATGCTCGGGCGCACCGCCGGTGCTTATCTCTAGCCGTCTCATGCAGAGGTGACCTCTCTAAAAGGACCTGTTCTTTAGACGCATGCCACCTTTTGCGGAACCTTTTCGTCGATAGTGTCATATAACTGAAATTATTGTCCATGTTTTACGTTTGGCTGAGAGGCTTTCTCGAGGTTACATATCACACCATTAGAGCATCTCTACCGGCACCTGTCATGTCCGGCACCCTCAGTTGTGCCCTCTTTGGGATTGCTGGACACATGTCTGGTCGAAATTGGAGAGTGCTCGCAGCGACACCCCCAAACGGACCGGACAAGTACCGATTTATGTGATTTTCTACAAATTTTATTTTTGTAACCCGCTTGTAGGTCGTCGAAAAAACAAAAGGTATGGCCAGAGCATGGGAAGACCACTGGATTCACTCCCTGAATTTATGTGGCCATATAGCACCGAGGATCCCTTGAGTGGATCGTTTGAGGATGGCCATCCACACTCATGTGATTCTTTGTGGCCATATTAATATAAAAGAAATTAAGACCCCGGCGTGCACACGCACAGAAAATCCTGCCCGTGGATGGCTCGCTCACCTGGCCGTGCGCAAAAGTGGACATGTGGGCAGCCTGACCCAGAAGTGTGCCCGGACATTGTGGGCACCCCGAGAGATCTCCAAACTTGGGAATGACTTGGGGGTGCCGGACATATTTATACTCGGTCCGGACACTTGGTGGTGCCGCTGTGGATGATTTTTTGCGTCCGGACCCCGAGAGTCCCTTGGTGGGTGCCGGTGGAGATGCTCTTAACCTAGATATTTTCAGTTGTGTGTAAAAAAGAATCGCATTCGAAATATGAATTTGTAGATTGCAGTGCACAACATATATATAGTTATATACCGATTATATAGTCATGGTCCAAGCAAAGCATTAGACCAACTGTGAGTTGTCAGATCACCCCGACACAGCTTTAAGTGTGCACCATCCTTTTTCGCTCGTGCATGCATGTCATGACCATGACTTCAAGCACCCAGATACTGTCCAAGCATAAAGTCAAGATGTCATCGCCCGATAGCATAACTTTGCATCGATTCCGCATGATAATTTCTTGTTTCAGATATTTGGCCAAGGTATCGCAACGGTAGCTGGGTAGCTTGTTGCCGAGATGGGTCATTTCACCACAGGGGGATCATCTTTCTGCGGGCCGTACTTGATTCGTTTTTCATGGATAATATTTTTTTATCTGCATTTGGGTCCGGATGTCACAGGCCCATAGCTTAATTACTACACCATTCACCGATGCAAAACTCAGTACTCAGCATACATAGCTGCTGTACTACACTACTAACATACAAAATCAGTCGATATTATCACATTCCATCTCCCTCCTTTACTAGTAGATAATTTGAAGGAATCCTTTACTAGATAAGGTATGCATGCGATATGCGTTTGCGTTAACGTGAAATTTATGCATGCAAATTAACGAGGTGGTGTGAACAGTGAATGTGTACTATAATGCCATATATTTTTTTTTTTTAACAAGTGAAGGCGCCGGGGGCGCCATAATGCCATATTTCGATTACAGCTATTATCAGAAAAGGTCGAGCATGTATGTGCACCTTCCTACTGTATCGATCCGTGCAGCCTTTTCTTGATATGCCCTAAGCAACAGTAGAGCTAGTTTTATAATGTTTATCCTGTTATCCAGTGCCGGTTTTACCAAGGTACAGTTGAGCTGTTTAGTGCGCTAGTGACAGTGGCATTGACTTGTGGTTGCCGATGAACAGTCATGCACGATCTATATCATTCACTACCGGTAGCTTTGTTTTTGCCCAAGTGTCACGATCTTTACCGGTACGTTCAGTAAATTAAAGTCTCTCGCCTAAACCGAGAGTCGTATGACAAACGAGGAACACACTCCGGAAAGTTGCCGCTTTGCTGAGTGTTAAGAGGGAGACAGTCGGCAAATTGCGCTGCCACGTGTCTCTATCATATTTGCTGACTGTTCCCCAAAATACACTTGGACTACTCGTCAACCATTATTGTTTGCCGAGTATTTTACCATTGCACTCAGCAAAGTAATGTTTTAAAATTTTGCCTTCCCTATTTGGTGTAAATTATGATGTAAAGTAAAAAATTTCGAGTGTTTTACCATTATTGTTAGTCTTTTCCCTAGGCCTTCGTTTATGAGGAATATGAACTAAAATCATTACTTTTTGTGTAAATACATTTTTGCCATTTTAGATCCGTTTGAAAGGAAATATAATGATATCAGAAAATAAACATTTTGGCACGAAGTCATATTTTTCGTATATACTTAGCAAAAAAACAAAAAAAATACACAAATTTAAAATGTTACATTGTTGACAAACTAGACTATCTCTTTTAAGTTTCTAAACTTACAGTGTAGACCTTCACTTTTAGTTAATATTAGCAGTAGGCAGTCATTTACCATCAATGGGGCATGCTAATTTGAGTAAGATAACCGCATATTAAGTAAACATGACTGCAACACGGTCAGTATTCTAGGTTGGTTTAGGAAGAATAAAAAATGTTTACATGTATGACAAAAATAATATGAAGTTTGGTGGTTGAATTGTAAGTGAAATAGCTAAATTTTGAAGGAATAAGTCTTAAGTGAAATAATTTTAAATTTATTTAATGAGTAACAAAAAACACCATGAGAGTTTTGTTCTTATTTCGCTATCATGATATGATCCGCATCGGTGACTCTTTATGTTTGTAATATGTGTGATGCTATTTCCCCTCTAGCAGCATGCACAATGATTTCTATTTTTACAGATCACATAGCACATGCGATGCACTTCAAAACTAATATTAGGTAGTTACAAATGTAAGGTTTGCGTTGTAGCGCCAGTATTAGCCAATAACATATATAGGGTCAAGATCCTTTTGTTATCCCCCACGTGGCGCTTGTTCCTTCAATGCCATTTAGTCTATGTGTATATAAGTGTTAGGTGTCCTCATTATGCCAACGAAATAAGTTGGAAAGGGCTCATAAAAATTGACATCTATTGTGAGAATGAAGTCGCTACGAAATATGCGCCCTCTCATGACAATGGCGCTCTTGTTGTTGCTTGTGGTGGCTACAGGTAACTGAAACATGCATTAATTTGTTCTCCCTATAATTGCTTTTATCAAAACAATAAAACTGTTGTAGTTTGGGTTTTAAGATTTTTTTTGTCATATGCATTAATTTTATTTTTCTTTGTTCATTTATGATTTACAAATTTAGGTGGGACTGGCCATGAACAGTGTCCAGAGGGCTTGTGTAAAGGACCAAGTGGCAAGTTCAAGGGTCCATGTGCTAGCGATGGGCCTTGTAGAGATACTTGTCAGAAAGAAGGTTTTGAAACTGGCATTTGCCCAACTGGAGGGTTTTTATTCAGACAATGTAAATGTTGCAAACCATGTTAGAATTCCACAGATATCAAGGAGATGTTACGTGGTGGAGCATGCATTATATTTACTTACCAGTGATTTTTTCAATTATTAATTGTGCGCTTGTTGTAAGTTTTTTTATCTTTAAATTATGTAATTGAAGTCTTGTTTTCTCATGTTGTGGGTACATGTAATTCCAACAGTTATCATATATCTTATATATACTATAAGAATACGCGTGCCTTGGTAGATAAAAGCAATACCATACACAGACATTGATTGAAATGGGTGCACTAAAGGATGTCGTGTTTCACGAGAGGGTATTTGTGACGGTTTTCTCTCGGTTTTCGTTAACTAGCCATAACTTTCTCTTATTCTTAAAAAAATTAGATGTGGCAAAGTTTTTCTTTCCTTTTCCAGAATGCAATTTTACATTTTATGGCACAAAACACAGCCTAGTATATAATGTAAAAAAATCTTATCATAAATTCTTTTTAAAGTATACTGCAAAACTTCCCTACCATACTGAAATATCTTGTATTGGGCTAAGTTTTTATTATGTTGAATTCACAAAACATTTTGCGGGGAGGAGTTTCATGCTTGCATGCAATGCTCCAACAAGGCAAGTCCAAAAGAAAATGACAGAAGTAGTGTCTTGTTGATCTTTAGGTGTTAATCCTTCGTGGAGCCTCTTTTAGTGATATACTATTATATGAACAAGAATATTGGCATGATTTGTTCCAAATATGTGTGATGGAAGAACAATCTTCTCGGGATAGCACTGGATGGAATGATCTGATGTCTAACAACTAAAAAATTAGTTTGGTTTCATGAGGACGGTTCGGTCGTCAATGGTGTTTGTTACTACCCAACTCGTTCCCTAGTATTAGATAATTACAACCCTTAGATCAACCCTAATGGATGGCCCACATTTATGGGTCCCTACCATAAAAGAGCTCATTACCGTAGAAACAACGGCTGGATTCATATGTATGCATTGGGATTTTTCTATGCATCTGCACTACCTTGACCAAGAAAAGAATAAAATAAGCATGTTTACTGCAGGCTAATCGTGCACGTTATTTTTATTTCTATATCTTTGAATTTCTGGTGGTCCCTCACTATCTTACGAGTATTTTAGTGGCTACTACGACGATGCAAATTTATGCAAATTCCTATGTATTGGATGCATTTTCACTAGTGGATAAAGCTACATCATTCTATTTTCTGAACACATAGTAGGTGCAACTCTTACTATGGGAGATAAAGAAATGTAACTTGACTGCCCATACAAAATAAAAAAGGCCGTAAAATACTTTTCATATGTAGTGCTCATAGAGTCAAAAAATAGCTAAATTCATAATATATTTAATAATTAAGTTAGTAGCAATAGAATATGTAGTAATGTAAGGCCAACATCAATGGGGCATGCTAATTCGAGTAAGATAACCGCATAATTAAGAAAATGCCTCCAACACAGTCAGTGACTAGGTTGGTTTGGGAAACATCGAAAATGTTTAGGTACATGATAAAAATTATATGAAAGTTAATGGTTCGATTTTAAGTGAAATAGCTAAATTGTGAAGGAATAAGTCTTAAGTGAAATAATTTGAAGTTTATTTAATGGATAACAAAAAAACACCATGAAATTTGCGTTCCTATTTCTCTACCATGATATGATCCTCATTCATGAATCTTTATGTTTGTAACATGTGCGATGTTATTTCCCAAAACTAATAATAGGTAGCATGTCACATAGCACATGCAATGCACTTCAAAACTAATATTAGGTAGTTACAAATATAGGGCTTCCGTTGTAGCGCCAGTATTAGCCAATAACATATATAGGGTCAAGATCCTTTTGTTGTGCCCCACGTGGCGCTTGTTCCTTGAATGTCGTTTAGTCTATGTGTATATAAGAGTTAGGTGTCCTCATTCTCCCAACAAAATAAGTTGGAAAGGGCTCATAAAAACTTACATCTATTGTGAGAATGAAGTCGCTACGAAATATGCGCCCTCTCATGACCATGGCGCTCTTGTTGTTGCTTGTGGTGGCTACGGGTAACTGAAATATCAATGAATTTGTTCTACCTACAATTGCTTTTATCAAAAGAATTATAATTGTTGCAGTTTGGTTTTTTCGTTTTTTTGTCATATGCATTATTTTTATGTTTCTATGTTGATGTATCATTTTCAAATTTATGTGGGACTGGCCATGAACAGTGTCCAGAAGGCTTGTGTAAAGGACCAAGTGGAAAGTTCAAGGGTCCATGTGCTAGCGATGGGCCTTGTAGCGATACTTGTCAGAAAGAGGGTTTCGAAAGTGGCATTTGCCCAACGGAGGGTTTTTATTTAGGCAATGCAAATGTTGCAAACCATGCTAGAATTCCACAGATATCAAGGAGATATTACGTGGTGGAGCATGCATGGTTTTTTACTTAACAATGGATTTTTAAATTATTATTTGTGCGCTTGTTGTAATATTTTTTATTTTGAAATTATGTAATTGGAGCCTTGTTTTTCTCATATTGTGGATACATGTAATTCCAACCGTTATCTTATATCCATATATATTATAAGAATACGTGTGTGTTTCTACGGAACAACAATATGATACAGAGATATAGATTGAAATGGGTGCAACAAAAGAAGGTAGCTGTGACGGTTTTCTCCCGGTTTTCGTTAATTGGCCATAACTTTCTCCTCTTCTTCATTAATTAGATGAGGCGAAGTTTTTTCCTTTTCCAGAATGCAATTTTACATTTGATGGCACGGAAACTTTCTTTAAAAAAAACTTTTTACGGTGGCAATTGTTTAGGAATGTTGTGCTTACTCTCGTGACATTTCGCAAATTCACAAATGGCGTGGTTCTCCTATCTGTTCATTTTTAAGCAAGTTGAGACAACTGAGCACCTTTTCTTTTGAGCACATGTTCTTCTGTTACCCTGTTGCTATATGGGGAGGGATTGGTTCTATGTTGGGTACATCGCTGGTCCCTAACTCTCTGTGGTAGGCCTTTGTTTGTTTCTATTCTTTCTTACGTGGGGAGCGGTGTGAATATGTATATGATTGGTATCACCGTGATTTATTGGGGCTTTTTAGGACACGAATTACGTAACTTTTCAAGAGCACACGATGCGTCCACCCTGTAAAATCCTTATATTTTTTTGTTTCTCTTTTGTTGTACTGGGCAGGTTTGCAGAAGGATTCGGACAAAGAGGTACGGACGATGAACGCGACGAAACTGGTGCAACGACGGCGACAATCTTTGCCACTTTGAATGCTGGTCCGAGTGGCATACCACCAAGGTCTACCCGGCCTGATGATCAGTTGATCACTTGATCTTGCGGTCAAGAAGTTACAGCGTGTGGTTTGAAGATGTTGCTTCTGTTATGCAGGTTATTCATCGGTGTACAGCTACGCTGCGTGCATGGTCGGCAATGCAGCGAGTAGAGCACCGGGACTTTTTTGTGGAGGTGGCGTCACGTCTGGAGGCAGCGGTCCGGGAATTATACACCCGACATGGATGGCAGCATAGACTCCGGATTGATCTACCAGCTTCATAGGCGGATCTACAATTTCTCATTTTGATATGTAATCCGTCTTTTTATTTTTATGTCGAATTGGTTACTCGAGGATTTGTGGCTGTGTGCATCTCAGCTATGCAGAGGCCGGGTGTAATGCTTAAAACTCTTAAGTAATAAAGTCACTTTATCTAAAAAATGTAGTATTCGTGAAAAAAGCTGGCTGTGTTGCCTGGAACTTATTCTCCTCCGTTATTTTTTGTTGCTTGAGATTTGCTGATTGTTAGTGGCATCAGGTTATCGTCTCATAGTGGGTGTTTCGATGTTGAAACGTCGCACATAGGGTTTCCTAATGCTGCTCCAACTCGTTTATGTTTCCCCTCTCTCCCTTTTTTTACTACTTGTATAAAACTTGTTATGTCTGTTTTGATTAATGGAAAGGGGCGTAAACCCGCTTGAAAGAAAAGTTTGTGTCCAACATTTTGCCTGCATTGATCGTCCCAGCTTTTTGGGAACAATTGGGATGCAAATAATTCCACACAGAAACTGAAATTTGAAGATAGTCCTATTTAGTAAATCTTATATTAAAACATGTCTAGATGCATGCATCTAGAAACTAGCTAGAAAGTCTTATATTTTGATACGGATGGAGTACTAGCTTGGTAGGAGCGGGGCATGCATACATCGACACATACATTCCAATGGTCGGATGACACGAAGATATACACGCACTTGCAGTTGTGAACCGGACCAATTGATGAGAAGCTCGACAAATCGGCCCTAATTAACTCACAGCATCATCATAAGAGTGGAGACGTTGCGTGCCCACCATTGTCGGTAGATGGCCCGAAATCCCCACGACACGATTTGCGACCGGCCGATAGCTAGCGGTGCCCGCCTACGCGAACAAGAAGCCATTGGCATATCGAGCCGGGCATTGATGGCGTCACGTCGAAAGGATACCGCCGGTGCATGCACGGATGCAGCAACGCTGCCTTTTCTCCATCAGCTGATGGCCGGACCACACGCTCGACGCCGACTCCTGTCGGCAGACGGCCCGGGCAGGCCGGGACACGGGCATGCACCGCGACGCCGACGGAACGTGCCGGGGTCGCCCTCGCCGGCATGGTCCTCCGCGACACGGCATGCAATCTGCCGTGTGAGCCGTCCCGTCCGGCGGTGGCGACGGCGACGACACGACCGCACGGGTAGCTAGTACGTTTAACTACATTCCTCTTGTAGCCTCCCTAGGCGCTGGACCGCACCGGCGTTGGCTATAGGGTAGGAGGGGGCACCGGCAGGACGATGGGACGCGCCGCGCGCGAGTTATTGCCGCGGCGGGGGATGAGGGAGGCGCGTGGAGCCCGCGACGGGCGCGGCACTGAGAGCGCGTACGGCGTACGCCATGGCCGCGGCCGACGAGTTCTGCGGGCTAGATACGTACGGTACGGTTTGGGGACCCTGGTGTACGTCTCGCGTCGCGACAGCGGTCAGCCGGCGACGGGCGGAGCCTTCCCTATTGTAGCCTTGTACTTGCAGTACTTCCCGGGGTATCCGCTCTGGGAAGAACGCACGTCCGCGTGCACCGAGCTACTAGTATACGTACGTCCTTCTGATACGTGCTTCTTATACGCGGTTCTGACGACACCGATGGTTCTTCGCATACGTGCTGGCCGCGATTTGATGTTTTGTTTGCTTGCGTATGGAGCCAACCGAGATCGTGTTCTCTCAGCACTGTGGGGCTGGATTTAATTCGTGCAGCTTCCCTGCATTCATTTGCGCTACTGCGATGAATTGTGATTCTCTTATTTATACTCCCTCCGTTCCAAATTAGTTGTCTTTCATTTGTACAAAAGTGGATGTATCTATACGTGGATGTATCTATACATACATGTCTGTATAGATACATCCACTTTTGTACAAATGAAAGACAACTAATTTAGAACAGAGGGAGTAGATGCTGAGAATTACACAAAACTCACACGTAGTTAGCATCAATCGTTTTTCATGCATGCATGCATGCTTCAGACAATTCGAACGGCCATCCACCGCATCCATTCACAACATTTTGCAAGATTTCGATATCATAAAAAATGGACGCCGAACAGCTTAGACCATCTCCAACCGGACACCCAAATTCAGGGCCCAAACTATCCGCGGAGACGTCCGGACGTGTCCGCGGAAAGTGACCAGACAACCCCTATAAATTGTGTTCGATCTACAATCATACAATCATGAACCTTATATTTTTCTCCCCAAATCCATGCATTACATGCAGCTACGTTCTTTGCACCGTGAAAACTCTATCTAGTGCACAAAGATATACCATACATAGCAACTATAATTATCACTAAAATAACTATAGCTCCCAATGCATAACGGAGATGCATCTCCTTCTCGATGGCATGCTTCTTGATCTTCTTCATCTTTTTCCGACTTGCATCCGTCTTGATTTTGTAATCATCGACGATATCCGCGAGATGCAACTCCATATTCATCTTCTCTTCTTCTATCATTTTCTTCTCTTCTACTATCATTTTCTTCTCTTCTTCCATCTTTTTTATTTTCTCCTCCAACTTCCGGTTTGTACCATCAACTTCTTGAAACTTTTCTTCGATCTTCCTCTTTTTCTTAATTGTGAAGTTCAAATCTTCCAATATGGGCATCTTGCCTCGGAGGGAATCGTTCAACTCGGATATCACTCCACGGATATTGCAACTACATGCTTTTGAATCCTACAATTCAAGAAAATTGCAACTCAAATCTACTACCATTGCACAAATTTGGGAAAAATTCAAAATGTGAGCTAGGACATACCGAGTCGGAGGAGCTGTCCTCCTCGTATAGAGGGTAGGAGCCTGCCGAGTCCTCCTTCGTGTCCCATGATACCATGTTGGCGGAGACGGGGCAGCAGAAATAGAAAACGCCCGACGGTGTATGCTGAGGTAGGGTTCCGACGCATTTACAGATCGGGGACCCGGGTGGGCTGAGAAGTCTTGGAAGATGGACTGGGAGAGGCTTGCTTGCTGTGGGAGTGGTGGAGGCGGCGGCGGTAATTACGGTCAAATCCATCGCAAATGCGGCCAAATCCGTCACAATGCGGCCGCAACGGAGCTCTGCTACGGCGGATAACTGGTCGGAGAAGGTTCGCGAGCAAGTGCGGTTGACAGCGGGGGGTGCTGGTGTCCGAATATGAGGGGCGACAGCGCCGGAGCTTCGCAGCTGGACGGAGCTAGGAGAAGGAGCCGGTGGAGTGTGAAAAATATCTACTGGCCGGGCGAGGGTTCCATCCGATTTATGGTAAAAAAGGGTAGGTCTGCCCTGTTAGCGACCACGGGGCGGACGCGTCCGCGCGGCCCCAAACCCTCCCCACATATGGGCTGGGTTTGGTGTTTGCCGGACAACCCGGCCGTTTCGGCTCCGTTTGGGGGGGGGAGACGGTTGGGTGCTGGTTTTCAGCCCAAAACCTATCCGGGTTGTCCGCCCGGACGTATGGGGAGAGTTTGCACACCATGGTTGGAGATGCTCTAAATCCAGTGATTTTACTGCCTATGCCAAAACTACGTGAGTTCAACGAGTATTCCTGGTTCAGAACCATGTAGAGGGTATTGATCCTCGGCCATGCAGATGGCGAGGTACTGGCGGTCATTGGTCGTGGCACAGCGGTGGTCTCGGTGGCCGCCGGCACCAGATCTCAAGGAATTCTCCCAAAACCCTTCCGGCACACACCAGAGATTCAGGCCGGTCTGCGTGTTGGTGGCTGGAACGTGAGAGTGGGAGGAATCCCAAGTGAGCCATGCCGGCTTCGACGACGACACCGCCGCCTTTGGGTGATGTGTTCCCTTTTTGGAAGCATTGTCCTCGTTCTCTTCACACCCTCCTCCCCATTCATCTCCCGGGTTAACTTTGTTGGGGCAGCAGCGGTGCTGTTAGCGTCGTCCTCTACTGGAAGGCGCCATCTTGGGAACAATGGGGTTGTGGATGTCGTTTGTGAATTGGCTGGTGGACTGCGGCAGCGATGTGGCCCATGTTTTGATCTTGATCTCAACAGTGTTGGCAGCGTTGAACATTTCGATGCTCTTCGTCCGGCCTTGGCACCCCTGCAGTCTGGCGGTTTGAGTACCACGAGACTGGGTTGGAAGAGAATTGTTCCCCTCCACGGCCGTAGTTGTGTGGCGCGATGCTTGAAGGAGCTGCTCACGCGCTCTTGGCACCGCCCCATGATTATCATGGCGTCTTCTCGAACCTCTGCATCTTCTTCATTAACGACCAAGTCTGCGGCTTCATCTCTTTGTGGGTGGTTTCATGGATGGAAGCAAGGTTTCTCAAGGCAAACTCGGTGTTGCTAGTGTTTGGGCTATGTCTCTAGTCCTAATTGGCAGCTTGACTCCTGGTATGTTCTCTGCTCAAGGTGAGCGTCTCCGATGTTGGTGGTACGACGACCTCTGAGCCAGGGCGAGGGGTCCGTCTCCGGTCATGGAAGAGAACGGCAAGGTGATGGCTGGCCTCTCCTGGTGCAGATGGTATTGTTCCTCATCGCTCACTGCGCTCCTACATAAAGATCTCTCATCGTTGCTCCCTGGCGCTCTGTTCACGTTAGAGTGCATAATGGACTCCGGCTGGTCTTTTCATGGTTTCTTTCTTCTGTTTGTTCTTTTCTTTTTCGATAAATGGAATTTTATTACTTAAAAAGTTTTAAGCATTGCACCCGGCCTCTGCATAGCTAGGATGCACACAGCCTCCACAAGTCCCCAAGTCTCAACAGCAAAAGTAAAAAGGCGAATTACATATCATAATGAGAAATTGTAGAAACGCCTAAGGTGATGGAGGGCAGATCCTCTAATTATGTTGCCATCCATGTTGGAAAAAAAATCCCTCGGCGTATCCTCCAATCGCGCAGACACCTCCGTGAACAGGTCGCGGTGCTCCACACGCTGTAGAGGTGACCATGAATGGATCGTAGCTGTGCATCGGTAGATGACCTGCATAAGAGATGAATTTTTATCATTAAAAACTTTGTCATTTCTACATAGTCATCGCGACCATATAACGGCAATCGCTCCCGCCCTATTATCAACTGGTACATCAGGTTGGATTAACGTTTTGTACATAAAATCCACTGAGAATTTACCATTCTCCTTGAGATTCCATCGATATATATCAGGTCCCTGCGTCAAGTTAACCGAAGCTAGACGTTGTATCAAAGTATTCCATGAAGCTTGTCTAGGACCAAATAGACTTATTCTGAACGACACATTTGGTGGGTATGTTTCCATCACCTTAGCCAACGTATCGCTTTTGTGACGCACAATGTTGTACAAGGCCGGAAATTGTTCTCGGAGTGTGGCATTACCCAGCCATTTTATCCTCACAGAACCTAATTTCAGATCCATCCTTGATAGAGAAAGATCCATATGGGAAGAAGAATTTCTTCGTGGCCATAAGGCCAGCCCAGAAGTGGGAGTCACCCAGTTTCCAGTAAACCTGGGACAACGCTTGTGAGCCCACATATTTTCTTCTGAGGAGGGTTTGCCAAACCCCTTCTTCGGTCAGAAGCTTGAAAATCCACTTGCCAAGGAGGGCCCTATTATTGACCTCTAGGTCATGAATACCGAGTCTTCCTTGGTCCTTGGGTCAGCAAACCACACTCTACTTAGCCAAACGGTACTTTCTCTTCTCACTATCCCCTTGCCAAAAGAATCTTGATCGGAAATAATCCAGTCGTTTCAAGACTCCTTTTGGAAGTTGGAAGAATGATATCAATTTGCCTAGACAGTCAAACAGTACCATATTACTGAGTACTAAATTAATGAGTACCAATCTGCCACCTAAGGATAGTAATTTGCCCTTCCAACTGTTTAGTCTAGCTTGAAGTCGCTCCTCCACCAATTTCCATTCAGCATTTGTAAGTCTTCGATAATGGATCGGAATACCCAAATACCTGATAGGAAACTGACCCTGTCCGCAGCCAAAAATATCAGCATACAGGGAGACATCATCTTGAGCCTCGCCAAAACAAAACAACTCGCTCTTATGAAAGTTAATCTCGAGACCAGACAAAAGCTCGAACGCTGACAGAATTAACTTCAGGTTCTTGGCTTTTTCGATGTAATGTTCCATAAACAGAATTGTATCATCAGCGTATTGAAGAATGGACAAACCTCCATCAAACAGACGAGGAATCACACCTTCAATTTGGCCATCAGACTTTGCATGTTCAATCATCACGGCGAGAATATCAACGACTATATTAAATAGCATTGGCAATAATGGATTACATTGTCTAAGCTACTTTGAAGGATTGAGTATGGCGAAACGCCCAAGTGCTCGAAATGTGCAGGCGTATCTTCACTCGCCTAAATTGCGCGCTCTTCCCGTCAGGGCCTCAACCTCAAGGGTTGTTTCCTTTGATTGATATCTTTCGAGTGACGGACTCAGTCAAAGAGTCTTTGATGCAGCTTGCTATTCTTGGGTCCAACGCCACCATGGCTTACATCCGCGGCCGTAAGCCAAATTTTGCGATTCGACCTCCTGCAATTGGCACACTTGTATCCCAATCACATTTGATCGAGACACGCTCTGCTGCTGAGGAACTCATCGATTGCTGCAAGGAGCAGCTTTTTGGTCCTGTACTGGATATAAAGGATGAGCCAGATTCTTAACTTGTAAACTTTTTGAATAATCGGGGCATTCTCCGAATGTAAATATGTACTCTTGTATTTGTGGCGAAATATTTATATGCGTATATTTGTGACAGCCCCCGAGTCTATCGAGTGGGATTTTTGAGTTTTTCTTTTTAACCCAGCCCTCGAGTATATCGAGTGGGGTTTTTAGTTTTTATGCTTGACCCAGCCCCGAGTATATCGAGTGGGGTTTTTGAGTTTTTATGCTTGACCCAGCCCCCGAGTATATCGAGTGGGGTTTTTTAGTTTTTATGCTTGACCCAGCCCCCGAGTATATCGAGTGGGGCTTGGGTTTTATGCTCGAGCCCCCGAGTGTTTGAGTGGGGTAAACAATAAAAGGCATATATGAGGAATATGGAGGAAAATGTATCTTTATTCGAAATATGTGTTCGACCAGCAAGCCGCCTCATTAAAAACCTTCCAGTCCCCTTAGGTACCCTGGTAAGGGAAAAGAGTGCGTCTGAAACCTGCTGGTTCTTCCGACATTATGCGCTATTACATATCTATGCATAGAACTGACGCAGATGCGCCCCTCTATGTACTAGTGTGACTTGACGACATGTTGACCGTCTCTGAAGGTTCAGTCGTGCCCCTTGTGCTTCATCGCGTCGTTGATGACCTTGAGCCCTCTGTCGATTGCCATTTTCTTGCTTTCTGGTAGAGGTGTACGGTCATTGGAGACCTCAAGCTCGGCGAGTGATTGCTCCATCCCGTACATCTCTGAGATTTTGCTGAAGTCACGGTCACATGAATCTGACCTTTGAAAGTTCCCGTTGATCGTGATGACTCCTTTTGGTCCTGGCATTTTGAGCTTGAGGTAGGCGTAGTGTGGGACGGCCATGAATCGAGCGAAAGTGGGGCGCCCAAGTATTGCATGGTATTGTGACTTCCAATCGACCACTTCGAACTCAATCGACTCGGTTCTGAAGTGAGTAGGATCTCCAAACGTAACATCGAGTTGTATGGTGCCTTCTGGGAGCACTGCTTTGCCTGGGACGATACCGTGGAAGGTACTTGCGGACTTTGGCAGATTTTCGACTGATTTGTTCATTCTGCGTAGCGTATCTGCAAAGATTATGTTGAGGCCGCTACCTCCGTCCATGAAGACCTTGGTCATGGCGTAGCCTCCGATTTGGGCGTCGAGTACCAAGGCTGCATGCCCTGGTCGATATACTGCGGGTGGGTGGTCCTCTCGATTGAAGACAATCGGAGTTTCTGATCCTTTCAAAAAATTGTGATAGCTGGGGGTGCCATGACCGCCATATTGACGTGTCGAGTGTGTAATTTTTGCTCTCTATTGGAGGGACGTCCTCGCTGGATCATGTTCATCTGCCCGCGAGTTACGGGATATTTTTGTTCATCTCCTTGCTGCATCTGGTGCACGGCTGCTGCCATTTGTGTTCCCGTAACGGGTTGTGCTGGCACCATGTACACTGGCGTCGGTTGCGCTGGTGTTGGTGCAGTATACACCTGAGTAGGCTGTGTTTGCGGTGGTATGGAATATACCTGTGCTTGTTGTACTTGTTGCGGTGCTGGATATGCCTGAACAGGCTGTGCTTGTGATGTAGTCGATGGAATCTGCACTAGTTGAGGAGGTGCACGTCCATCTCTTTGCAGTCGCAGTATATGTTCAATCGCAAGTTGATCGAATTCCCTGCAATTTCTCAGCGAGTGGTTAGAGCGAAGCTTACCATCGTCCCCTTTGTAAAGATGGAATCTGCAATAATCGTCCATCCTTTCTTCGATTGAGCGCTCAGGATCTTTGTCTGCTCGCCTGCGCCACTCTGGCCTTCTGTAGCTATCGCGGTCGTCGCGTCTGTGGTCTCGACTGTCACGTCGATCGTCTGTACGATGGTCTCGATTACCTCGGCGGTCGTCCGTACGATGATCTCGATTATCACGATGATCGTCGGGTCGTCTGTCAGTTTGGTCGCGGCTGTCCCTTGACTGGACAAAGCCTGCTGCGATGAAGTTTGGATGGTCATCGTCGTGATAACGATTCTTGCGTTTGCGCCTTCGATCATCTCTGTAGCTATCTCTGCGGTCTCGACTGCCACCCTCGTGATTTTCATGTGATGCTACGGGTCGAGTGCCTCGTACGGAGTCTTCTCCATCTGCCCACTTTGTTGCGAGTACCATGAGTGCCGCCATTGTCTTTGGATCTTCTCGACCAAGTGTTTCTTTGAAGTCTTCTCTCCAGAGTCCGTTTTTGAAGGCGTCGATTGCCCTATCTTCTGATACGTTGCCTACTGAGTTACGGATGGTGGTCCACCGCCGTATGTACGATCTCAGAGATTCATCTGACTTTTGCTTGCAGGTCCGGAGCTCCTCGAAAGTTTTGGGGCGCTCACATAGAGGCTCGAAGTATTTGATGAAATCACCTTTGAAGTGCCCACGAATCGTAGTATGATTCGGGTAGCGATTTGAGCCAATCGCGAGCTGTTCCTTCCATCATGAGTTGTATGTACTGCATAGCTGTAGTTGTGGTGCCGCGCTGACATCCGACTGCCAGCCTGTAATCTTCTAGCCAGCCTGATGGCTCTTGTTTGCAGTTGAACTTTGGCGTGGTAGCTAGCGAAAACTTCTTGGGCATACGAGCCTCCCGGATCCGTCGAGTGAAGCATAGCGCTCCACATGGCCCGATTTCTGCTTCCGAGTCTGAGCTGTTGCTGTATGACCTCCTCGAGTGGCTCCTGCTGGAACGATGACGGCGTGAGCTTTTTCGACTGCTCCTTCCCCGAGGACTTCGACTGCGACGGTCCCGATCTGTATCTCTCCTTGGAGTTGCTTGTGGATGCTGTATGGCTTGTGCTGCTATTGCCAGTTGTTTGTACAGTTGGAGGTGCTGATCCCTCTTTGGGTCTCCTGCAGGAGGTTCGATTGTTCTGAGATAGGTGCCTAGCGTCATCAGCGCCCCGGCTGGCTCAGTAGGTATGGGGACTCCTTCCGCGTCGACTGCCATAAAGGCTGGGTTTAGGTTCCGAGTGACCGCTGCACGATCTGCGTCTCCGAGGTTTATGAATCGTGACCTATTCGCGGGGTCGTTTCTGCCGTTGAACTCGTAGACAATGCTCTTCGCCGAGCACTCGATATGCTGGCTTGCTTTTTGCGTTCTTCGAGTACTGCTCGGTAGTTCTTCAACCGTATCGATTCTTGCCACTGGAAGTATTGTAAGGTCAATACCTCTTCCGGAGTTGCGTTTGCTGGTAGCATTGTGCAGCTTTCGATTACTTTGCTCACTTTTTCCGCCATCTCTGCGGTGATGGTCAGCGTGGTTGTTCCGTCAGGCATGGTGACTGTGCAAGGGTATTCTGTAGGTCGACGGCATGTTGCAGCTGCTGACGTTTCTGCTGTACTCGCGGTGTATACCTGATACGGTACCACCCGATCTTCTGCCCATGTGTTGCTAATGCGCATTATGGATTCGGCGTCGTCATCCAGGCTCATGTTGGAGTTGCTTTGCTTGCTGGGGTTTCTGCCGCAATCGAGTTGATCTTCGAGTGCTTTGTCCAGGCTATCTGCGTCGCAGGTGAATATCTCGTGGCTGGCACGGATTTCTGGGCCGTTGAGATCGGCGAGGTATATGTTGTCATCTATGTTCTCCTTGTTCCCCGCGACGTCGTTGCAGTCGACGACGTTGTCGAGTGACTCGATTGAGTTGTTTGGGCGGTACGCAGATTCGATCTCGCTTCTTCCAAATCTTTTTGCCACCTCGTCACGGAACTCTTGCGAGGTCATGGATGTTGCAGAGTCGCTTGGCGATTGGATCGGGACGATCTGTGACGATGTCGCGCCCAAGATGGATGGTGTTGCAGTCGAAGCGTTGTCGATTGTCTCCGTGTCGAGTGTCTCCATGTCGAGTGGGTCTAACAGGTCCTGCACACCATCTTTATCGACAAAGAAGTTAAATTTTCCAACTGTAATATCCAAACCTGATTCGAGTCCGGCAAAGGCTTGTTGAGCTTCCATCGAGTGCGGCATGAGCCTCCTTGGAGATTTTGGCGAGTGATCGCTTTTTGAATTGATGCTGGTAGATCTTGCCGGCGAGTTGCGTTTGCAACGGTGGTCGGTGATTTGCTTTTTGATGATGTAGTAGGCGAGTTACCTTGTGCAGATGCGATCGGCGGTGGCCGCTTGATGATGAAACCGGCGAAACCGTGAGCCCAATACTACCTTTTCCCACAGACGGCGCCAATTGTCGAGGTGTGCCCTCGGCAATTCCCATGGTTGCTATACCTAGGGTTGATTGTGTGGTAGAGAACGCGTAGTATCGGTGGAATCGACGGCTGACAAGCTGGATTTACCCAGGTTCAGGGCCCTCGAGTGAGGTAAAACCCCTACTTCCTGCTTGTCTGTGTTTATGGTATGAATATGAGGTTACAAGGGTTCGACGAGCGCTGATCTCGTCGAGGTTTTGGTGGCTATGGATTCCTCCTGATCGATCACCCTCCCAGCCTTTATATAGGAGGCTGGGTCTCGGGAAACATAACCGACCAAGGTTACATGTATGGAAAGTCTTAACCGACTATAACTTGATCTAACTTGGAAAACACTCTTCGTCTTAGGCCTTCCTTCGTGGGCTTCGATTAATCTTTGGGCTTCTTTGATCATTACGTGCACCAGGTACCCTTAAGCTGGGGTACCCGCAGAGTATAACCTCGTCAGTCATCGTTGACGTTGATGGCAAAACTTCCTCCCGAAACGAAGCTATGGATTAAAGCACACCATTCATCAAAAAACCTTTTATTCTGAGATTCTGCTGAAGGAAAGACCACTTAACCTTATCATAAGCTTTTTCAAAATCGAGCTTTAAAATAACCCCATTCAACTTTTTCCTATGTAGCTCGTGGACTGTTCATGTAGGGTAACCACCCCATCCAGCATGTTACGTCCTTGCATAAAAGCAGTCTCAGAGGGACGGACCACATGATCTGCCACAGTGTTCAGTCTTATCGTTGCAAATTTGGTGAAAATATTAAAACTAACATTAAGAAGACAGATGGGTGTATATTGTTTGATCCTTTCTGTTTCATTAACCTTAGGTAATAAAATTATTTCACCAAAATTCAGACGGAACAACTCTAGCTGTCTGCAATGAAGGCAACTGAACAACCGTAGGAGATCTGTCTTGATAACATCCCAGAAGTTCTGATAGAACTCAGTCGGGAAGCCATCAGGACCATGAGCTTTGTTGTGTTCCATTTGGAAAACCACCTTTCTCACTTCTTCCTCGGAATAAGGTACAGTTAGAAGGCTATTTTCCTTATTTGAAACCCGGGGAATATCGTCTGTCGGGACTCATCCATACAGAAATTATCTTCCTCAGGAGCTCCAAACAAATCTTTGTAATAATTAGTGATATATGACTTTAGTTGCTCATGGCATTCGATCGTCCCCTCATCCTGTACAAGAGAATAAATATGTTTCTTCCTATGTCTGCCATTGGCAACACTTATCTCGTATTCGAATCCCCTTCCAGAATGAATTGTCCTTCGGACCTTTAATACCATTTAAGCTCTTCCTCGCGTAGAATCCCCGCTATCTGTGCATTTTATTGGCTTTTGAGCTCCTCCTCAATTTTTTGTGCTAAAGCCTCGAGGTCATCAATAATTGATGATAGTCGTTGTTTTTCTTTTTTAAGTAAAGTTGTTATGTGACGAGCCCAACCAACAAGGTAGGTACGTAAAACACGTATTTTATTATTCCACCTTTGAATTGGAGTAGCTCCAGCAACAGGTCTTTCCCAAACCTTCTTGACCATTTCCTGGAAGCCTTCCCGATGTAGCCATCCAAGTTCAAACTTGAACCGACGATTACACGGTGGACCGGGCAAGCCAGTAGTCAACAAGATGGGGCATGGTCTGACAGATCCTCAATACGCTCTAGATCCTGTACCGATACCAAGGGAAATTTTGATTTCCAATCAATATCCATTAGTACACGGTCTAGCTTCTCATATGTAGGTTCCGGCAGACTATTTGCCCAAGTAAATTGTCTCCCAACCATTGAAACATCTCTTAAATCAAAGCTGTCAATGACTGCATTGAACAGAAAAGACCAATGATTGTCGAATCGGCCCTTGCTTTTCTCGAATGGAAATCGTAGCAAATTGAAGTCCCCTCCAATTATCATGGGGTGAGGGTTATCTTTTGCTAGATTCACCACCTCCCTAAGAAAAGCGGCCTTAGGATCTTCCTGGGCAGGCCCATACACGGTGACAAGACTCCATATGAAATTGTCAACTTTGTTGCGGATATGGAGTTTAATATGAAAATCCCTATCCGAAACAGCTAACACCCCCATAGTATTTGTCCTTACTCCGAGTAAAATACCCCCAGACGTCCACGAGGCGAGCGAGAGTACCAAGTAAAGTCCACACCACCCGAAAGTCGATTCAATAGATTTTGCGAAAACTCGCGCCTACCCGTCTCCGAAATAGCCAAAAAAATCCAAATTATGATCCCGTACACAATGAGCGAAGTGCAAGTGTTTAGCCAAATCAACAAGACCTCTGCTATTTGCAAACATGCTAAGCTCAGCCGTACGGGGTTTTATTAATTTAAAACACATATAGAGGGTGTGTACCATGCATATCCAGATCGATGTCGATCATATGTCTTGGCGACTCGGCCGAAATGAAATCGTGTACAGAATATGACATACTTTGCGAGGATGAACAGTGAGGCAACCCGGCGCCAAGAACCCTTCATGGTAGCTGAGCTGGTTCCATCCCCATGTGGAACCAATTTGTCGAGAAATGAAACATTTCGTCAAAGCGCAGAACTTCTGTCAGCAAACAAGTAACCACACCTCCGAATTATATATTATCAGGCATGTATTATCTGTGCACATCTGGACATCTGGTCCTGCACTTTTCAAATGATCCCAATCAATATGACGCCCTATACTGTAGCCAGGCATGCAGCGCCACCATGGCAATCAGATGTGCTAGCTCACGACGGAGTTGACGGCATTGTTGCCGAGCGAATTGGCTGGTTAGCTGAAGGCCACCTTTTCCTTTCAAGATAGACGACATCGCCGCATGGCCCTGACTGTATCCACCTTATGGCCGGTCCGATCGTGTTTGACTACTACTTTTTATTCCGTATTCCATGTGTGTATAAAGAAGCCAACACAAGTTGCACAGTGGCTTCAGTGACGCGGCGTTATCCGGTTATCTCGGGATCTTCTTTATAAGAGGCTACCTCATTAATTTGTATCGTTCGGATTTATTTATAAAGCAGGTCTAAAACCATTCGAGGAATTCAGTGACGCGGCATTTTGTAGCACGATTCCAGTTAAAGAGGGGTCGCAATGATGGTGGTTGGACTACGGGTTAAGAGGCGCGTAGTCGTAAAGTGTGCAGTTCTTTGGCACAAAAATATGCTGTATTTGTGTTCGGTCTGAGCAGATTCCCGTCCCTCTCCCCTCGCTACAGTAGAGAGCGGAGAAAGCGTCCTCGAGTTCTCCTCCTCCTCCGGCCGGCTATCCGCCGCTCCCTCCGCCTCCGGTCGCCGTTTCGGCACCGTGAGGTGGGGGGAGCTCCGGCTCTCGCTGGGTGTGTAGATAGGTTGTAGATCGTAGGTGTGAGTGCCCGGGCGGCGTGGTCGCAGGCGGTGGCGATGGCGCTGGTGTTTTGGGCTGTGTGCTTCCCCTCCCGTCCCCGCTCCGGCCTCGCCAAGGAGGTAGTGAAGCTGGTGCGTCGGGTGCTCTCCTTTGCCTCTGCTTCTCCGGCCGGCCATGGTGGCGAGGAGGGAAGCTGGCAGAGGTTTGTGTCCCGCTTTTGGTTCGGTTGGTGTAGGTGGTCTTCTTCGGCGCTGTTGCTCTGGCCGGCCTCGGTGGCGAGGGGAGGAGCGGCGTCTGGAGGTGGTCGAGGGCTGGCGGTGGTGGACCTGGACGACGGCGTGCTCGGCTGGAAGTTGGGCGGAATCGGAGAGCTGGTGTCGTGGCTGTGTTCTTTCAGCGCGTCAAGTTCCGTTGCTCGGCAGCGGACGGCTCCTGCAGTCGACTTCAAGGTGTGGCGGCGCCTTTTCTCCGGCGGCAAGCGGTACGGCGACCTCGCCGGCGTCTAGGAGCTTGGGGTTGCGGCGTGGGTCTGATTGTTTTTCTTCCTGGTGGCAGAGGGGGCTCTGTGCACTTTTTCGGGGCCCTGTTGTAGTTCTGTTTCTCTGCTGGGCCTGGTTGTAAAAGTGTTGAGCCTCCTTGTATTTGTATCAGACCCTTTCAAAAAAAAAATATATGCTGTATTTTTTCTAATAGTTGAAAAGAAGTTCAGCCAGGTGCTTCCTTTCGGCAATTGATAGGTGAGCGCCTAGTAAACTCTCAGACTCCTGAATCTTGGAAGTTGTTAACCCCTTAAGCTTGTTGCTTACTTTTGCCTGCAGCAAGGGAGACACAACCCAAGTTGCTTAATTAACTTTAAACATTATATATCTTTACTCCACAAGACACTGCGATTCCAGGCAAAAGTTCTCAAAATCGAGGGGCTTCTCTATAGTCAATTTTTTTTTTTTTGGAAAAAGCGTATTTATTAATATCACGGAGATACCAATTATACCCAGGCTCTGCAACAACGCAATACCTAATGGCACTACGGATGCACACAGCCAAAAAGAAAATAAGAAGAAAAAGCTAAAAAAGAAAAGTCCCGCTATAGAGTTTCAGTACTTGCAGCAGCAACACAACCACCACCAAGATAACACCTGATGTCCAAGTTATTCAAAAGAGACGCCTCCAAGAAGGAAACAGTGCACTTGCACCGTCATCGCCCGATCGCAGATCTTGGGTTTTCACCCTGAAAATAGTCTTCGCTCTAAAAAACAATGCCTTTAACAAGGTCATTGTCAGGCACAACCAATTAAGGCTAGACCTTGGATTTTCACCCTGAAAGGTAAGACTTTGGACTTCACATATGTTGTCGTCCCCACTTACATATCGCTGCTACGAATCCCAAAACTCTAAGCAAGTTCCTCGTCGCTGCAAAGGCTCCAATCACCATTACTAATCCTCCAATCTCGGCTTGCATGTCATTCTCCGCCTCTGACTTCATCATGGATTTGCCCATGATGGAAACAGATAGCAGAGTTTCACGCCGCTCCCTCCGGCGTGACCGAATCCCACCCGATTCAGCAATATCTAGGCTTAACGCCCATGTGAGATCGCTGTCGGAGCCTTCCGGAACCCCACACTCCGGCCAGATCGAGGAGGACAGGCGTCAAACAGATCTTCGTCTTGGCGCGAGAGAAACCCTAGAACCACCACCTCTATTCGAGCGCACCAGCAAGCCCCCATGCCGCCGGTCGGAGCGGCATCGGAGAAGGCAGCCGCAGCACACGACAAGCGCAGCCGCAGGCTGTGCCTTCAAAGCCCGGATCAGGCCATGCTTGTGCTTGGTCCAGATCGAGCCATGCATGTGGCATAGATCGGAAGCTGCTGTCGATTCATGCATGGAACAATCGGACCGCAGTAGCACGGATCGGACACGCCCGCACAGGAGGAGAGGCACGCCGTCCATCTCCACCTCAAGAGCTGCTTTGAGAATCATGAAATAATGTTACACGTATCAACATATCGCGAGAGTGGCAAGATTATGTAGGAGAAACGCAAAAATAGACGCCACTACTGGAGAAAAATATACCTTCCAAAGTGGTCATGTTCGTAGTCAACTCCTGCTTGTGCGGCTTTCCACGACCTATATCAAACGCCTCTGATCTCATGGATCCTCCAATCAGAACCTCCCAAATGTGGTCATTCGTGAAGATATATTCAAGCACACACACAATCCCGGACCCTGCCGGCAAAGGAGCATAATAAATGAAACCAAACAACTGGGAGATACTCGATCGATACATGGCATTTCCATGCCTTTCCCCACAAGATTTTTGTTTTGTTTTGCAAGCCTTATGGTCACATGTCTCTTCCAAGCGAGCTGAATCTCCACGCAAATTACACATCTAAGAAGTATGAAGAACTTTGCTATACATATGGTATATGGAAATGCTAAACTAAACATGATTCATAAGAGCCCGGAATCGAAATCAATGAAAACCACACCTTCAAGTTTTTCATAGCCTTTTGATCTATGTGATGAGATGGAAAAAACCTCCATCTCATGGGTCACACATGTGACACACGAGGTGCCCCCGCCGGCACCTCCGTGTTGTACCTCTCTAATGTATGACAACTATGTTGTCTTGTCGACAATTTGTTGGACCTCTAAACGCATTGATTTGTAGGGTAGCGGCAAATTATGCTGCTCCACTGCCTTAACAAGGGAAAATTGATGTATCCTCGACAACAAGACCTAGTCGGAAAAAAACACCATAAAAAAAGACCTAGTCGATGCAGGGAGAATAATATCCAACACCATCTCCACCAAAAACACCATCACCATCCTCATGATTGGCTACATTCCCCTCACAATTTGTGTATATTTGAACTATGAGTAACTTTTCAGTGTTGTTTGCCTGGTAGTAATCGATACCGAGTGATACTTTCCTTGCGAAGTTATACTTTCAGATTGTGTTGTATTTGGTAGTCCTCTAGTCATTGCATTGATTCACCATTGTGATTAGTTGCTTATGTTCTCGAGGGCATAGTAAATCCTGATCACAAGTTCCATATAGTTATGGAATGAGATGGTTGAATTTTTTATTCTGAAGTTATAATTCTATAATGGTAGCGTGTGAACATCAACTGCACATTGCTTCACCATTTATTGGCTCATAAGTAGAGCAAGAAATATAGGAGGGAAGGCCAGAGATAATAGAAATTGTTTCTCAAATCTTGAAATTTTAAAAAGGGGGCGTCACTGGGACAGTAGAAACTAATATTGTGGTAAATTCTTTATTGGGACACTAAGCGCAAGAATATTTAGTAGCGTGATACACCCATAATGTATGTATGTCATTTGAAGTTTACTATATTATTTCCTTGAATATTTTCCATCTTCATATTGTTTCATTCACTGTTTTCCATGATTATTGCTCTTTTTAGCAAATCCAGTTTATTTAGCGATCTAGTTTGGAAGGCGGGAAAACCATTTCATGTCGTTTTAACTCTAACATTCTTGCCATGAAACAATTCGGGAAAAAACCCACGGAAGTTATTTTTTAATATGAAGAGGACCAACACCATACGCATCTAGCTAGGGCTGGATGACAACTCGGCTTGGATCGTTTAACTCAAACTCACTAGGTTTAAACTTAACAAGATCGTTAAATTAAAGACCAATATGCTAGAAGTTGATTAATCGTGCTAATATAAGATGGTGAAGTAGAGGGACTCATTCCTCATCTAGTTGAGGGAGGAGTCTCAATTTTGCAATACGCAGAGGATACCCTTAGTTTTATGGGGGCATGACTTAGAAAAGGCTCTAAATATGAAGCCTATTCTTTGTTTTTTTCGAACAACTGTCAGGGTTAAAAATTAGTTTCCATAAGAGTGAGATCTTTTTTTTGTCAACGTAGGCATTTGTTTGGTTGTGAATCGGGCTCTCTTCCTTTTTAAGTATCTTGGAATAACCATTCACTTCCAAAAACTAAAAAGTTGGGGAATGGAAACCAGTTGAGGATTGTTTCGAGAAAACAATTAGATACTTGAATAGGAAAACATTTATCTTATGGAGATACACTCATCTTAATAAATTTGGTGCTAACCAGTTTACGTGTGTTCATGCTCTGTTTTCTTCTGGTCCCAAAAGGGGTTCGAAAGAGACTAGATTTTTGTAGATAGATTTTCTTTTGGTAGAGTGATGGACACAAACAAAAGTATAGGTTAACAAAGTGAATATCATATGTCACCTTAAACATCAAGGTGGGCTTGGAATTGAAGTATTAGAATTAAAAATAAGTTTTTACTCAATACGTGGTTATTTATACTTTTGAACGAACGAGGGGCATGGCAGGAATTACTCCATAACAAATACCTTCATTCCATTATTGGATGTATGCCTAAAAGGCAATAAAGTTTAACATCTGATTCATAATTATATGCTATAACTGCGGTGACTCCTGAATATGTGATTCAGAGGAAAACTCACTCGCACGTGTAGAAACATGAACAAAATAAAGTATACCCTAGTCTTGCCTTTTAGACTAATTCGTCGATTGCTTGATGACCACGTTTTCCTGGTCTGGGACATTGTTTATGTCAGCATCAATGAGTGGCATATTGTTGGTGGAAACAATATGGCTGGGTAGACCCAAATCGTTGATATGCTAAGAAGATTCCAAAGTGTCTTTTGTCCTTAGTGCAATATCGCAGATGGTTATTATATGACACGTCCTTAGACCATGAGGTTATTGGAGTTATGTATACTGGAAGAATTACTTTGGTGCTGTCAACCATCACGGCCGTCACTGGGTGATCATAACGGCAGTTGCTGGGTGATTACAGAGGTGTGCATATATCCTAATGTTCCAAGATGGGAAATTACTCCTCTGTCAAAAGAGAGATACTTCCAGGCCCCACTTGGTATGTATGATATCCAATATGTTCTGCAGACAATGCATGATGAAGTTACATCATGTGGGATATCGGATTATGGGAACCAGAAAAGGAAACTTACCGGTAACGAGATAGACAAAGATAGAGTGAATCAGGGATTGATTCACGGCAATATCAGGGATATTTAATCTCGGGTAAGTTCAGTATCGTGAGTAATGGGAATGACAAATTAATAATCAACAGGTTCAACAGAGTGTTATTCGCATAACGGTAGCAGTTATTCAGGTTGCCCATGAACCTGACCCTGGCCGGTGATTAGGTGAGCACATCTAATTATAGCTACACGTTATCGAACCTGTAGGGTAACACGCTTAAGTCAGTTCTAGTTTGTTGTGTATATGGATGGTCTGGATAACAAGAGAGTATCACCGGAATGGTTTCTGCGTGGTAGATAATATCTTTATCAGAGAGATTGGATTATGCAGACACTAGGTGTCTCGGAGTGATAGAAATAGTTTCTATCACTAGTCGGATTTATTCCGAGGGTTTATATAAGAGGGAAATATTTATCCAGAGTATTTTGTCTGCGGACACTTGGTGTCCCGGATCATAAAAGTATTTTATATGATAAGTAATTAGTTTCGGGAATTTTCTGTAAAAGGAAATATTCAATTAGGAATTAATTAGGAAATATTAAATAAATTGGAGCCACCAAGTGGGGCTGCCAGGTGGGCCCATGGGGCCCACTGGGCAACCGCACCCCCAAGTGGGGCGTGTGGGCCAAGGCACACCAAAGGGGGAAGTTCCCCCTGGCCAAACCCTAGTTGGGCCTTGGGCCCATAGGGAGAGGCGGTTTGGGGGGGACCTTGTTGGACGGACTCCTCACCCCACAACCCGAATTGGGGAGAGGATTTGGAGTCCAACTCCAACTCCCCTATGGGAGGCGCACCAAGGCAAGGGGCTTGCCCCTTGCCCAAGCCTCCCTACCCCTTGGCCTCCTATATAAACACCCCACCCCCCTCCTTTGGAGAAACACAAATTTAGATCTCTTCTAGTTGGATTAGAGGGAACCTCTAATATTTAGAGGGATCCTCTTCGATTAGATCTAGATCTAATATCTAATCTATGTCTCCCTCCTTCTCATGTGTTGAGATCTCCACCTTCATATACACGCTGAACTACTTCCGATGTATGCGTGCGAAACTCAGAGGGGTGATCCGTTGAGAAATGGTTGACCCTAGCTCACTTTGTTGGATGAAGGCGGGACGCGAGGAGTCTACAATATTCTCTCAGCTAGGCTTAGCCGAGGGAGTTCTTCCACGAGCTTCATCAACATCACTTCCGCTTCAACGTTGTCAGTAACGATTTACAGTTAGATCAAATATGTATGTCTTGTTACTTGTATCTTCATAGTAGATCTTGGCTGTTGCGTAGTAGTGGCGAAATTTTTGTTTTTCCATGCACGCAACCCAACAGTGGTATCAGAGCGGTCTATACGTGGATACAAGATTTGATCTAGAGCACATGGTGTGCGGGCACCGCATAAGTTTGTGCGGGTACATTATTGAGCTTTTCTAATGTTCAGATTATTTATGATTGCTTCCCATTAAGCGGTTGAGTCTTGTTTCCGACGGCATAGTTTGATCTTACGGACTTCTAGCAATCCGCGGACCTTCCGGCTGCTCCTAGTATGCGTGTCGGCGCCAACGAAGTGCTTCAGTAGCTTCGGGTCTTTCTATAGTTGGTCTCGTTGACTCGATAGCGGAAAAGGTATGTGTACTAGGTCCACACGGGGGTCACGCTCACCTGTGATCATTTAGATTGGGATCCGCAACGTTTTTGTAATGTTGGGATGTCAGTCACCCCGCAATGTCAATCTAGCAACATGAATAATCATGCTTGGTAGTTTCAAAAAAAATCATGCTTGGTGAGGGTCGTAGGTTTTTCCTGGGTTTTGGGGAATCCTACAGCCACGTTAAAAGATGCAAACAAACGTTAGAGGCGTCTAACTCTGTTTTGCATGACATGTGATGTGGTATAGTCTCGAAATATTTATTTTGTTGACTAACCTAGTTTTGTTTTGACCGGCGTGTCGTTCTTCCTTGTTCGTCGAGCTATGGTGATGGTGGAGGATAGGAGAAGGCATACACTTGTCGTGAATCTCGACATGGCCACACCGGTGGAGGCGCCACCGAAGATGAAGGAAGAAGACTACTACATCACGAAGTGTTATTTACTTGTGCATGTTTTATATCTGTTTTCTTACTTTTCCCTTGTTTGCGCAATAGACGTGATTATTAGGGAGATTCCTCAATAGTTGCAAAGTTTAAGTACTTGAGCCAAAACTAAAAATATGAAGGAGTTCGTGCTCTTCCAAGTCGTAGCAGCGTCAAACCGGGTGCTTGTCCTCCGGCGCCGTGTATCCATGGGTTGTGTGTGACAAGGATCTGGGAGGCGTGTATGGAACGTCCATGCAGCAAAATGCGGTTGGTTGTCTTGACGTTCGGGCATGACTAGTCAGGAGCTCGGAGCACATCCATCGAAAGATGAACGGAAATCATGGCAGGAAGTGATTGGCAAGGTGACCTACCCGCTGTAAACTACGATCACTGCAGCACGCATCCGACCTTTGATCGTATGTTGAGCGTGGATTCCAAATCACTAAAGTCTGATCACGAAGAATATCAGAATTTAGTGGAAGCACATTATTAGTTTATCTTTAACGAGTGCTAGAAAATAATTATGAACATGTCTTAGTGAACTTTAGATTGTTGTAGATCGACACACGTAACACCTGCTATTAACCTTGGTCCACTACTTGAAATAGAACCACTTTTTACCATTAGGGGTAAATATGTTGATTGGGAGTTACTTAGGGGTGCCAAGAAAGAGTATGTGTTTGACACTCCTCCTCTGGGGTTGTTGTCAAAACTACTTATGCTGAAAGGGAAGCTCACGCCTTCGAGAGTGTTGAGACCTTCTCTATCCAGTGTTTTATGTTGACATGCATGGGCCATGAGTTGTAGAAGCGGTTGGATCGCACATCTGCTAAGCGACATGATCGTCGTACTGATACGTCCAAAACGTATCTACTTTCCCAAACACTTTTTATGTTGTTTTTCCTCTAATTTGCATGATTTGAATAGAACTAATGCAGACTAACGCTGTTTTCAGCAGAATTGCCTTGGTGTCCTGTTTTTGTGCATAAATCTAAATTCTCAGAAAAATCTGGAAAAATTCCAGAAATTCTTATTTGCCGGAAGACTCACGGAGCCAGGGGAGCTGCAGGCGAGGCCCACAGCCCCGAGACGCCACCCAGGAGCGGTCAAGGGTGGACCGCGCCTGGGGCCCACCTGGCCACGTCATGGCTCAGTCGGCGATGCCCTTTAGACTACTTATTCCTCCTGACCTAAAACGGGACGGGGGTCGATCATATTTTCCAGAAGAGTTCCCGAGCGCCGCCGCCTCCGCGAAACCTATTTCGGGGAGCAAAAGTTCCTGTTCTGGCACCCTGCCGGGACAGGGATTGGAGGGGAGATCACCGCCATCGTCATCACCACCGCCTCTCCATCGACCATCCATGTTTCCCCCATCCATGTGTGAGTAATTCCCCGCTGTAGGCTGAGGGGGATGTTAGGGATTGGATGAGATTGTTCATGTAATAGCTGTCAGATTGTTAGGGCATGGTGCCTAGTATCTTATATGCGTGTTAATTATCGTTGTTGCAACTTGGTATGCTTAATGCTTGACACTAGGGCCCGAGTGCCATGTTTTCAGATCTGAACATGTTATGTTTTCATTAGTATAATTATTTTTTGGATCATATCTACAAGTTGTATGCACCTGTCGCTGTCCGGAACCCGAGGCCCCATAGTGACAACATTTGGGATAACCGGAGGGAATGGTTGTGACTTGAGGATTCCATGTATTCACGGAGTGTTAATGCTTTGCTCCGGTGCTCTATTAAAAGGAACACCTTAATTACCATTAGGGTTCTTGAAAGGCCCCGCTGAAACGGGATGGTTGGACAAAAGATGTCGTGCAAGATTCTTATTGCAAGCACGTACGACAAAATACGGAATACATGCCTACATTAAATTAATACCTGGATGCTTGTTCATTGTTTACCTGCAAATTGCTCTATGTAATTGCTATTTGATGAATTATCGTATCCATGCAACGCCCACTTATACATCCCTTTAGCCTACGGTTTTTTAATCCTGCTTTTTACTACAATCGCCATTATTGTTGTTCTCATGTTACTACTGTTGTTACGTTATTGCTGCTGCCATTATATTACTGTTGCTACTGATAAATCGTTCAAAGCAGGTTTACTTCCACGTGTGGCTAAACTGACAATTCGGCTGCTAAGGCTTATAAATATTCTTTGGCTCCCCTTGTGTCAAATCAATAAATTTTGGTTTTACTTCCCTCGAAGACTATCACGATCCCCTACACTTGTGGGTAATCAAGACTATTTTCTGACGCCATTTCCGGGGAGCATAGCTCTATTTATAAGTTCACCAGGAAGATTTCAATACTGCCTTCCACTACTAGGAAGGGTACAACTCTGAACTTTGTTGCTGCTCTTGATTTGCCGTATGCTATAGGTCAGCTTGTTACACCACCACCTCCACACACTTCACATATTGCTTCTGCTGAGTTTGAAAATGTCTCTGATGAGTTTGATGATGCTTCTACTGTTCTTGATGAAGGTAGTTCGCTTAGTTCGTTTCTTGATTATCATATTGCTAAATCGAAAGAAATTGAAAATGCTGAAATTTATGAGGAACAACTTATTACACCTGTTAATTCTCCTGAGACAGGAAATTATGGTAGTAGCTACCCTGATGATGCTTATGTTGAAATTAATGATGAATTTGTTAGGGTAGGCGAGGATAGTGATACATCCGATCCTGAAATTCGGAAGGAGCTACTAGAGAAACATGCTATGAATTACAAAATTAGTCATGATCCTGAGTTTGCTATGTCACCTATAAATATTAAAGATGATGATTATGATTTTTCTGTTGATCTTTCACTCATATCTATTGTTGAAAATGAACCTTTTTGTGGAACAGAAAATGAAAGTGCTATAGAACATGTGAGTAAACTTTCTACTTTGAGTAAGCTTTTCTGATGATAGGAAAAAACAAGGTTATTATATAACAAAGTTGTTTCCTTTCTCATTAAAAGGGGGAGCTAAAATATGGTTCAACAATTTAGCTAGTGGATCTATTAAAAACTTTGACGAAATGATAAGTCTTCTTTGAAAAATATTATCCTGCTCATGTGCAACAAGATGATCTCCAGAGAATTTATAATTTTAAACAAATTGAGAAAGAGTGTCTCCCCGAAGCTTGGGGGAGGTATTGTGCGTTACTCAGGGCTCGGCCAAGGCACATGATACCGAAAAATGAGCTTATGGATATATTTTATAATGGACTAACCGATGAATCTAGGACATACCTAGTTGTGCTGATTGTGTTTTCAGGAAAAGAACTCCGGATGAAGCTGAGGAATTGTTGAAATAAGCCAGAATCATGATGATTGGACTACTCCTGAGCAGCCGCCATCACCATCACCATTGCCATCTCTTACGCAAAAGAAGAGAGGAATCCATGCTCTGAATCCTGAAGAAATGCAAGAAGCTAAGAAGTCTCTTATAGAAAAGGTATTAAATCTGAAGAAGTAAAGAATTTGCCTCCTATTGAAGAACTATGCGAGCCTACAACTCGTCCACTTATGGTAGAGGTACACTCTCTTCAGAATTTCGGAACAGGAGATATTCCTTACCGAAAGCCTCCTGATCAATGCGTAGATGAACTTGATAATTTTATTGTTAAACAAAATCATTTTAATATGAAAGTTCAAAATCAATTGCTAGAAAATGCTCATGTCATAAAAAAATTGCACGATACTTTAGAAAGGACTGCTAATGATGTTAGGGGTCTTATCAAGCATTTTGTTATGGTTCAAACTCAACTTGAACAAATTACTAAAGTACAAAAGGATTTGCTTGCTGAAACTTCTAAAAATGGTAATAAACATGCTTTTGGTATCGCAACTAGAGGGGGTGCTTCCACCCAGGATCCTTTATATCCTGAAGGACATCCTAAAAGAATTGAACAAGACTCAATTGACTGAAAATAATGTTGCTAGCTCATCTAAAAAGAGAAAGAAGAGGAAACATAAAAGAGCCATAGAGTCTAATGAACCTAGTAATGATAAAGAACCTGAGGAAAACCCAAATAGTATATCTATCTCTGATGCTGAAACTGAAAGTGGTAATGAACCTGTTAATGAGAATGATAAAGGCAATGCTTCTAATAAAGAGGAGAGTGAAGAAGAACCTGAAAAACTTTCTAAGAAAAAGAAGTATAACAAGTAAGAATTTATTGCTAGGAAGCACGGTAGTGAAAGAGAACCTTGGGTGCAAAAGTCTATGCCTTTTCCTAATAAGAAATTCAAAACAAAAGAAGAGGAACATTATAATAAATTTTGTGATTGGATGAAACCTCTCTTTTTGCAAATTCTTTGACTGATGCTATTAATTTGCCTCCTTATTCTAAGTATATGAAAGATATTGTTTCTAATAAGAGGAAAATTCCTAATGAGGAGATTTCCACTATGCTTGCTAATTATTCTTTCAACGGCAAAATTCCTGAGAAGTTTGGAGACCCGGGTATTCCTACTATTCCTTGCTCAATTAAGAATAATTATGTTAGAACTGCTCTATGTGGCCTTGGTGCAGGAGTAAGTGTAATGCCATTCTCTTTATAAAAGACTTTATTTAGACAAATTAATACCTACGGATACTTCTCTACAAATGGCTGATAAATCAACTGCTATTCCTATTTGTATTTGTGAAGATGTTCCTGTTCAAGTCACTAACAATTGTCTAATTCTGACGGACTTTGTTGTTCTTGAAATGCCTGAAGATGAAAATATGTCTATTATTCTTGGAAGACCTTTTCTTAATACTGCAGGGGCTGTTATTGATTGCAATAAAGGGAAAGTTACTTTTAATGTCAATGACAAAGAACATACTGTTTATTTCCCAAAGAAGATTGACAAGGTTTATGGTATAAATTCAATTGCAAATTTTAAGACCATCAAGGTTGGAGCCATTGATTGTCCCATTTATGAACAACATGAAGATATATATTTATTATGGTTGGGACAATAGCTCTCAAGATTGAGGTAACATAATTGTTTGGTGGAACTCAAAAATTTTGTGTCATATAAAATATGTTTGGTGGCAAGACTTGATCAACCTTGCTTTCAAATTTATTTTACATGCATAAAACAATGATTTCCATGTTCTATTGTTCTATTCTTCATTTTAGCACTTCTGTAATTTTAGTGTTGGGATAGTTTACATCTTTCAAAATACTCATTTCTGTAATTTAAGGTCATCTATATATCCGAAAAAAGTCCAAAAATAAAAGTTGTCTAAAAATTCTGGAAAAAAAAATCTATAAATTTTTATTTATAAAATGGGGACCTGCAGCACCAGAGGCTGCACAGGGGGACCCACCGTGTGGGAAGACGACCCCTGGGCGTGGCCCAGCCTTGGCCGCGCCTGGGTGGCGCCTGGGGCCCACGAGGCCCCCCACAAGGTGAGCTTCCTCCCCATTCTTTCTCTCTCCCAAAAATCACTTTGCCATTGCCCGAGCTCGAGTTCTTGCTGCCCTTGGTCGAATTTTTCGATCTACTTGCTCAGCCCATCTTTTCAGCTTAGATTTGGATCATTTGCTCTCCGGTATGAGACTCCTCCGATTATCCAATCAAAATTTCGAATGGTTTAGTATATCTTGAGTGTTTTGTTGTTGTAGGTGACCTGTTTAGTGAGCTTGCATGCTTGTTTTAGAGTTTGTTAACTTGTTTTGATGCATGGTCTAGCTCTCTTATAGTTCCTATAGTGTTGTCCATTATTTATGTGCTCCAAAATCAAGGTTTATGAGGTTTGTTAAAAAATTCAGAATAGGAAGATGGATAAACACACTTTTGGAGAGGTGTTTGAGAGGAGGCAATCCACATCTTCTAGGGAGACGAGGTCTTCGGGAACTAATCCTCTATTTAGGCGATCTTATAACGAAGACTTGATAGCACCAGATTTCATCAATCATGAAGACTCCGTGCATCCAACGGTTTACCCTTGCTATAATTTTCTGAGAAATGCAGGTATACTTGATGATTTCAATGAACTAATCTCCAATGCAGGGTTGACAAATTTTGTGGCAATGGAGCAGCCACAACATGAGAACCTCACAAGAATATTCGTTCAAAGTTTTAAATTTAACAATACTCATTTCCAACCTTCTGTTGAATTTAAGCTTTATGATAGACCTTGCACTTTGTCTCTCAAGAAGTTTAGCGAGATTTTAGGTGTTTCCCATAAGGGGACAGCCATGAAATTTCTGGAGAAGCCAGCTTATTTGTGGAAATTTTATAAAGAACTATGTAATGAAGATGACCGCACGGTGCCGCGAGGTTAAATTCGGAGCATTCAGTTTCCAGCTATTAGATATTTTGCCTACTACCTTGTTAGAGGAGTTCTTGCTAGAGATAATACTAGCAACATTTCTAATCTGCACCTTGCTATCCTTGCTGCTGCAATTAATAAAGATAAGAAATTTAGTCTTGGTGCTTTGATTGCTCGCCGTCTTGCTACTAACCATGTCAGGGGACCCATTTACGGAGGGATCATTGCCTCGTGCCTTCTTGATGCATATGGTCAGCAGCTTGACCCTTCAGACAGTGAGCTTCCTATCGAGAGACTTGACTTAGATTTTATGAAACTCCATCATTTTGTTCCTTATGAGTCTCTGCCTGATAAATTGTTCTACAAGGTGGTATTTGCTTAAGACACTGTGCGGGAGGTTCCGCTGCCAGATGCTTGTTTGTTTAGCTATGTCAGCAGGAAAGGATGGTCGTTCTCTGTGCACGAGTTGGACGTGTATGTCAGATCTTCGAGCTTCCACGCGGAAGCCACCAAGGAGCAGCAGTACGACACAAGCACAGAAGGATATACCTCGTACCATTACGGGGGTAGCTCCTCGTATCAGCACCAGGATGAGGGGGCGTCTTCGTCGCAATTCCCGCCGCCATATCATGCACCAAGTTGGGATTCTTGGGCGCCTACCACTGATCCCAACTTAGGCCAAAATACTAAGCTTGGGAGAGTACGTATTCTAACCGACACTTCACTCATTTTCATATCCTTGCCGGTTCGTTCATTGATGCTTTGTATATCCATTTTTATCTTTCTTGTTTTGTTTTCTTGTTGCTTTTGTTTCATGTTAAAAATCAAAAACCCAAAAACATTTCCTTTATTTCCTTTCTTTATTTCTTTTCGGTTTAGTAGTCTTCTTTTTGTTCTTTTCTTACTACTTAGAAAAACCAAAAGTATTTGCCCTTCTTCTTTTATTTTGTATAGTTGGTGCAGGGGTTCAGCTCATTTCCACAGCGCCGCTTGGGCCCGATTCTTATTTTCTATCATTCGGTCGTGCAAGTGGAAAAGCAATAATGATGATACATGGTGAAGAGGACATGGTAGAAGGAGCTGGTATGAACTCTATTTGTTTTCTCTTTTGTACATATATTTATCCGTATGATCATGCTTTGGCTTGTCTTGATAAGATAGTTGTACTAGTAATGTTTATTTGGTAGTTCATATTTTCTTATGATTAGTTTCAACCATCTAAGAGTAGATAATTTGTCATGTAAGAATTAACATGCAATGCTTTATTCATAATTCGGTATGGTGTTGTGGTATCCTACTTTGAATAATTCAATTTGGATTGACTTGGCACATGTTTACACATGTAATGACTAAAAGAAAAAGTCTTCTTGCCTCGATAAAAATTTTGCCTCAGAGTTTTAATATCACTTTTATGCCTTGTTTAATATTGTTTTGTCGCAAAGCATGATTATGACAGTTATTGCTCTCTTAGTTGTCGCTTCACAGTCTATTGCTAGCCTCCACTTGTACTGAGCGGGAATGCTGCTCGTGCATCCAAAATCGTTGAACCAATTATTCCACAAGTGTCCACCATAAATTCCTATATGTGGTATTTGTAAACCATTCCAAGTAAATTTACATGTGCTACCTTTAAAACCTTCAAACTACTTCTTATTTTGTGCCACTGTTTTTAGCTTATGAGGACGTAGTAGTAAGGGGTTGTTAACTTCCATGCTAAATAAAGTTTACCTTGACTTGCATGCTTCATCTGCTCATCACTAATTTTGCAAAGAGCTGGTTAGACTATTGAAATAAATAAAATAATAAAATAGACACTCCTCCATGGACATGTGATTGTTGGTAGGCACCCGTGAATTCGGTTAGCCATGGTTTGTGTGAGAAAAGGTTGGAAGGAGTGTTAACATATATATATAGTAAATTTGGAACCGCTCTCAAAACTTGTTTGGCATGGAAGTTAACAATTTTGCTATTACTAGTCGTTGACAGGAACAACCACCTCTCAAAACAATTTTCCTTCTGTTTATAAATAAAAAGCTCTAGCACATGTTAAATCCCTGCTTCCCTCTGTGAAGGGCTTGTCTTTTACTTTTATGTTGAGTCACCATCCTTTCTTCGAACACTTCTTCGAGAGCATAATTGTCATTCTTAGTATAATGTGCTTTGTCCCAAAATACTATTAACTGAGGTATAGCTGTGATATTTCTATCTTTGTTATCTTTGTTTTAGTCTCCACTTGAACTTCAGTGGTGCTCTGCATTTATGTTTTGCAGTATCAGAAAGGGATTGCGAGATACCATCGAACCATATTCTATTGTGAGCATTGCAATCTTGTTAATGACTATATTTCATATTATTAATTCTTAGTATGTTGGAATCTTCTTATGACTCTATATGATTACTAAGTTACATTATTATAATAACTTTTGTCATGCACTTGATAAAGTTTGATCGTAAGCATAATATGTATACATCATGTGAAGCAAATGTGTTTGTAAAAGTTTTCTTTTATCGCGTTCAGTTTATCAATTGAATTGCTTGAGGACAAGCAATAAGCTAAGCTTGGGGGAGTTTGATACGTCCAAAACGTATCTATTTTCCCAAACACTTTTGCTGTTGTTTTTCCTCTAATTTGCATGATTTGAATAGAACTAATGCGGACTAACGCTGTTTTCAGCAGAATTGGCGTGGTGTCCTGTTTTTGTGCAGAAATCAAAATTCTCGGAAAAATCTGGAAAAATTCTAGAAATTCTTATTTGCCGGAAGACTCACGGAGCCAGGGGAGCTGCAGGCGAGGCCCACAGCCCCCAGATGCCACCCAGGCGCGGTCAAGGGTGGACCACGCCTGGGGCCCACCTAGCCACGTCGTGGCTCACTCGGCGACGCCCTTTGGACTACTTATTCCTCCTGACCTAAAACGGGACGGGGGTCGATCATATTTTCCAGAAGAGTTCCCGAGTGTCGCCGCCTCCGCGAAACCTATTTCGGGGAGAAAAAGTTCCTGTTCTGGCACCCTGCCGGGACGGGGATTGGAGGGGAGATCACCGCCATCGTCATCACCACCGCCTCTCCATGGACCATCTATGTTTCCCCCATCCATGTGTGAGTAATTCCCGCTGTAGGCTGAGGGGGATGTTAGGGATTGAATGAGATTGTTCATGTAATAGCTGTCAGATTGTTAGGGCATGGTGCCTAGTATCTTATATGCGTGTTAATTATCGTTGTTGCAACTTGGTATGCTTAATGCTTGACACTAGGACCCGAGTGCCATGTTTTCAGATCTGAACATGTTATGTTTTGGATCATATCTACAAGTTGTATGCACCTGTCGCTGTCCGGAACCCGAGGCCCCATAGTGACAACATTTGGGATAACCGGAGGGATGGCTGTGACTTGAGGATTCCATGTATTCACGGAGTGTTAATGCTTTGCTCCGGTGCTCTCTTAAAAGGAGCATCTTAATTACCATTAGGGTTCTTGAAAGGCCCCGCTGAAACGGGATGGTTGGACAAAAGATGTCGTGCAAGATTCGTATTGTAAGCACGTACGACTAAATACGGAATACATGCCTACATTAATTTAATACATGGATGCTTGTTCATTGTTTACCTGCAAATTGCCCTATGTTATTGCTATTTTATGAATTATCTTATCCATGCAACGCCCGCTTATACATCCCTTAGCCTACGGTGTTTTAATCCTGCTATTTACTACAATCGCCATTATTGTTGTTCTCACGTTACTACTGTTGTTACTTTATTGTTGCTGCCATTATATTATTATTGCTACTGATAAATCGTTCCAAGCAAGTTTACTTCCAAGTGTGGCTGAACTGACAATTCGGCTGCTAAGGCTTGTAAATATTCTTTGGCTCCCCTTGTGTCGAATCAATAAATTTGGGTTTTACTTCCCTCGAAGACTGTCACGATCCCCTACACTTGTGGGTCATCACGTACTCACAACCATGTTCCAGACTCAGGCAAAGACTGAGAGTTATGAGATAACAAAGATTTTCTGGTTAGCAAACCAACCTGTGGTTGGATGGTTAGCAGGGTGGTTGTACCCTCAGCCCACCAGAGTTCAAACCCTAGGTTTGACATCTATGTGTTGCATTTAGACGGAATATTCTTTCAGTGGGAGGCGACGTTCCCGTCGACAGCGAGGCGTCCGTGGTGACTTCGTCAATATCAAGACTCAATCCACCGGCTCGGTATTTCGGAGGTGCTCATAGGGGTAGGGTTGCGTGTGTGCGTTCATAGGGGTGAGTGTATACGCATGTATGTGAGCGTCTGCGTTTGTACTGTGTTTCTCAAACAAAAAAAGATTTTCTCGTCATGTCACATGGTAGAAGGAAGCTCAGCAAGCGAGCATGTAATCAAGATGATTGGTTACGGTATAAGGCTGCAGACTCTGGGGTTTTCTAATGCCGGCTGAGCCAAGTAGAGATTTAATGTTGACTTCACTTCCCCGTTTTACAACGGATGTATCATGATTCAAAACATGAGTGGGAGGAAGAAAACATTAAATGGCTCATTGCTATGCTGAAATCTGCAGAAGCTAATGTAATGAGGGATAACAATCAAGTTCGGTTGTTGCCCAATTCGCATGCTTCAAGAAGAAGATGAAGAAGAAGGCTGAATACACACCAGATAAGCTTAAAAGGTTTAGTTCGGGAGAATCCTGAATACCTCTTCCGAGGAAAAAAAGATATTGGAAGTGGAACTGTAAAAGGTTTCGGGCAATAATAATAAGAAACCTGCTAGAGGTACAGAAGGTATAAGAGTTGTACTTAAATGATATTCGTTATTCTTACTAGTAACTCTGGAGTATTAGTTGCGAAGAATTTTTTCTTGCATTCAATATAAGGGCTGCGGAAAGTAAGAAGGATGGAGAATAAGAGGTGGTGGTGTGCGCCAAGTTTGGCGCATGGACCTTCGTCCTTGGGATGAAGATGTCTCCACTTTTATTTTTCAAGTTGAAAGATTTGTGAGCTTCGGCTCAAGTTATTAGGTCGCATGTTTGGTGACAAATTTTTTTGTGAATTTATAGGACAAGTTGGTCATGTTTATTTGATAAAGAATATTGCAGATCACTCCCTTTAGGGATGATCAAGTTGCAAATCTTTTGAAGTTAAGGGAATATCATTTGTTCTTAAATATTTTGTGATTGTGTTGATATCACCTTCGGGTGACACTATCATCTTGGATGCATCATATGCATGATGGAAGGAAATCCAAGATATCGTTATGTGAAACGAATGAAAGACTTGGTGAATTACACTCTTCGTTGAAGTTTAAATTCATTAAGTATTCCGGCACATAGTGAGAAATCAACAAAGATAAGTTTATAGACTATTAATGATTTTATCATTGATGTCTAAAGTTTCACAAAATATTTTAGATATAAAGTCTTGGTGATTATAATTATGTCTTGAAAGTTATCAAGTCATGATCTGACTAAGTGTGACAAAGTCAGCAATAAGAATCTTCTTGTTTTTGCATAACGTTTGGCAATACTCAACCTAGAATATGTTTGCTCGCTAGGTAATTTTAGCACAGTTAATTGTCTTGCTTCGTGTCATTGTTTTGAAAGATAAACTAAGGATGGACACGTTGGTCTCACGTACTAAAAGTTTCTGAAATATTGGAACTTGGTCCTAAGATAAAGGACAAAGAGAATTTCATTGTCTCTTGCCTCATGTCATTGTTTTGAAAGATAAATTTTGGGGACATGATGGATTTAGGTTCCGAGATTTTTTGAAAGATGAAAACTCGATCCTAAAAGTAGAAGACAATGAGTTACTTTGTAGGTTGTTCCAATAAGTTAATTGGAAGTCCTCTTATAACACCACATAAGTGGCAATGTTTTGTTACTAAGAGATATGTGATTCTTAAGGAATTTATTCCTTGTTGAATTCAGTGGGAGGATGGTGATTCTTGAAGAGATTATTGAATCTTCGGAAATAATTATCAGAAGTTGTGCAGTTGGAAGCAATTCCAATTGACAATTCTTTTAGACTAATACTGAGAGTCATTGCAATACGAGTGTGACTTCTTGTCAAGAAATAATCACTTAACCAGATAAAGAGCATATGAGTTTCTAGGAAACTTGAGACAATATGCTAAGACAAAGTAATAAGATAAGGTACTATAGTATCCAAATCTTCATGACTTAGAGTCAGATTAATTAGTAATATCATCAAGTTCGAGTTGAAGAGACTTGAAGGAATTCCTGTTGGAATATTTGATCATAAAGCTTGTTTTGTCTAAAGGGGACTAGTAGATTTGTATGAGATGTTAACAAAGTATTTTTCTCTAAGGAAAAGTAATCAAGTATGTGTACGATGTACAACTCGAGGGCTTTGTTAAATGAATACAGTACTAGTTCTTTAATGAGTATGTTTGTATAAAATGTTAACAAAACAAATTCCTTTGAAGGAAAATTTATCGAGGAAGTGTACAATGTACAGCTTGAGGGTTTTGTTAAATGAATACATAACTAGTCATTAAAAGTATGTCTATGGTGGCAACGAATGATGGTATGAAAGTTGGATTAGTTTTGTAATTATGTGAAGTAAAACAAGCAATGTTTAACTTCATAGGAAATTGCAAATTTCTTGAAAGTTAGTGGGAGCTAGTTTGTGGTACTCAATTAATTTTGGAAACCATTAAAATACTTCATTTTATAGAATATGTGTATCATTGAAAAGTTGTTCAATGAAACGTATGGAGCGAGGAATTAGTATCATGACAGGATGTATCCTGATAATGATTTAATATCTTGTTGCACGAATTCGCACAAAGTGTTTTGAATTAAAATTCGAAACATGAGAGAACTAGGTTCTCATAAAGAAGAAGGAAATTTATATGCAAGAACCACGATAGTATATCGATGGTGAGCATGATCAAATGATTCTTTCATTTTATCATTATGGGAATTTCCTGAATAATGTATTCTTGGATTTGAATATCAAATGATTCTTTCATTTTATCAATATTGTTCACAAGTTTACTTTGTAACAAAAGCTCAATTGACTACAATTATAAAGAGTATTCTCTAAATGGTGTTTTGGAGAGGTGTCCTCAAAAGAGAATAACTCGATAAGTAAGAGTTACATTGGACAAAGACTTATGAGATAAGTGTAAAAGATAAAACCAAGGATAAAACATGATCTTATGATTTTGTGAAATAGCAAGGGTTAGGATGCTTAATTAATTTGCGGCATAGAGTTACGAACACTACAACAAGTCGCAGTGACAGTGGGAGCTTAAATGCTTCTAAAGGGGATGTCGGTTCATTGGATGAACTAGGTCTGGTTCTTTACAAAAGAGACAACAATGTTGTGAAAGTAGCAGAACTGTGTTCTTAGTTAGAGCACCAAGGTTTCACCTTGAATGGACCAGACTGCATGTGATCGTATGATCAAGGAGATTATAATAGAAAAGAGTTTTCTACGTAATTTATAAAGTTCACACAGCCCCGGAAGGGTATGATGATAAATGTCTACCACAGGAAAGGAGGCATGAGAAACCATCTGTTTCACCCAGATGTTGAGTCTTGTGCAAATAGTAAATTGCCTATTGTGCAAGTGGGAGACTGTTGGATGTATGCCCAAAAGGCAATAAAGTTTAACATCTGATTCATAATTATGCTTCATGATTCTATGCTATAACTGCGGTGACTCCTGAATATGTAATTTAGAGGAAAACTCACTCGCACGTGTAGAAACATGAACAAAATAAAGTATGCCCTAGTCTTGCCTTTTAGACTAATTCGTTGATTGCTTGATGACCACGTTTTCCTGGTCTGGGACATTGTTTATGTAGGCATCAATGAGTGGCATATTGTTGGTGGAAACAATATGGCTGGGTAGACCCAAATCGTTGATATGCTAAGAAGATTCCAAAGTGTCTTTTGTTCTTAGTGTAATATCGCAGATGGTTATTATATGACATGTCCTTAGACCATGAGGTTATTAGGGTTATGTATACTGGAAGAATTACTTTGGTGTTGTCAACCATCACGTCCATCACTGGGTGATCATAACGGCAGTTACTGGGTGATTACAAAGGTGTGCATATATCCTAATGTTTCAAGATGGGAAATTACTTCTCTGTCATTATACTTCGAGGGCCCATTCGGTATGTATGATATCCAATATGTTCTGCAGATAATGCATGATGAAGTAACATCATGTGGGATATCGGATTACGGGAACGAGAAAAGGAAACTTACCGGTAACGAGATAGACAGAGATATAGTGAATCAGGGATTGATTCACGGCAATATCAGGGATACTTAATCTCGGGTAAGTTCAGTATCGTGAGTAATGGGAATGACAAATTAATAATCAACAGGTTCAACAGAGTGTTATTCGCATAACGGTAGCAGTTATTCAGGTTGCCCATGAACCTGACCCTGGTCGGTGATTAGATGAGCACATCTAATTATAGCTACACGTTATCGAACCTGTAGGGTAACACGCTTAAGTCAGTTCTAGTTTGTTGTATATATGGTTGGTCTAAATGACGAGAGAGTATCACCGGAATGGTTTCTACGTGGTAGATAATATCTTTATCAGAGAGATTGGATTATGCAGACAATAAGTGTCTCGGAGTGATGGAAATAGTTTCTATCATTAGTCGGATTTATTCTGAGGGTTTATATAAGAGGGAATATTTATCCGGAGTATTTTGTCTGCGGACACTGGGTGTCCCGGGTCATATAAAAGTGTTCTATATGATAAGTAATTAATTCCGGGAATTTTCTGTAAAAGGAAATATTCAATTAGGAATTAATTAGACAAAATAATTAATTAAATATTAATTTATTTAATTAATAAGTAAAAAAGAAAAATATTAAATAAATTAGAGCCACCAAGAGGGGCTGCCAGGTGCCCACTAGGCAATCGCACCCCAAGTGGGGCGGGTGGGCCAAGGCGCACCAAGGGGGCAAGTTCCCCCCTTGGCCAAACCCTAGTTGGGCCTTGGGCCCATAGGGAGAGGCGGTGTGGGGGGGGGGGGGGGACCTTGTTGGACAAGGACTCCTCCCCCCCCCCCCCCCCCCCCCCCCCCCAAGCCGAATTGGGAGACGAGTTGGAGTCCAACTCGAACTCCCCAATGGGAGGCGCACCAAGGCAAGGGGCTTGCCCCTTGCCCAAGCATCCCACCCCCCTCCTTTGGAGAAACACAAGTTTAGATCTCTTCTAGTTGGATTAGAGGGAACCTCTCATATTTAGAGGATCCTCACCGATTAGATCTCTAATATCTAATCTCTCTCCCTCTTTCTCATGTGTTTATATCTCCACCTTCATATACACCAGCGGTGCGTGCTTCAAGAATGGGCGTCGAAGCCCTGCTGAACTAGTTCCGATGTATGCGTGCGAAACTCAGAGGGGTGATCCGTTGAGAAACGGTTGACCCTAGCTCACTCTGTTGGATCAAGGCCGAACGCGAGGAGTCTACGATATTCTCTCGGCTAGGCTTAGCCGAGGGAGTTCTTCCACAAGCTTCATCAACGTTGTCATCGACATCACTTTCGCTTCAACGGTGTCGGTAACGATTTACAGTTAGATCAAATATGCATGTCTTGTTACTTGTTTCTTCATAGTAGATCTTGGCTGTTGCGTAGTAGTGGTGAAATTTTTATTTTTTCATGCACGCAACCCAACATCCATAACATTATCACAAGTATAGACACAACCTTTGGATTCACCATTTTGCAAGGGACTAATGCGGGTCAAAGACAATTTCTTTTGTAGAGGTGAATGCAGAGTGGGAGGAATCTGGGACATTGGGTTCATTGACCCGGATAAAGTTAATGAAGTCACCGTAGAGCAGTATGCCCAGGACACAGAGGAGTTTTTGCTAACGTTTTTAAAGCGACAAAGTACCAAAAAAGAAATACTTTTTCCTTACAACTTCAAGTGAGTGTTACTGTCCTGTACACATTCTATTTTGTTTTTCCGATATTAAGTGTAATTGATGAGTTATGAATAACTGCGTATATAAACGTGCGCAGGTTCCACTTCATTCTGATGATCATTAGAATCGAGGTTGGAGAAGTTGAAATCATGGACTCATTAAGGAGAGACCATGATGATTACAAGAGCGTGCGTTATATGCTCAAGAGGTAATTTCAATCGCACTATATCGGCCTCTTTTCGTTCATTTCCTGATCTCAAGTAAGTCATAACTCCTCAATTCATTTCTTTGCCGGGCAGGGTTTGGAAACAGTTTATCACGGAAGAACGCGGTGAATGGAAAGATAAGCTGGAGTTTAAGGCTAACAACGTAAGTAGTACTACGTACCTAGGTCCGCGTATCTCTCTAATTCTAGTTTCAATACCATTATTATTCTCTTGATTATTATTTGATTGAATTCTATTCTCGTATAGTGGTGCCTGCGACAACCACAGGGGACGGATTTATGTGGATACTACGTTTGCGAGTACATTCACATGAAGGTCAATGAGAGAGTCAATAGTCAAAGAAATCAAGAGGTACGTAAACATCATTCACAACTTTATTTTGCTACCATCAATTGTGTTTAGTTTCCTTCATAATTGATTTTATCTCCTTCTTTTAAAGATGTCAAGGAAGCGGAACCAGCTCCTACCAAAAAACCGCGTAAAAGCAATTGCGGAGGAATTTGCGGGATTTTTCCTTACGGAGGTCATAGCTGAATCCGGAGAATTCCACTATATGGAAAAATAGACTCCCTCCATGTACTAGCAGTGATCTCCATGTAATGAGTACTTTATATGTGTACATATATATGCCAAGTTGTATGTGTGTTATGTGATCTTCACATGTGCGAAAACTTTTTTTTGTGCATCCACGTGATCTCCTCCGAAACCCTAAACCCTGAAAAATAAGCGAAAAGAAAAAAACTGAAACCCTAAACCCTGAAAAATAAGCGAAAAGAAAAAACGGAAACCTTTAGTCCCGATTTAACTGTCCCGGTTGCACAACCGGTGTTAAAGGATCTCTGGAACCGGTATTGAAGCCGTTGTTTCTACTAGTGCTACTAGGTCTTCGGAAGATGCTCGGCTATGGGATATTCCTCTTGCCCAACAATATCCGATGTTTTATACTATAGCTCAACGAAAACCAGTTTTGGTGGCTAGTAATTTAGCACATGCGCCTCTAAATGTCACATTTCGGAGGACACGCATAGGGAATAAGTGGACGCGGTGCTTCAGTTAGTTCATAATCTGATGCATGTTAATGTCTCAAATGAACAAGATGTCTTTGTGTGGAGATTTATTGCTTCAGTTATCTTCACTGTCAAGTCTGAACCTCTTGAATGGACATACTATATTTCTAAGTAAATATAGTTGGAAATTTTCATCTGGTTCTTATATCGTAAGTTTCTTCTCACTAAGGACAGTCATGCAAAAAGAAATTGGAATGGAAATAAAACTTGTTGCTTTTGCTTTTTGATTGTCCTTTCGCTAGTGTACTTTGGCGTACACTGCAATATATGTCTTTTAATCTAGACCCCCCCCCCCCCCCCCCACCCCCCCCACACCCCCACCCCAATAATATATCTTGGGAATTGGTTACAAGGAACTGCGAAAGAAGGACCTAAAACCAATTAGAGTGGGGGTGCGTGCTATTTTTCAGGGCCATATGGAATGTGTGTAATGATTTTGTTTTAATAAATCAAAAATGCCATCTATTTTGCAGGTTAATCGCTTGGTTTCCCACTGGATCCGTACATAGTCTTATCTCCAACTAGTGGAACAAAAACGTGTCATGGATTCTAGGTGCAACATTATGGAGACGGTAGCAAGATACTTATACAGCCATCGGACTTTGATAAGAGAATTGCAGAGTAATGTATCGACACGGTTTTAGTTTATTTCGTTGGTTGATTCATGTTTCGACCCTTTGCGACCCTTGAGCCGTAACACATTGTCTTAACAGTATGCAATAATGAAATAAAGAGGCCATATGCATCATTTTGATGCAGATGTCGGGTTCAGACCCATTTCGAAAAGAAAAGAGAAATGATCCATCAGTTTTGCAGGTTCAGAACGGCCTCAATTAAGGGTGTGGCTCCTGCCAGGGAGTAGTGCTAGCTGGTGCCTTCAATAATGGGTCCAAATCCATCTCGTCTTTGCCATCAATTATATGACGCAAAAGGAATATGCATTGATTCGCGCCGTTGTAATTTCTAGACTCTACCGTCCATATGCATATGCGTGGATTGAATATCCCGTGGCCCTTGATGTCATGATTGCAGGCACACGCACACTACACTACACTAGCCAGTGGCTGCTCTTCTATATGTTACTCTCCCAATCTCCCTCGTGTGATATTTGAACCACCTTTTCGCTATTATACCTCACCACTTGTGCGGCAAAATAAAGGATGGATCGATCGGCCTAAACGATTAGCGCAAGTACGGGGTGACAGAAGCTGCATTCGCCTTAAAAGATTGTCTCTCCAATCACCAACTTGATGATGGACCATGCTAGCTAATTGTACTTCCTATCTATATGGTTAACAAACTGAAGATCTTTTGAAACTTCCAAAGTTTGCTTGGCTATCTAACTGCATTGCGAAACCCACAATCTGCATGGGAATCACACAGGAAAATCCATGCTTCGACAGGCATCTTTTTTGCTGCTGAGCTTTGCATGGCTAGGCTTTCCCTTCTCCTCTTCCGTTGTTCTTTCTCCATTCAGGCCCAACACAGAGATGAAGGTTCGACTTGCGGTGCAACCAACCACCCCGACCTCGAACGACAAACGCCAGCATGCAAGTACCCGATCGAGTAGAAATCCACATGGCTTTTGTCCTCGCTGATCGAACAGACACGCAACGAGTGGCGACATGGTACTGTACTGTCTCACCAATTTATTGCATGGCCGGGACTTGATCAGATACTGTTACGCGTAGCGCTCAGTAGAGTTCATAGTTTCAGACAGGCGCATGTGTTCCGCCGACCAACGAGTGATTCGTTTGTCGATCGATCCCTAGCTAACCGCATGTACTGCTACATCTGAACTCAACTGATCTCACTGGTGCGTACGGTTGGGCCATTGATATGCGTGCACAGCTGCAAATGCATGTTTATCAATTAGCACACGGACCTGGAATTACTGAAGATGTAAACCCTGTCTCGGATCAGCCATTGATGCTAATTACTGATCATAAGGAATTGGGCGGTGTGGTGACCGGCGAGGCGGCGACATACATGCCGGAGTCAAGAAAACAGTATATGTGTTCTTGGTTCTACCCCCGCTCTGTGTTGCTCGTCGGTTGCCTGCCAATTTCGAAGATCTTCTCAACGATCACACTCGCTACGTTGGTCATCGATCCAGATACTATATAGGAGAACAGGTGGCAAAGAGTGGACTACAAGACGATCACAACGATGGGTGAAGAAAAACGCTTTGAGCCGTGCGCGGGCAGATCGTTGGAGACGGGGTGGTCGATCGTCGCCGGGAAGCGATGCAACTGCCGGCCTTTCCAGCGGCACGTCCGCCATGAGAAGCAACTCGCCCACGCGCCGTGTCGGCCGCGCGCTTCCATCGAGTCGGCTTTTGCGTCCCTAAATCATTCGTGCTTCACTGGCCTCTCAATCTCAAGCACACGATATTTATTGGGCGAAGAGAGATACAGATCCCTAAGCTATATATGCATGCCAAGTGGTGCCGAATCTAAATAGAAAAACTGTGGCAACTTTTTGTTACCGCCGGAGGAAGCAAGAACGCATGATTCAGCTCTGCGGATTTTGCTTTGGTGAGAACAACTGAACGATCTTGTTTGTGTTTTTATAGTGAGTCGTTGTGTTGTGACAAAATATGATACGCAACAGAGGAATATTTTTTCGACAAAGGGAATGTAGTAATATCGATAAAATATTAGTTACACCCAGTCTCTGCACCAACAAGATATCCGAAAGACATCAAGAAGAATGCACACAACCAGAAAGAAAAGGAAAAGGAAGAAGAAAAATATCCTGCCACGGTGATCAACCACTTACAACAGCACACAAATCACCACCAAAGTCAACACCCGAATTATAAATGAGATTCTCCAAAAGTGACACTTCTAAGAAGAACACGGTGCACAAGCACCGTCGTCGCCCGATCAATAGATTTTAAGTTTTCAACCCGAAGAAAGTTTGAGCTGCAAAAAAATTGACTACAACTAGATACTATAGTTGACAGGTACAATCAATAAAGGTTAGGCCTTGGGTTTCACCCTAGAAATTCTCGAAGACTCGGTACTCGAAGAGCACCACCAAAAATAAAGTCATCTACTGATGTCGGCCCCGCATGCCATTGCCGCCACTGCAAGTCACCAAACACCAGACTCACAGGTATCATGTGTCTGGTATGGACGGAAACTTCGCAAGGCATGACCACACAACAACCTGTGAAATTAAGACTTCATCGCATCCAAGACCCCACTCTGCCATTACTTGCTGTCTCAAACTCAACATGAGCAATGAAAACCTTATGCCCCTCTAATTGCAGTCGGCATGATATTATCCACCACTACCAACACCATGAAAATCGGGGCGTAGACATGTCATGTGAAGTGGGCAGCCAAAAGGTGACATCATTGCCGCTGGGTAACACTAGCCAAGGCTAGGCCCCGACTCGTCGAGTCCCGGATCCACCTCCCGAGGACGAAAAATCCCGGCAAGAGCCGTCGTCGATGACTCACATCCCACCCCCAAGAATAAAGAGCTCATCGCTGAATGAGTAAATCCTAGCATCACTGAATTGATAAATCGGCATGAATCTACCTCTCGAGCTCCCCGTTCCATCTGATGGACGTCGCGGAGAAGGGTTGAGCTCTAGAGAAACCAAATCGTTAGCGAGGTGTTGCCACCTTCATAGTGTCACCCCAATGAAAACCTCGATATGTTGTATCAATATGTTGCGAAAAAGCGATAGGTACCCCCCCCCCCCCCCCCTCCTCTCGTGCCACCGCATGATGGCTTGCGTAGGGGATGTGAACCCCAAGCTCCATAAAACCTTATCTTTCCTCTCTGTGCGCATGAGAGGAGAGGGGAAAGGGTAATTATATTGTGTTGAACGTATACGAATTATTTTATGTAAGAATCTAAAGTTAGCCTCCCACTATATTGTGTTGGACTGGCCTGCCATTGTACATTTGCTCCCAGAGGGTTGCACGTTTACAAATTGTAATTTTAGATTGACTACTACATTTCATTGGCAAACAATATATAATACTACTAAATTAATTAAAGGCAGCGATTATAATAAGACAAACAAATGGTAAAGCTAATCTGATAAAAAAATGTGACAGAAACGTGCCGTAGTGCACAATGATATGGATCCATGCATGTAAATGCATGTGCTAATGTATAATTGCAACTAGAAAAATACCACGCGCGTTGCAGCGGGAATCTCTTTAAAATATTATTATGTGAATGAAATGGGTATAAGAGGCATGAAATATTCAATTGTCAAAGTTGATCACAATAATCAAGACACTAAATTTAATTCGTGTGAAATTGTTGAATTTTAAGGACTAAATATTAATGACGTGGACAATTATGTGGCTGAAAAAAAGATGACATAGATATGCATGAAAGATGTACTATTAATAATTATTGTTAGTGGAGATGACATGGACAAATGGTTGGCTAAAATAGCAAGTGATGTGGATAGCTTGCATGTTAAGATAAAAAAAAAATTAATACACTTAGTGGGGTTTTGCTTTATAAGAGGTATAGATAACCTGAAAATATCACTCATATGGTATAAACATTTGCGCCATTTTGATTGAGCACGGGAATGGCTCCGAAGTTCTGATAGAAGATTGTAGGGCATGTTTGGATGATAAATTATTGCAATATTTTATGCAAAGCTTTTATCATACATGCACCAAGAACACATGCAAGAAGATTGGCATTTATCTTTCTGGGTCCAGCTACAGCTCAGCAGAGATCTTTGGTCAGTGAAAATACTAGACCTGAAGAAAAGAAAAAGCAAAGCTAGATGCTTTACGTATGGCTAAGCTAGATAGACTAAAATCTTCGGAAAACCACAGTAATGGGCATGCATTAGCAATTTAATATCCTCCTTACATCATCTAATTGTAATACTAGTAAGTATTTAGTTATAGGTCAGATGACTGATATGGCGATGGCGACACAGTTGACAACCCAGTAAAGCACTCCCCATCCCCCTATCCTACCCTCTATATATAACTCCTCGCACTCGGTACTTCTCGTTCACACAAACACGGCCGGACTGCCTAGCTTGGTTAACCACCGAGCGAATACTACCGCATCCTGACGAACCTTGTGGTCACAAATCCGAGCTAACATAGATCAGTCCCACGAACTCCGTTCACAGTGCAGTGCCATGCCGGAAGCACCAGGCGCCCAGCCAGTTCCTGCCTCCGGCTACGCCCCCGGGGCGCACCGTGAGGCGCTCGACTTCATCCAGCACGTCACAGCAAACACGGGGAAGGTGCAGCGGCGCGTCCTCGCCGAGATTCTGGCGCAGAACGCGCCGGCCGAGTACCTGCGCCGGTACGGCGTCCCCTGCAGCTCCTCCGATGCCGTGGACGCCTTCCGCCACTGTGTCCCGCTCGTGACCTACGAGGACCTCCAGCCAGACATACTACGCATCGCCAACGGCGACACCTCCCCTATCCTCTCCGGCAAACCCATCTCCGAGTTCCTCACAAGGTATGCATGAAAAGCACATCGATCGATCCACATGTGCAATTGCATACGATTATATCTTGCCGATAATCGGACATGTATGGACGTTTGCACTAACGCAATGGGGCTTTATGTGCACCAGCTCGGGCACGTCCGGAGGGGAGAGGAAGCTCATGCCAACCATCGCCGACGAACTGGACAGGCGTTCGCTACTGTATAGTCTACTGATGCCTGTGATGAGCCAGTCTTTGCCCGGGCTAGACAAAGGCAAGGCGATGTACCTGCTCTTCGTGAAGGCGGAGTCACGCACGCCGGGCGGGCTCGCGGCGCGGCCGGTGCTAACCAGCTACTACCGGAGCCGGCAGTTTCTCGACCGGCCGCATGACCCGTACACGGCCTATACGAGCCCCAACGAGGCCATCCTGTGCGTGGACTCCTACCAGAGCATGTATGCGCAGCTGCTCTGCGGCCTCTTGCACCGCACCGACGTGCTGCGGGTGGGCGCCGTATTCGCCTCTGGCTTCCTCCGCGCCATCCGTTTCCTCGAGAAGCACTGGCCGCGCCTGTGCCACGACATCCGCACCGGCGAGCTCGACCCGGAGATCACTGACTGTTCCGTGCGCGACGCCGTCGGGAGGCTGCTCCGCGCCAACCCGGCCCTCGCCGACGAGATCGAGGCCGAGTGTCTGAAGCCGTCGTGGGAGGGCATCATCCGACGCCTGTGGCCCCGCACCAAGTACATAGACGTGATCGTGACCGGCGCCATGTCGCAGTACATCCCGACGCTCGAGTTCTACGGTGGCGGCCTGCCGCTCACGTGCACCATGTACGCTTCTTCGGAGTGCTACTTCGGCCTCAACCTCAACCCCATGTGCAAGCCAAGCGAGGTCGCGTACACCCTCATTCCCACCATGTGCTACTTCGAGTTCCTCCCCGTCGACAATTGCAGCAACGCCAATGCCGAGCCAAGCCACCGCGACCTCGTTGATCTTGTCGACGTGAAGCTCGGTCACGACTACGAGCTCGTCGTAACCACCTTCTCTGGTAAGTAAGACTAGCATCTACAAGCTACATAGATTTTACATCCAGATTCCAGATTCCAGACTAACATCGTCGGCTATTTATGTGCGATTTCGACAGGCTTGTGTCGGTATCGCGTGGGCGATGTACTGAGGGTGGCAGGGTTTAAGAACGAGGCGCCAATGTTTAGCTTCATGCGGCGGCGGAACGTGGCGCTTAGCATCGACTCCGACAAGACGGACGAGACCGAGCTGCACACGGCGGTGAGCAGCGCGGTGCAGCACCTGGCGCCGTTCGGCGCGTCGCTGGTGGAGTACACCAGCTACGCCGACACCGCCGCCATCCCAGGCCACTACGTGCTGTTCTGGGAGCTGCGCGCCGGCAGCACGGCGGTGCCGGCCTCCGTCTTCGAGGAGTGCTGCCTGTCCGTGGAGGAGGCCCTAAACACCGTGTACCGGCAGTGCCGCGCCTGCGACAAATCAATCGGCCCCCTCGAGATACGAGTCGTCTCGGAAGGCACCTTCGACAAGCTCATGGACTACGCGCTCAGCCGCGGCGCGTCCATCAACCAGTACAAGGCGCCGCGGTGCGTGCGCCCGGGGCAGGTCGTCGAGCTGCTTGACGCCAGGGTGCAGGCCAAGTACTTCAGCCCCAAGTGCCCAAAGTGGAGCCCCGGAAACAAGCAATGGAACAACTCCAGTGAACTGGTGAGCAACGGAGGCGCTTTGCTAGCCAGCTGATTGGTTGGAGGAATATGCATGCATGGCATATGCACCGTGATCGATCTATGTATTCCTGTAGGGGCTTAAGATAATTCGTATCTGGACTTCTGAGACAGTAAGGAAATAGTTAAGCAATTATGACTTAATTAGCTAGGGTACCCACGTATGTCTGCTTTTGTATTTGTAATTTTCTCTTTTTGGATCGTCTGTTGTGTGGAAGAAGAAGTAGTACATGTTAATTACGTTTCTCAAATCCTACCTAAGTACCTATAGATCCTAGCTAGCTGCGTCCCAAAGATAATCTACCACCGATATGGGATAGACTTATTCAACTATAAAGATATGGAATGGACTAGTCCATAAGAAAGAATCTTAATCTACACTTTCTAAGCAAAGAATGGTCATAATTATTGTTGGATTATCCAGTACACAGGAAATGGATAAAAAGAAGATAGCTCGAGGAGCTAGGAAGGATGGAAGAAAGCTTGACCGTTTTTTCACTGAACTACTCGAACTTTGTGTTCTAAAATGATTAAATAGCTCAGTTCGAGAGAGGGTTGAGCTTCATCGGTTAGTGTGCACCAAAGGATGAGGTTCTTTCCCGTCCTACAAATTGAAAACGTTCTAGCTTGATACTGCGATGTCGGAAAATCATCCAACGGAGCATGGAAACCATTTCGGTGGCGGTAATGGCCTCTAGTACTTTTCTATGAACAATACCACTATAGTCATCTTACCCACGTATGTCTGCTTTTGTATTTGTAATTTTCTCTTTTTGGATCGTCTGTTGTGTGGAAGAAGAAGTAGTACATGTTAATTACGTTTCTCAAATCCTACCTAAGTACCTATAGATCCTAGCTAGCTGCGTCCCAAAGATAATCTACCACCGATATGGGATAGACTTATTCAACTATAAAGATATGGAATGGACTAGTCCATAAGAAAGAATCTCTAATCTACACTTTCTGAGCAAAGAATGGTCATAATTATTGTTGGATTATCCAGTACACAGGAAATGGATAAAAAGAAGATAGCTCGAGGAGCTAGGAAGGATGGAAGAAAGCTTGACCTTTTTTCACTGAACTACACGAACTTTGTGTTCTAAAATGATTAAATAGCTCAGTTCAAGAGAGGGTTGAGCTTCATCGGTTAGTGTGCACCAAAGGATGAGGTTCTTTCCTGTCCTACAAATTGAAAACATTCTAGCTTGATACTGCGATGTCGGAAAATCATCCAACGGAGCATGGAAACCATTTCGGTGGCGGTAATGGCCTCTAGTACTTTTATATGAACAATACCACTATAGTCATCTTACGCTTACACAGTGCCACATAACTAGACTTACCTGAACCATTCATTTGATCCCCACGGTCGTGACACCACTTTCTAAGCAAAAGTAGGCTAAATCCAATTCCGGTACTTTATATCGATATGAAATGGACTTATCAAAACTATTGGGTTATTGAGGACACAAGATTATATGAAGTAGATCACAAAAAGGGCCTATGGTCGCCGCACTCGCACTCCTCAAGTGTAACTTTCCACCCCGTAAGTAAAAAGCCACATGTTAGCCTCCACGCCATCTCTACTAGTGGGCCATCATACATCCGGTCAGATACAACGCGTGTTTAAGTGTCAAGTAGAGTCGGTTAGGATCATAACCAAATCTATCATGTGACTCTAAGAAATAAGATCATATGCGCTGTAAATCAAGTAACATACACAACCCTTCGGGACTTAAAATAAACTTTGATTTGATGATTTATGTTGTAGCTATCAATAATTTTATTCTGCACTAATGACTCTCTGCAGAAAATTAAAAGTAGAGTATTTTGGTGAAGTTTATTCTAGGATCAAGGAACACCAATAATGAGGTTTAAGATAAAGTAGGGGTAGTACCTTAATGTTGGGGATTCCCCTGTCATCCCCCTCCAACAATAACACAACAGTCTGCAAACCTTCCCATGTTTTTCGAGCACCATAAGTTCTTTCGTGAAATTTAAATTGTCTATATTTTTCAATTTTAGTTTTGTTCTAGGACAATCACTTTCTTGCTATGAAATTTCATGCTTTATATCTTAGAGAATGGTTAAGTGTTGTTTGAAACTAACTGTGCTTAAGTAGCACGCAGAAGAAAGGGATAAATAACTACATGGTTCAGAATTGATCACATCTTCTTCTTTTTCATTTCATTGTTCTTTCGTAGATGAGACAATATGTGGAAAATGTCATAACTGATAGTAAAATTAATTTAATTACTCATGGAAATGGTTGGTTGTTAATTAATCTTGTCGTATAAGAAATGACGTGTTGTGACATTGTTGTGAGCCCTCTTTAGTGGTCGAAATACTCCCTGTTGCTAGCCTTTCACGTAGAAAGTATGTTATAATTTGGTGGTACATCCAATTCCCTTAAGCCAAAGTTATATTTCATTTATGTCGACTATACTTAGCTATTTGTGGTATTTCACCGTCACTTGATGTAAATTGTCATGTATGCCAAAAAAACTATGAATTTTATCTTTTTTGTGTTTGCTCACTACTCATGGGGAAGTAGAATGTGGGGTGAACATGAATTTGACAAGTGCAACCACCCTTTAGTATAGATATAAAAATAATCATAAAGTATTCATTCTACGCATTGATGTTAGCTACTGAATAAGGATAAAATAAAGAAAATGATAAAATGAGAAAAATAGATAAGCTTTTTATATGCGAGTAAGGTCCGAACATAAGACATGTTTATTAAAGTGTGGTGAAAAAAGACAGAGTGAACAATGAATAAAGACATCAATGATACGGGCACTAGAATCCTGCGCTATGATAAACCGTTGATGCGAGCAAGAACCGCCATAACATTTTCAAATTTTGTTTTCTGTAAAATGTGGTGCATGACAACGTTGAAACAGCTCGGAGAAACCAGCGTTCATACTTACGTGGATCAGACAGGTGTTTACGTCCTGAGATTTTAGATTCGGATTCCTATTGAATTTACTTTGCCGAGGAGCAGAAACCGAGCCCTTTGATTTGATCCAGTGAGTGACGTTACGAGCAGAAGCCTCATTTGACAAGTTGAATCCGGTACCGAAACAAGGATGACATTATTGAATATATTCTTCTTTCCTTTGCTTTGCCTTTCCCATTTTCCGTACCTTTCGTAGTAGTTACTCGCCACTAGAAACAGGATTCATGAATTCAAACTAAAAGTCCCAACTTATCTATGTGAAGGGTCGCCGATCTATCTTCTTTCTAAAGATTCAAATAGATGATAATCTATAATCTTGTATTCTAAAGACCAATGGGACAAAATTCATTTTACTTTATGTTTCACTTTCACACCTTCTAATACGCAAGTTTGTTGATTTGTTTCATGATGCATGGGTGAGTAATATATTGCATGATTTTGATGCTAATCTTGTACCATGATGAGAATGAGTCAATTTCTTGGAGCACTTTTTATGTAGAGCGTTGATTGAATTATATGTGTGACTTAGTAAGTTATGGTAACATAATTTAAAAGCATTTTATTTGCATCATCTACATACTCGAGTACGAGGAAAGATAAAGGTTGGGGATGTTGATACGTTCAAAACATATCTATCCATTTTGATGTTTATTGTGTTGATTATCATCATATATTACCAAATTATAATATTTTCTTGATTGTTTTCCATGATTATTGGGATTTTCTAGCAAAGTTCCTTTTATTATTTAATCTACTGGAAGGTGGAAAAAACATTTTTGTATTTTGAGTTTCAGCAACCTTTTGGACATGAACCAAATTGGGAAAAAACTGATGCTACTAATGTTTTAAAGCGAAGAGAAGCTGAACTTGGCAGACCCGAGGAGTCCCACGAGGGGACATAGAGGCCCTACATCGTGGCCTCCATTCGAGATGGTGCCTTAGTTGTCAGTTTGTCCGTCGAGTCGGATTACGTTGATTCATTTTGCCACTGCCTTTCTTAATAAATAAACTCATCAACATATACCATAGGGAAAAATCATTAACTGTGGCGGCGTTCTGACACGAGGAAGAAACAAGAGGTTGCGCAATCTGTCGTTGGAGGAGAATTTGAGCGGGGAGCGCTGCCAGAATCGTCTCAAATCGCATCTCCTCGTCCGCGATAGCCTCCTCATCGATCTCCTCAATGTGGGGAGTAATCAAGCCCCGGCACAATGGGTTTGTGGCAGTAGCTCAATCATATCTCTATATATACTATTGTTGCTTTAGATCGTATGAGATTCCCTACATGATTACGATATTTTTATGTAACTTTGATGGTGGATTCTTTATTATGAGATGATTTATCCATTTGAAATTTTTCTTTGTGTTTGTCTCTGACATAATATTCATCCATATTGTTCCCGGTTCTTGATGTTAGGATTGTCCACATAGTGGATAAAACAGTAGAGTGAATTGTGTGTATTGGTTGGAGTGGATCTTGTAGTCTTAATAGCTAACTGATAGAAATAGTAAGATCACTAAATATTGTCAGCAACTTTATTGAGATACACCACTAGGGATAAATAGAGCTAGGTACTTTGTGAAAGGTGTGACCGATGCTCAGTTTCATGTCACCAAACTTAAGGAGACACTCTGCTTGCACTTAATTTTGGGTGTGCGACCAGTCCACTCGCCTATAGAGTATTAGCAGGCATGGTAACAACCCACTTTCTTTCATATTAGAACTTGATGCCCATATACACATTATCAATAGCTTTCAAGAACATAGAAATTGCATCTTGTATTTATCGAGTGATTTTTGTGCCACCATGTTTATGAGAGAGGTCAAGTGAACTCCATGAATCTCGGTCCTACTTCTCCATACTTGTAAACTCTCTTTTACTTTCCCGTGCTATATTTTAGTTCATGTGTTCATTTACTTGCTAGCTTAGACCATTCCAAGAAAGAATCTTAGTTTCTTTATTTTGCTTAGTACATACGGAGTAGAAAATTAGAACTTTCACAATCTAGTCCGATATGTGTTACAACTATCTCTGTATTTGAGGGTTATCACCCACCACAATGTAGAAGGTGTGTCGAACGAACAGATGCTCAAGGTGTTGGAATGAAAAAAAATCTAATTCCAAAAGAGAGGTTCATTTTGGCCAAGTTATCCTCTTTATTTATATTTTTTATAGATCTATATTTTCTGATCGAAGAGGGACTCAAAACCCCTCTTTTCCTCAAATTTTACATGAAGAATACAGTCAACATCATTAGAATGGACTCCCTCCGTTCCCAAATATAAATGTTTTAAGTGTTACACATGTTGTCTACATGCATATTAAAATGAGTGAACCTACACATGAAATATGTCTAGATACACTTGTGTGCATGTGAATGCGGATAAAACCTAAAACATCTTATATTTGCGAACGGAGGAAGTAAGAGTTATGAAGGCGACATGTAAAAAGTGGATTCCATATAGAAATGATTAAATTGTCATTTAATGAAAAGTATATCTTGATGAAATATAAATTTTGATCTGAATGAAATGAAGCAGACATCTTTTACATTGAGTTCCATGCTTATTATTTATGTGCCAAGACAATCTGTACGTACCTGACATGACACGTAATGACATGTGCCTGATCTGTCCGTAGTGCCACTGTTTTATCTATAAAGGCTAACTCATAGCTGCCACGACACAGATTACATTTTCTTGGCGGCCCTTAAACGCCGTCTAAACTCATTCAACAATGTTTGGGCATGTAGGTCAGCCGATTCAACTGTCGGGTAATACTTACGCTGTTGTATGCATGCTAATAATAAATTATATCATTTTTGCTATGATCACACGTACAGTCGAGAGTAACGGCGCCTTATAGCTTCTAACACCTTTACAATATTCTTTGGCACTCATCATCAAGCCAAGCTCGGTATTGACATGCAAATCAAGTCAAGGAAAAGCACAATCGACGGCAACGCAAGTTTATGCATATGACAATCGACGTGAATGCATGTTAATACCAAAGATAATCAATAATGATGCAAATCATACACACCCATGGATTATAAGCAATTTAGGAAGCCGAACATAAAATTAGGGGCCAGATTTTGCTCCAACCACAGGAAACCAGACCTGTGGGGGAAAGGATTGGCTGACTTAGCAAATTCAAAGTTAGGTGACTTTGTATCACTTACATGTGGGACCCCATATGTGGGTTCCACACAGCAGTGACACAAAGTCACCCAAGTTAGTGAATTTCAACCGGGATTTTTCACCAGGCTGGTTGGGCTAGATGCAGGTAATCAAACACGTCCAAAATCATGTATGTAATCAAGTATAGTAAGAGCATTTCCAGTCGGGGCGCCCAAACGGCCGACCAAAGGCCTTTGGGGCGTGCCAGACAGTTTTTCGCCCCCACTCGCGGCGCCCAAACGTGAATTGGTTCCGGCGTGGCCCAGTTTTCGGTCCGGCACGCCCAGCCCACGCCCTCATCTTGGGTACGCCTTCGGCGACCCCGGACACAACGACGCGCGACGCCACGTAACCATCCGACGCGCGGGCCACGCTTGCCAGTGAGACAGAAATTATATCACTCGTCGTTTTCACGTCTGACCAAATCATACCGGCTTTCCTCCTCGCCACGATCTGGAACGCCGCCGTCGGCTCCATCTTCGCCCGAGCACCCGTTGGACGTCGGCGCCGTCTTTTGCTACCTCTCCCCGGCGCCTTCCCCCTCCCGTTCGCCGCACCTTCAGCTGGAGGCGTGCCAGCTATCGACGTCTCCGGCACCAGCGACATCCCGCGACACGCCCTGCCTGCAAGGTGTTCGGCGGAATCACTGGTACGCCTGGTTTTCAAAAGAATTGATGCTACGCCGGCGATCGGGCCATTGATCGATCCCCTTTGCATTGCAGATGGATAGCGACGACGAGTTGATGGCCGCGATGCTGTTGGAAGAAGAAGCCGCCATCGCCGAGGAGGAAGATGAGAATATAGCAATCCTCGCATGTCTTCTACAACTTCAAGCCGACGAGGCCGCCGCTGCCGCACAAAAACGAGGAGGCTCATCGTTCGGGAGGAAGAAGCCCAAGCCGAGACAGCGAATGGAAGGCCATTGCAGGCTAGTCTCCGACTACTTTGCCGAAAATCCAGTCGCCACCGCTAAGGATTTTCGTCGAAGTTTTCGGATGAACCGTGGATTGTTCAACGAGATCGTGCATGTTGTGAGGGAGTATGATCCATGGTTCAAGTTGAAGAAGGACGCCGTGGGAATGATTGGTTTCTCATCCATCCAGAAATGCATTGTTGCCATGTGAATGCTTGCATATGGCGCACCTGCAGATGTTGTAGATGACTATCTACGCATGTCAGAGTTCACGGTTATCAGGTCGATGAATACTCATCATGCACTTCAAAGTGATCTAGTGGAGCATTTGTGGGCACGACGGGGCATGGTACCGGCAAACCCGGAAGAGCAAGATGTTTGAGCTGTAATTTTATTTTTAGCTAATGTGGAACTTTAATTTATGTGTTTGAATTGTAAAACATTTATGTACGTTTGATTTTACTTGTCGAAATATTTGAATTTAGATAAAAATGTCAATCTGAGAGGCCGGTTTGGATGCCGCGAGTGGGAAGCGACGGCGCCCAAACGGCTTGTCCGGAAGGCCTTTGGACGGCCATTTAGGCGCCCGACCGGAGATGCTCTAATCTACAATAGCACGTTACGTCGATGCCACCGGAGAGAATGAGATGAGGCCTATCCGGTGCGGCTGGGAAACATGCCGGCTAGCGAGAGCGGAACGTACGGCGTGTGCAGGTTGCAGAAGGGCTACACGGTGGCCAGAGTCTAGAGGGAGAGCCAACAACCGGCCAGGCCATTGCAGCGGAACATAGCACGCCGAAGGCAGGCTGAGCCGCGCAGAAGCAAACAAGCAGAAAAGCTGAGCTTTGTATGTCGACGGCATGGTACAAAGCGGACATCGGGGCCCGGCCGGCGCGGTGGCACGCCTGTGCGATTTCCGGAATACCCGACTCCGCAGCCGCGCAACGTGCACCGCATGTGGCGCCGGCGGCCGGCGCGCACGGACGTAATGCATGCCATGCCAATCAACCCCATTACATGAGTCCATCACCGAATCAAGTAGTATCTCTCTCCAGAAAGACCGAGTCAACGACCATATGCATGCCATGCCAATCAACCCCATGTATGAGCATGAGGTCGGTGAGGTAGTCCAGCTCCAGCCTGAGACATGTAGGTCGCCTCTCCCCATACCTCCGGTTAATGCAGGGTGGTGGGGGTGATAGGGCTAGCTGGTGGCTCTCTTGTCGACGTGGCTCCGCGATCCCCCCACCGTTCGCCGGAGAAACAGGCAGCGACAGAGAAGGCCCATCCCTCCGACGCGCATTCACGGCCGGCCGGCGAGCAGGAAGTCAAGCTACCATTTACTCCCTTGTCCCATAGTTTCCGATTCCAGGCCGAACGGTACGGGCCAAAAGAGCATTAGTGGCTACTGTAATCAAAGTTGGACTGATAAATGGCAGAAAATCACATGCAGGAGCTGGCGGTGGTTCCTGCTGGAACCATTAAGAACCAGTAGCTGTACCGCATGCCACTGTGCAGCGGATTAGAACACGTTGTCGTTTCAGGCTTTGTAGCAAGCTAGCTCGGCGACGCGCTCAGCGACAGTAGCGAGATTAGGGCAGCGCGAGCCATTCGTGGGACAGCGACGGCTCCGGGGGACATTCGCCAGTCTTCCGGCCGGGTTTAGCTCACATCTGGTCGCCATCCTCATCCTACCGCTGCTGCTGGAGATGGTGCGGTGTCTACTGTGTCTGTGTCCGAAATGGCTAGCTGTTGCCCACGCGAGCGGTTGCTCGGTCGTCTCGTGCAGGCGCAGCGCGTGGGTGGGATATGGGTGGGTCCCACCCACGTGGCTTTCTTCCTCTTCCTTATCTTCTTTCTCTCCTTTTTTCCCCACGCGGAACGCGACGGCACCGGAGACCTCAGGCCGAGCAACGGGAGACGGCGGCGAGACGGCGACCGGCGACGCCGCTGCGACCGGAGGGAGCTGCGGCGGAGAAGGCGCCGGCGAGGATGGAGCGAGGCGAAGCTGCCGGAGACGCGACTGGCCGCGGCGGAGGCGGCGGAGGCGAGCAAGAAACTTAACTTGGGGGGTGGGTCGCCGGAGCCGAAGAAGAAGGGGTGCGGGGGGTTTAGAGGGATGGTCGGAGGCGGCGGCGGACCGGCAGAGGTGGAGATTTGCGTAGGGCGGGGCGGCGAGGCGGCCGCGGTAGCGCCGCCGGCCGGCGTCGGCGGCGGGGGAGCTCGTCTTCAACGGCGGGGGCGAGTTCGTCTTCGGGGGCGGCGGCGGCCGTGGCGGCGCCGGAACGGCGAGCACGTGCGCTGGTCGAAACGGCCACGTGGGTCTGTCCGAAACCGAGCGACGGCTCGCGCGCGCGCAAGCTAGTCTTTCCCGTTTGTGTCTGTGAGAGATTCAACACGCTGCACGCCCGCTAGCTCCTCACGACGCGTCCACGTCTGACGCTGTTACGGGATCCGCATGTGCACCAGGGCCAGCAGTGCCACCCCCTGCTGATCATCATCATCGCAGCAGATGATGGCCCAGGTTTCGCGCTTTGAACTGACGCTGTGCAAGTTTGGTTGTCAAACTAGAACTGCAGCCACACCCGTAAATTTGCAAGCAGCGACAAGCATGAGGTGCGACTTCAGTGTGTCCCAGCTATCGCGCGCGTGTCTATTGAATGGCGAGACCTGATTCATTTTATAAGCATCATGGTCCTGCCTAACTTAGTACTCCCTCCGTATCAAAATATAAGACTTTCTAGCTATTTCATATACACATGTATCTAGACATGTTTTAGTGAAAGGTTCATGTGAATCTTGCACAATACGTCTAGATACATGTGTGTGGAATAACTAAAAAGTCTTATATTTTGATACGGAGTGAGTAATAGACTGAGAATCGGGTTGTTTGTTTTCCGAATATATGGAAATTTTGTTGATCAAGGAGTAGCTCTTTTGAGTTCCTTCGAAGTTTGGTTGATTCAGGCCTGCGCGTGAGAGAACAAATGCGGCTTGTCATGTCACACTCACACCACGGACGAACCAGGACAAGCAGCCCACAGCCCCTCCAGCAAAATGACATGAGAAGGCCCATAGAAAGATGTTGGTAGCTTTGCCTGGTCCTAACATCAGTTACATGGGCCGGTTAGAGTAAAGGCCAGGAACCACTTCGTATCCTTAGCTTCAAGATAGGTCGAACTTCCTCCAGTGGAGATTTCTTTCTCCAAGCTCCAATGCTCGCTGTGTTTTAAAATTTTCAAAAGTCATATTTAAAGTTTAAAAAGTATTAAAAATCATGGATATTCTCAATTATGTATTCTAAAAACTTAGTATAGTGTTTCGAATCTCCAAAGTTGTTATGATTTGTCATTTTTGTGTAGCCCATAACAAAAATAATTTCGTGTTGTGATTTTCACGTTTGTAGGCTACATCATGGAATGCATCCACAAATATTTTCAATTCATTTTAAAACTTCTAAATGTATTTATTTATTTATTTAAACAAAGGGAGCACTAGAGCTCGGGGACCCAGCTCGGGGACCCAAATGAATATCTGAAACTTCCTCTCAGTATAAAGCATTATTTCATGTAAAAATATTATTTCCCTTGGAGAAAAGATTGTCCCAAAAAAACTTGGGAAAAAGAACACAACAACGCGATCATGTCCAGACAAAAAAGGGCAACAACACTATTTCTCGCCTAATGCAAATTGTACCACGCGCTCGCTCACTCGAGATTTTCAACACTAGATCACATGTTAATAGGTTGTGATGATTTTTTGGTACCATTAAAACTAGTATGTTTTGGGTCTAATTTCTTTGTACAACGGATTTTAGTGCACTTGTACTCCAGTTTTCCGTGTACTTCTCCTTATTACGCGCAGATGATGTGTTCGTGCTCTTCCCGACACGTGGCGTGACTAGTAAGGTAGGTGGGAGAAGAACAGTGGGTATTTCAAAGTTTATGGGTGGAGGCACGGGTGACAGTTTTCCCATTTATTTTCTAACACTGAAAATTCATATTAAAAATATCTTTTGAACTGTTTGTTAGAATTACGAGCGGTTTTCTCCGTTGATATTTCTCGCGTCAAAATTAACAAAACCAGATCCCATTTTTATAGATTTTGATGAATTTGATTTTTGTACTTCTAAGTACCTCGGCTTTTCAATGCACTTGTATTGAGGTTTTTAGTGTACTAATACTCCTCGTGGCGTGATTTGGAAGGTAGATGAGAGAAGAACCGTGTGAATTTCGAATTTACGCCTTCATGGGATTTGGTTTTCTCTTATTCTCTAAAATGGAAAATTCAAACTAAACTATCTCTTAAATTGTTGTACGAACTACAAGCGGTTTCACTGTTGCGGTGTTCACTTCGAGGTATTCAAAACTAAATGTTATGTTAATATGTTTCGATAAACTTGTTTTTTATACTTCTGAAACTAGTATGGTTATACCCCGGGTTTTTGTGTATTTGTACCCCGGAATTCAGTGTGCTGTTGTTCCATTTTCAGTATACTTGTAATATGTTTTGCTGTACTTGTAATCTGTTTTCAATGTACTTGTAGATTTGTGCTATGATTTTAGTGTAGGTGTACCCACCCCCCCCCCCCCCCCTCCTATATCCACGTAACACGAACTACACCTAAATAAAAATAATAAAAGACCAAACACATGAAAACGCAAAGGAAAAAAGTCCTGCACACTAACCGCTCCGCATGCAACACTTGTCATCACGGGAGTTCTCGGCGCTGCATAAACATGCCTTAACGGATGTAAGCCTTTTTCTACCCCTACGAGCGTTATCTAGAGGCTCCCGAAAATGCTTGCTATGGATCGAGCGACTCACATCTAGGAAACACACGTGGTTGAGCCGAGAGAAGCGACAACCCAAGTTCAGCCCAATTCGCCCAACTGATAACAGGATGCACATCGATGGTTATTCACCAAAGAGAGAAATATATAAGGATTTTATGCTTTCTCATATGTTTCTTTTCCCGCTTTTTTATTTCTATTTTGTATTTTGTTTTTCTTCTTTGGTATGTTTCATTCTCTTTTTTATTTATTTTTTATTTTTATTGATATTTTATATTTATTCCTTTTAAAGTCAGCATGAGAAAGAAATCACGACTACTACCTGAACAAAACTATAGAACACGTGGAACAAAAAAATAGCACTCGTGGAACATATCGCAACTATATGTGAAAATGGAATACATCGCCACTATAAGTAGAACATTTTTTAGACTAAAAAAATAAAAACCTTGTTCATCATGATTTAATTTCATCCCTCTTTTATTCGCTTTCTTGTTCCACGTGCCCTAAATTTTGTTCCACTTTTTATGTATTATTTCTTTCATTGAAGAAAATATTTTGTGTACAGGACTATGTAAAGGGCCGAAAGAGCAGGGAACCCCATGTGTGGTTTTGCTAATTAATCATAAGAATCCCTACGAACTAATGAGTTTAATTGAATTACATTTGAAGGTATTTTCCATAGGTAATGTTTGAAACCATGTGTCGGATTCAAAGTGGAATGCCACGAAGATAAAGATATATGTTGAATGTTGGCATCAAGATCATAAATTTGAAGAGATAAATATGATATTGATCAAGAAAATGAAATAAAAATGAGATCTTCTTTGGAACTAAAAAAGTCATGCTCCAACTTATGCATTAAGCCACAGAGGATCAAGATAATGAGAGATTGATTACAAGAGAAGGATTCAAGATATGTCTCTAAGTCTAGATCATGATGGACTCATGTGCTGAGTCATGGCTGACCATGTCTTATAGCATGAAATCAAGTAGCAAATTAATTATGTATATCAAAAGATTATGCTAGAGGATGATGAAGACCAAGTTTTGATCAAGGTGATGTCCAAGGTGTGACTCGAGCATGTCTTGATAAAGTGAATATTGTATGGGCATTCATGTTTACCTTCAACATATCATCATATGTAGAGAGAATAAAAAATGCGAGGTTGTCAAGACAAAGTGAAAATATTAAATTCAAGTTGATCAACATAAAAAGGCGCATACAATGTATCAAGTGGGATCAACTGATCTCGTGGTATGGTAAGAAATTCTCATCCCTGTGAACTAACTCACGATCTATGTTGATGGCACAGTGGTTATGGTAGTCAAGAAAAACTGCCACGATCATAGTTCAGACGATGTAAGTTGTATCATCGGAGCGTAGGGGTGATGTCGAGGATCTCGTTGGAGATGATGGTATACAAACAATTGATGATGCAAAATTCAACCAACATCCACTCGACGTCGCCTAAGTGGAGGCCCGTGTTGACCATGATGTTGATATGAAGGCGGATGCTACACCTGCGGGACATCACATTCAAGAATGTGCTCCATGTTGTAGTTGGGAGGTGTCATCTTGAGAGTGGCAGAGATATGACTGCGACTGTTGACATTCAAAAGGGAGGTGACTGGTTCAGAGTGCCGGCGAAGGGATTGGAGGAGGAAGCATGAAGGAATTGCTCGGTATCTCATACCATACCATGTATTCACATTGTTCCAAAATAATTAAACTTCTATAATTGTATTATGTCAACTATTTTGTCATTAATCATGTTTATAGCAAACTATATCAACGCCTAAAACCACTTTGGTTTTATTAATTTACCATAAAATATAATTTTTTACTGTATAGAATTAAGGTCATGGATATTACCACTTTTCTATAAACTTGGTCGAGCCAAGAACTTTAATTATTTTTGAAACTTACATAGTACGAAAAGGAAAGGACAATTTTTTGTTGATCTTGGACACACTTGCATTCACTGCCTTCGTACTCACTCCGTAAAAAATTACCGTTCACTCTGACTTTGGTCAAAGTCATTTTTTTGAATTTAACCAAATATATAGAAAACTAGAAATATATCTAATACAAAATGCATATAGTATGAAAATATATTTTGTGAAGATTCTAATAATATTTTATTTTATATTATAAATATTGTTATTTTTTCTTACATGCTTAGTCAAAATTTAATCCAGAACGCAGGACAAATCCGGATAAATGGAGTAGTAGATTTATATAGCCAACTAACTCGAGAGTGGAGATATGTAGCTTGGCCTATATGTAGCCCTTTATTTTCTAAAATTTGAAAATCATATTTTGGAGTTTCAAAAAATCTGAAAAAAATCCTGCACATATAATATGTTGCCTTCTACCGACGTGTAAAATTACAAAAATAAATATGTTGTATTTTGCGCTGCGCAAAAATGACAAAATCTGAATCTAAAAGTAGTGAATAGTGCCAAATTTGAACTCTCCAAAATCTATCAGATTATGTTATTTGTGCATAGCTCGAGATATGAATTATTTTGAGTTGAGATTTTGCATGTTGGTAGAATGCACTATTGTCTACGTCCGAGATTTTTTTCAGAATTTTTTGAAACTTTGAAATATGATTTTGGAATTTGGCAAAATAAATGGCTACATATAGCCCGGCCTCCGTTTTGAGTTTCCGCAACTAACTCATACTACAAACTAGCTGGAGTGCGCGTGAAAGAAAAGGAAGTGGATCACACAGCAAAGACTCAGTAACATGCAGTTAGACAACGGCGTGCTTTGCACTTGGCTCACGTATGAGCTCCTGTACGGCTGTAACTGAATGTCTATTCGAACAAGATCGATTCTGATAAACAACAGAGAACAAATTGTGTTTCACTTGGAATGTACTCAAGCATCAAGACTACTTATATCTACAGTACTTACTGTCCAAAAGTCGAACGAATCAAAGAAAACCTTAATAGTAGTATTAACACTGCATGAACATAATGACACGCATGGAATCAGTGGCGCTCCGTGTTGGTGGTCAGGATTACTATGCTGGCCGCCGAGCCATTCAAGGTAGTATTCCTGACATGGACGACGCGTGACTTTTTGAAGAGAGAGACGACGATGAAGAGATCGGTGTGCCGATCGACGGCGACCGCGATTGCGCCACCATGGTGTATGGTTCGCTCGATCTCAGCCGCGAACCGGGACGGGAAGAGTGCGCCGGCGAGCGCCGCTGGGTCGTCGGAAAGCGCCAGGTCGAAGGCGTCATCGAAGAACGGGAGGTTGTGCAGGTCCGCGCGGCGTACGAGGGGAGGGAAGTCAACGAGATCAACGCCGGTGACGTCCCCCACGCCGGCCACGTTGAGCGCGTCGACTGCTCGCCCCGCGCCGGCGGCGAGGCAGAGGACGCGGGAGGAGTTGCCTAGGAGGCGCAGGCTTCGGAGAGGGTCGAACACCGACGCGGAGAGGGCCGCATTGTGACGTCTCCAGCGCGGGGAGGACCGGAGCTTGGCCAGGCGGAGGTCGGGGTCGACGACGCGGCGGGATGCCGCGTCGCAGGAGGTGCGGGGGAAGGGCGCCAGCGAGAGGGACGAATAGGCGGGCGAGCTGGCGAAGCAGGAGGTGGATGAGTGGCGGAACAGGTGCATCAGGGCGGCGGTGGCCACGGCCGCCAGGGCGATCGCCACGCGGTTCAGCAGCCGCCGGACGTGCCCGTCCATGGCCGGGGTGACCTGGTAAAATGGACCGGTCTGTGTGTGTTGGGCTGGGCTTATTACCACGGCCCGATTAAGAAGCACTCAGGTGCGTTGGCTCCGTCGTCTCCTCTCGCCCCAAACCTCCTGTTGGAATATGATCTTAGGTAACAAACCTGAGAAAAACCAGGGGGTTTGACCCTGTACCCTTTCACGTAGAAGCCTTGATCGGAGGCCTCTAAAATCAACAGTTTTGGACCCGGTCCCCAGCCCCAGCACTTGATATAAAAGAGAAAGGTAGCACGTATGGAAACTAACAGAAACAGTGCCTATCTACCCAACTGCCCGATCCTAAAGTTTTGCTAAGGGGCTGGAAGACCGACGTCTATCGACGGCCACAGGGTGCTGCCGGCGTCATGGCTTCCTCCACCACTACGACGCCTCTACATCTTCTTCACCATCTCTGCCACAAGCCTGCAATAGCAGGCTGATGATTGTACCTCAATTTCCTGTAAGTGCATCCCCTAATCTCTCTCTAAGATTCCATTAGGTGTTCTATTTGCAATCAGTTTAAGTTCCTGTCCTCCCTAATGAGGAATTAATTCTAACATTGGTATCAGAGCCGATCTGATTGCATTAGAACCCTAAGTATGATTAAGGGATCTTGTTTAGCCTCAGCCTAAATCTGGATGTGCATGCTTTTGAAGTAATTAAGTGCTAACTGGAAGTTTTTAATCTTACGTTATCCTGTTAGCACATGTCCATGCATATTTGCTTTCGGTTAGGCATGATTGTGATGTTTATGTCTCAGATTAGACCATGTATGCATGCTAATGTATTAATCCTATCAAGTTTGCTTCGGGAACGAGCCCAATTATACAAGTTAATCATGATTAATTAACTCAAATCAAAAGCTAAAGGTCAAATTCATGTCAGGGTTAATTAATTTTGATTAAACCGAAGCTTTTATTCAGTTTTAGCAAGCAATTAGAAGGAGGGGAGTACGAAATTGGCAAGAAAAGGAAAAATCCCCTCCTGCCCGAACCGTGACCCTAGCCAAAATTCCCAATTTTGGACGATTAAGATCGGGATCTCACCGAGAAGAACGCCGCGCCGTCGCCTTTTCCCTCCGGGGGCCCGTGCAGCGCCCGTGGCTGCACGAGGGCGATGGCGCCGCGACGCCGTTCCATTCCCATCGGAGCGGACGTGCGAATGGACGCGCTTGCGCGGAAGAAGACGGACGCCGGGCCTTCGTGCTCGCCGCCGTCGCTCGAATGGCCGCCGGGAAACCCGACGAGCACCACCTCCTAGCACCACCGCCACGATTCGCGGCGCACATGCCACACTCGACGGAGCAGCGCGCTGGACCTAGTCCGCAGCACGCTCCTCCGGCGAGCGGAGCGCAGCGCCGCCGTGTACGGGTTGCCGGCCACAGGGAACGGGCGCAGAGACGCGCGGTCACCTCCGGCGTAGCCTCTCGTCGCCGTGCGCAGAAATCGGGGGAGAGAAATGAAATGAGGTTTAGGGTTAGGTTTGGACCGGCGCCCAGTTTTGTTCGGATCGCGGTGATTCTGGACCGTCCATTTGATCGGACGGCTGGGAACGACGCGGGGATGTAAATGGGCCTCGGTGCCTTATTGGGCCCAATCTGCTAGCGGGCTGTTCTTTCCTTCTCTGAGATATTAAAGATTAAAGGGCTGTCGTCTGCTCTTTTGGGCCGAAAATGAGTAATGTTTATTTCTTGATTTATTTCAGTGAAATTTAAGGTTATATTTGCTTTTATGCAATATATGTTCAGAGTTCTAAGATTCTGCACTGATTTGAAAGGAAATGACTGCCTGAATATGGCTAAAAACACATTGTCATTCTAGATAAAAATGAACCAACTAGATTTTTTATTTGGAATATTCAATGTGTTTTAAGGATGGGTATCATTTTAAATATCAATGAATGTTGAGAATTATTAAGGTATAATTGATATTTAATCTGAGATGATGTTGGTTCATTTGTATGATAAAGTATTCAGGCTTTTATAAATTTAAGTGCATTTATTGGGTTTAAAGTTTTCAAATAGAGTTTTATGCAGTGTTTATATCGAAAAATGCCTAGATGTTAAGAGGGATAAGTTATGAATGTTATGAGATGATCTTTATTTTGAGCACAATTATGAGTATCTCTCTAATGTTTCTGGATATTTTGTTCAGAGATTTTAATTGAGAATTAAGTTTTATGTTGATGCCATGTTTATGACATTTATTAATGATGTGATCATCTCTAAAGGGCTGAGGCCACCTTAAAGAAAATGTTTATGGCTGCATGGTTCGTTTTTCCGCAGCGACTATGCAGCCTAATAATGATGAGCCATAATGCCAAAGTATTATGTCAGATGCATTTAAGTCTTTTGACATGCACTGGCAGAAGGTGATGGAGGCTCAGCATGATGACTCTCTAAACAAGGACGTTTAGAGAAATTTGTTGTGATATCATGGTCATAAGTTGTCATTTATTGACTATTAAAAGTTTAATTTTTAGTGAGACCATGATGTAATATCCAAATTTTATTTGGAGAATGTTTATAATGTCATTTCCATTGAGGATGTCAATCTATTGTTTACTCAGTGAGATGTCATGATGGGAACTTGAAAATGAATGATACTTTTGTTATCATGTCATTGAACGTTTTAATGATAAGCTTTGACTTGTTTTAATGATGTTATTGAAATTATGATGTCAAAGTTTAATGCAAGATGATCGGTGATAATTTGTGAATCCATGTGTCATAACACATTTGGAATGCATCGTGTACTGGTGTTTTAGTGTTGGCTATTAATTTAGCAAATGAGTTTGCTGATCATTATGTGATTTAAGTTTCTATAGTCAAAACGAGAAGTTTTGATTTGAGTTTTCATTTATGAGCATAAGTTGTATGGTATATGACAGTATTCTGACCAACGTTGATTATTGTCATGTCCCATTTTTGAATGAATAGTGCTCTTCTTCGTTTTCAGCCAACGGTGATACGGATTAGAACAAGATTAGCTTGTTTTGTTTTAGAACAATTCAAGTTTGATGTTTATTATTGATGCTCATAAAGATGGTGTCCTTGTTTTAGCAATGGACCAAGATAGGTTTCATTTATTTGAATTATGCTGAGGAAAATGAAAAGTATGACCAAAAGGAAGTTGAGTGGGAGAAATCGAACCATATTTCACTCCTTATAATGAAGCATATCATCTCCTCTGAGATAAAGAATGCAATTCCCGACTCAATATATGCCAAAGATTATTTGGCCTCTATTGAGGAATATTTTAAGGATGTATTACCCGTTTATAATGGGGTTTAAGGGGTTTTGCTCGGAGGACAATAAAGAATAAAGCATGAGAAGACATTTTGTTTATTTATATAAATCTTTTGTTCTTTGTAATGAAACCCTTTGCCGTTGTCTTACCATGTGGTGAGAATATTTATGTCCTCGATGAATCAATATGTGCCATGGCACTCTTAAGATGATAGTGAATAATGAGACCTCATCGAAATTGTGGTCATGTTTACCACATTTCGAGGGGTAGAATGGAATGTCTCATTAAATATGAGAAAAGTTGAATGTATTAATTCTCCAAGTAGGATGGAATCAACGAGAAGTCTTATTTTGGAGAATGGATGATAATGGAATGTCTCATTAAATATGAGAAAAATTGAATGTAATAATTCTCCAAGTAGGATGGAGCCAACGAGAAGTCTTATTTTGGAGAATGAATGATTATAGTGAAGAATGTTCTGACTCGTTTTATCGAGTTAATGTGGATTTATTCCCTTACGAGTATTATGAAGCACACATGTACGTTAAAGTGACAAGCTTGCTAATCTAATGTTGATGTGGCTCATGATTATATTTCTGACCAACGTCGTTTGTAATCATTTGTCACACACTTTAGTCAAGTGGCAAGTTTGTCAGTATCATGTGGCTCATGGTTATATTTCCGACCAACGTCGTTTTATGATCATGTGTCGTAGCTCATGAAGTTCTTTTCCATCTTCTGCCCAACGGTGTTGTGGTTTTGAACTAAAGTGATTGTTATCAAGATTTTGGATGTGTTTTCCATCTCCTAAATAAAAAGATCATCAGGGAACCTGAAATGTATGAACATGAATCTTAAGGATAACTCCATTAGATATTTGTTCATGTGCATCAGGTAAGTTGAGAATGAATACCTAATGCAACACTTAGTGTTGATAATCAACAATTTCCTTGTGATTGATAATGTGTGTTAATGATCATCTTAGAGGGCTTCTGTCTCTAGTGATGTATATGACTCAATAGAGTTTTCTCAGTGAGTTGTTATGATGCTTGTGTTATTATTATAACATGTTGTTATGTTGCCTAAAGAATTTCAATTATGAAATAAGACGAGGGGGAGTAAGTTTAAAGATGGAATATTTTTGGTTAGCCAAGAAATTTCTATCTTCTAGTTAAGACAAAGGATCTTGGTGATGCTTAGTACTTTGTTTGTACTGAGTTTCCCAAGATACATGTCCAAAATGAGTATAAGTTCTATTATGATGACAAAATCGATAGAGTACGAAAGAAAATATTATGCACCAGTACTCTGTCCCACCTGCTAATAAAGTTAAGGGCAATAAAGATGGACACTTTAGTGTCCAAGGAACCATTATGAGTTGATCAGATAATGTCGGTTCCTTATGCTTCGGCTGTCAGAAGCAATGTAAGTATTCAAGTATGAACGTGCCTTAATTTTGTTCGGGATAATTGGCAAATATTCAAGAAAGTCCATAAGTGGACCACTCAAAAGGCCGCCAAAAGCCTTGCAAATATGCAAGGCAATAAAGTTTACATGCTCACTAATAAGAAGTCTGGTAACCTCGTTATCGTGGGTTATTTAGACATTGTTTCTGCGAGATGTGTGGATATTAAAGTTTCCACGTTAAGTTACATCCTCACCCTCGCATATGGAGCTATATCGTGGAAAAGCTCCAGAACGATTTTATTGGCATCAGTAATATGATGCAATTTATCATGTGGCATGTTAAGAGGTTAAAGAGCAGGTTGTATGTCAAGAAGTTTTATTCCCGAAATTATGGTGGTAGACAGCATTTTTAAACCACATACTGCAATATGAACAAGCAGTTTTCTATGCGAGTAACAACAAGTCAAATGGTGTTGCCAAAACCATTGACAATATGTTTAGTGTTGTGAAAGATAGAATCCAGAATCAAGCTTATGATGTTAAGCATATAAATAAGTTTATATGTTTTACGGATCTGTCACTGAAGGCTTACCACCCAATTTTAAGATCATGTTGCCGGCATGGGTTGCTGGAAAGCCTTTTGATTCTGAAATAAGGACGGTTGAATAATCCAACTCCCACAAAGTGTTAAGTAATCCATTTCAAGATAGAATGATATACTATAAGTATTGAGGTCCGGCGTCATTTGACAAGACACCATGACACCTTACTTTGGTATGTTTTTCTATTACGAGTGGGCTTATGATGTTTGTTAACCTTACGATCAAGGGGGAGAATGTTGGAATATGATCTTAGGTAACAAACCTGAGAAAAACCAGGGGGTTTGACCCTGTACCCTTTCACGTAGAAGCCTTGATCGGAGGCCTCTAAAACCAACAGTTTTGGACCCGGTCCCCAGCCCCAGCACTTGATATAAAAGAGAAAGGTAGCACGTATGGAAACTAACAGAAACAGTGCCTATCTACCCAACTGCCCGATCCTAAAGTTTTGCTAAGGGGCTGGAAGACCGACGTCTACCGACGGCCACAGGGTGCTACCGGCGTCATGGCTTCCTCCACCACTACGACGCCTCTGCATCTTCTTCACCATCTCTGCCACAAGCCTGCAATAGCAGGCTGATGATTGTACCTCAATTTCCTGTAAGTGCATCCCCTAATCTCTCTCTAAGATTCCATTAGGTGTTCTATTTGCAATCAGTTTAAGTTCCTGTCCTCCCTAATGAAGAATTAATTCTAACACCCCCATCTCTCACCATGGCTTCCCACGCAGCGGCGGCCGCCGCCGCGACCCGGACGAACAGCCTCTCCCGCATCTTTTCCTCCTCCTCCTCACCAACCGTAAAACCACCACCCAAACACAAACGAAAGATCAAGCGCTCGCCGTCCCCGAAACCGCCCGCCGCCGACGCTGCTGAGTCCGACGGGGACCACAAGCTACCGAAGCCCCTGCGCGAGATCCTCGGGGGCATCCTCCGGCAGCGCGACCCTGATAAGCCGGTCTCCCTGTCATCGCGGTTCTGCGACCAGGAGCGCCTGTACGAGGTCGCCGTGAGCCGCCTCGCTTCCTTTGCCCGCCAACAAGGTACCGAGGCCACCATCGATGCGCTCAAGCCTTTCCTCGGGACATCCACCGAGGGCTTCGCCACGCTCCTCATCCGACTCCACGGCCATGCCTCCATGCCATCACACGCTGCCGTAACCTTCCGTGAACTTCCCGCGCACCATCAATCCACCATGACCTTCAACGCCGTCCTTGCCGCATACGGTGATGCCAGAGAATTTGACGCCCTCGTCGTTGCATTCCAGGAGATCCTAGCCTCCCACCCCTGGGTTTCCCCAGCGTACTCTCTTACAACCAACTCATCCGCGCCCTGTGCCAGAAACCTGACCTCTCAGCTGCTCTTGATACTGTCCCACTCATGGAGAAGCATGGTATTTCGCCTGACGGTCTATCTTTCTACTGTTAAGTATATAATATCACCACTTCCTATCGGTTCGGACTTTTGGGATAGTTGGTTGATAGGACTATTCTAACATGGTATCAGAGCCCTGAGGTCTCGGGTTCGAGTCTCACCCTCCGCATTTTCTCCAGTCATTTATCCACACGTGTGGAGGGCTGATTTCTTCTTTCCACACCCATGTCGGGTGTGAGAGGGGGGGGGGGGTGTTAAGTATATAATATCACCACTTCCTATCAGTTCGGACTTTTGGGATAGTTGGTTGATAGGACTATTCTAACATCTACATGCTTTTGAGTGGGTTTTACAACCATGGCCGCGTGGATGGTGCAGCACCGAGACAGTATGGGATATGATGAAGGAGAGGAATTTTGAGCCAGACGTAAGGTGCTACAATGCGAAGCTGCGGGGTTTGGTTGTGGAAGGGAGGATTGAGGAGGCAGTTGCTGTGGTTGTGAGTTTGGAGAAGGATGGGCCAAAGCCTGATACAGTGTCCTAAATGAGCTGATTCGAGGATATTGCAAAGCAGGGAGGTTACAGGATGCCAAGAAATTGTATGATTATTTGATAAAAAATGAGTATGACCCAAATAAGGGGACATATGAAACTCTCCTGCCACACCTTCTGCAGGTTGGAGACCTAGATTGTGCACTGAGGTGCTGCCATGAACTGCTTAGTGTCAGAGGCAAACGGCGCTGCAGAGTGGCATGTGGTCTGCTGCAGGATGTAGTGGATGCACTGGTTGAGGCATCGAGGGTGGAAGAGGCTACCAAGCTTGTTGAGCTCGGAGGGAGGCGGGGTTTGAGGATTCCACATACTACAGAAGACGCTGAACTAGGAGCTGAAACTGATGAGAAAAATCCAATATCAGAAGAAAATAAGACCGGTGGGAATTGGTTTAGATCGTTTATGTTTCGATTTTCCTTGAGCTCCGGCCAGAGGGAGAAGAGCGAGTGATCTCAGGTTTGGGTCCATAAGTAGTGACAATCTCCCTATGAAGACTCTCTTTTGCTACGGCTCCGGTGGGGTTCGTTCCCTCAAACCCCAAAAGATCCTACATGAAAAAATACAAGCTCTAAATTCACCAGTCTGGATGTTTGGCAGAACTTATTTATGTTATTTGTATTTTCTTTGTTGATCGTCTGTCCGTAAGTTATTGACCAGTACCAATGTGACAACTTCAATTCAAGTTACAAAACCTTGAAATTGAAACAGAAGTTAGGGTGCTTGATGCACAAGGTTATGATCTTATTATAGGCATTGACTAGTAGTCAAGTTTGGTCAAATGACTGTTGACTGGAATAAAGGAATGCTGAAACTCAAGTATAAAGGCCAGCAAGTGATATTACAAGTGCAAGATGTCACAGCTGAACTGAAGGTGTGGCAGGGAGCAGTTGACTTGCACAAGGAAAAGAACAAAGAAAAGATAGACGGTTGTAGTTCCCTGCCATTTGAATTAATAGCTCGGATTCGTATCCTCGGGCAAGGGAAATATGCCTAAACCAAGCTTCCCTCTTTGTTTGGGTACTTCTTTCAGGTGAGAGGCAGCTGCGAGGCTAGGCAAAAAGAGGTTTCTATGACCTTGCCGAAATAAGACGTAGGAAGAGCAAAAGGGCGAGGCCACACCCGGCTTCAAATAGAAGGGCGGCTTAGCTTTGGATCCCACCTACTTGCAGAAATGAATGGACCAGAAAGGGGCTGGGTTCTATTTCCGGGCCGTGTAGGAGTTGAAGGACAGAAATAGAAGAGAAGTGCACCATCCCGGTATTTGGAAATATTCTTCAAATGATGTGTATTTTACTATTTTATGAGTATTTTCATTTTTTCGGTCCTTGATAATTCAACTGTTAGCTGCGACGAAGCTAAACTTGAACCTCCCAATTTGTTCATTGTTGTTGTTGATTTTGTATTTTCTCTTGAAGCATGGACATGCAAATGTTGGCATACATGAAGTTAAAATGTCATTGATAAATGATCAGATTCTGTAGAAGTTTGTTAGGTTTCTAGTTTGCTTAGTAGAGGTGAATTAATTTTAGCCTACCAAAATGTCTTACTTGTGGACAGAGATAGTACTTTTTCATTTGCTATAGTGAACCTTGTCCTTTTTCCCCCTTTTATGAACTGATCTTCATATTGATCAGATAACGAGCCAGTAGAGTTGTAAACCAAACAAGCACGAACGATATGGATTAGGATAGTAGGCGAACTAGATTTTTTCATAATCAGACTCTTGCTTCCTACAGAGATGGTAGGAGTGGACCTTCTTTATTGTGAGAATATGTACAGAATGTACTGTTGCAGTCATCTATCTACTCATTTGAGTAAAGGCTGAATTTTTGTGATTAATTTGACCTTCGGTATGACACCGTTAGGTTTTGAAACAATCCTCGAAAGTCGAAATTCTTCCAAGAGTTCATACAATGAAGTTAAGTATTAAGTCAAATAACCAATTTTCTGAGGTTATATTAAAATAAAAATGGCTTTGTGAAAATTTGAGAATTAAAATCACATATGGATTATTACTTGAACAACTTAGATAACGTTTTAGGATTTGGGCATTTTATAGAGAGAGTGAGCCACGCTGGTTTCAAGGCTTGTTAGGTGGACCAATTGACGCCACACCTCATCGGCCTGAGCAGTTCTTCGGTGCTGTCCGCCTGTGTTGGATAATTAGGCAATAATTCCATGATTAATTCCAGAATATTAAACATAACTACACCAGCTACTAACATGTAGAATACGAACATACTAGATGTACTAATCAACATGAACAGCAGCAACACATACGCCAACAGATCCATAGCAAAACAGTTCAGAACACGCCGCACGTACCGAACGGTTGTAGAGGAAGTAGTCGTTGGAGCAGCGACGGCAGCAGCTTGAGCGGCGACGGTAGCAGCTCGAAGGAGACGACGTTGGAGACGAGTCGCCCGCGGACCCGGAGATCGTCCAGGAAGTCGAGCCGTGATGAAGAACTTGAAAGCAGTCGCGCGGAGCGCTTCCCAAAAACCTTATTCGCCCTCTCCCGTACAGGATCACAAGGACGAGCGGTTCCGGAGACCTGCTGTCCCGTTCGCCGGTGCACGCCGGCGCACGGGATGGAGTAGACTACGGTGGCGGCGCAAGGCACGAGATTGGCAAAACCTAGATTGGTTCGGTGGTTTGCAGCGCACGACTTTATATAGTGCGGCTCGGGAAAACCCTAACGGGTACAACGTGGGCCAAGTCCACGTCGCGCACGTTTTAGGTCGGTTACAGTAGCCCACGATCCGGGAGCGACCCGAACCGACTAACTGTGACGCGTCCGTCCAAACCGTTTTCCCGGACTGCAAAAATAAAGCTCGGCTCGGCGAGATTCCCGCAACCCGCGGCGCGTCGTGACGAGACGGGCGGGCGGTGCGGTGCGTGCGTGCGAGCGGCGGCGGAGGAGGAGGAGGAGGAGTGCGCACGAGAGAGCCTCTTGTTCTCACAAGCTTACCAAGTGGTACAACACTCCACCTTATAAGGTGGTGTTTGTCTCCTCCAACTAGCAATGTGGGACTAAACTTTAGCACCACTTTGCACCTCCAAAATTCTGCCATGCACATGGGCCAATTTGAGATTTTCAGGAATTTTATTGGGCTGCCCAAAATGGGCCCAAAATCTAACAATCCCCCACCAGATCTCAAATTCCCATTTAGAGATTTTGCCAAACCTCGTTTCTTGTTTATATACCAGTGTTTCAGCAGAGACTGTTAAGTTGAACTTCCGCCTAGAGCTTCAAGCTACATCTACCAGCAACTTGAACAATGGACGAACCTTGAATTGCAAGTTTGGTGCCAATAGACTTCACTCAAAGTCATAACCAGTACGTGGCTGCCAGTAGCCTACCCCGCGGGTGGAGCATATGCGTCATACTCCCTGGTCTCTTCATGAGCTTACTAGAGATCACCCAAATCTCATAGACTGCGACGTTTAACAGTCGGACTCATATAGGTGTGTTCTTTCAAGGTCGCTCTGTAGGACAGCACCTTTGCTACGAATAGCCAACAAAAACACATTAAGGCATATTGCCAACCTGCCTTACAGAATGTGAGAGTTATGCATCTTCCCACGGAGAGGGTTATAAAATAACTCTCCTCAGTTAAACCACTAGCTTGTTCTTCCCAGGTCCTAATTCACGGGATCTCCGATCACATAGGTTGGGTTACCACTATGGTGTAACACTCACGGGTCTCAACCCCATCTCCCTCGATGCACTATCTATCACATTACGTGATAGTCCCTTCGTAAAGGGATCTGCCAGGTTTTTGTCTGTTTGAATATAACTAACAGTTATTACTCCGGAGTTTCTCATTTTCCTGACAGACTTCAAGCGTCTCTTGACGTGTCTTGATGACTTCGCATTATCCTTAGCACTGTTCACTTTCGTAATAACCGTTTGGTTGTCACAGTTCATAAGGATGGCCGGTAATGGTTTCTCAACCACCGGCAAGTCCATCAAGAGCTCACGCAGCCATTCTGCCTCAACAGAAGCTGTATCTAAAGCAGCAAGTTCTGCTTCCATGGTTGACCTCGTCAAAATGGTCTGTTTGCAAGACCTCCATGACACTGCGCCACCTCCAAGAATAAATGCATATCCACTTGTGGCGTAGAGCTCATCAACATCTGAGATCCAGTTCGCATCACAGTATCCCTCAAGCACCGCAGGGTGCCCTGAATAGTGAATCCCATAACTCATTGTACCGTTCAGATAGCGCATGACCCTTTCAAGTGCATGCCAATGATCAATACCCGGGTTAGACATGAACCTGCTCAACTTGCTCACAGCAAAAGAGATATCAGGTCTTGTCGCGCTCGCAAGGTACATGAGTGAACCGATCACTTGAGAATATCTTAATTGATCTCTCGTTTCCTTTTTGTTCTTTCTGAGTGTCACACTGGGATCATAGGGTGTTGGAGAAGGCTTGCTGTCTATATAACCAAAGCGGCTCAAGACCTTCTCAACATAGTGTGATTGCGTTAACGTAATCCCACTCTCATCCCTAATCAGCTTAATGTTCAGGATCACATCAGCTTGTCCCAGATCTTTCATATCAAAGCTCTTTGACAGGAAAGACTTGACCTCATTTATCACTATCATGCTTGTACCGAAAATCAGTATGTCATCAACATACAAGCATAATATAACACTATCGCCCCCACCATGGCGATAATATACACACCTATCAGCCTCATTGATGGCAAAGCCTGCAGAAGTTAAAGTTCTGTCAAACTTCTCATGCCATTGCTTAGGTGCTTGCTTCAGCCCATACAAAGATTTTAACAATTTGCACACCTTTCTCTCTTCACCTTTTACTACAAACCCATCAGGCTGATCCATATAGATTTCCTCTTCCAACTCTCCGTTAAGGAAAGCTGTCTTTACGTCCATTTGATGAACGATAAGACCATAGGAGGCAGCCAGGGAAAGTAGTACTCGAATGGTGGTGAGTCTAGCAACAGGTGAATAGGTGTCAAAGTAATCTTCGCCTTCGCGCTGGGTGTAGCCCTTGGCTACAAGCCGTGCCTTGTACTTCTCAATAGTACCATCAGGCCTTAGCTTCTTCTTGAACACCCACTTACAACCCACAGGTTTGCAGCCGTAGGGTCGTTCAGATAATTCCCAAGTTCCATTAGAAAGAATCGAGTCCATCTCATTATGGACAGCTTCTTTCCAGTCATCAGCATCAGGAGATGCAAATGCCTCTGCAATGGACGTGGGAGTATTGTCCACAAGGTACACAATGAAATCATCACCAAAGGATTTTTCAGTCCTCTGTCTCTTGCTCCTCTTGGGAGCTGATTCATTGTCATCCTTCTCAAGGACTTCCTCAACAAGTGGTTGTTCAGAATGATCAACAGATGTACTAGGTTCAGCAAATATCTCAGAAGAAATTCTAGCAATGCTATGCATATCCTTCATAGGAAACATGTTCTCAAAAAATGTTGCATCACGAGATTCCAAAATAGTATCAACATGCATATCAGGTATCTCAGATTTAACCACTAAAAATCTATAGCAAATGCTCCGCTGAGCATAACCTAGAAAGACACAATCCACTGTCTTCGGTCCAAGTTTTCGTTTCTTAGGAATTGGAACATTGACTTTCGCCAAACATCCCCAAGTACGAAAATAAGAAAGTGATGGTTTTCTCCCAGACCACTCCTCGTAAGGTGTCTTCTCTTTATCCTTGTTAGGAACTCTATTCAGGACATGACACGAAGTCAACAAAGCCTCCCCCCACCATGCCTTAGATAAACCAGCAGTGTCCAACATGGCGTTCACCAAGTCGGTCAGCGTGCGGTTTTTCCTCTCGGCAACCCCGTTTGATTGGGGCGAATAGGGAGGCGTCCTCTCATGAATAATACCATGTTCCTCACAGAATTCATCAAATACGTTGGAGAAATACTCGCCACCACGATCTGACCTAAGACGTTTGATCTTTCTCTCTAATTGATTTTCAACTTCAGCTTTATAAATTTTAAAGTAGTCTAAAGCTTCATCTTTAGTGTGCAACAAATATACATAACAGAACCTAGTAGCGTCATCGATTAAAGTCATGAAATATCTCTTATCACCTTTTGTCAACACGCCATTCATCTCACATAGATCCGAATGTACGAGTTCTAGAGGTGCCAAGTTTCTCTCCTCGGCCGCCTTGTGAGGCTTTCGAGGTTGCTTAGATTGCACACAGCTATGGCACTTAGAACCTTTGGCAATGGTGAAAGTAGGAATTAAACTCAAACTGGAAAGTCTACTCATTAAACCAAAATTAACATGACATAAACGAGAGTGCCAAACATTAGCATCCGAATCCACACTGCCACAAATATGGTTTACTGACTTATTACAAAAATCCGATAATGAAAAGCGGAACAAGCCTCCGCACTCATACCCTTTACCAATAAATTGTCCAAACTTTGACACAACTACTTTATTGGACTCCAAGACTAATTTAAACCCATCTCTGCATAGAAGGGAGCCGCTAACAAGATTCTTGTTCATAGTAGGGACATGCTGCACGTTCCTCAGCTGCACGATCTTCCCCGAAGTAAACTTCAGATCTACCGTGCCAACACCACGAACAGAAGCATGTGATCCATTCCCCATTAAGACGCTTGAATCTGCGACCTGATAAGAAGTGAACATAGAGATGTCAGCACATACATGAACATTAGCACCCGTATCAATCCACCAACATGGAGATTGAAATACTGAAAGCACAGTCGGTAAATTACCGTACCCATCAGCATTGCTAGCGGTCACGACGTTGACATGCTTCTTCCCTTTCTTGTCTGCACGATCTGGGCAGTCCACAGAGAAGTGTCCGGGCTCTCCACAAGTGTAGCACTTTAGCTCAGATTTGTTCAGCATCTTCTTCTTCTTCTTGAAAGAAGTAGTCTTGGTAGGCATGTTGAAGGAAGACTTGCTCTTTGCCTTGCTCTTGCCATGGTGAAAGTTCTTCTGCACCATGTTGGCGCTAGACTGACCTTCACCACCTCTCTCAGCAGTGTCCTTAGCCCGAGCCTTCTCCTCAACATCAAGAGACGCTATCAGGTTTTCAACCGAAATCTCCTGTCTCTTGTGTTTGAGAGTTGTGGCGAAGTTCCTCCATGAAGAGGGCAACTTTGCAATAATGCATCCAGCCACAAACTTGTCAGGTAAGGCACACTTAGCGTGCTCAAGCTCCTTAGCAATGCACTGTATCTCATGAGCCTGTTCGACTACAGAACGGTTGTTAGCCATCCTGAAGTCATGGAAGCTCTCCATGATGTACAGTTCACTGCCAGCATCTGCTACACCGAACTTAGCGTTCAGTGCCTCCCAGAGCTCTTTGGCATCTGTAATGTGCATGTACACATCAAACAGCTTGTTGCTAAGAGCACTCAGAACGAGTCCCACAAAGGCAGTATTGGTTTCCTTGAACTTGTTCTGATCCTCGTCAGATATAGTTCCTTCAGGTAAACCCTCACTAGCCTCGAACACTTTCAGAGATCGCAACCACAGTGTGGTCTTGTACTGCCATCTCTTAAAGTCCACACCGGTAAACTTGTCCGGCCTCAGCGCATCAGATAGATGTCCCATGTTTAACTCAGGAAATTGCCTATAACACATATAAGGTTTTTGGATTGTTGGATAATTAGGCAATAATTCCATGATTAATTCCAGAATATTAAACATAACTACACCAGCTACTAACATGTAGAATACGAACATACTAGATGTACTAATCAACATGAACAGCAGCAACACATACGCCAACAGATCCATAGCAAAACAGTTCAGAACACGCCGCACGTACCGAACGGTTGTAGAGGAAGTAGTCGTTGGAGCAGCGACGGCAGCAGCTTGAGCGGCGACGGTAGCAGCTCGAAGGAGACGACGTTGGAGACGAGTCGCCCGCGGACCCGGAGATCGTCCAGGAAGTCGAGCCGTGATGAAGAACTTGAAAGCAGTCGCGCGGAGCGCTTCCCAAAAACCTTATTCGCCCTCTCCCGTACAGGATCACAAGGACGAGCGGTTCCGGAGACCTGCTGTCCCGTTCGCCGGTGCACGCCGGCGCACGGGATGGAGTAGACTACGGTGGCGGCGCAAGGCACGAGATTGGCAAAACCTAGATTGGTTCGGTGGTTTGCAGCGCACGCAGTGCACGACTTTATATAGTGCGGCTCGGGAAAACCCTAACGGGTACAACGTGGGCCAAGTCCACGTCGCGCACGTTTTAGGTCGGTTACAGTAGCCCACGATCCGGGAGCGACCCGAACCGACTAACTGTGACGCGTCCGTCCAAACCGTTTTCCCGGACTGCAAAAATAAAGCTCGGCTCGGCGAGATTCCCGCAACCCGCGGCGCGTCGTGACGAGACGGGCGGGCGGTGCGGTGCGTGCGTGCGGCGGCGGAGGAGGAGGAGGAGGAGTGCGCACGAGAGAGCCTCTTGTTCTCACAAGCTTACCAAGTGGTACAACACTCCACCTTATAAGGTGGTGTTTGTCTCCTCCAACTAGCAATGTGGGACTAAACTTTAGCACCACTTTGCACCTCCAAAATTCTGCCATGCACATGGGCCAATTTGAGATTTTCAGGAATTTTATTGGGCTGCCCAAAATGGGCCCAAAATCTAACAGCCTGTTCATTTCAAACTTAGTATTTCTGGTAGCAGATGGTTACTTTCTGATTGTTGTTCTTGTAGATGGTTATCATTTACAAACGGAGCTTGGCTGTTCCCCTCTCCCGCTACAGTAGAGAAGGGCGATTCTTTGAAACTTCCCAGGCGATCCACCGATCTCGCCGCGGGATCGTTGATTCCTCACTCTCCGTCGGTCGCTCCGGCGACGGGAGGGTGGGGAATCCTCGATCCCCGGCGTGTATATAGCGTAGGGTCCTCTAGGGTTCCGGCCGGTGGCGTCGTGGTGGCGGCGCTCTTCCCCTTCGACGGCGGAGTTCTTCGGAGCTCCTCTGCCAAGCGCGCGTCTTCCCCGACCTCTCGGGTCTCCGGATCTGCTGAGGCCAGTTCTCCCTCACCGGCGACGGCGTGGCGGTCGAGCCGGAGCGTGAAGGAGTTGACTTCGAATCTCGCGTTGAAGATGGTGGCCTGCGGTGTAAGTTCTCAGGAGCTGGCGACCGGCGACTTCCCGTCCGCGGAGGGGCCGCACCTGATCCAAGCCATCAAGAGGTGCAGCGGCGGCGGCGCGCCACCGGCGGCATTGTGGTCGTCTTCGACATCGGGATCCAGAGGACTTGGCTGTAATTTTTCCCTTTTACTGGATCTTTCTGTAAGAACGGGATTTTAATTATCAGCTCCTTTTCCCCGCAAAAAAAAAAGATGGTTATCATTTATCAGACATGTATTAGGGCAGTGGCACTTCTCTATCGATCCAAACGATGGAAGTGTTTTCCTAATGAGGTGTGACTTTTGTCCAGATATTCTGTGTGCAGGTTATTTTCATTTTTTTTTCCCCATCTGGCTTTGTCATCCATGAAAGATCTTTGTTAACTACGAAAGTATATCAATCTATTTATTCAGGCCTTCTGCAGGTCGCTTTCCTGATTTTGATGTACAAAGCTTACTTCTTAATGAAACATCTTTTGTAGCCATGAGAACATATCAAACATGTTGTCGTTTTTTTGAAAGCATCAAACATTTTGTCTTTAAGGCCATTCGGAGGTAAAGTTTCCTGACCTACAATGTCCAAAGCTGGTTTGGTAACAGTTTCTGTATCTCTGTTGTTAATCATGTCTACTTGCTGTCGTATATAAATTGTACCTTTTGGATTTTGGGAAGTTATCGCTCAATGTCATTGTTGAAGGTGTCAACTTAACATAGGGAAAGTTGGCAATCAAACACCACTGTAATATCCCAAAAAGACTTAACAACGCTCAGAGCATAACCTGTTACAGTATCCAAATTGTTGTACAACCGCGCCGGCTGGCCGGTCCTTAGGGCGCAGCCTAGAGGAAGTAGATGAACAACGAAAGTACATCAAAGGCGTAAAGTAAAAAATGACACAGGGGAATAGCAAGAAGTCTGCTTATTAATCTTTCTGTAAACCAGTAAACATTGATACGAGTGGAGGTTTTTGGCTCCCCCACCCTAGTGATCCTGCTAGTTAAAAAAAAATTTCGAAAATCATATTTACATGTTTTAATTTTTTGAAAAAATCCAGATGTCACCAATGGTGTACCCCACAAACGTGCAAAAAAATCATATTTTTGAAACTCTAAATTTTATCAGATTTATCATTTTTGTGTAGCTCATAATATAAAGTATTTAAAATTGATATTTTGCATTTTTGTGGGGTGCAACATTGGCTACATCCAGATTTATTTTCATACTTTTCTGAAAACTTGAAAATATGATAGCAAGTTTTTTTAATAAGCAGGATCACTCGTGCCCAAGAGCTAAAGACACTTTCCCCATACATTGAATCCTCGCATATATAGACGGAAGAAAATAGATTTTGTTGCTATGAAAAGCGGAAGAAGACAGATGAATAAGTACTCACTTAACGTTAAACGTGAGGATTGACTTGTCCTTAATGTGGGATAGGTTGCACCACCGAAGTGGGCTCAAACGCAGCCACACAGGCCGAAGTTTCTCAACACTTCAAAAACTCAGTGAAAAAATATGAAGAAAACTTACGTAAGATACTTTTACTCTGTAGCACCAATTGCATCATTATGCGAGAAATTTTATAAAAGTGTTCAGATTTTTTCAACTTCGTTGAACATTTTTTTGAACCACATATATTTTATCGAAATTCCTTGAACATTTTTTGAACCCGTGAAAGTATATTTTTGAACTCCGGTGAACATTTTTTCGAACATATGAATGTGTTTGCGTACTTTTTCGAACCACGATTTTTTTTGAGTTCCCATGCACATTTTTTACCCGTGGACATATATTTGTTTGAACTCGGGTGAACATTTTCTCGAACTAAGATGAATATTTTTTAAACCCGTGAACTTTTTTTGAATTGTCTCCTATTTCCCGCTTTACTCCTAGGCCATTGCGCTCTGCACGAACTTCTCACTATTCTGGGCTAGTCCCAGTTAGCTTGTACTCCCTCTATTTCTAAATGTAAGATTTTTTAGATGTTTTACATGTTATTTAGATGCATACTAAAATGAGTGAACATGTACAATAAAACGTGTCTAAATACATTTGTATGCATGTGAATATGGACAAAGTGTAAAACATCTTACATTAAGGAACGAAGGAAGTAGCTATCAATTGGAGCGAGCACATGCTGCATTGATCCTTTACAACTCAGAGGAAACAAATTCTCCATTACGCTAGTACCCGTGAATTGATTGCATGCATGCTCCATGGCGCTATTTTTGTTCTGTGTTTTTTTACTTTTAATAGTAAATTTTATTTTTCACATGAAACATTACATCGAATAAAACTTAACTTCATTTGAACGGCTTTCATCGAATAAGATATTACGCTAGTACCCGTGAATTGATTGCATGCATGCTCCATGGCGCTATTTTTGTTCTGTGTTTTTTTTACTTTTAATAGTAAATTTTATTTTTCACATGAAACATTACATCGAATAAAACTTAACTTCATTTGAACGGCTTTAAAAAACAATAAAAAATATCTTATTTGGACGTTTTTTAAGAAGAACTTTATCTCATTTGAACGGCTTTTTAATAAGAATATTTATCTTATTTGAATAATTTTTAAAGAGAAAATTTACCTCATTTGAACAGTTTTCAATAAAACTATTTATCTTGTTTGAACGATATTTCAATATGACCATTTAGTTTATTTGAACGATTTGATCAAAAAGAATATTTATCTTATTTGCAATTTTTAATGTGAACATTTATGTTATTTGAACAATTTCACGAATAAAATCTTATTTGAGCAATAAAAAATACCAATTTTTTCCACAACACACATAAAAAAAATATATAAAGTAGAAATATACAAACGAAAAAGAAATAAAAACAAATTAAAATAAAATTCAATAAAATAACAATAGAAAAAAGAAGAGTAAAATAACATATAATAAAGAAGAGACATAAAAAAAAAAAATAATAATAAAAAGAAAAAATAACACCAGGAAGAAAAATCTGAAAGAAAACGTGGAAAAACAGAAAACCAGCGCCACTAAACCAAAATAGAGGTGACATAAATGGGCCTGGAGACACTATATATCACTCCTTGCGGGCGCTAGCACCAACTCGCTCACACGCGCCACACCGCATGGGCGGCCCATTAGTTTCTTTTATCCTTTTTCCTTTTTTCATTTTCCGATTATGTTTCTTTCTTTTTTTCCTTCCATTTTTTTTTACGTTTTTCTTAGTTTCTGATTCTTGTTTCCGTTTTTATTTTTTTTCCTCTTTTTATTTTGGGGTGAGACATTAATATACAATTATAAATCCTTGAAATTTTCTTTTTTAATTTTTTTTGTGGTAATACATGAATATATTTTTTCCAAAACTTTTGAATATAGTTCGGAACCCATGAGAAATTTTCTCGAATCCGCGGATATTTTTTTAATCTGTGGATAGTTTTGAAACCGTGTTTTAGAGCATGCGAACATTTTTAAATACATGAACATTTTTATATAACTTCTTTGACACTTTTTAGAACCTTGTGAACATATTTTGGATACTTGAACAATTTTTCTAAACAAATGTATCCACTTTTTTGTTTTCTATGTTTCCCCATTTTTCCCTTTCTAGGTAATGCATGATCATTTTCGAAAATATATCAGATTTTAAAAATGTTCATACAGTAAAATTGTTCATTTTTTAAAATGGTTCAGATTTTGAAAATTTTCATTTTTTAAATGTTCATTTTTAAAATGGTTAAGATTTTTTTAAAAAATTATATTGGAAAATGCTTTTAATGGTTCAGATTTTAAAAAATGCGCACATTTGAAAATGGATCATATTTAAAAAGTATTCAGAATTACAGATTTCCAAAATATTCAGACTTGAAAATTTTCAGATTTTAAAAAGTTCGGATTGGAAAAATGTAAGGACAAAAAAAAAAGGAAACGAAACAGAAACAAAGGATAACAGAAACGGAAGCAGAAAAGATGTCCCGGCTCATGTGGCCGATCGCTGTGAGCTTGTTTGGTTATGTTGTGTTGGGCTGGGCGGGCCCGATAAAGAAGCAGTGAGGTGCGTCGGGCAAAACCCTCCCTTCTCCCATTCCTCCCCTCGCCCAAACCCCCATCCGCCGTTTCCCCCATGGCTTCCCACGCAGCGGCCTCCGCCGCCGCCACCGCCTCGACCGGGCGAACAGCCTCTCCCGCATCTTTGCCTCTTCCTCACCAACCGTAAAGCCACCACCCAAAGGCAAGCCAAAGGTCAAGCGCTCGCCGACCCCGAAACGGCCCGCCGCCGCCGCCGCGGACTCCATCGCGGACAAGAAGCCCCCGAAGCCCCTCGGCGCACAGCCTGCCGCCGACGCTCCTGAGTCCGACGCGGACCACAAGCTTCCGAAGCCCCTTAACCTGATCCTCAAGAGCCTCCTCCGGCAGCGCAACCCCGACAAGCTGGTCGCCGAGTTCGTGGAAGCGTCGACCCTGTCGGCGCGCTTCCGCGACCGGCACCGCGTCTACGAGGTAGCCGTGGCCCGTCTCGCTTCCTTCGGCCGCAAAGACGCCGTCGAGGCCATCATCGACGCGCAGAAGCCTTTCCTCGAGGCCTCCACCGAGGGATTCGCCACGCGCCTCATCCGCCTCTACGGCCGGGCCTCCATGCCGTCCCACGCCGCCGCAATCTTTCATGAGCTTCCCGCGCACCATAAGTCCACCTTGACTTTCAACGCCGTCCTCGCCTCATACGCCGAAGCCGGGGAATTTGACGGCCTCGTCGCTGCATTCCAGGACATCCCAGCTTCCCACCCTCGGTTGCCCCCAGTGTATACTCTTACAACATACTCATCCGTCGCCGAAGTGCTACAATGCGAAGCTGCGGTGTTTGGTTGCGGAAGGGAGGATTGAGGACGCAGTTGCTGTTGTTGAGAGTTTGGAGAAGGATGGGCCAAAGCCTGATACAGTGTCCTACAATGAGCTGATTCGAGGATATTGCAAAGCAGGGAGGTTACAGGATGCCAAGAAGTTGTATGATGATTTGCTAAAAAATGAGTACACCCCAATAAGGGGACATATGAAACTCTGGTGCCACGGCTTCTGGAGGCTGGAGAGCTAGATTGTGCACTGAGGTACTGCCATGATTTGGTTGGTGGGAAAGGGAAATGCAGGGTAGCGGTTGGTCTGCTGCAGGATGTAGTGAATGCATTGGTAGAGGCATCAAGGATGGAAGAAGCTACTAACCTTGTTATGCTCGGGCGGAAGAAGTACTACCCTCGAAAGGGTTTGAGGATGCCAAGTACTACAGAAGACAATGAACCTGGAGTTGAAACTGATGAGGAAGAATCAATATCAGAAGAAAAGGAGAGTGAAGTGGAAGACGAGACTGAAAAATAAAGTTATTTGACGAGGATGTTCCTTCATAGGTCAGGCTTTGATCTGTCACACTGATATAAGCCAAATTTTATCATGACCTGTTTTATCCAATTTATTCTCTTGTTTTGATAGAACAAAAAAGTGCAAGTTAATGTAGTCCTTACACTGGTTTAATAAGGTAGTATTGTTTTATCTTTCCCAGTGCTGTAATGCCTATTGAAATATTTCGATCCATGTTAGATGAGACCCACAGGAAGTCTTTATTGTTACTACAATATCTAGCTTGATGCTGATTTTCTTCATTGCATCGAAAAATTCATTTATGAATCTGCTATTTTGTGTATGGAAATATTCTTCAAATGCTGTGTATTTTATGAGTATTTTCATTTTGTGGCCCTTGATTATTCAAGTGTTAGCTCTGCAACCAAGCTAAACTTATACCTTCCTATTTGTTCATTCTTGTTGATTTAGTATTTTTCTCTTTGAAGCATGGACAATGCAAATGTATGACATACATGAAGTTAAAATTCCATTGATCAATTATCAGCTTCGATAGGAGTTTGTTAGGTTACTAGTTTGCTAAGTAGAGGTGGATTAGTTGTAGCTCCATCGCAGAATGGATTCATGACACCGTCAACTACTATTTTCATTTCCTGTAGTGAGATTTGTCTTTTTCCCCCTTTTATGAACTGATCTTCATATTTGATCAGATAACAGGCCACTAGAGTTGTAAACCAAACAAGCACGAGCCATATCGATTAGGATAGTTTGTGAACTATCTTTTTCTCACATCCGCTTTCTACAAAGATGGTAAGGCTGGACCTTTAAATGTTGGAATATGTACATGGTGCACTGTAGCATTATCAATCTACTCGTTTGAGTAAAGGCTTTGCTTTTGTGACGAATTTACCCTTCAGTATGACTCCGCTAGGTTTTGAAACTTAGTATTTCTGGTAGGAGATGGTTACTTTCTGGGTGTTTTTCAGGTAGATGGTCATCATTTATCAGACATTTATTTGAGCAGTGGCACTTCTCTATGTATCCGAGCAATGAAGTGTTTTCTCAGTTCCTCTGATACCTAATGAGGTGTGTCTTTGTCAAGATATTATGGAGTGCAGGTTATTTTAATGTTTCCTTTTGTCATCTGGCTTTATCATTCATGTATGATCAGTGTGAACTATGGGAATATACCAGCCATCTCAGGCCTTCCGCAGGTCAGTTTTCCTGATCTTGATGTACAAAGGTCAATGCTCACTGAAGCATCTTCTGTATCTATGAGGAATATCAAACATTTTGTCCTTAAGGCCATTCAGAGGTAACTCTCCTGACCTACAATGTCCAAAGCTTGTGATTTAGCAGTTTCCCTGTCTCTGGTAATTAATCATATCTAGTTTCTGTCACATATGAATTTAGCGTTCAGTTCATTTTGGGAACTTATCGCTCTCAATTTCATTGTTGAAGTTGTCAATTTAACACGTGGGAACCCAACTCCACTTATCCCCAAAAGACTTAGCAATACCCAGAACATAAGTTGTTACAATCTCCAAACCACAACGACTTTTTATTCCCTTTTAGTGGTGCAGTGATGACGTAATCTGGTGTGTTGCTTTCTCTGCCGTCTGGTAGTTTTTTTAGATGTGATGTCTGGTAGGTTGATTGCATATCTGCACGCAAGAACACTCTGGGCCCATCATGTGCCCTGCGTTCATTTAGCTTTGTCCTCCCGGACAGGTAGCCCTGAAACTAATCAAGCTATGCATATGCTTAGCTATTTGATGTTTTATAGAGAAGATTGAAACCAAAGGGTTTTGCAGAGTACTGGGATCCAACCAGTTTGCATACCGGGCTTACATCATAACAGCGAAACTCAGACGTGCTAAAACACTCAAACTTTTCCTTGTACTTGTCCTATTTTCTGCCAACACAATAATAACTCTAGGATAAAGCTTTTAAAAAGCAAAACTATCAAGATCACATAGCGCACAGACTGCCCCCTCCAGGATGAAGCTTACACCACTAAAAGCAGAACACTCCCTTGAGTCTTGCAAGCAAGTAGAAAAGCATCAGGTGGGACGGCGTGAATGAGCTTACTTCCTCTTGCATTCACCCGTCGCCTAGTCAATGGCGTTTTGAGTCTTGGGATACCAGTGAGGGCGCCATTGCTGCAAAAAGGATAGTATACAGTAAATGACATCAGCAGGGCGTTTCAAGACTTTACCTTCAAAAAATGTGTTTATATTCCTAATGGTCCAGAGAGACCACAATGCAGTTGCAATTTCAATCCAGTTGAGTAAAAAAAAAAATCTCGACTCCCTTGTTTGGTTAACGCCAAAATTTCTAATACACCAAGGGTGCTTGCCATAGTAGGTCATCTCTGATCATTGACCACACAAACACAACCATTGGACATTGGAACATAGATTCAGAGTTTCACATTCCCCACACAACTGACATTTACCATCAGTAGGACCATGCCTAGTGAGGATTTGCTCCCTGGTTTGTAGGCCATCATGAGTTACCTGCCATAGAAAGAACCAGATTTTCATGGGGATTTTCAATTTCGAAACTTTCTGCAAAACAGGCTCTGATACTCCCTCAGATGCAAGCCACCTGTGCACTGATTTAGTACTGTCTCCCCCATTTCCTCCCCTTAAAAGCCCACTTAATTCTGTCCGGATGGTCAGATAAAACAATATACTGAATCATATCCAGCATAGACTCTCATTGAACCATCTCCTCTCTCCCAAAAGAGCTCTTGAAAATAGTAGTACAGGGATGAGAAGAATCATCATAATTGTCTCTCACAGAAGCATTTGCCCAGAACAACACTGGAAATCTGAATTCCGAGGAATGTCTCTAATCCACACATCATACCAAAATCTCTGTCCTTCCCCCATCGCCTACTATAGGAATTGACCCCCACTGAAACCACCTTTTGACACTTTGCTATGAATTGAGAGCCCCTAGATTCATTCGAGAATGGATTCACCATTAGGTACATATTTGTTCTTTAAGATTTGCAACCAAGGGCTGTCACTTGAGCTATTGAACGGTTTCCAAATCCACTTTACCAAGAAAGAAATGCTCATAAGCCCAGTATCAATGATGCCCAAACCCCCATAATCTTTTGGCCTGCATACAGGCTCTCACTTCATCATCTGACATTTAAAAGATTGTGAGCACCCCACCCAAAAATAAAATCCCCCTCTTGACTTTATCCATTTCACTATCTGAACTTCTGCTACCAAATTAGCTATTAGATTTTCAGGACCACATTTTGCACGCAAGCTTCTTTTGCATCTAAAGACATGTGTCAGGAGATTTGGTCGCTTCTCTTGCCTATGTAGTACACATATTGTGTTTAGTTGCTAATTGTAGCTACTAGTGCCAGGAAAGAAGAACATCTGGATTTAGAACAAACTTTTGCTTGGACATTTGGCCACTTGTCTCGCGTAGTGCAAGTGCTGAACGGTTCCACTGTTGGTTTGGCCTGCCTCTGAAGTTTGAATGAACACTTGAGAGACTGCAGAGCGCTGATGGCATTCCGCCCACGCTCTTGACTGAATGTCTGGAACCCCAATATGCAGCCGCGAGCACCCCGCCACTCCACCAGCCACCGCGAAGCATCCTGATCAACACATCCGCAGCAACAGGCCAATACTCATTGCACCTCATTTCCCCTCAGTCACAGTGCCGTGCCGAACAGACCAATACTCATTGCAGTTAAGCTGGGCAAAGAAGCAAGTAAACAAAGAGAAGGCTATACTCCTATAGCCGAGAAATTAGTCAAGGTGTGCCAAACTAGACGCCGACGGGGAGAGGAACGGCGACACGGAGTTTCATGGTCAAAGGAACAGAGATTAGTGCCATGCCAAGAAGTTAGCGCCTGTCCTGAACACGGTATTGCACCTAGTATTAAATATAGGTCTTGGCACTACGAGTAAAGATCCTTGGGATGGCTAATCGGGATTAAAACTTCACAAACACAGAAGGCGAGGCCTGGAGCTGTTCCATATAATCGTCACAGTCAGTTCTAGACCCTGTTGTTGGTCGTCCGGCTAGGACCGTGGCATCGAGTAGAGTACTAAGCCAGAGCAGTCTCTCTGTTTCAGGACTAACTTAACCTCCCTTTAGACAAGTTTGAAGGCTATGCATGCGACATGTCACTCTTTTCTATATCACTGTGATTTCAGAATTTGCGAATAGAAAAACACCTGATTGTTCCAAGTAAACGAATACTCTGGTATACTCCTGAGTAGGGAGCAATTCAAGTATTCAACCACAGACTTTGTCTCGCTTCTTTTCTGATTTGAAATTTTTCCACAGCTTGTTTTCCAATCCCACTTCAAAACTGGGCACCGCCGCCCAAGTGCAAACTTTCTTGTTTTTCGATGAGAGCAAACTAACCGCAAATAGGAAACGAACTGTGACGTGCAGCCCCAACTTTCTTGTTTTTTCCAATGTACAGGATGCTCCAGCAGCCCAGCTGGTCCATCGCATCGCTCTGATATATACTGTGGCTACAGACGCCTTGACAAAAAAAGAGCATTAAGAGCATCTCCAAGCGGAGTCCCCAAACCCGCCCTATACGGACGGTCCGGGCGGGATTTGGGCCAAAAAACGTCACCCAACCGCGGCCCCCATAACGGCCCCAAACGACCGGGCGGTCCGGCACACCCCAAACCCAGCCCAAATGTGGGGCGGATTTGGGGCCGCCCGGACGCGACCGGACGCGTCCGCCCTCAGGTCGCTGACAAGTTGGGCCCGCGTGTCGGATGAAGGCTGACCGTCGGAGAACACTGACCGGCGGTGTCCACGCGTCGCCGGCGTGATAAAATCGGAGCCCCCGAGAAAACCCTAACCGCATTCCCCATTCCTCCTCATCTCCAATCCGCAATGTCGAGCGGCTCCGAGGACAGCAGCTTCTGGGATGAGCCGGCGGACGCGGAGAGCAAGGCGCCGCCGCCGGCGGTCGAGCAACGCGCGGAGGAGGAGGACCCCGACGACGACCTCGCTTACCGCGTCGCTGTCCTCCGGTCGCTGGAGGAAAAGGGGCCGGCGCGTGGATCGGGAGCGGGAGCGGCCAGTGGCCAATGCAGCCGCTGGTCGGCTCCGGTGCGTAGATCGGCGGCGCCGCCAAGCGTCAGCCGCAGGTCAGCTCCGGCGTCTGCGGCCGCGCCGCGTCGTCGTCTCCCTCCGGTCCAAGCCCCTCCTGGATGGAGGATCCTTCCCGATGGGGAGGGGTGGAGGCTTCTGCCGGTGCCGCCGCCGCGGGCGCCGAAGACGGTGGGCAAAGTGTTCCGCCAGGCGAAGCGGGCGGGCCAGTCGCTGAGCATAGCGGCTGCCGTCGCCGGGGCTGACGCGGACCTCCCCCTCGATTTGGTGGCGCAGTCCTTCACCTCCGCCGAGACCGACGCCCGCCGCCGCCGCCGCAAGGACCAAGAAGCGCTGGAGGCGGCCATCGCGCTGTCGCAGGCGGAGGCGGAGGCGGAGGCAGAGAAGAAGAAGAAGGCGGCGGCCAATGCGCGCCGCCACGCGGAGGAGCAGGCCCGCGCCGTGCGGATCCTCGCCGGCCAAGTCGACGAGGAAGACGAAGATCCGTACTTCGCCTTCCGCAAGCGGTCGGAGATTTGCCCATCTCTAATTTACTTTTGTAAGTATGTTTGTCAATCCGGCGACCTGCTGTCGGATGAACTATGTATCAACGTTCTATATATCTACGTTGATCAACTCTCCCTCCGACGTTGCATGGGTTTGTATGGATTTGGGGGTTTCTTTTTGAGGGGAACGGCTGGAGCGGCACGTTTTTGGGGGTCGTCCGGGCGTGTCCGCGGACAGTTTGGGGGCCAAATTTGGTCATTGTGGTTGGAGATGCTCTAAGGGCCCGTTCAGATGGCTGGCAGCGATCTGCTCGCCGCACCTGGGCGGGCAAATGATGAGATTTGCTCAGAAGTTCGCAGCAAGTCGGCGCGATTTTGAAAACGAAGAGGTCAGATCACCAGAGCTGCCGAACAAATTTTGAAATAAGAAATGGCCGAGTCTGATTCAGACTATATAGTATGCAAAAGTCAGATGGCATTGAAGAGAGCGGCGCCGGCGGCGCGGGGCAGATTTGAAACACGAGATGGAATCGAATCCGTTCAAAGACGACTACGCAAAAGTCAGAGAAACATGTGATACCACAAGACTTTTATAATACAACTCTGCATCTGTTTTTGTTTATTAATTTGTTGAAGGGATCAGGTAAAAAAAAATGTTGAAGGGATGACCCTGTGCTTTAGGTGGAGCAGTATATACCTCACGAACCAAGAAGGTGCATTAACCATACAAGCATACGTACTCAAAGCATCTCCATAGTCACCCAAAGGTTAATTGGGGGTGCCGGATACGAAAAACGGTCACACAGGCACCCTCAAGTGTCCGTCCTGACCCGATTTTTGACCGGCACCCCCAAGCAAGTCTCCAAAGTTGAAGGCGGACTTTGGGACAGCATGCAGACATGCCTGCATGCCGCCACAGATGGGTGGGCCCCGCATGTCATCCGCACACCAGTCACATCGCGGCTGTAATGGCGGAGCAGCCTTCCGAACCGGCGCAACCAAGCCAGCATGGGGAAGGTGTGTCGCTGAAATTAAACTGGCACGTCGCCTCACCACCCACCCGTGGGTTCCCGCATGTGCCATCGTTTTACCGCCGTCTCCCGCCTTGCTTTCCCGCCCAGTCGGCGGCTATAAGAAGCCCGTCGTGTGGTCGCTTCTCACAGCGCTCTCCCTCTCGCCATCAAACACAAGCCCAACACTCCACCGTCGACAACCTGCCACGCCGCCTAGCCACCTCCTAGGCCACCCTCACCCAGGCCGAGCGCCGCCGTTCCTCGTTGGGGAAGCCAAATCCTCCGTAGAAACAGAGTGACGTCGAGTGACCGGAGGATGAGGAGGAAGCGGAACAGCCGCTATATAGTTTAGTTTTAATTTAAGTCCAAATTAGTTGTAATTTAAAATTTAGTTTAAATTTTATTGTAATGTATCACGTTACAATGAAATCTTTTTTGTTCATAATTTATAAATTCGGCCAAATTCGAAATTTTGGTTTGCAGAGTGCTGGTGTGGGCAGGACCCAGAATTTGCCAGAGGCTAAATTTCCGGGGTGCCGGTGGAGATGCTCTGATAGGGTCATACCTCTCGATGCAGCTTCACCAGGTATCAACAGATGCTCTGGTAGGCTGCGATCATGCGACAAGGGGTAAATACAAAACACAGACGGAGCACGTAACAAAAGTAAATCGTTGGTATCCACCGATGTCGTGTAGTGAATACTGAGCAGTGACCACTCGGAAAATGGTGAAGCAACAGGCCAACAGCTCTCACACACGTGAAGGTACATTCAGAGAAATATGCACAAACGCATCGGGCTGATGCTAGCAGCTAAGTATTAAGTACATATAGCTCGTGCAAACGTTAACAGAGTGGCAACCGAGAAAGACGCAGAGCGAAAAAGAATGGTTAATTACTCGATTAGTAGCTCTCGATCAAGGCTTGCAGATGACCACGAAGCAGGGGAGCAGCGCCCTCGGGTTGAGCAGGTAGAGCTCCTCGATGTTGGCGTAGGGCCCGACCTTGCCGGCCAGCGAGTCGAACCCCGTCTGCCCCACGAACTCCTTGAGGTTCTCCAGAGGCTTGTGCACCCTGCCGGCGATCACCCTGCACACAAGCAGCGCCTTCCTCCGCGTACCGCCGGCACCGTCGTCGGCCGTCTCGTCGAGGACGGAGACGGACTCGAACGCCCGGCCGCTGGTGGAGGTGGTGAAGACGCCGACGCCCGCCCCGGCCCTGCCCTCCACCTTGGACGAGAAGCCGTGACGGATGATGCGGCACACGGCGCACCTGTCGGAGGCGCACAGGCTGCTGCTGGAGCTGCCGGTGCCGAGGGCGCAGGAGAGCGTTGCGCCGTGGAAGCGCAGCAGCTCGTTGCCGTCGGCGAGGCAGCGCGGGTGCTTCTTGGCCAGCTTGCTCGCCTTGAGCTTCACGGACTCGCGGTACTCCTCGAACCGGGACAGCGTGCGCTGCGTGTTGTGCACCTTGAACACGCGCTCGATCCGCACGCAGCTGCTCTCCGACTTGAGCAGGCTCGTCCGGCAGATGATCTCCACGATCTTCCGTGATGAGTCCCCTTCAACCAGCTCCGCCACTGAGACCAAAACATTCATATTAGATGCTAGTCAAACCCCTCTTTGTGTAGTTAGTTGGATGTTCTATGAAGAAACATAGAAGAAACGCTGCATGATTTTGAACATAATTACAGGTAGTACAATGTTCGGTGAAAGCTTAACAGCTTGCACATGATGTTTGCAATGCAAGCATAGCCTAGTGAACTTGAGACAATAGTCTACTACTCCACTGTAAATGTCGCATGAGGCTCCATACATCATAATTGATGCAAAAAACATGGAGTCATAATTATAGGCAAGCTACAACAAAAAGAAAGATTTGGCAGAATCTCAAGCCACTGGGTCGCAGTTATTGTGTCAAAGTTTAAACCATGGATTTCCCATAGTAAAGAGCAAAAAGATAAAACTTTTGAGATACTAAAAGAACGGCACTAATTGAAGTGAGGCCCAAAACAGCATACTTTTTGCAAATTGATTGCGAAAAGTATATGTTTAACCGGCTAACGAAATGCGAAAACGATGGGAGTGCCGTGAAGATCCACCAACCGGGTCGATCTGTGCCAGCATCACCAACAAAAGCTATTCTGTAGTTACTACGAGATGCAATACAACGCAATGGAGATGTCATCCTCACCTGCATGTTTGGATAGATGGTGCGCCTCCAGGGCCTCCCATTTGCTGAACTGCTCACTGCACCTGTGGCAGCTGAGGCCGCCGCCGGAGCCCTTACCGCCGTTCTTGACGGCGTCGGCGACCTCGCAGGAGGCCCGGTGGCCCGTGGCCGCCACACCGGCCGGGGCGCCGTCCCTGTCCAGCAGCGGGTTGGGCGACCTGGGCGGCGTGCACCGCATGCTGCCGCCCCGGCAGGAGCCGCTGTACTGCAGCCCGCCGCCGTGGCCCATCCACCCGGGCCCCGGCGTGCCCGGGCGGAGCGTGCCGACGAACGAGGACGACACGACGCCGCCGCCGTCGCCCTCGGCGTCGTGCGCGCCAGGGAGCGCGGCGAGGCCGGCGCCGAAGCCGGTGATCTTGAGCTCGCAGCGGGAGTTGGTGCTGAGGACGACCTCGTGGGCGATGGGGTTGAGGAACTCGCTGCTGCCGATGGACCTCGGGCTGCAGCTGCTGGGCGGCTGCCCCGGGTGGCGCTTGCTCCCATGAATGACGTCCCGCAGGTTGGCGATGGACCGCGAGCACCCGGAGCGCGCCGTCGCGCGCTTGGTCATTATCGAGGAGAGGTGGCCGGCGCTGGCCTTGGGCTTGGGCACGTGCACCTCGGAGGGCTGTGACCGGCACTGCAGCGACTTCTTCAGCGCGAACCACACCGTCGGCGCCGGCGCCGCGGCCTTCTCCTCCTCGGCCCGGGCGCCGACGGCGGCCGCGCGCCTCCTCCTCGTCTCGCCCATTTCCACGCGGTAGATAGAGCGTAAATGCGCGGTGAGGAGTCAGTCCCGTCACCGCGGAGTGCGCATTACTTATGGCAGGTGCAGGCTGGGGCGCCGCAGCTAGCAGCAGCAGCAGCGCATCCAAGCTGAGAGAGATACTCTATGGCGAGGTAGAGGCAGGCGGAGGCAATTAAACCATGGGGCTCGGCGGCAGTAAAGGCTCACCACCAAACCGAACCAGCTGCTGTGCTCTGCTCTGCGTGCGTGGCTAGCTCTGTTTGTTGCTTGCCGAGGCACTCTATGGCGAGGACGTGACCTGGTGGCCTGGTGCTCGCGCAGGACTATACACGATCGAGTAGGATGGATTCATGGATGGATGCTGGCGAGATTAGTTTTAGAGTTGAGCATGGGAGGCACATGAGAGAGAGACGGGGACCAATCCAAGGAGGTCGCGAGTATGAACAAATGTTGAATTGTAAATGGGGGCAGCTACAGCTGGGCGCTCAAGACAAGGGGCGGCCATTATTACGAGAAAATCACCCGACACCATGATACCACGCCACACGTCTCTTGTGTGTTTGCCTACTCGTGTCATCGCGAGGGAAATCACGAAATGCTATACACGGGAGGGATGGATAATTCGAGCTGCCGGCCTGGGCTGGGAGAACCGTGAGGAAGATCCTGGATAAGTGGATAGGCTCCGAGCCAATGAGTTAGTTGCTTGCATTTTTATTTTCTGCGGGGAAGGTTATGCCTATATTATCTGAAACCAACTTTAGGATGACTCCAACGGGCCGACGCAAACGGACACGTGTTTTGTCCGTTTGGGTCGGCAAACGGACAGGCGTTCAGCCCATGTCCACCCCTTATGGACATTGCACCCAACGGGGCGATTCATTGTGTCCGCCCGGCCAAGATTTTGATCATTTTCGGCCATTGTGATGAAATTGCAACAAAATAAATATATAGCAACCAAATTAACCTAAATAAAACATAATCCCAGCCTCATCGGACATGTCTGCATACGTATCCAAAATCACACATAATCCCGGCCTCATCGGCCATGTTTTCATCCCGGCCATAGTCCAACGCGGCATGCAACATTACTAAAACGACCGAGATGTGATCAATCTCGGTTCATGTAATACCTTTGCTTTTGGAGTTAGTAGGCCTTCTTCGTAGGGGTGAAGGCCGAGAGATCCATGTCCATGATCCTAGCCTCCTCTTGGCGTAGGGCGAGCTCAAGGTCGTTGCCCTTCACATCGGCCTTCTTTGCTCTTGCCCCAGCCTCCTTGGCCCTTGCCTCGGCCTCCTCGCCTCTTGCATCAGCTTCCCTTACTATTGTCCGGGCATTTTTCTTCTCGATATTGAGGTTCTTCTTCTGCAATTCAAAGTATAGCTGGGAAGACGCGTCTCTTTCTTGGTGTTCCCTCTTTTTCCTCTCCGCCTTCTTATCGCATGACTTGTCCTTTTGGGATAGGAACCTGTTCAATTTCTCTTGCAACGCAAGGGTTGTTGAGATCCTTCCATTTCTGCTGGTCCTTGAGTACCTTGTAGCAATGGGTCAACGTGAAGGCCTTGTTATAAACGATAGCAAAGAAACGACGAAGTGCGGAACGATCAAACCAATGGGGACACGAGATTTTAACGTGGAAAACACCTCCAACAATGGAGGAGAAAAAACCACGAGCGCCAGCCAGCAATACTTCATTATATCGGGTGAGGTTACAAACGCCGTGGGTTTACAATGTATGGCTTACCCCAACCGGCGGCTTAAAACCCTAGGTCAGCTGCAGTCCGACCCGGAAACGATCCGGGGCGCTCCGCTCTCCTTCATCACAAGTTGGTCTTCATCAGTATAAACGAATTTGGATCACCATAAAACAACACTCCACCTTGAGACAAATTCCATCTTGTAGCATTAACGAGAACCTTCACCCTGAAACAACAAAGAAAACACCTTCGGCGCCAAATAGCCTCTTAGGCTAGACAGTGATACCAACTAAGCCTGAGCAAAGCTCAAACTTAGTAACAGGAACTGGCTTTGTCATCATATCAGCAGGATTATCATGAGTACTAATCTTGCATACCTTGTGCAACAACATCACGCACATAATGGTACTTGACATCAATGTGCTTTGTTCTTTCATGGAACATCTGATCCTTAGTAAGGTAAGTAGCAATCTGTCTGTCACAAAACAGGTTTATGCAAGTATCATCTCCACAAAGCTCAGCAAACAAACCTTTCAGCCAAACCGATTCTTTACATGCTTCAGCAATAGCCATGTACTCTGCTTCAGTGGTAGACTGGGCAACAACGGATTGCAACGTTGCCCTCCAACTCACGGCACAACCACCAAGCGTGAACACATAACCTGTGAGGGATCTCCTCTTATCTAAATCGGCAGCAAAATCTGAATCCACATAGCCTGCGAGTCCCTCATCAGTCTTGCCGAACTTGAGGCAAGCATTGGATGTGCGACGAAGGTACCTGAAAATCCACTGAACAACCTTCCAATCTTATTTACCAGGATTAGCCATATATCTACTAACCAAACTCATAGCATATGATAAATCTTGACGTGAGCAAATCATGGCATACATTAAAGAACCAACAGCACTAGAATATGGAACTCTAGACATGTACTCAAAATCCTCATCCGTACTAGGACATTGTTCAGCTGACAATTTAAAGTGAGGAGCAATAGGAGTACTAACAGACTTTGCATCATGCATGTTAAACGATGAAGAACTTTCTTAATGTAATTCTGCTGACTAAGAAACAACAAACCAGAATTTCTGTCACGGGTAATCTCCATACCTAGAATTTTCTTAGCAGCACCAAGATCCTTCATCTCAAACTCGCTACTCAACTATGACTTGAGAGCAGCGATATCTTTCTTTCTCTTGGCAGCAATCAACATATCATCAGCATATAATAACAGGTATATAGGTGATCCATTAACAAACTTAATGTACACACAGCTATCAAATTCAGACCTCTTAAAGCCATGTGACAACATAAAAGAATCAAACATTTTATACCACTGACAAGGAGATTGTTTCAAACCGTATAAGGACATTTTCAACTTACACACAAGATCCTTCTTACCAGGCACTATGAACCCTTCTGGCTGGTCCATGTATATCTCCTCCTCCAACTCTCCATGCAGAAACACGGTCTTAACATCTAACTGCTCAAGCTCAAGATCACGCATAGCAACAATACCGAAAAATGTACGAATTGGACTATGCTTTACAACTGGAGAGAAAACATCATTATAATCAACACCTGGAATTTGACTGAAGTCTTTTGCAACTAACCTTGCCTTAAACCTCGGAGGCTCGCTAGGAGATAAACCCTCCTTTCTCTTGAAGATCCACTTACAGCGGACTGCCTTCCTTTTCTTAGGCAAGCACACAACATCCCATGTGCCATTTTTCTCAAGTGACTGCATCTCTTCTTGCATAGCAGCAATCCACTTCTCGCGGTCACCTGAACCAACAGCTTCAGTATACGTGGACGGCTCATGTCCATGCTCCACCTGTTCTGCACAACTCAGAGCATAATCAACAATGTTACACTCTTCAATTAAACGTGGTCGAGGACCACAATTTCTCCTGTGTCTACGAGCAGCAATAGACTGATTTTGTGGCTGCAAAATAGGGGGTGAGTTCTGAACATTATCATTGTCAGAATCAGAAGAATTAGAATCATCTGTAGTAGCACCATCATTGTCAACAGTGACATTTTCCTTTTCAACAGAGTGCTCCACCTCGACACGAACCTGTTCTTCCCCATCAGAACTATCTGGCAAAACATCTGAGGAAGACTTATCAAAGTACATAACAGATTCATTGAAAACAACACTCCTGCTCATAAATGCCTTGTTTGTTTCGGGATTCCATAACTTATATCCTTTTGCACCCGAACCATAACCAATGAACACACACTTAATAGCTCTCGGCTCTAACTTTCCATTATCAACATGAGCATAAGCAGTGTCGGGGGAATACTTTGTGGATTAACCCGCGGCCCATGTTGATAAGTGCGGTTTACTTTACTCGCACCTGAAAGGGCCTATGTGAAAGCAAGCCCAGTATCGTACCGCCACAAGAAGAAGGATCTAGAAGACATATCCTGAAAGACGTGAGGAGGAGTTAGTCTCCGAGTAGGTTCCAGTTGATGTATTCCTCGTGGAGGAAGTTTCCTTTGTAACCTAGCGAGGCTCTGTGTATATAAAGAGGACTCGCAGGACTTAGACGGGGTCAAGCTATCAATCCCTAAAACCCTAGCTCTTACGGCGAGTTCCCAGATCGGATCGCCTCCATTGTAACACCACATATATCATATCAATACCAATCTAGGGTAGGCAAGAAGTAGGTCTTTACCTCACATTGAGGGGCCGAACCTGGGTAAATCTGTGTTCGTCCTTGTTCCTGCGATTCCAAGCTCGGAGACGATTGACTCGCGCAAATCCCACACCTACGAAGTCATCCATGACATCTGACGTGACAAACCCACGACAGTTGGTGCCCACCGTGGGGCCTGCGATCAAGAGCATCATGTTCCGCGCAGGATCGATGAAAGGAGCTGAAGATCTCGCCATTGGCCACATCATCATGGTCGATGGCACACCTCTCATTGACGATTCAAGCTGGGGACCAGAAGCTGATTACCTGGAGACCGGTCGCATCATCCCGTTTGGATCTATTCATGTTTTCGTCGGCTTCATCGGCGGCGAGTCAGAAGACCCATCACAGCCGGGCGACTCAGAAGAAGGAGTCGCCGTAACGGTGGATGAAGAAGAAGAATCTACCAACAACGAGCCACTGACGCTCGAAGACGAAGAAGCCCAATCCATTGAGTATGTACTCGAGGAAAGGCTCTGTGGAAACCCTAGGGGTGGCAGCTCGCCCTCCGTAGGAGATCAGTGCATGGAAGGGATCTACAGGACCGTGGAAGCAGAGGAAGGGCTGGGCATGCCGCTGGGCAGCTTAACCCCCACGGCACCAGAAGCAGTGGAACAAGTCGCACCAGAAGGATCAGGGGTCGCAGAGCTCGGTTCAAGTCGCGCGGCACCTGCTGCAGCCACCCCAGGAGTCGCGGCCTCAGGAGTCGCAAATAGAGAAGCCCCGTCCGGAGTTGTACCTACGGAAGAAGGGCCAAGAACAACCCCCAACACGACGGCCAGGATGCCCCAGAGCAGCCCGCTGTTTACGCCTATATCTGTAGTTAACGCTGCCGCAAGAGCTGCGGAGCTGGAAGCTACCAGGATTGGACTGTATGATGAAGTCCAAAGGATTGTGGATGAAAGGAGCAGGCTCGCACGCGAGGACCAGCGCCTCCAACAAGAACAACAGCGACTCGCCGAAGACACCATCATCTTACAAGGAGGACCAAGCACCTTGCCACACCGACGTCATATCAGTCGCATGCAGCCAGGAACAGTAAATCCCATGGAGTTATTCCAATCACCCACCTCTGGACCTACAGCCGCGGTCCCTGCAGTCGATACACCAGCAGCCACGGCGCCACCCCACGCGAAGCCCATCAGTCGCAACAAACGCAGCGCGTCCAGTCGCATGGCCAGAAGCCGCGACACCATCAGTCACAGTACCCTCATACACGGCACCACCTGTCGCGGATGCGCGACCCGCGGCGCCTTTAGTCGCGCCTGCATTGCGGACGGCGGCATCGCCAGCATTCGTGCCCATAGTTCCATCTTTTGCGGCACCAAGAACGGCGGAAGCACCAGGGTCAAGAGCTCTGGTGCAAGCTTACAACAGGGCTATCATGCCACCTCCATCGCCACAACCAACCTTTGTGCAGCAGCCAGCACCGCAGCCTCAAAGGTTCCATACACCGCAAGGACACTATGTTAGCCCAGTGGAGAATCTCTATGCGGCTACCAACATCTTAGCCAGGTTGACACCGGTAGGAAACACACCGATGGACAGAGAGGCGCGGCGCCATTGAGATGCTGAGCACAGCAGTGGTACAGCAGGCAAACATGTCTGAACATGGGGGACGGCTGCACGCCACCCCCTACAACAGTAGAGTAACAGCGGAAAGAAGCATCCGAGCCGAGTCGCCGCAAGTCGCGACTTCAAGTTCAGCCCGGCGACAAAGAGAAAACCAACAGGTGGTACAAGTTCAACCCGCAGAAGATGTGCAGATGCATGCAATGGTTAATCCGGCAGGGAGGCCAGCTCCATCCAACTTATCATCGCGACTTAAAGGTCCAGTCTGCTTCAGCGAGAGGATTAGGTCCGAGCCGTTTCCTGCAGATTTCAAAGGACCTCGCAAGGTCGCAAATTACAACCCAAGTATGGACCCGGTCACTTGGCTCAACAATTATGAGATGGGCATGAGCATTCTCAACGCATCTGAAGAGATCTGTGCCCGATACTAAACATGATGTTGGAAGGCGCAACCCACATTTGGTTGCAAAACCTACCACCAAACACAATAAATTCTTGGGATGAGATGAAGCAAGTTTTCGTCAAGAACTTCCAAGGAACATGCAAGCGACTCTGCAGCATAGAAGATCTTGAGCGCTGCGTGCAAAAGGAAGGCGAGTCAAGTCGCCATTGGATGAGGAGAGTGGCAGAAATTATACACTCCTCAGACAACATACCTCCAAGCTCAGCCGTCCTAGTTATGGAGAAAAACTGCAAGTTTGAGCCGCTGGTCCACAAACTGGGTCGCATGAAGGACAAAGTCAAGAGGCTCAGCGAAGTGATGGCAGCGGCTAACAAGTATGCAAGTTCGGATAAAACCAAGGACGCATCTGATGGAGAGGAAGAGGAAACTACTGGCAAAGAAAAGAAGACCAGCAGCAAGCCTCAGCAGCAACAAGCTAGCAATAGTAATGCGAGTTACAATAAGCGCAAGAATGAGGAAGGAAACTCGGGATTAGTCGCAAACACGAACACTTGTTACAAGCCAAGTAGTGGCAGAGGAAGAAATTTCCACCCAGTTAATTTGGAAGAAGTCTTCAATCGTCCCTGTGACATCCATGTGGGAAAAGATGGAAAACCACCCAACCACACAAAAGCACAGTGCTACCATTACAAAAAGTGGAAGGATGGGCAGCCACTTAATGGGAATAACAACAATCAGAACAACGAAGGAGGAAATCACGGCGGAGGCCACCATAATGCTGCTACAAACCCACATCCAGACCAACCGCAGTTCCCAAAGCAGCTGGGTCAATATCACACAATTGTGGTTAATACCTCAAGGAGGGAGCAGAAGCTGCGATGGCGCAACCAAGCTGTTAACGCAGTAGTACCAGCCGTACCACAGTGGCTGAAGTGGTCTGAGCAACCAATAGTTTGGAGCCACGAAGATCATCCAGGAGAAATAAATGAAGGAGGTAAGCTCGCGCTTGTGGTTGCCCCTCAAGTCGCAGGATACAAATTAAGCAAAGTACTGATGGATGGAGGCAGCAGCATAAACATACTATACTATGAGACTTTCAAGAGGATGAATCTCTAAGAAAAGCAGCTGCACCCGTCCAGAACAATGTTTCACGGAGTCGTGCCTGGCGTATCAGCTCAGCCATTGGGGCGAATCAACCTGGAAGTCGCCTTCGGGACGCAAAGCAACTTCAGAAGCGAGTACGTCTGGTTTGAGGTTGTAGATTTCCAGAGCCCATACCATGCCCTCTTTGGCAGAGAAGCGTTCGCAAAATTCATGGCTCGACCGTGCAACGTATACCTGAAGCTAAAAATGCCTGGTCCTAAGGGAGTAATCACAATAGATGGCAATAAAGAGATAGCACAAGAATGCGAAGAAGGCGACAGGGCTATGGCCAGAGACGCTTGCGTCGCGGAAAATGCGCCTGCTCCTGAGCCGCAACAAAAATTTGATGACATCGTGGAAGCCAAAAGACACCTGCCTGACCTGCGACTTCAGATTACAGCCGCAAGAAGGGCAAGAGCTGCAGGCCATCGGCAATAAGGGTATACCCCAACCACCACGAGTCGCCATCAACAATCACAACAGAACCAACAAGGGTTCACAGTATCAAGCTGGCCACTCAGGGCTCAAACCTCAACTCCGGTCGCCACCTAGGCGCGACCGTACCATATGTATCAAATTGGATCGCCACTTAGGCGCGATCAACCCATGTATCAGGAATTAGCTGCCACTCAGGCGCGGCCGTACCTGTGCATAAAAAATCTGGTCGCCACCTAGGCGCGACCGACCCCTGTATCATCTCTGGTCGCCACCTAGGCGCGACCGACCCATGTATCATCTCTGGTTGCCACTCAGGCGCGACCGACCCCCTGTGTCAAGGGAATAATTAACCCGCGACTTATTCAAGGCCAAAACGGCGACTTCATGATCACGCTATTATTGGGCCACGTAGAAGATGGGCCGATCAAGGATCGCGGCGTGCCAAAGGAAGGCTCCAGAAGGTCGGTGGTAAAACTTGCCTTGGATGACAAGCTTGCAATCGCCTTCGTGTAGAACTCTTGTAACCTAGCGAGCCTCTGTGTATATAAAGAGGACTCGCAGGACTTAGACAGGGTCAAGCTATCAAGCCCTAAAACCCTAGCTCTTACGGCGAGTTCCCAGATCGGATCGCCTCCATTGTAACACCACATATATCATATCAATACCAATCTAGGGTAGGCAGGAAGTAGGTCTTTACCTCACATTGAGGGGCCGAACCTGGGTAAATCTGTGTTCGTCCTTGTTCCTGCGATCCCAAGCTCGGAGACGATTGACTCGCGCAAATCCCACACCTACGAAGTCATCCATGACATCTGACGTGACAAACCCACGACAGTTGGCGCCCACCGTGGGGCCTGCGGTCAAGAGCGTCACGTTCCGCGCAGGATCGATGAAAGGAGCTGAAGACCTCGCCATTGGCCACATCATCATGGTCGATGGCACGCCTCTCATTGACGATTCAAGCTGGGGACCAGAAGCTGATTACCTGGAGACCGGTCGTATCATCCCGTTTGGATCTATCAACATCTTCGTCGGTTTCATTGGCGGCGGATCTGTTAGCTCAGTCCAAGAAGGCGACTCAGCAGAAGGAGTCGCCAGTGACGGAGAAGAGTCTCTGGAGAGCATGGACTCGCAAGAATTTGGGTCCATCATACCAGCTCTTGAGGAAAGTTACTGGGATTACGCGCCAGTGGTAGAACAAGAGGCGGCACCAGTTGGAGTCTACATGGCCGGAGGTGCAAGTACGTCAGGAACTGCGCGAGAAGCCGAAAGATCGACACCTCCCGGCAACCCACTACTTATCCCGGTGTCAGCCGCAAACGCCGCTGTCCGCGCAACAGAAATTGAGGCCGCCAGGGCCGAGCTCCTGTACGAGGTTCGGAGGATGGAAGCAGAGCGCTGCAGGCTCGAACAGGTGAACCAAGGAATCCAACAGGAACGGCAAAGGATAGCCGCGCTCGCCGCGACTCAAAGACAAGTTGACTCGCAGGCGCAAGCGCGCGCGACTCAACCAACAATAGAACTTCCACCCACTCCAGCTGCTGGAGACCAACCAGTCGCAAGGATTTTGGAACCATCGATTGTCCACGAAGCCCAGCAACTACCATCGCAACAACCAAGGAGGTTTCATACCCCACAAGGCCACTACCAAAGCCCGGTCGATAACATGTATGCAGCGGCTAATATCTTGACACAGATGGTACCAACAGGCGACGACCCAATCAACACTGAAGCACGGCGTGCGATACAGATGTTGAGCACTGCTGTCCTACAACAGGCCAACAGGGCAGAAGCCGAGGGGCAGCAGCCCCCGTACTGGCCGGCCGCGGGATCGCGGCAGAAAGAAGCGTCCAAAGCAGGCCACCGGAGGATATATCAAGGGTCGCGCAGAGGCAGCAGGAACAAGCCGCAGAAGCACAGGCTATCATGCCAACGACGCAGACGCGGCTCGTGGAAGTTAACAACCCTACGGGCACATCCACAGCTTTGTCCTCGCGACTCAAAGGTCCGGCATGCTTCACTGAGAAGATCAGATCGGAACCTTTCCCTGAAGATTTCAAAGGACCACGCAAGGTGGCAAACTATAACGCCAGCATGGACCCTACCACCTGGCTAAACAACTACGAGATGGGGATGAGTATTTTAAATGCTTCAGAAGAGATATGCGCAAGGTACCTCAACATGATGTTGGAGGGCGCGGCTCACATATGGCTACAAAATCTACCCCCCAACTCCATAAATACCTGGGAAGAGTTGAAAGACGCTTTCGTCAAAAACTTCCAAGGAACCTGCAAGCGACTCTGCAATATAGAAGATCTAGAGCGTTGCGTTCAAAGGAAGGCGAGTCAAGTCGCCACTGGATGAGGAGGGTGGCAGAAATTATACACTCCTCAGACAACATACCTCCAAGCTCAGCTGTCCTAGTCATGGAGAAAAATTGTAAGTTCGAACCACTGATCCATAAGTTAGGTCGCATGAAGGGCAAGGTCAAGAGTCTCAGCGAGGTAATGGCTGCGGCTAACAAATACGCTGGCTCAGACAAGACCCGAGATGCGTCAGATGGAGAAGAGGAGAAGGCCGCTGTTGAAGGAAAGAAAAATACCAGCAAGCCTCAACAGCAACAAACTAGCCACAACAACGCGAATCAAAACAAGCGCAAGAGTGAAGAAGGAAACTCTGGGCTTGTCGCCAACACACGTGGAGGTTTCAGGGGCCAACGAGGAAGAGGCCGAGGAAGCGGCTCTCGTCCAATTAACATGGAAGAAGTTTTTAATCGGCCGTGCGATCTTCACACGGGAGGCGACGGGCGGCCAGCAGACCATACCAAGGCGCAATGTAATTATTACAAGAAGTGGAAAGAAGAAAGCCAACACAACAGGGGAAACCACCATGAAGGAAGCCCTGGTGCGACTCATGGTTCAGGCCGGGCCGCACAATGCGAGTAACCCCAGGCAGGTGGGCAGTACCATACAATAGTTATCAACACCTCCAAGAGGGAAGAGAAATTAAGTCGCAGAAGCCAGCAGGTAAATACTGTGATACCAGCAACCCCCAATTGGCTAAAATGGTCAGAACATGCAGTCACTTGGAGTCGCGACGATCATCCGCCGCAAGTGCGAGAGCCAGGGAAGCTGGCGCTAGTTGTGGCACCTTATGTAGCAGGATACAAGCTAACCAAAGTACTTATGGATGGGGGAAGCAGCATAAATATCATGTACTACGATACGTTCAAGCGCTTGGGGCTCATGGACTCCAGCCTGCAACACACGACGACCGTATTTCACGGCATCGTCCCAGGAAAGTCAGCACAGCCAGTGGGAAAGATAACCCTGGGAGTAACCTTTGGGACGGAAGAAAACTTCAGAAGCGAGTTCATATGCTTCGAAGTGGTAAAATTCCAGAGCCCATATCACGCCCTGTTCGGACGAACAGCCTTCGCCAAGTTTATGGCCAGGCCATGCTACGTTTACCTACAGCTGAAGATACCAGGACCAAGAGGGGTCATCACAGTGCACGGCGATAGAGAAAAAGCAATAGAGTGCGAGGAGGGAGATGCAGCCTTCGCAGAATCAGCTTGTGCCGCTGAAGAGCTAAAGAGTTATAAGTCGCAGGTGGATCCCAATGATATGAGCGTAGTTACCACGCCATCTGCCGAACCACCAATGAAATTCAAAGCGGCCCAAGACACCAAGCAGATAGATCTTGTTCCTGGCGACTCATCCAAGCAGGCGAGCATCGGAGCCCACATGGAGAAAGAACAGGAGCGGGCACTCATCGCTTTCCTTCAGGAAAACAAGGACATCTTCGCATGGAAACCATCAGATATGCCAGGGGTGCCAAGGGAATTGGCAGAACACAGCCTTAACGTGAACCCCCTGGCCAAGCCAGTAAAGCAACCGCTGCGGCGTTTCCACGACGACAGGAGAAAAGCGATAGGGGAAGAAATAGCTCGCCTATTGGCCGCAGGATTCATCACAGAAGTATATCACCCGGAGTGGGTGGCAAACCCAGTCCTAGTTATGAAAAAGAACGGCACATGGCGAATGTGCATTGACTACACCAGTCTCAACAAAGCCTGTCCAAAGGACCCATTTGCCTTGCCAAGGATTGACCAAGTGATTGATTCAACGCCGGATGCGAGTTGTTATGCTTTCTAGACGCCTATTCAGGCTACCATCAAATCAAGATGAAGAAGGAGGACCAGGAAAAGACATCCTTCATCACACCCTTTGGGGCCTTTTGCTATGTAAGCATGCCCTTTGGATTGAAGAACGCAGGTGCGACTTACCAGAGGTGCATTCAAAGTTGCTTGCATGAGCAGATAGGTCGCAACGTTCACGCCTATGTGGACGATATCGTCATTAAATCGCAAGTAAGCCAGGATCTCATCAGTGACTTGGAAGAAACCTTCACAAATCTCAGAAGATATAACATGAAGCTCAACCCGACGAAGTGCGTCTTTGGAGTACCAGCGGGGAAGCTATTGGGGTTCATAGTGTCAGAAAGAGGCATCGAAGCCAACCCTGACAAGATAAAGGCTGTAATGGACCTCCAAAAACCAGAAAAGATCAAGGACGTACAGCGACTTACCGGTTGCGTCGCGGCGTTAAGTCGCTTTATATCAAGACTGGGAGAAAAAGCCCTGCCTTTATACAGATTGCTGAAAAAGTCAGATACCTTCGTTTGGGACTCAGAAGCCGACGAAGCTTTAACAGCCCTGAAGATTCAGTTGACAAATGCTCCAGTTCTGGCAGCTCCAAAGGATAAAGAGCCCATGCTGTTGTACATAGCTGCAAACTCTCGTGCCGTAAGCGCCGTGATGGTTGTAGAGAGACAAGAGCCAGGAAAGGAGTACCCAGTCCAAAGGCCAGTATACTACGTAAGTGAAGTGCTCACGGCTTCAAAGCAGCGTTACCCTCAGTGGCAGAAGCTAGTGTTTGGAGTATTCATGGCGAGTCGCAAGCTGAAGCACTACTTCCAGGAACACCCAATAACTGTGGTCAGCTCGGCACCACTGGCAGACATCATCCGCAACCGAGAAGCAACAGGAAGAGTAGCCAAGTGGGCGATCGAGCTGGGTCCACACCATATAAGCTACGAGCCGCGCACATCAATTAAGTCGCAAGCTCTCGCAGATTTCATCAATGATTGGACAGAAATTCAAGTCGCTCCCACCATGGCAGAAACAAAATACTGGACCATGCACTTCGATGGGTCAAGACAGCTACAAGGCTCGGGGGCTGGAGTTGTACTACTTCCCCCAAGGGAGACAAGCTAAGATACGTGCTCCAAATACACTTCAATTGCACAAACAATGTAGCAGAATATGAGGCATTGCTTCACGGACTCCGTATAGCAAAGGAGATGAATGTCAGTCGCATCCGTTGCTTTGGAGACTCAGATTTGGTAGCTCAACAAGTTTCTGGAACATGGGACAGTAAGGATGCAAACATGGCTGCATACAGAAGAGAGGTGGACAGAGTTGCTGGACACTTCACTGGCTTCCAAGTTGAACATGTTGATCGAAGACAAAATGAAGCAGCAGATGCCTTGTCTCGGCTAGGATCCAATAGGCAATCAGTCCCGCCCAATGTTTTCTTGGATGAGTTGCATAACCCATCAGTTAAGCCTCCAGCAGAGATTGACATCGCAGAGCCAGAGGATGATTCAACTTTAGTCGCAGCCCTGCATGAACAGCCGCATGGACAGAGCCATACATGGCATATTTAAGTCGCGGAGTGCTACCAGAGGATGAAGTAGAGGCGCGCAAGATAACACGGCGATCCAAGGCCTACACAATAATAAACAATGAGCTATACAAGCGCAGCGTTGCGGGGACATTCCAAAGATGCGTATCACCAGAAGAAGGACGAAAAATCTTGCACGAAATTCACGCAGGCGATTGTGGCCATCATGCTTCGTCAAGATCTTTGGTGGCAAAGGCGTTCAGACATGGTTTCTTCTGGTTAACGGCGCTAGCAGACGCTGAGCAGATTGTCAGAGTGTGCGATGGATGTCAAAGATACGCCAGGCAAGATCATATGCCAGCTCAAGCACTTCGTACAATACCCATCACATGGCCTTTCGCCGTATGGGGTTTTGACATGGTAGGGCCCTTCAGACGGTCCTCAACGGGAAAAACTCACCTCCTGGTCGTGGTGGACAAATTCACAAAGTGGATAGAAGCAGAACCCGTGGGAGATTGTGAAGCTGAAACAGCAGTCAAGTTCTTGAAGAAGGTCATATTCCGCTTTGGATATCCCCATAGTATCATTACAGACAACGGAAGCAACACCTCTGAAGGAGCTACACAAATATTTTGTGCGAACAATGGGATAAGGCTGGACCTCACGTCAGTATCGCATCCGCAGAGCAATGGACAAGCTGAGCGAGCTAACCAGGAAATTCTCCATGGGATTAGGCCGCGCCTTATTGTAAAGGTTGAAGCATCTCCAGGATGTTGGGTGGAGGAACTGCCAGCCGTGCTATGGAGTTTAAGAACAACCCCTAACAGGTCCACAGGATTTACGCCATATTTTATGGTCTGTGGAACAGAAGCGGTTATGCCCAGTGACATCATACATGATTCACCAAGAGTTGCGGCCTATGTCGAAGCAAATAATGAAGTAGCTCGGCAGGATTCTGTGGACACATTAGAAGAGGTCAGAGATTTGGCAGCGTCAAGGTTAGCGGTGTATCAGCAAGACTTGCGACGCTATCATGCCAGACGCATCAGAACCCGCACCTTTCAAGAAGGAGACCTAGTGCTGCGACTCAAGCAAGACCATAAGGGAATGCACAAGCTATCTCACTAGTACAGAACGACACATCGGAAACGGGCCAAAAACCCCTTTGGCAACGGAAAAAGGGTCCGTGTCCCCGACCCTGTCACTGATATGAAGGCTCTCATCGGCAACGGACAAGAAAAACCGTCACCGATGAGGCTTGATTTTGGCTACGGTTGCCATCCAGTCTCCGTTGCCGATGTATCTGGACATCAGAAATGAAGATTCTGTTTTACTCGTTTGCATTGAGGTTTTTTCATAAGCCTACAGCAGCAATACAGTTGCCAATTGACACTCAAAATATCACAGCAGAAGCACAAAGTTGCTAGCAAAACCGTTCATAACTTATATAACAATTGTCACCATTACATAGCATCAAAAGATGAGTTACACATGCTTCGCTAATCCTATCATTCTCATGCCTCCCTAAACTGCAGCTAAGGCTTGCTCCCTAAACACACATCCACAAAATAGCCGGAGAAACTGAAAAAACAGAAACTACACCAAGCCAAATTGCCAAATTCTTCGTACTGAGGCTTGCTCCATCTTGGACGGTGTCGCCGAAATATAATCCCACTTTATAAGTAGCACATTTAAAGTTTGTTCGGATCAGCTTTGTGCTTCTGGATAAAAATACATGGATTGATAGTTAGAGAAGAGCCAAAATATGATGCTACATGACATAGATATAATTTAATGTGAAAACAGTTCACACCTTTAAGCGCCTATATCCGTGTGCTTGCAGTCCGATCAAACGATTTGGAGGCATAACTTGAAGGTGATGTTTCCTTCAAGAGCCTCACCATTTTTTATGCAGTGTCGCCGAAATACTATTACTTCATACACTAGCTACACAAAACAATAACGAGGATTAGCACATTGACAAAAAGGTGTGACTGGATCTATTCATCATCGGTAGTACTACAAAGAGTTGAAATTAATTCACCCTACTAGACTTTAAAATAGTGCAAGATACTAGACAAGTTTTCTATATACTAGACAAGTTTTCTATGCCAGACTAGAAAACTAGACAGAAACAATAAAGTGCAAGATACTAGACGAGTTTTCTATATACTAGACAAGTTCTATATACTAGACAAGTTCTATATAAAACCAATTGATGAACTAGTTCATGAGCTGAGCGATTTAGAACTCACATTTTCTTCTCCGTGGACGGCGCCTCGAGATCGGCCACCTCCTCCTCCGTGGACGGCGCCTCCAGATCGGCCACCTCCTCCACCGTGGACGGTGCCTCCAGATCGGCCACCTCCTCCACCGTGGACGCCACCTCCTCCACCGGGGACGTCGCCTCCAGATCGGCCACCTCCTCCTCCGTCGACGGCAACCTCCAGATCGGCCACCTCCTCCTCCGTGGACGGCGCCTCCACATCGGCCACCTCCTCCACCGTGGACGCCACCTCCAGATCGGCCACCTCCTCCTTCGTGGACGGCGCCTCCACATCGGCCACCTCCTCCACCGTGGACGCCACCTCGTCCACCGGGGACGTCGCCTCCAGATCGGCCACCTCCTCCTCCGTCGACGGCGGCCTCCAGATCGGCCTCCGTTGACGGCGGATCCGCCACAACTGCTGCATCACCACCCGATGAATGATCTGATCCAGCTCCGCGTGGCCCAGAGGACGCGGGGCATCACCGGAGGTGATGAGCCTGACGCGCTCCCTCACCTGCCGCATCACAGCCGCCTCCAGATCTGCCCTATCACGAACAGATGCAGCTAGATCGGTGCGGCCGCTAGAGCCGCGGATGCGATGGCGAGATCTAGAAGCGCCGGCAGAGGAAGCCATGAGAGAGTGAGGAGAGTAAAAATCTACAATGTGCGGCGGCTAGGGTTGAAAGATGGACAGTGAGGATTGAGAATGAGACTGATGGGGCTTGCTTCGCCAGTACATTTATAGGCACCCAATTGGCAACGGACATTTTATATAACCGTTTCCATTGGATACAAGTTCACAACTACTATGTGCTACTGATTTCCGTAGCTGCATACGAACATAATACATTCTAGTGATTTTCAAAGTGCATACGAACCTAATACATTGTACTGATTTGCATAGCTGCATACGAACCTAATACATTCTACTGATTTTCATTGCTGCATACAAGTTCACACCTAACGGCAGCACACAAACACACAAAATTATTCTAGCAATGCTCACAAGAACATTTAACTGAGCTATTTCTGTTCCTTTATGCCGCTCCTTGCGCACAGCAACAACATGGTCAGATTTAGTCGAAGTGTTTGTTGGGCTCCATGCCAAACCAGCTAAAGTTGCTGCAGTGTGCGGCTTCATCTCCATGTTCGCCTTCTTGACTATCAAGGCTACATTTTCCAGCTCTGCAGCTTCCACTTCGACGCCATTAGCAAGCAGCATCTCAACATAATCTTCAATCCAAAAAAAAAATCACAGCTCCCAGAATACTCTTCGCCCCTCCCCTGCCAAATGGTAAATCGAATCCAGAGGCAAATCAGCATCACACATAGAATAGAATCAATCAAAACTGGTCGAAGCGTCGAACTAACCCTGTGATTTGACACTTGAAGTAGATCCGGCCTGGTTCAGATCCGAACGCGACACTCGACGAATCGCGTTCCGACAGCGGCAGCAAACGCACTTCACAAGCGGCAGATCTGACCCGGCCCGGCGGCGCAGGAGGAGGACGCATTCGATCTCCCCGACGAGCTCATGCTCTTGGCCATGGAGGACACGAGTGCGGAGTAAAAACAAGCTGGAGCGGAGGAACAAGGGCGAATCGACAGTCTTTTATAATATCCAAGATAGTGCTAAAAAAGGAATTTTATATAAGCAACCTCGCCAACGGTTGTATACAAATGTTCGATGCCATTGAAGAACATATCGCAAACGGAGTCGAAAGAAACTCCGTTACCAACATATCGGCAACGGTTAATAATTCGCGACTGTTGCCTATGAAGGCGGGACGCGGGCCAGCTTGCCTGGCGGGGCGGGTTTTCTCACGCGGAAAGCGCGATTCTCCGTCGCCTAACTCATGCCGTTTCCATAGAGGGGTATCGGATATGTCGTTCTGTACTAGTGTCTTCGCCATGGGAAGGACCCTACATCATCAGCAAAAAATTAAACAATGGATCGTACTACCTGCTGGATGTGAGAGAAAAAAGCAGTGATCGCCATGATTTCGAGGATCGCCTAGAAGCGCCTTGCCCTTGGAACGTCACGCAACTGCGACCTTACTACACATAAAAAAGCTAATCAGAGCTAAGTTTCATCTTTTCCAGCTTCCTATAGCTGAGTATCATCCTAGCCACTAAGGGCTCTTGCTTCAAAATTGGTCGCCACCTAGGCGCGACCTGCAACACCTGTATCAGAAATCGGCCTCCACCTAGGCGCGGCCGTACCTTATGTATCAGAAATCGGCCGCCACCTAGGCGCGGCCGTACATCTCAAACTGGGATCGCCGCCTACGTGCGACCCAACCCTATGTATAACACTCGGTTGCCACCAAGTCGCGACCTTATGTGTCATCATAAACAAAGCTGCTTATAGTTATATATTATTTGTTTCTTGGGGGCTTTGTACCCTGAAACAGCCAACCTACTGGCAACTATCAAACTTACCTTAAGTCGGATTGCAACTTGCATTATGCGTCCAAAGTACTGGGGTGTGGCGTCAATCGAGCTTGATTGCCTATCATGGCCGCTCTCGACCCTGAACACACATGTTCCTAGGAAATACTGAGTCACGCGGGTGCCCACTTAATGGATTCAGAAAGGCCTAACTAGAGGTCAATGTACTGCTTATAGTACGGCAACACCAATTGCAATTGCTTATATCTTAACAATTGTTTCTTATCTATGACATCAAGCTACAGGTGACGATCTTCAAAACCTCTTGAGAAGAATTGAGATGATTGTCAAATCACATCAGCTCAATCCTTGGGGGCTACAGCATATTGTTATCAAAAAATTGAAGATTGGTCATCATCAAGTGTTGAAGCTATCAGGCAAACCTTGACAGAGTAAGAAGCTCACGAAGTCAGATGCATTTTCAAGGCCGCCCCAAAAGTGCGGGTAAAAGCCAGTCCAATGTGATCATGAGTCGCAGAGCAAGGAAGTGCAAGCCAGAAAGAAAAAAGTGCAGACTAAACGCCCAAGGAACCTTTCAAAGTCAAGAAAACATATCAAGATATTCCATGAAGTTCAGGCTACACTTGGGGGCTAATGTCGGGGGAATAATTAACCCGCGACTTATTCAAGGCCAAAACGGCGACATCATGATCACGCTATTATTGGGCCACGTAGAAGATGGGCCGATCAAGGATCGCGGCGTGCCAAAGGATGGCTCCAGAAGGTCGGTGGTAAAACTTGCCTTGGATGACAAGCTTGCAATCGGCTTCGTTTAGAACTCTTGTAACCTAGCGAGCCTCTGTGTATATAAAGAGGACTCGTAGGACTTAGACAGGGTCAAGGTATCAAGCCCTAAAACCCTAGCTCTTACGGCGAGTTCCCAGATCGGATCGCCTCCATTGTAACACCACATATATCATATCAATACCAATCTAGGGTAGGCAGGAAGTAGGTCTTTACCTCACATTGAGGGGCCGAACCTGGGTAAATCTGTGTTCGTCTTGTTCCTGTGATCCCAAGCTCGGAGACGATTGACTCGCGCAAATCCCACACCTACGAAGTCATCCATGACATCTGACGTGACAAACCCACGACACCCTGTATCATCTCTGGTCGCCACCTAGGCGCGACCGACCCAATGAATCACTTCTGGTCGCCACTCAGGTGCGACCGACCCTATGTATCATATAATGATTTTGAAATAAAGCCGGCACCCCTACTATGTAGGTGGCTGTCGTTTCGCCTCAAACTACCAATTGAGTTGTGAGTCTTTCATTTTCTAATCATTGGTTCCTTGGGGGTGCGGCAGCTTTCTGAGCGCGGCCTATTACCTTGGAATCGCCAAACGAGTGGCATTTATTGTGATTATACTCAACCTTCACTTGGATGCGACTTGCATTATGCGGCCAAAGTACTGGGGTGTGGCGTCAATCGAGCTTGATTGCCTATCATGGCCGCTCTCGACCCTGAACACACATGTTCCTAGGAAATACTGAGCCGTGCAAGGGCCTAAGTAAGGAAAACCGAGACAAATCATAAGGACCAGACTATTGGTCGGAACTTGTACTGTTGAGAGTACTTAATAATTATGAAACATTGTTGCTAACACATCATTTCAACAAATTATTACAAGCCACTAAGGGCTAACTTCACCATGTCATTGTTTTTACTCACTTCTTCCCAGCTTTTGGCTTGTGGGTAGGAGGCACCGGCGGCTTACCAGGTGTGGCAGGAGCAGCAGTTGCAGGCTCGCTCGAAGGCTTATCAGTTGCGGGCTTGGGGGCTGAGGAGCTGGACACACCTGGAGAGGAGTTCTTTTCTTGAGGAGCAGCTACGCCGGCTGATGCAGCGGGTAACCTCTCGAATCTCGACCCGTCTGGATGATACTTTCCCAGAAAGGTCGCCAGGTCCCACTCCGTCCACAAGTTCAGTCGCGTAGCCTCGCATGCCCTTCCATGTCGCCGCATATTCTAAGGATGTCAGCTCGGTGCCGTCCGTCTTCTTTGAAGGCTTGCCTTGTGCGACCCTGGCAGCATCGAAGGATGGATCATATGTCTTAGCCAAGGCAAGCACATGAGCCGCGCCATAGCGAGCATAAGATTCTTTCCAGTCCAAGAAGTACTGAGGCGCTTTGAGCAGCCTTTTCAATAATCCTTCAGCATCAGCGGGGACAGACTTGGTTGGCAAAAGGCAAGCTGATAATTTCTTCATCGCATCGATAGCTTTGTGCGCAAACTCGCGGATGTGGTCAAGTTGTTCCTGGGTGCTATGCTTAAGCAATGAAGAATCCTCGCCTGGAATAAAACACCCACTAGTGAGTACAGAGGCATACACAAGAGTTCAATATCACAAACGAAGCAGAGGTCTAACAGAACATACCAGCCAGCTCCTGTGTCATGATGCACACCTTGCCATGGACAAGGTTGGAAGCATTCGATACCTTCGTCAGCTCTTTTTGAAGGCGCCCAATCTCCACAGCTTTAAGCCGCGCATCTGATACGTCTCCAACGTATCCATAATTTCTGCTGTTCCATGCTTATATTATACCATTTGCTACATGTTTTATATACACTTCATATCACTTTTATGCATTTTCTGGGACTAATCTATTAACAAGATGCCACAGTGCCAGTTCCCTGTTTTCTGCTGTTTTTGGTTTCAGAAAGTTACTTATGAAATATTCTCGGAATTGCACGAAACAAAAGGCCAAGTCCCTATTTTTCCAACACGTACACGGAGTCCGAAGGAGAGACGAAGAAGAGCCACGAGGTGGCCAAACCACCAGGTGGCGCGGCAGTGGGCCCAGCCGCGCCTGCCTGTGGTTTGGGCCCCTCGGGGGTCCGCCGACATCGCCCTTCGCCTATTTATTCCCCGAGACGCGAAAACCCTAAAACACCGAGCCTTTCATCCCGAACATATTCGCTGCCACCGCCGTCGTCAACCCTAACTCGGGGGTTTCTGAAGCTCTTCCCGGCACCCTGCCGGAGAGGGAATCACAACCGGAGGGCTCTACATCGCCATGCCCGCCTCCGGAGTGATGCGTGAGTAGTTCATCCTTGGACTATGGGTCCATAGCAGTAGCTAGATGGTTGTCTTCTCCACTTGTGCCATCATGTTTAGATCTTGTGAGCTGCCTATCATGATCAAGATCATCCTATTGTAATGCTACATGTTGTGTTTGCTGGGATCTGACTTATATTGATACCTATGTGGAGCTGAATATTATATTATCATGTCTATGTCATTTGTGATCTTGCATGCTCTCCGTTACTTGTTGAAGCCTTGGCCAAGTGAATACTTGTGACTCCAAGAGGGGGTATTTATGCATGATAGTTGGGTTCAACCTCTATTTAACCTGGGATAGTGACAGCCGGGTTGCCTGGAAGAGATCCGGCTCAACTAGCCGGGTTGCCTGGAAGAACCCGGCTTACCAGCAATGTCGGACAATGCACAAGGGCCGAGTAATGTTAGTAAGTTCACGGGTACTGTAGGCCTCCTGCCCGAGGCTCAGAAGACACGGGATTCCTGGGAGCGCAGCAACCTAGGAGCTGACTCGGCCAATTCGGGAAAGGGGCTATGACCTAGACCCGGTGGGCTACGCCTGCCATTGCCCGAAGTGGCAAGATAGGCCTGCTAGGGCCTGACAGCCAGGTCAAGACACGGGATTCCTGGGAGCGCAGCAACCTAGGAGCTGACTCGGCCAATTCGGGAAAGGGGCTATGACCTAGACCCGGGGGGCTACACCTGCCATTGCCCGAAGTGGCAAGATAGGCCTGCTAGGGCCTGATAGTCCAGCCATTGGACTGACAGGGGGCAGAGGCTTGTCCTCTTCCTCTTGGAAGTTCCATTATCTCATGGAGTCAGGGGCAAAGAAGTAACTCGGCAAGCCTTTATATACAGCACCACCACCTCCTGTGTGGGGGACGAACCCTAGAGCTCTTTTCCCCCCCTTGGTAGCTTCTTCTTCATCGTGGGCTCTCAACATTGTTGCTTCATACAGCTCGAGGAGCGCTTTGTACTTGTCACTATTGAGATATAAAGAGAGTAGGATAGTGCTGCAGTAGGGGTGTTACCTCCACAAGAGGGCCCCGAAGCAGGGTACATCGTGGTGTGCTTTGTGTTTTTGGTTTCTTGGTTTCTTGTTCATGTTCTTGCGGTTTCTTGTGTGTTCTTGCTTGTGCACTTCTTGAGTGCATAAACCCTCCCCGGTTCCCCCAACGCACTTTCGGCCCATCTTAACCATACCTATGGCATCTGCCGTGATCCCACCACGACACCATCGTTTTTATTTGCTGTTATTTTTGTTTTCTTTGAGTCAAGGAGTTTTGTCACTTCTGTAGCAACTCCTTTGTATCTTTATTTTATCGCAATGTTGTGCCAAATAAAGTTCTATATTGAAAGTTGATGCAAGATTTGGATTTCTGCGCAGTGACAGATTTTTAGCTGTCACGGATTTGAGCTTATCTCACTGTAGAAAATTCAAAAAATTCTGAGAAAAATCACGCATATTCCTGAGATATGTACGCAACTTTCATTATTTTAGGCCAGATCCATCTGAGCAACTTAAGTGCCTCGAATAAATTCGTCATTCCAGACTGTTCTGTTTTTGACAGATTCTGCCTTTTGTTTTGCATTCGCTCTTTTACTGTGTTTGTGTGGATTTCTTTGCTCCACAAAGCATTGGTGGCTGTAGATAATGTCCAGAAGCTTTGGGATTGATTGTATCATTACAGAATATGAGAATTTTTGATTATGCACTAACCCTCTAATGAGAACTGTCTTGAGTTTGGTGTGAAGCAAGTTTTCAAGGATCAAGCGAGAAGGGTGATATTATGTGATCAAGAAGAGTGAAAAGCCTAAGCTTGGGATGCCCCCGTGGTTCATCCCAACTATATTCAGAGAGACTCAAGCGTCTAAGCTTGGGATGCCCAAGGCATCCCCTTCTTCATCAACAAACTTATCAGGTCATCTCTAGTGAAACTATATTTTAATTCTTTCACATCTTATGGCCAAGGACCCTCCTTCTTTCCGCGCAGCTCTCGGACGGCGTAGCGCTCGCCCCGGGAGTAGCGTGGAAGTGATGATGACCGGAGCAAGTGCTGGAGCTGGCAAAGGAGATGCCGGCAATAGCATACCCGAGGAGCTAATCACGCCAACCGATCCGGTTGACAAGCCGACTCGGACGGCAAAGTTCCCAAAGGAGAAACCAGATCCGGTTGGTCCACTTGGCATGTCAAGTAGGGAGGCTCCCTTAGAGGATGTCCTGGAAAAGTTGGCTCGGCCAGTGGCACCTGGGGCAAACGTAGAGCTTACTATAGCTCAGTTAGAGGCAGAGCGCCTGAGGTTGCAAAGAGAAGCCCGGTTAGTGGTGGAGTCTAGGCAAGCATTTGATAGAGACATGAGAGAATATAATGCTGCCAATGGTATCACCGATGGTTTCACTCCGGTAGTGTCTCACCCACGCAAAAGAGCAGATTTGCGCAACAGGGGTAAGGACCTCAATGATGAATTAGCTAGAGCTGCAAGGTCAAGCTCGAGTAAGGCTACTAGTCATAGATCGGGTACAGGCAAGCCGGTGTATAGCTCCCCGGCCAAAAATCTTAGGGCTGCAGCGGCAGCGCGAGCCGAGTTGACCACTTTAACCGGGGATGCTTGGCGCAAGCAGGCAGAAAGAGTCAATGAGCTGGTTGATGTGTGTAACCGGCAGAATGAGGCTTTCCGGAAAGCTAATCCGGACGCTGGTGGTTCTCGAGTGGTAGTGTCGGCTAAGGCTGTTAGCCAGAGATCCAAGGGGCAAGCGTCATCTCCGCATGTCGGAGCTGACCGGGCCCAGAGCGTGAATTCGGGCAAGAGCAAACAGCTGCAGGCCTATGATGCCGAGTATGCCGGCAAGCAGCTAGCGGCACAAGGAAGAGGTGGCCAGAGCAGAAACAATGGCGGTCAAGGCAATCCGGGAGCCGGAAGGGGTAATTCGGCTGGCCGAGGTCAACCACCTCGCCCTCCTGGGCAGAATCAACCCCGGCAGGAGCAGCAAGTGATGGTGCAAGCGCAGCAGCAAGGTGGTGGCCAGGCGGGCTACCACTATGATGATGGTAATTCGGCTATGGCGCGAGCCGGATACCAAACGTATGATAATGCACTTGCGTCCAGGCTGGGACCTCGGACATTGGCTCCGGATGATCAGCGTCTCAGGTTGGATAGGATTTATCAGTCCGAGAGGCTGGAAGAGCAAGGCCCACCAGGTCCTCCTGCTTTGGGCCTAGGATCATGAACGAGCCGAATGTGCCGTTGTTTCAGCTTGGCCGAATCACAAAGCCGTATAACGGCAGCACTAAGCCGCAGGATTGGCTGATAGACTATGTATCCTCGGTGCACATTGCGGGGGGCAATCGCCGATGGGCGGTCCGGTATCTCCCGCATATGTTGGAAGGGCCAGGATTTGGCTGAATAACTTACCAGAGGGTAGTATCAACTCTTGGATGGATTTGGAGCAGGCGTTTTACAGCAACTTCTCCAGCACTTACAAGAGGCCAAACCGACCTCAGCTCTTGTCTGCGTGCAGGCAGGAAGAGCGGGAGACAGACCGAGAATTTTTGACTCGGTGGAGCAACATTCGCAATTCTTGTGAAGGTGTCGTGGAGGAGCAGGCCATTTCTTGGTTTGCGCAGGGTTGCCGACATGGCACCCCGCTTTGGCAGAAGCTCCAGAGGGATATGCCAAAGACCCTGGCGGAAATGATCCGGATAGCAGATACATATGCTCTTGGCGATCCGACGCAGCCAGCGTTGGATGCGGTGGGAACTAGCAGGAGGCAACCGGTCAACAACCGAACAGGACCATTGAGGCCCAGTGACCGACATGAGTTCGGTTATAAAAGGAGAGATCCGGATTACAGATACGGTTCAGACCAGGTTGCTGCAGTAAATATGGATCATCCTGATAGCCAGAGACCAAAAAATGAGGGTCCAGCTTGGAGGCCGAATCAAGGTGCCTGGGCAAAGAAAGTGTGGGATGGACCGAGTCCACCTCTAACTTTTGAGGCAATGATAGATGGGCCTTGCCGTTATCACACAACAGACCCACGCAAGCCGGCCAATCATTCAACTCGGAATTGTAGCTGGCATCATCGCATCCAGGCGGAAGGTCAGAGAGGGCCACCTCAGAGAGGTGCTCCTAGACCGAATTTCAGGCCAAATACGCCTTTATCCGGAGCCAATGCAACCCCGGTGAACGAAGGAGCTCCAAGGCCGGCAGCCACAAAGCCGGTTAACCTGGTAAATATGGGAGGCAACAACAACAATGCTGGTCCAAGTCGGCAAGGTGGATACCCCGGAAATGATTACAAGGAAGCTCATCAAAGTTATGTGGTTTTTGTGACCGAGCCAACTGACAAGAAAAGTCAGCTGCGAAGGGCGAAGGAGGTGAATGCAGTCACACCAGCAGTCCCAAAATACCTGAACTGGTCCGAGCAGGAGATCACTTGGAGCAGGGCTGATAATCCCAGGGTTATGCCAAGCCCAGGAAACTACGCACTGGTGGTGGATCCGACTTTGGTTGGACCAAAGATTAATGTGAAATTCACTCGAGTCTTGGTTGACAATGGCAGTGCTATAAACATCATGTATCGGGACACAATGGTCAAGTTGGGTTATTCGCCGAATCAGTTGCAGCAGAGCAGTTGCACCTTCCATGGTATAGTACCCGGGGTGTCTTGTTCCCCAATGGGTAAGATCTGGGTAGATGTGCTGTTTGGTACCAAGGACAATCACAGACTTGAGAGTCTCGAATTCGAGGTGGTAGACTTGGAGAGCCCATACCATGCTCTGCTCGGCAGGCCGGCATTAGCCAAGTTCATGATATCCACTCATGTTGCCTACCTCAAGATGAAGATGCCTGGCCCGAATGGTATCATCACCGTTGCGGGAGATTACAAGAAGGCCATACAGTGTGCCACGGTTGGTTCCACCTTAGCCGAGTCGTTGGTGATCCAAGCTGAGAAGAGCAAGATGCATGAAGTAGTGGCGATGGCGAAGTCAGCTCAGCTCGGCGTGCTGGCATGACCAATCCGGATGCAGGTGCAACATTTGAGGTGCCCAAGGAGACAAAGAAGATCCCCATTGACCCGGAGAATCCGGAGCGCATGGCCATCATTGGTGCCGGGTTGGGCGAGAAATAGGAAAGCGCGCTCTGTCACTTCCTCCGTGAGAATCGGGATATCTTTGCATGGTCGGCTAAGGACCTGCCTGGTGTTCCGAGGGAGTTGGCAGAGCACTCTTTATTTGTCAGGCCGGATGTGAAGCCGGTGAGGCAACCGACTCGGCGTCTTTCAGACGATCGAAGAAAAGTGGTGCTTGATGAGCTGGCTAAGCTACTTGCAGCCGGATTCATTATGGAGGTGTTGCATCCAGACTGGATATCCAATCCGGTTCTGGTAGAGAAGAAGAAGGACGAACCAGCGGTGGTCAAGGTGTGGCGTATGTGCATCGACTTCACCAACCTGAACAAGGCGTGCCCGAAGGATCCCTTTCCTTTACCTCGGATTGATCAAGTGATCGATTCTACTGCTGGGTGTGAGTTGTTGTCTTTTATTGATGCGTACTCTGGTTTTCACCAGATACCACTGAACCCCAAAGATCAAATAAAGACTGCTTTTATTACCCCGTATGGGGCGTATTGCTATCGTGTCATGTGTTTCGGTTTGAGAAATGCCGGTGCAACTTATCAGAGATGTATGCAGAAATGCTTACACTCAAATGGGCAAAAATGTGCAAGTGTATGTCGATGATATCGTCATCAAAACTAAAGAAAAACGCACTCTCCTCGAGGATCTCGAGGAAACATTTGTGAACTTGAGAAAGTATCGGTTAAAATTGAATCCGGATAAATGCACCTTTGGTGTCCCGGCTGGAAAGTTGCTCGGTTTCCTTGTATCGAGCCGAGGTATTGAAGTGAATCCGGCTAAGATCCGAGCCATAGAAAACATGAAATTGCCTAAATGTCTAAAAGATGTACAAAAGTTCACCGGGTGTCTAGCCTCGTTGAGTCGGTTTGTGAGTCGGCTAGGAGAAAAAGCCTTGCCCTTGTATCAATTGATGAAAAAGAGCACCGGGTTCACATGGACCCCGCAGGCAGATTCGGCTTTCAATGAATTAAAAAAGATGTTGTCCACTGCACCAATTTGGCATCACCTTTGCCGAATGAGCCAATGCTACTTTACATTGCGGCCACTAACCGGGTCGTAAGTGTGGTGATAGTGGTAGAGCGAGAAGAGGAGGGTAAATCCGTGCAGGACCGGTGTACTATTTAAGCGAGGTGATCTCAACCTCAAAGCAAATTATCCTCACTACCAGAAGATGACATATGGTGTATACCTGGCGGCCAAGAAGTTGAAACATTACTTCCAGGAGCACCCGATCACCGTAGTATGCGAAGCTCCAATCTCGGAGATCATTGGGTGCAAAGATGCGACTGGCCGAGTTGCCAAATGGGCAATAGAAGTGTCTCCTTACACCCCGCATTATGAGAGAAGAGATGCTATCAAGTCTCAAGCTTTACCGGATTTCCTTTGTGACTGGGCCGAGATGCAGTATGAGCCACCAAGCCAGATTACAATTACTGGAAGTTGCACTTTGATGGCTCCAAAACCAAAATCGGACTGGGTGCTGGGATAGTACTCACATCACCGAAGCAAGATCAGTTGCGATATGTGTTGCAGATTCATTTTCAGCATCAAACAATGTGGCCGAATATGAGGCACTGATCCATGGGCTTAATGTGGCTAAGGACATCGGCATCCGCCGGATAGAATGTTTTGGTGATTCAGATTTAGTGGTGCAGCAGTCTTCTGGAAATTGGGATGCCCTTGATGCCAATATGGCACTATATCGATTTCATGTCCAGAAAATTTCAGGATTTTTTGAAGGCTGCGAGTACAAGCACATACCTCGGCTGGAGAACGAAGCTGCTGATATCTTGTCAAAACTCGGGTCGTCTAGGGATGCAATCCCACCCGGGATATCCTTGAATCACCTAAGGATCCCTTCAATCAAACCTTCACCTGATTCCGAGTCGATTTTTATCCCAAAGCAAGAATCTGAAGCTGTTCCTATGAATGTTGATGTCGGGTACATTTGGGAGGACCCGGGGACTGCATGGCGAGACTCGGGGACTGCGCACCGAGACTCGGGAATGCTACCCAAATCTTAGGGAAGAGGGGAAGAGAGGAAGATGGTGCTAACCGAATCTTAGGGAATGGACAGAGGCTGATAGAAGAGATAATGGCGGCCGAACCAGTGGAAATAGATGAGCACTTATTCCCTTTGCATCCAGTACCGGAATGGGCTGAAGAAATCATGAAGTTCATGTCGGAGGGGAGTTTGCCAAATGATGAAACCGAAGCTAGGCGAGTGCAGAGGAGGTCCAAGGGTTACACCATCATAAATAAGGAGTTATACAAAAGGAGTGCAACCGAGGTGCTACAACGTTGCGTGGAGCCAGCCGAGGGCAAGGAGATGCTCCTGGAGATACATCAAGGAGAATGTGGGCATCATTGCAGTACAAGAGCCCTGGTGGCTAAAGTATTCCGGCATGGGTTTTACTGGCCCACTGCTCATGCAGATGCAGAGGACATAGTCCGAAAATGTGAAGGATGCCAAAGGTTTGCCAAGCAGACACACCTACCCGCATCGGCGCTCAAAACAATTCCTATCACTTGGCCGTTTGCTGTGTGGTGTTTGGATATGGTGGGAGAATTCAAGCCGGCTAGGGGCAACATGACACATATGCTGGTGATGGTGGATAAGTTCACCAAGTGGATAGAGGTGAAACCGATCCGGAAAGTGGATGGTCATTCGGCTGTAACTTTCCTGAAAGAAATCATTTTGAGATACGGTTACCCCCATAGCATCATCTCGGATAATGGCACGAACTTTGCTGTGGGAGAGTTTGCCCGATTCTGCATGAATAAGGGGATCCGGTTAGACATAGCCTCAGTGGCACACCCAGAGTCCAATGGACAGGTGGAAAGATCAAATGCTTTGGTATTAGCTGGGATAAAAGCCCGGTTAATAGAACCCTGGTAAAGACTCCGGGGTGCTGGATAGATGAATACCATCAGTACTATGGGGTCTAAGGACCACGCCGAATCGGTCAACTGGCTATACGCCATTTTTTCTGGTATATGGGGCAGAAGCAGTGCTACCCACTGACATAGAATATGATGCACCAAGGGTGACAATGTATACGGAAACCGAGGCAAAAGAGGCCCGGGAAGATGCAGTGGATCTGCTAGAGGAAGCAAGGGAATTGGCCCTGTCTCGGACAGCAGTATATCAGCAGGGTCTCCGACGTTATCATAGTCGGAAGATCAGCCCTCGAGTGTTTCATGAAGGAGATCTAGTACTAAGGCTGGTGCAGCGCAGCAAAGGCCGACATAAGTTATCACCTCCATGGGAGGGACCATTCATTGTGAGCAAGGCTATGCACAATGACTCGTACTACCTTGTAGACGCACAGGAACAAAGGAAGGATGGCCTGGACAGACCCGGAGAGAAACCAAGCGACCCTGGAATGTAGCTCTGCTTCGACCCTTTTACTCTTAAGGGCGCAATGTATGTATCTCAGTTTATCATAAATGAAATTTCGGCAATCCGAGTCTGGACTCGGGGACTGCCTCGTCTTATGCATGTGTTTTTTATTACTGTTTTGTCCATACCGTTCATGTGTCGGATTGTTTTGAACCTCGTCCCAAAATTCAAGTAATGTATGCTGTGTTGTTGATCTCGTGACTCGACTGACAAACACCAAAATGGTAGTCAAGAGCAGAGGTGGGAATATGGGAAACATGAAAATGGACTCGGGGACTCGGTCCAAAACCGATTCGGCACATGTCGTTTACTAACCCTGTTATTTCTTTTTTGTTTATGTTAGATGATTCTAAACCACAACTCGCATGTTTCAAGTATTGTATGCTATGATTCCTATCTTGTGACTCGACTGTCAAACACCTAAAAGGTAGACAAGAGCAAGATTCGGCAAAAATAGTAAACAAGAAAACAGACTCGGGGACTCGGTTTAAATGATCCAACATAAACTAGTCCGGATCACATTAAGCAAAATAAAAGTAGTCTCGAAGGAACTTAAATTGTATATTACATCTGCTCCCGGCATACCGGGGATTTAATGTTTTTCATTAAGATAATTCAGGAAGGAGCCTAGGTTGCAGGAGACTCGGTTGCAGGGATGGACTCGGATGATGGAGGAACCTCGGTTGAAAGAGGCCCTCACTTGCAGGAATGACCTTGGACGGAGAGCTTGAGGCTTGGCAGATTCGGAACATCCGGATCACTGACAAGTGGCGGTCTTGACTGCTTGCTCTGTGGCTTAGCCGAATCAGTGGCTGGCGTCTTGGAAGTTCGGATTACAGCTTGTTCGGCAGTTTCAGCCGAGTCAGTGGCTGGCATCTTGGAGGTCTTGGCCGAGTCACAAGCTGCAGGTTGTTCGGCGGAGTAGCCGAATCACCAGATTCGCCCTCAGACTCGGCGTATTCGTCAAGTGAGGCATCATCATTCCTCTTCTTCAGATTCTTCCCCATCCGAGTAGACCGGAGCTTCAGATCAAGATGCTTGGTGTTTGCAAATTCGGCCATAAAGTTGGCAGCTTCCTCGCGGATCTTGATCCGGTCCGGATCTGAAGCCCATGAAGAACCCTCGCGAAGGGAGCGCACTTTGGCGATCAATCAGCTCATACCAAGACATGATGAATAGCAAACCTGCGTCAGCACCAGCGCGGGCGGACGAAGATCTCCACTGCTTTAGCCGGGTCTCTGCCTGATCCAGGTCTTTGATTAGCTCGTCCGCAGACCGGACTTGCCGAGCTTCAGGAAACAAGACTCGGTGAGCTTTGAGGCTTGCATTGAACAGATCAATATGGGATCCTTCAAAGGAGCAATCCGAGCTCTGAGTGCAGTAATGTGATCTTCGATATCCCACGTCTCTGGTAGGGGAGCTCCAGTTAACTTAGCTCTCTCAGCTCGGGCATCCCTCACAGCTTTGGCGGCTTGAAGCCGGATGCTGGTAAACTCTCCTACATTCAGATAAGCTAACACCGAGTTAAACGAGAGTAACACGAAATGATGTGTCGGATAAGAGCAGAGGAGGAAGAGGAGATTCGGCAAACTTACGATCCATGTCTTCATTGAGGCTAGCAAGATCAGCAAGCCATTTCGCGCTGATCGCCTTGTGAGCAGCCAGATCATCTTTGCCGCTTTAGCTTCGGCTTCAGCGTCTGCAACGTGCGTTTGGATTTTCTTGTCCAATTCAGCCCGCTTCTCAAGCCCGGCTTTGAAAGTGTCTCGCTCCTTCTGGATCGAGTCTTTCTCCCTCTGCAGCGTGTCCCGGTCTTTCTTGACCTTCTCCTTCACTTTTTCAACCCGGTCAAGCTCCCGCAGGAGCCGGGTCACTTCTGACTTTTCCTCCGATAAAGCGCGCTTGTGCTCCTGATCTTTCTTTTTCATCTCCGCACTTGCGCATCGAAGGAAGCTTGGAGGGCCTGGTGCTGCAGGACTAGCTGCTTAAAGATCCGGCTGCGAGCAGTCGTGGTTTCCTGAAAGAAAAGGGTTAATGGCGTAAAAAGAGTCTCGGGGACTGGCACCCGAGACTAGCAGCATGGAGCCAAAACGAATCTCGGGGACTGGAGGCCCGAGATTAATAAAAAAGAAAGTTGACCGAATCAATTGAAAAGAGACTCGGGGACTGGGAGTCCCACGATTTTTGTTCAGCTAAGACAAAATTTATGATCAAGTGTTAGAGATTCAAGCCGAATGACTTTCTTACTCGGAGGAGTATCAGTCGTTCGACCCGAATCTCGGGGACTGGGGATGTAGATTGATCATGATGAAATAAGAGCAGGATTCGGCAATGTTACCTCGAAGACCCGGTTAGCTTCAGTGACCGAGGCCTGCACAGAATGTAGAGATTGAAACATCCGGCTAGGACCAGCCGGATGTGGCGACGCTGAAGTGGTCGAGCCTTCGGCAAGGTCCGCAGCATTCCAAGCTTTAACAAATTGCTCTGCGGAGCCGAGGTTGTCGCCGCTCGGAGTGCGGAGATTCGGCAGAACCTGGCCACTAAGGCGGGCGCGAGTGATCGCCTCAGAGAGTTGATCATGCACCCGAGTCGCTGATGGAGCGGCGGAAACCGGCTTGCTAGCAACCATCTGCTTATCCGAGGTTGTTGGAGTTGTGCCAAAGGGACCTGAGTCGGCTTAGGGAGGCGATGCGCCCGGGTCTTGGCTGGATCTGGCTGTTTCGGTTGGTTCTGCGACGCTTGCTGTGGTGGTTTAGATACTTCCTGTTGCTGCTTCTGCTGCTTCTCGAGAGGTTGCTGCTGCTGTTTCTTCTTCTTCTGCTGCTCTTGATTCAGAGCCTTGGCGGTAGGGCGAGGATCCGGCTTAGTCAAAGACTTAGCCGAAGTCTTAGCTTTTTCCTTCTCCAACTCCTTCAGAGGACGTGGCCAAGTTGAATCTCGGGTAGGACCCGAGATTTCCTCATTCTCCAGTCAATAACCGACTCTGGAACGAGAGTCGGCGGAGGAGTTTTGGCGGTTGTGGCACGCGCGGGAGAGGTGGCAGCCTTTTTAGGAGACTGGTGCTCCATGGCCGTATCCAGTGGAGGAATGGGAGAAAGAATGGATGAATGAGTTTGCTCGGTGACGAGGACGTCACTGCATAGAGCAAAGTAAACAGTTAACTCGGATAAAGATGACTCGGTTAATAAAGAAGAAAGCAAATGAAATTGGCATTACCCCTTGGTAGTAGGCATGGCCTTGAGCCGATTCGGTTTGGAGCAGTTTTCTTCATTCTCTTGGCTGGAGGGGCATCTGATCCGGACGCATCAGGGCGTTTCCGAGATGTCCCTTGAGCATCCGGTTTGGCTGGAACACAAGGTTGTGACCATGAAATCGGAATGGCATCAATAGGATCTAGGATCCAGCAATCATCATCTTCATCCTCGGAAAGGTTGTAAATAGTCGGTTGCTTACCCTTGCGGATGGGCTTGGCGCGCGGAATCGGCAAATAATCGTCCGTATCCGCATCCTCTTCGCCCTCGCGCAGCGGGCTGCGATCCGGTCCCCACACTTTGGTGGAGAGATCTCCATCTTCGGTGATTTGGCGGTCGAACAGCTGCAGAGTCAAGGCAAATCTGGATTAGTCCGATGTCATTTTGATGAAGTATGGATTGATTCGGAGAATGGTGAACTAACCTGTGGTGGAAGTGCATCTCGGTGGAACGGCTCCACGCCCCACCGCCACTTGTCCAACATCTCGGTGTAGGCAATGGCGTTTACCCGTCTCTTGACGGAAACTCTGGTGAGGTCATGTTTGCTGATCCGGGTAGGATCTAGCAGACCACCCATGTGGCAAATCTTGTGCTTGCGTTGTTGAAGAGGACTGACCCGGCGACAGACGAAGGTCCGGAGGAGATCGTCCGCGAGCAGGCCTTCTCCAGAAAATCCTCCAAAGTTTGATGTATGATTTGAAGCTCCGCAAGAGTGTCAGCCGGATCATATCTGAAGTTCAGTTCGGCTGGGGGGCTCGATCCTGAACTCGGGCAAGTTGAGAGCATCATGGCCTTCAACGCTCTTCACGTAGAAGAAGGACCTTTGCCATTTCTTGCAAGTATCCAGGCCAGTGATCCGGGGAAAGATGGAGCCCGTCCTCGGGGTAATGCTGGACGCACCACAGGCGGTCATCACCTTCGGGTCACTACCCGGGATCGTATGTTTCCGGAGGGGTGGAAGTACTTCGCCCAGGTTTCGACAGTCGGCCAGAGACCGAGATATCCCTCCATAAAGGAGGTAAAAGCCGACAGGGAGACAAAGGAGTTAGCCGGAAGGTGGTGAGGCTGCAGGCCGAAGAAATCTAGGAATCTCCGGAAGAAGTCACTCGCTGGGAGTCCGAATCCGCGCTCGAAGTGCGCTAGAAATACAACGCGCTCACCCGGTTGGGTGACCGGTTCGAGTTCTTTCCCCGGTTTTCGGCATATAACTTTAGGTGTTATACGCCGGGTGCTCAGCAGCCATTCCAGATCATCATTTGTAACGTCGGAACCCTCCCAACTGCCGGGGGGCAGCTTCGGCATATCCGAATCAGTCCTGCAAAAGGTCGGATATAGCCGAGTTAGGAGATGCGGAATCTCTAATCCAGAACGAATCGAATAAGGTGTAACCGAATCAGCTGTTAAGGGATTCGGTAGAGGCTACCCGGATAAAGTGGTCTAATTACTGCGGAAAAGTGATTCGGCTAGTAACTACAAACACCTTTTCGTGAGAATCTAGGGTTACGCAAGATCTACCGCAGCAGTAAAATAGAGAAGAAATCCCGAGTAAAAATATGGCGGAACTGTTCATGCAGTGGCAAGCCAAACTGGGGCAATCTAGTGCAAAACCTAGAAAGGAGATCTAGGGAATGCACTAAGGCGCGGCAATGGACTCGTTTGCTAGTGAATCTAGGAAAGCAAGCGCAAGTTCATGGCGGAAGATGAACTCGTTCGAGGGAAGCATGGCAGGGGATGAAGAACTCACGGTTGCAGTACGGCGAGGAAGAGGCCCGGTGAAGAAACGGCGGCGCAGGGCGCGGTGCGCGGCTCCGACGAGTTTTCTCAGGCGTTGTCGAGATCTCCGGCGCGGCGAGGTCGCAAGGGCGAAATCGCAGCGGCGTCAATGGCACGGTTGGAGTTCTCGAAGTGGGGTGGTGCGGGAAGAAAGAAGAGGTAGCCCGCACCCCTATATATAGCCCCTAGCTGGTAACTGGCGCACTACCGCGCGGTTTTCGGGGCGTGGGCGGATGAAGAGTGCCCTGAAACTCTGCGGTCGCTGATGTGGCCGTGTATTTCAAGCACATGTGGGTCATAGAATTGGAAGCGGTGGTGCGGATCAAGTGTGCCGGTCAGCGCAGAAACCGAGGAGACGGTCATTTAGTCAAATGCACTCAAGTACCTGATGGATCCGGATAATGTGCTGTCAGTGGCATGTCAAATCAAAGACCCGGATTACGGGGCTTTGCGCAGAGATTCTCAGCCAAGTGTCCCAGGAAATCCTGAGAAATTTAGTCGATAAGAGATTCGGTTAAGGGTGTTTGTTTTTAACCTGCTACGGCCCTCCATCCGAGGCTGTAGGACCGCACCAGCTTCGGGGACTACTGTCGGGGGGCTGCCCCCGGGTAGGGCAAAGAGGTGGTGTTGGGAGCTATAAAGTGGAAAGGAAAGTCAATCCGGGTACTCAAGCCGGATCACTTGGATCGGATCGGTTGAGAAAGTCGGTTAGTACTCAATCTTGTTTAAGTACAGGGAGACGCCAAAGGGGAACAGGCAAAGTCTAGCCGGATCAGAAGAAGAGATCCGGCTCACTAGCCGGTTGCCTGGAAGAGATCCGGCTCAACTAGCCGGGTTGCCTGGAAGAGATCCGGCTCAACTAGCCGGGTTGCCTGAAGAACCCGGCTTACCAGCAATGTCGGACAATGCACAAGGGGGAGTAGTAATGTCAGTAAGTTCACGGGGTCCTGCAGGCCTCCTGCCCGAGGCTCAGAAGACACGGGATTCCTGGGAGCGCAGCAACCTAGGAGCTGACTCGGCCAATTCGGAAAAGGGGCTATGACCTAGACCCGGTGGGCTACCCTGCCATTGCCCGAAGTGGCAAGATAGGCTGCTAGGGCCCTGACAGCCAGGTCGAGACACGGGATTCCTGGTTGAGAGCGCAGCACCTAGGAGCTGACTCGGCCAATTCGGGAAAGGGCTATGACCTAGCCCGGTGGGCTACACCTGCCATTGCCCGAAGTGGCAAGATAGGCCTGCTAGGGCCTGATAGTCCAGCCGTTGGACTGACAGGGGGCAGAGGCTTGTCCT